>OX596381.1:843419-2043419 GCA_951394425.1 Tipula unca | reverse complement strand
TGTTTATTTTAAACACAATATTTTTGTTTAATCTCTCAGACTACATGTACCTATGTATATATACATAAATAGCATATTTATGTACAAATAAGTATATTATATACAACAACAATAAAATACACAATTGAAAAGTAGATTGATGTTAATTGAATTGTACGTACTTAAAAGGAAGTTTTATGGGAAATAAATTGATTTCTATAAACATACATTTGTATAAATTGTCTGTGTGTGCGACTTGCAACGTAGCTCGCGTATACATACCAACATAAAATCACCTTGACATAATTTTTATATACATATATTGATTTATGTACTATAACTATATACTGTATGTCATCTTTTCCAACTTCCACTTTTCTGTTACAACAATACAATTATATAGACACAGTATACATATGACATGGCCAAATAGATAGAAACCGGAACCATGTAATTATATATTAAGTTGTGTTGTTGTTGCTCTCTTGTATTATATATATTCATACGACAAAAGCTTCCGTTCAATATTTTTTTTTAACTAGTACTATATAGTTTAGAATTTATAGTTGAAAATAAATCAAATAGTCGTATTAAATAGATAAATATACTTAATATAAAGTACAGAGATGGAGATTTTTTTTTTTTTTTAATTTTTTCGAGGAAACTGAAAATAGCTAAACAATAGATAATTACTATCCTAATTACTTGTTTACACAATAAAACATGACATACAAAATATATAATATAAATGATCGTAATCAATACGATAAATTGCAAAAAAATTCAATAAATAACTTAATTATGCAGCAGCATTGTACAAATTCTATCTTCAATACCATCAATTGCATTCAATTCCGTCTAATCGCATGCAAACTCTCAACATACATTACATTGCAAATTGATCAATTATTTCATCCATTATATACATAATAATCGTATATTATCTGTTATAAAAAAAGCTATATAGAATAAACTACAATGTATATGTTATAAACAATTATTATGATGCGAGTTATCCATTACACGTCATTGCTTTTCAATTACAACAATTTCATTTCATTATCTCTATAAAGGTATACACGAGTATAGTTTTCGATTTGGATTTTCTAGATTTTACAGAAAATTGTTGTAATTGCGAATTTTTTTATTTTTTTTTTCTAATCATGCAATGTTTATTATAATTGGTATTTTAAAATTTAAAAATTGGATTTTTTTTTATAAATAGTACAATACAATATATTGATTATGACAGGATTGAAGCAGTTGAAAACATTTACATTTGTGTTGGTGTAATTTTTATTTCGAATTTATAAACCGTATAAAATCGACTTTCTCCAATTTCACGAACTTTTATCAGATTCTAGATATTTGGAATCTAGATATTTGAAAATTTACCACGTCTTTAACTTCTACTAATCCTAATTTAGCATGCATTTTTTTATAATTTGAAATGACAATCACATTTTCGGAATTTGGATTTCGATTTTGAAATTTTGAAGAGTTCAGAATTATCCAATTTTAAATTTTTAGAATTGAATTTTGAAATTTTCAAAATCAGATTTTCAATTTAAAAAATTTGAATCTTTTTTCTTCCAAATATTATAATAAATTCTGGAGAATTTTACAGTTCCGAATTCCAAATAATAATTTGAATTATTTAATTATAAAATTCGACATTCCGTATATGTCTGTATAATTATTCATTTAATCTTCAATTTAATTCACATTTGCACATTTTTGAATGTTTTGTCTTCCACTTAAGAATATTTAATTTTAAAAATTTCTAAGTATTAATTGTTGTAATATTAACAAACCGTATTCTAAACTTCATTGGAGTGAAATTTATTTTAATTTTAATACTATAACAACATAATTTCAGAAAATTTATTAGCAATAGTATTTAAAAATATAAAATTGATTGAATCTAGAAAAAGAATTAAGAATTGGAGTAATTAGAATTATTCCATTTTTTTGTTCATATTTTGAGAATTAAATTTAGTTTGAAGTAAAATTTATAAAATAATAGGTTTAAGAAAAAATCAAATTTTATAAAGTTGTACGGAAAATGTATAATTTTAAATGGCTGCCAAATTGGTAATGATAACGATAAAATATATAAATTTAAAATTATATTAATTAACTTTTTAAAACAGTTATATGATTTTTGAACCTTAAAGGATTTAGTAAATATTATTAGTTTTCAAGATTTCACAAATTTTTTATAAATCTTTAATAAAAGTAAATATTTTAAATAATTTTATGAAGTAGCATTTTAACATAATTTTTATTCATTTTGTGATTATCAGAAGTTTTAAAATATATAGAATGTTAAGATTTAGACTTTAGATTTCAAAAATCTAAATTTTTTGTTTTTTCGTTTAGTTTCAAATAGTGTGATGTTGTTATAATGAACATAATCAAAAAATATGCAATTTTTTTTACGAAATTGAATTATAATATTTTTTAGAGAATTTTTAAAATTTTAAATCAATTTAAATGATTTGGATGGTTTTAGAAGAGAAGTAAGAAATTTTTAATATTTCACTTAAAGAATTTTTTTGGTGTTATATTTAACATTTTCAGAATTTTTATATGTTTAAGAAGATTAATTTTAAGAATTCTCGAGTGGGACTTCTTAAAATTTATTTTTTTTAAACTATTTTCAAAGAAAATTTAACGTTTTAAATAATGTTTAATTCAATTTAAATATTAAATTGAAGAAATTAATTTTTTTAGAAGAAAAGCTCGAATTCAAAGAGATTATTAAACGTTCAGAATAAATAAATAAATAAATAAATTTTTTATAAATTTAAAATTTTTTAATATTAAAAATTGTTGCAAATTTTCGGAGTTCTAAGAAATTTACACTAAACGTGTAGAATTATGAAGATTTCTTCTTCCAAATTTTTTAATATGTTGTATATGAATTTAACAAGCTCTCAGAATTTCTAAATTTTGAGCAAAGTATTTTGAGTTAATTTTAGAAAATTTTAAAAGAATTTAAAATTTTTAATTTTATATTTTATAAGTTTAGTAAAGTTAGAATAGACCAACATTTTTAAACTTAATTTTAGAACTTTTATGAAACTATCGTGATTGTGATTTAACATTTTGAATCTCTAGTGGATTACAATGACAATCAATATCCACCATAGTACATAGTATATAAGTACTTACATACATACATTTAATATTTTTCTTCATCTATTTGTTTTTAAAGTTGACCTGAATAAAGAAATAATTCCGCAAAATAAAAATAAAAATTCAGGAAATACAGACAAATTTTGTAATTCGCTTGACACACACAAAAAAAAATTGTTATACATATTTTTACAATATTATGTTGTATATTGTTGCTAAAATGTATTATTTTGTAATTATTTATGCTTTACAACAAAAACAAGAACAATGTATCTAGCTTATTATACCATATACACAAACAAGGAAATTAATTTTTAATCAATTTGAACATTTTTATATATAAAATTTACTGTGAGTTGGAGGTATGAGGGTATAACACACAAAAATTGTTTGTGGTAATTTTTGTGTTTAATCAGCACAAAATGAGTAAAAGAGTTATTGGTGCGGTATGAAAAATGATTACGATGATGAAATTGTGTTCTGAGAATGGCCATGGGGCAATTCACCTATATACATAATATGCGGTAATATTTGTTTGTATATTACCTTCCAACCAAATAACATAAAACTATATGTACATATATACAAAATTGTACGTACATTGTATATATACATTGTTACATTACACACATTACACATTACTATATATACATGTTCTCTCTCATCATCATTTTATTACTACACTTGTATTATAATTTTATTACACTACGTACGATTATTATTGTTATCATAAGTAAACATAATTATATATTGTTACTGTATGTGACAATAGCATGTACAGTATATATGTATATCGTAACATAATTATGTCAAACAATATGTACATAATATTTATATATGTATACCTTTAGTATTATATAGAAGCGAGATATATTGTGGGTATGTCAATTATGTGTGATATGAACAATTCTTATATATACATAGACACATACACATATGTATACATGTCCGACTGTTGAATTATAGAATTATACCGGAATGCGTGGTTGTACAACATCATACTATAAATATTCCTCTAACAGTGTGTCATTTTATTATAATTATGCTATTTGCATTAATTAAATTAGATAAGGTATGTACATAATATTTATTATGATTGTATAATCAAATTGTTTATTGAAATGCAATTTTTACATAATTTTGTCATTTCATTCGTAAATTAATTACGCGGTGATCATTGCAATATAAATATAATTAATCAACGAAAACAAAAAAAATGCAATTATCATTTTGATTACGTTATCATATACAAATCGGACATTCGAATTCAATCCAAAATAGTTTTTTATACTCATCACGTATATGCAGATACATAAGTATATACGAAAATTGCATCGTCTTTGCTAATACACTGTAAAGTGAACGTAGATAGATAGTTTCGATTTAAAGTTTATACTTAAAATAGAAGGTGGTAATTGCATAATCCCTTTTTGAAATGAATACAAAATAAATCAAAGTTGCTTTTAGCTACAACATACATATATATATATATATATATATATATATATATATATACCTGATTAACTTACCTCACGATTTTATAATAAAAAGAAGCTTAACCATTTCTTACAACAACAACAACAGCGACAAAAACAGAAACCAATTTTGTGTCATCATCTTATACTTATTTGATTATTACTTATGTGTATGTTGGTGGATTTCGTTGTTGTTGTCAAGTTTAACACATAAATTGTAATTTTATATTATTCTTCATTTTGATTTGGGGATACGTGGTTGCTTAGCTATTTGTTTGATATAAGTATAGAAATTGGAGAAGATGAAGTAGCTTTTCTAACCTTAATAAAAATATTATAAATTCACAAAGTAATATCTCAAATTAATAAATTCATGAAACCCCATTATAAAATTCTATTTAAGTGTAATGAGCGTTACGAGAGAGAACTGAAATTTTAAAAATTTCAGATATAAAATTCTAAAATTTTAGAGGTTTTTTCAATTTTCAAATACTAAGTTATATAGTTTTAAATTAAATTAAATTTTAAATTAACAAGTCACGATTAACACGTTAAATCAGAGCATCATGAACTAAGATTCTAGAACGGATTTAAATCCTGTCGCCTATTTTATTTAGACATATTTAGAAACTAGAAATGCTTCGAACTACTCCTGGAAATACCCATAAAGGCTGCTTTGAAAATTGTTAAATCTTCTACACATGTTATTAAGAAATATTTAGAATATTATCAGTCTCCATATTTTATTATTCCGCAGTAAACATTATACACTCTCGGACCTTTTTGAACTTCATGTGTCAGTATATTATATACAAATGTGTAAAAGTTACATCTACACTATCAAATCTAGACTTTGAGTATATAAATCACAGCTACACAACTCGTTGATATAACTTTCTTAAGAGTGTTAAAATTAAAACTGAAATTGTCAAGAAATCAATTTCATTCTTTAGGCCATTTGTACATACATATATAGTAATATACCGAATGCTATTTAAATATATGTAAATGTTTTCAAAACATCTGTTAGTATGTTTAATTTTTGAGACATGTGCGGGGTAGATTACGCCATGTAATCTATGCACGCTATCGTCACGTAAAATGTTACGTAGATTACTTGGCAATGTTATGTGTCAACGTCGACAGTTAAGATAATGTCAACAACCTCTAATATTTTAGCGGTTTGAACTCGAATGACCCAGTTCACAGTTGTATTACAAAGAAACTATATCATAATAACTATGTAGTTTACTAGTTTATTTATTGGTTTAAATTTAGTTATTGAATAATATCAGCGATTCGAGAAGGATATATTAAAACTGCCACCGTATCGTATTGTTATCCTAAAGAAATCTGGTCAACGAAGTTTAGAACTAGTTTACAAAATAACACTGTAAATCGTCTACATTACTGACGCTGTCTACATTGATATTGTCTATGTCGTCTATACGAGTTGTCGACGTCGTGGTCTATAGTTGGTCATCGAATAGAAGCCACTTTGATGCGGTAACTATGTTCAAAATTGTATAGAATATGCAGATTTGGTTCACGTCAAGCGGCAAACTATTATTCAATATTATAAGCACTATCGATATAAGTTCAATGCGTATACGGGATACATTGAAGACATTGCCATACAAATCAAACTCAAGTTCAAGCACAATTTCTAATATTTTCAAATTTTGCTTAAATCCTTTAAAATTGCGTAACAAATCTACATTGAAACTCTTTAAATTATAATTAAAATTTGATTCCATATTAGAATTTTTTCTCGAGAATTTTACCAAGAATTTTACTTAAAAAAATCCACTCAACATAGTTGAAAAGCTATTCAAATACAAATATGATTAAACATAATTTAAAATGAACTCAACTTTTGTTCATATGCAGTTGAAATATTAATTTATATTAAATCGTTTAATTTAACTAATGATTTTGTTTCAAATCTACTTAAATTTCGCTCTAAAGTGAAATTAAAACTTGACTCAAATTCTTATACATTAAATTATAATTCAAAATCTATACGCATACTGAAATAAGACAAAATATTTTTTTTACTCAATGTTTGATTTTTAACTCAATTTAAAATTTAAAATGCACTAAAATTTTGTTCAAATCAAAGTGAAATATTACTTTATTTTCACTCATTCAATTTATCTAAAAACTATTTAAGATTTCGGCTCAAATTCATGCTAGAATTTCATGTAAGCAATCCACTCTATATATACTTCGAAGTCTATGCAAAGTCAAATATGAGTAAATATTTATAAATGAAATTGCACTCAAATAATCTATAAATCGCTTTTAAAATATTACTCAACTTCATAGTTCAAATTTTACCTATCAAAGTTTTTTCAACTCAATCACAATCTAAATAATAAAAAATTATTTTCTAAACAATGTTAGAGTTGAAACACAATTAATATTTAAAATGCGCTCAAGTTTTGTCTATAAATCTAGTTGAATTGTATTGAAAATGTTACCTTATTGTAACTTCGTATAATTAATCTAAACCAAATACACATTTTAGCTCAGATTTATACTCTCGTTCTAATTATATATTATTGATTGTACCTCTAATTATATATTTTGAGTGAATTTGCTTAAGTCACTCAAAATATATAATTCGAAATCTATACGCAAAATCAAATTTTGCTGAAATCGTTACGTTAAAAAATCTGTTAAACGCGTTTCAAATTTAACTCAACTCTATAGAACAATTCTACCTTGAACTTCACTTAAAAAATCCACTCAAAATGTATAATTTAACAATTATTAAAATTCAAATAAGTATAAATGAATGACATTTTTTACCTCCACCCTTATATTTCACGCAATGTTCTTCATCGCTAGTTTTCCTCGGTATCTCTTTTCATGTTATCTGTATTCTGGATAACCGTTATAGAGCAATTGTATCCTCATGTGCATCTACCCCTTGACATGATACCTAACGCAGTTGATTAGAGGATGCTCATTGATTTCTCACAATATTTTAATATTTTAAAGAAATTTTAAATCTTCAGTGGTGTTGCTAACATCAAGCTTTATTCTAGATCTGCCAAATCGTCTTGCAAAATAAGCCGTTTTAGATCGATTTTATTTAAGTTAAGGTTTTTGACGCTATTTCAAAAGATTATTATTTAGAGATTTGATCTTTCCATTCCATTACAGTTTCATTACGATTTCTAAATTAGTTTATTTCTAACTCATTCCAAATTCAAAATTTATTTAAGGAACTCCTCAAAATTTAAATGCTTGACAATGAAAGCAGAACAATAGCAAGAAAGAATGAAGTTAATTGTGATGTTTTTTACGAAATTTTTGATAGTTTGCAAGATTATTTTTAGAGTTGGTAAGATTTTGCAACGAAAGTTACGTTAGGTTAGGTTGGCCGCCCTAATGGACTAGCATATACACAAATTGTTCCGTAACTATACCAATAATCTTGTTACTATTTTACAATGAATCTTGTTTTTAGTTTGAACCGATGTTACTTACCATTAAAATTGTCTGGTCTAGCCAAAGTAGGAGCGGAGCACTATGAGCAAACGTAGGTCAATGCTGACCTCGCAAACTATTTTGTTCGCTAATGACAGAATTTGAATTTAGTAGTGGATTTGGTTTGGCAGCCTGTTATTGGCTTCTATAATATATATAAAATATAATTTTAAATTTCTTAAAGATATAGATTATGAAAATATTTTAATTTACAACTTGTCTAATCTATCTATAAATCTATAACCTAAATAAAATACATTGAAGAAGATTTCAAAACTGTTTCTACAATTTCTACAAATTGTGTACATTGTCTACTATATCTACGTTGTCTATTAAGACAAATTTTCTATTAATAGGGCGACTGTTCAGCTTTTAAAGGACAACAACTCCACTAACTTATCAGTCGTATTTTATCAAATTAAGTCAAAAATAAATTACTTATTGGTTTTCTTGTAACTTGATTAAGCCAGGTCGTAATTGTACCTCAGCTCACATAATCATGGTTTGAACCTAATGAATGAGACGTCCTTTTCAATATTAGAATTTAATCGTTCATTAAAAAAATCGAAAGATTAGTATTGGAACTATGTAGAAAATTGTAGTCCTTGAAGCTTTACTAAAAATTAATTAATTTTTAATATACGTATTTGAAATTCTACAATATGTGAATGTATCTAATAGTTGAACCGTAGCTACATATAGATATAAAGTACCATGACTATACGATAATTTAATATGAAACGATGTACAATTTTATAAAATTGTCAAATATAATTCCACACACATTCACATCGAACATGACAGAAATAAATTTACCGTAGCAACAAATTTATTAAAACAAATCGTTCAAACATGCATCCCCTTTAATTTAGGTCGTGTGAAAATTATATTTTTCCAAATAAATTTTTTTTATTTTTTTCATTATTATTTCGTCTCGACAATGTCATCGTAATGTCGTAAAAATATCTCGTAATTTTAAAATGTATATATATGTATGTACATTTATATATAAATACATAAATGTGCATGCGAGAGATAATAAAGTTTGAACAGCGCGCAGCATTACACAAAAATTATTATAAAAATCACGCGATGTCTCATGTACTCGTACAAAATTGCAACAAACACAATATTATGTTTATGAATGAAATTCATTGAACTTGAATTACATTATTTATTTGATGTATAACGCGCGCTCAATGTATTTTAAATATATAAATAAAAATCGCCCAGTATGCAGCTTAACAAAAGCTTGAGAGGTCATTGAATATATATGTATATATATATATATATATATATATATATATATATATATATATATATATATATATATATATATATATTACTTTGGTGTACGTTATCAAAATCAATTAGTAATCAATACATATGTATGTATATACATACAGTATCAATTAAATTGTGATGTTGGCATATTCTAATTTTAAACTCGAGAATAAAATCAATTCTGGTGACGTGTATGCGCGACTGATGCTATTTTAATTACAATTATTTTTAGTTTTTCTATCCTAACAAATCAATAACGACGATATGCTAATAGAATTTTGCTGGTATACCTCGATAGATAACGATTGATATGTAACAAAAAAGCTCGTCGACTATTATATATACGTTTTCATTTGATAATGGAAATTGGATTCATCATCACACTATAATACACTCTATGTTTATATATATATATATATATATATATATATATATATATATATATATATATATATATATATATGTATATATATATATATATATATATATATATATATATATATATATATATATATATATATATATATACCTTTATCACGTTGTCGCTATACAAATTGTGTTATAATAATAAGAAAATGATAACACAATGAAAATTCAAGAATAATTTACACAGGTAACAAACTTCTTTTGAAGATCTTTGAAATATTTAAAAAATAATTTAATTCAGATATTTTGCTTCGTCTGTTGTATAAAAATCAATATCAGTTACTTCTTTATCAGTACATATACCATCATCATTGAGTTATGACTTAAGATGAATTTATAATTTAATTGGAAATACAGATTATTGGTTATCTTGATTTTTCATTCTATAAATATAGCTAAGTATATAAATAAAATGTCATTGGAATCAAACAAATTATTCATTTATCTTTAAAAAGAAGAAGTGTAGTTAGTTATGGGTCATTAACGTTTTTCTTATTTATAAATTAAATTAAATCATGAATACTGTGTGCTCTTGTGTATATATATATACACAAAATGTATATCCATATACCAAATAAACCAAAAATTACCATAACGAATAAAGTTTTCTTTGCAAAAAATAAATTCGAACGACAAACTTTTCACCATTTTCTTTTTGGCATATCTATATACATCTATATACAGAAGATGATCATGGCTATTTAACAAAAAGCATAAGACTAGAAAGAAAAGAATCCATGAATAATTTTATATATATTATGAATATGGTGGAGCTATCTACAACAACAACAACAACAACAACAACAATAATAATAATATTTATGTATATATCCAGTACACAAATAAAATTTGCATGCGGCCACATAAAAAAAAGACAAAACCGCATATACCAACCAACCACTTTATGTATATTACACCCTGGAGTCAAATGACATGCAAATATATGTTTGCGGTACCGCTCTAAATTCTATATATACATATATACGAATCAATTAAATTCGATGGTTTTAGAATCGATACATTCCCAAACCATACATGTACGCTTTAGCAGTATAGTCACGCAATTTTGGATAAGCTTCGTGTCTTAAGACGTACAAAGAAAAAGGGTTTCATCGTATACCTCTGACTATACGAGTAAAATGCACAAAATAAAATAAAAAAGTTTTAAACTTTAATTTCTAATAAGAAATGTGGATTCTTGTTATTTATACGGAGCAAAATGTTGAAATGGCAATTGCGGATTAACAATCCCAATAGAATAAGTATGTATATATGTAATCTATATGCATAATGTTGTTGTCAGTGTCACATGCCGTGTAAAAAATGTATAACGACGAATTTAAATGTATATGTAGGTACGTGGATGAGATTATAAGACTTTGCATTCTAAATTGAACTACTTTTTCTCTTCTAGAAATGATTGTTGTTATTGTCACGACGTTTTACGTTAGTGCGCGGCATTATGCTCAAGTGTGATATATACGCACGTATACATCAAATTGGTATTTATTAAATCCGTTTTAACCAGTAAAACAAATCAAATATTACATTCGAATTAAATAGCATTGATGGAACTCTGATAACATGTAGTGAATTTTTTAAAAATACTGCGTGCTTGAATAACTGAGCGAGTTTAAATTCGTAATTTTTGATTCAATACTTGCTCAATAAATTTTCAAATTTTTTTCATCTAGAACTCGATTTAAATTTTTGTTTAATAACTTTTTTATTACTGTTTAATTCAGATAAGCCTAACAGATTGTCAATTATAAATTTCAAATATGAAATTCTGAAAATTTTAGTCAAAAAATTGTAAAATAAAACCTTAGGGATTCCATACATAAAATTCGATTAAAATTTTTTCAGATTTTTAATGTTACTGTTAGAATACATTAGATACTGGTGTTTTGTAATTTGAAAAATTAAAAAAAATGAAATGTTACAGATTTCAAAAATTTCGGAATATAATTCTAAAAATTTGAAATTCAAAATATCGAAGATTTTTCTGGCCAATTTTAAAATTTTAGTTTCACGGTACAGAAATCTTAATTCGAAAGATTCAATTACTCTACATTTCTAATTCTAAATTCTAGGAAGTTTTAAATCAATATTGTATATTCAACAAATTATTAAAACCAAAATCCATTAATTGAGAACGTGTGATCTGAGATTACAAATTGTGAGATAATTCTTAAGTAAATCTTTAATTAATTATTTTTTAATTTCCGGTTCAATATACTTTTTAAAAACAAATTATGGTTGATTTGACTATCTGAAAAAAATTGTCAAAACCAATGTAAAAAATGTTGAATTATAAATTTTCGGATTCAATAATATTTTGATGATTTAATATTTGACTTAAGAATTATCATCATTTACCGAATTTTAAAATCAAGTTTTTAAATTTCAAATTTTTCTATTTAAATTGACGTTATCAAAAAAACCGACATAAATTATGAATTTCCGTAATCGAACTTTAGAATCTAATTTTTAAAGTTATTAGAACATAAGTTTATAATCTAAATTTTAAACAATACCACCTCACAATTATTTTGATTTTAAAATATCAGATGCAGAATTGTTAATTTTTAATTCCAGAAAATTCTAGTTACTTAAAATTTATAGGAAAATTTATAGTTTATTAATTTGAAATTAAAATGTATACAATTTTTTATATATTTACATATTTAATAAACAAATTTTTTCAATTTTTCTGTATAGTTTTCCAAAATTACTGCATTTGATGAAATTGACTTAAATTTGAATAGTTTATTTAAACCATATAACTTTTAAAATTATAACGTTAATGGGAATTCAACGTTAACGGGAGTTCAAATGGTCAAAATCGTAGAGAAATTTAAAAAGATTCTCGTTAAATTACAAACCTTATATAGAATTACCGAAAATTAAAACTTTGCCCAAAACTGTAATAATTAATTAATAATTTTTTTAATTTTTTTAAACATTGTAGGTTCAACTAAAAAATCACAATAATAGTTTTAAACAACATATCACAAACAGTTTAGTTATCAATGAATTTATAAATTCCGAAACCGAAATATAAAAATACAATCAATATACATAATTGTAAAAAAAAATATAAAAATTTCACGGTACCAAATTTTAGTCGATCTTTCGAAGCTCTTACTTAGTAAAATACAAGATAAATGGTTTTTCATCAGTGTGAAGTTTACTGTGTGAATGTTTGGCATGGTCGGCTAAAATTTGGTATGGAAATTTTATTTTTTATTAAATTTTATTAATATTATAATTTATAAATAATAATACAAATTTATTAAAATTTCAATACCAAATTTTAGTCGATCTTGTCAAGCACTCGCATAGTAAAACACAAAATTAACTATATGGACTGTGGATTAGTAACGTCGACTAAAATTGCGATTTGCAATTCAACCAGAGTTTATAAAGTAAAAATTGTGGTCATTAAAAGATTTTATTGATCCTGAGCTCAAAATAAAATTCATAATGATAATACATAGCCAATTTGAAAAATTGTGTTTTTACACATAAAATTATTGATATTATTTTCATCAAAACATCAATGGTTTATTGACTTAGGCTTGATATAGTTCCTATTTTTATGTTTCGCTTCTATTCAAAAGAACTGCACCTGGCTTTTAGAACCATTACCTGCGATTTTAATTTGATTTACCTAACATATTTTATTTGTATTTTTATATAAAACCAATTTATATAACACATTTGAATAGGAAGATTTTAGTTAATAATCTGTTTGCATAAGCTTTTGTAGTCGGGTTTCATGAAACGAAATTGATATAACATATTTAATTGTTAACCGTATTACTCAGATATTCTAAAATGATTCCACCCCTCAAGTTGTTTCGATATACGTATATCATGCAACATAATTTTTTCTGCGCTAAATTTAGATCAAAATAAAATTCAAGACATTGCAAAAAACCTATCGATGAGCATATTTTAATTTTGTCTAAATTTAACATACAAAACAGTAAGTAACCCTCCATTTATTAATAACAACTTTGATCCTATTTGCCTCCAAAACAATAACAACGCACGTAAAATGTATGTAACCCTTCTAAAGTCTCGGTAACATAATTATTTATAAATTTTCCAAAACAAAATTTTTTATTTTATCATTTGTTGGTTTTTCTCCGAATAAATCATTATTTATTTAATTTGTTTTGTTTTCTATATTGTGTTGTCCATTATTGATTTTCCTTTTGTTGTTCATTCCTCAACCATTAAGAGGATTTTTTTTTTATATATTTGTATGTAAACATTATCATCCTTCCGGTTTTAGAATGTGTACATGTATATATGTATATTGCGATGATTATATTTATAATTATAATGATGTATGCGTCTGCAACATATATAACAACCCTTTACAATAGTTATAAATTTTAACCCTTGGTTGTACAATTCTTTCTGGTCCAACATTGTACATAATTTATATATTGTCTTAGAATGTGCTCGTACCTATCAGAATTCCGGCCTATGTTAAACCCCCACCCCCTTTCCCCCAACCCCCAAAAGAAAAATTTAATCCATTTTAAATAAATGAAAAATGGTTAGGAAAATTCAATTTTATCCTGTTGTTATCTTTATTGTTCGGTTATATTGTTCACTTACATACGGAACATAATGAATAAATTAAAGGTTTTCTCGGGATTTTTGTTGTTGTTAATTTTAATTTTAACATTTGGTTTGTTTTTTTTAAATCAAATCCGGAAACTTTGTTTTACGTTTATTGAAAATGTTTGACAATAGATTGGGATGAAAACTTACAGCTGTGGATTTTCTCGACTATATGTGAATGAATGGATACAGTCTATATAGTTTTTCACCAAATAACATTTGCAAGAGGGGGGAATATTTTTAGCATAATTATTATGATTATTCATACATATATCCATATTGATATGCTGTCACTATATACATAGAATGGCATGTAAAATGGAAATTTTCAGTATGTCTGTATGTCAAAGCTCTATGTGTACATATACATATATATAGTTTTCTATTGTTATTGCGATTATTATCATTGTTGTTTTTTGAGGCGACAACAACAATAACAACATGTACAAATGGAAAATTTTGTATATACATATGTATGTATATGTATATAGATACACGGAAAAACAAACCGAGATAAAAAATAAAAATGAAAAGTGTGTGATAGGAAAAGATCAAAGTGTTATGTAGTCAGTTTTAATTATAAATATTTATGTTCTGCATATATATATATATATATATATATATATATATATATATATATATATATATATATATATATATATATATATATATATATATATATATGTATATATATATATATATATATATATATATATATATATATATATACATATATATATACATATATATATATATATATATATGTCTTATGTTGTTGCATATTGTATATATGGCTGGTATAGTGTATGTGTAAAATAGAATAGACGACACAAAACAACAACAATATTACATATCCATATATATATATACGAGAAAGAAAATGAATATCTATTCTTATAGGTACGATACGACAGAACTAGCTCTGTTTGAGATCAATTATCTTAATTAACATTTTTCAATGTTGTTGTTATTTTGATGTTGTACTATTTTCAATTTTCACAAATAAAGGTGTTTATTTACAATAATAGAAAACAATACCGATTTTTTTATTATTATTTGTATCTTTTGCCTGCGCGATACACCATCTTTAGAAATTTTCTTGTTATTTATTTGCATATTCCACATTGTGTTTAATAATGAGTCTTATGGTTTTAATTAGCTATAAAGATAAAATTTATGACGTGCAGACGTGATAAATTTCATTGTTTGAAAGATGTGGTTGCGATAAGGCTTGGAAATAGATACCAATCCTCTAGGGCTTTTTAAAAAGTGGAATACTGCCTAATCGTATTCGTATACAGTTCACTAAATTATGTTTAACTTTCCAAACTCTCTGGATTTTCCAATTTTACTTTTTAACTCATTTTCTTTGTTGAAATTCTGTAAGCAGTTTAGATTTTTTGAATTACATGAATTGTACATTTCAAATTTTTTTTTCTAAATAGTTATTTGTCTGAATTTACCGAGTTTTATAATGTTAGTAGATAATATAAATTCAGTTCCAGTACACTTACTGAATTTGTACATTGGTACATTTGAACATTTGGGCTCCACGGTCCATTTTACAGTAAATCCCGGATATCAAACCAATTTATTGATTACTTTACTTACATTTTGTTAAAAACTGTTTATTTTTATGAAAATTAAAATCTGGTATACTAAAACTAAAACTATCTGACATTTTTTCAAATAACAGCATAATAAAATTTTATTTGTGTACTACGTTTATAGAATACGAATAAAATCAATAAATATTTCTAAATTATTTGAATTGCATTGAATTTACATTTGTAAATTTAGACAATTTTAATTTTAACTCATAATTTGATTTTGAAACACAAAAATGGTTTAAAATTTTAAAGTACTTAATTAAATTTTTCAAGATTCAGAGGCTACAATTTAAAATACGAATCAATATATTGTTAAATTTTGAGTGTTTTAAGGCTAATGGAGATCTCCAATTGTTGGTGGACTGAAATTCGCTAATTTAGAGAAGGTTAACTGGAAATTTGGGATATTTTTTTTTAATTAGGAAACGTTTAAACAAAAATTGGGATTTTACAAATTTCTGTTTTCAAAAATTTATCAAAATTTATAAAATTTTGTGAATTCTAGAATTTGAACTTCCATCTTAAACACTAGAAAGCTTCTCAAATCTCCCAAAATACTTAAAATTGAGTGGATTTTAGTTAAATTTTAAAATTATGAAATTTTTTCTTAAATTTTAGTTGATTTTGTTTTTTCACAAACTGGATTAGACGGAGCCATTTTAAGAAGGCTATGTGCCAAACCCAATTGTTTGTCTAGTTGGTCAGGAGACAAAAATCTTAGAGCGGAAACTATAATTATATTATTTAAAAAAATACTCTCCAAATTTTAGTTAACTTTGCCAAGCACTCACTAAGTAAAATACCAGAAAAATTGTCTAGCACTGATACAAAACAATTTTTCGTTTTTTCGTTTTCAACATTTTACTGAGTGAGCGCTTGACAAGGTCTACTAAAATAAAGTATCTTGTGTTTGAATCCTTTACACAAAATCTACATGGACAATTTAAAAAACATCTTATGGTAATATTTGTTTGATGTTGTTGGGTTTCTTTTTTAAGTTAATTATTTTTACATTTGATTTTAGTAATTCGTTATACGATTTAATTTATTACATATTTATAGCAGAATTATTATTTTTATTTAAACAAAATTCGTAATCAGCAGCTTGAACTGAAACGAAACGAAACAAACAAAATAAAATTATTGTAATTTATTTGATTAACCTGTAATCTGTAACTTTATATAAGATAAAATCACAATATATAGACAAAGACGTCGAAAATGTCGAGTTTTTATATATAAAAATTGAAATTAATTTCCATTCGAATGTTATGTATACATGAACTCGAGGAACGGCGCGCGCTCGTACATACTCTACAAATTCTTATTTGGTTTCAATTTAATTTACTTTCGCGTTTTTTGTATTCTGTTGTGTATGCTAAGATAAAATTATTTAGAAATTTTCTTTTATGCTGCTTGTCTAACATAAAAAACAAAACAAAAAAAAGTATAAAATCTAATAAATAATTTTCATTTGCTTTTCGTATTGTTTTTCCATTCGGAAAATTTGTCTTTATGCTAAAAAAAAATTATCTTTTGAATTCGCGCTCTGCTTTTAAATAACTACGAGCAGAACCAAAATGAAAAATTAATTAACTCTAAATTTAATGATTATTTATTCTGATGAATGTACCAGAGTAGAAAAGGCACGTAGAGCGGGATTACAGCTTCTTTCTGTATAATACACGAAAATGGAAAACTTTGAAGTTTGTGAATTAAATAAGAACGAAACGGCTCTTTTAAGGTTTAATCTTAATTTATTTATATATATTACTTTGTGCTGTTCTATAAATAAATAAGAGGCAGGTATTATATTTATATATAATAAAATGGGTTTGCCATTTTGACAGTTCGTCTTATATCCCTTTACGAATACCCTCTGATTTAATAAACATAAATGTGATTATCATTTTCATTTTTATGCTCACAATCATGTGCAGAATAGCAAA
Organism: Tipula unca; assembly: GCA_951394425.1. Lineage (NCBI taxonomy): Eukaryota > Metazoa > Arthropoda > Insecta > Diptera > Tipulidae > Tipula > Tipula unca. The sequence continues at coordinate 2,025,416 of OX596381.1, read as the reverse complement.
ATATTTCGAGAGATGAAAATTTTTAAAAATTAAATTGAATGTGCGCTTTTGTTCACAGACAACAACGACAACGAAATCATTGACATTAAAATATGCTAAAATAGATTTATGTCACAACAACAACAACAACAAATCTAATGCGACAGACTAGATAATATACAGAATATTATTGTAATGTGTATTATATTTTCTTCTAGTCGCATAATAATACATAAGTCTTTAATCGTCGTAATAACAAAGAACTAAATAGACATTCATATGAATTCTGTTTCAATAAACATGTCATGTGTGTGTATATAGGGGGAAAAACCCCGCACCATCTTAATCGTGGAGTATGTATATTTTTATATCTGCACAAAATATTATTTATCTATATACATATGTATAATTTGGTTTTCCATTTGGTTCGGCAGCATGAGAAAATTAAATTTTCAATTTATGTTAGATGAACTGAAAATTTATGAAATTTTTATATTTATTTTTTATAATCGATGGATTGGATGAATGGATCGAATGTATTTTTTTGATGGAAATTAAATTATTTTTTTGTGTACGTTATTGTTGTTATATGTATTATTATAATATGTTATCGTATAATTGATTATTGGAATTTAAGATTTTCTTTGATAAATTAGATATCATGCAGAGACGAGTCGAAGAATATAAGATATGATAATGTTGTATGGGATTTACCTATCTAATATCTACATACATGCATACATATGCAGATGCTAATACTCTATAATGTCTATTCAAATGAATAGGTAATCGTTATTTCTGTGTAATTGATAACGTCGTAAATAAATATGACATTGGGATGACATTTATTTAAGATTAAATAATGTAAATGGCGATTGATATCTTTAAGTTACAAAAGAAAATATTATTTTAATTATAAATTATTATAATATTTCTATTTTTAATTATTTTATTTCGGGTGAGTTAGTATGAACGTATACCTATATAGAAAACTAAAACCGTATGCATAATTATTTAGCATTCAAAAATAATGAGCCAGAACTAAATGTGAAAACGATATAAAATTAAAATTTTACAGAAATATGTAGTTTAGTTTAAGTCTGACCAGTAAAATACGATTTAAAAATGTTCTTTATAAATTGCATAATAAGCTGTGTATACCACATAAAATTGTCCATTTTTAGTTTGAGAATTTTTCAGTTTTCATACTGACGTGCGTGACACATACGATAATCTACAATTTAAAATAGCAGGTATTCTATAGTTAGTCTTCGATACATTTTTAATTAAAAGACAAATTCGATAAATTAGAAAATTATTAGTTATTAGAAAATTAAGAAAACGAGATCGATTTGATGATTGATACTTTATTTAATTGATTTAGAACGGTTTGCAAATTTCCTAAGTTCTCCTGTAATTTAATATTCTGAATTATTTATAATCAAATGTTCTATAGACTGTGGCTAAATTTCGGAAATTTATATTTTCTAGTTGCTTAATAATTTTAAAATTTCTATTTGAATTTTAAGATTTTTTAAATCCATTTCGTAATCAAAAACCACAATAATTAATTGTGACCTTAAAATTGCGGCGTTTTTTATTGTAATTTTCAAACGATTTAGAGAATGGAATTGCAAGTTTTTGACCTCTAAACTTTCAGAAACTTTCAAAATATTCCAAAATTGACTGAGAGCTTATACAATTATTTTTAAGATAGTTTAGGGAATTTAAAAATATTTAGAATTAGTACTTAGGGTTTGCAAAATACCGTATTTCTTATAAATGCAGGGACGGCTATTTTCTCACAACGATTAAGTTTGTGACGATCACTATGCCTAGCGTTATACACGTGTTACCGAGCAAATAGCGCAGTGGTTAAAGCTGCGACGTTTGGATCGGGAGGTACCGGGTTCGAATCCAAACAGAGGCGGAATGCAAAAGGGATTTTTTATCTCCCGATTACGATCGGTGATTAAATTGAAAAGAATAACCCTCTGTTGAAATGTAGAACTCATGGGCCGATGAGCCGTTCCATCTTCCATGTCACTGTACAGGGTGACATGGAGCTATGCAATGTGCAGGTGGTATACTGTACTTGTTTGAATGGGATGAATGGGTTGATTGAATGTGTGTGAATGTCGTTTGAATGTAAGGCAAGGCTATTGGACCAATAATGTATCTATGCCTATGCCACAGCCTTCAAAAAAAAAAAAAATGCCTAGCGTTAATTCCTAGCTAAAGCCTAGTTATGCCTAGTTAACGTAGCGGTAATTCCAACAGTCAAAACGTTATCAACGCTACCATAGAGGTGGTCACAACAAGGTTTCAAACTTAATCGTCGTGATAAAATAGAGGTCCTTACAAAATCTTGGCCATACGATTTTTTTCGATTTTAATTTTATCTGAAAAATGGAAAATGTGTCCCATTTATTTATATAGCGACAAATCCAACGGTCAAAAAATTATCAAAACTCTGGTAATGGTTGCTTACATAAAATCCTTAACTGAATCGAAAAGAGAAAATAGTCGTCCTTTTAACGACTTGTCCAGTTGAAATTTTTTTGCACAAAATAAATGTTACATATTAAAAAAATCTGGGATGAATATTTTGGTACCAGCTGTATGTGTTTTTGGTTGACGAAATAGTCTGGGATAGTGTAAATGTAAAAATCCTGGGATGAACCAACTATATAAATTATATATGTAATTTTAAAGAGTCCGGGATTTATTATTTACGTTTGTGTTGGGAGAGATGGTTTTAAAAAATCGAATGGAAAATGAAATCCTGTATTAACTTCAAGGAGGTCTTAAATTTACTAAATTGAAAAATAAACCAAATTTAAATTCCTGAATTTTTGCTGAATTCCAGTTTAAATATAAATTTGGAAAATTGTGGTAGTTGGATAAGAAAATAACAATTCGAAATCCGCACAGTTTCTGTTGAATTCAACATTAAATTTAAAATTAAAAAAATTCGAAATTTCAAAAGGTCTACGCAGTTCTTAAAATCTAATTTTAATTTTCAAAATTCTGGGTGGGAAATTTTAATATAATCTAAATTCAAAGGTTCTTAAAATAACAAATTTCCAAATTGAAACTTAAAATTTAGGTATCTAAAATTTATATAAGCGAAGGTTAACATAACGCTAAATCGGGCCAATGCTATTATAAAAAAAGCTCCTATCATAAGAAAACATTTGAATCTAGAAAAGTTGGAATCTTATAAATTAATTATTCTTTAAATGATTAGGGTTGGAAACAATCATCATTCTAAGTTCCAAAGCTCAAAATATTGATATATATATTTTCATATAATGATGACTAATTATTTATTAAAGCTGGACCGTCCATATCCATATAATACCGCACACCATACACACACACACACACACACACACACACATATATATATATAATACCTAAATATAGCTATTGGGATTGAACCAATTAATTATTTACCAACAAAAAAAAACATCCTCCTATTATAATAAAAATGTTTATTTATAAATCCATCTCACATGACCAATTTAATTTGTTTCCATTCGCAGAACTTCCCCAAATTTTACATTTCCTTCCTGTAGAATTCGGCCAACCAAATAATAAAAATCCCATCCAAAAGTACAAAACTTTACGCAAAAAATCATCCACCGACTAAAAAAAAATTTTTTTTGAATAAGATTAATCTTTTATTCCGACACATAAAAAAAGGGTTTATCCAGGACTTCAATGGTATAAGTAAGAACCACCGAAAAAAATATATAATATTTTTTTAAATTTTTTTTTTATAATTAATGTTCATTGTAATTGACTTCAGTGACCGAAAATTAAGAGACAGATAATAATTATGATTATATAATACACAGAGTACAACAACAATTATGTGGATATAATATTATAAGAAAAGCTAATTTTCTATCAGGGACAGTTTTTTTTTCTAATTTTATTGTTAGAGATTTATTCTCCGCATCCATTCATTCAAAAACATAAAAATAAAAAAAAAACAACGATGGAGGAAATTTTTAGCCTATCTATATACATTTTTGTTGTGTTTTGATAAAAGAAATTAATTTGATTTGAGATAATTTTCTTATTTAGAATAAAAAAAAATTGTTTTTTGCGTTTTGTTGATAACAACGATATACATAATTATAATGCCAACAATAAATAAAAGAAAAATTATGATTAAATAAGTGCTTAAAGATAAATAATTTCCACATTTAATTCATACTTTGGAGAGACAGAAAATTTAATTAGCTTGAATACGACCGGAAAATTCTCATCCATAATACGCTGCGACTACATAGAATTTGGGAGTTGTATGCACACATGTGGCACAGCTCATTTTAAATACATTTTCTATTGTGCTAGGTCAGTTATATGTGCACAGAATATATATAAACGACGTTAAAAATAGACAAAATATGTATAATTACTGTGCGCTGACAGTCGCAATAATTAAATTTAGATTTTGCCACAAATACCAAACGAGTATGTTGCACTATATGTGCGCGTTATTGGATTTAATTATTTTTCAATTTTTGTGTACTCGAATTATCACAGTAGCGACATATACGCCAATGGCATTTTATGTGTGGCAAAACCGAAAAAAAAATTGGTATAATTAAAATATAACTAAATATTGAAAAACTGTATTGCCCGATGCCAAAAATATCATCATAATATATTATATAACCCAAATATAAAATTGATTATGAAATATATAATTTTAAATTTAAAAAATAATTAAATAACGAAATGCAATTACTAAAACGTGAACAGCACAAAATTTTCCCGAGATGATATTAATTTTCCGAATCTGTTGTTGATCAAAATGTAAAATGAAAACTCAATGTTGTATACATTTCATGTACATTGATAATATTTAAATAATAGTTTTTAGTTATAAATTTATCTAGAGTTTTGATAAAAATTCAACTATTGTTTATTACTTTACACAAGAAATGGACATTATGGTTTATGGATTTTTAATTTAAAAAAAATGCGGTTAGTAGTCAAGCGAATTCATATTCCCGATTATACATGAGACACAATCGGATACAGTTTATGATACTATTAAATTCTAATTTTCATGGATTTTATTGCCTTAATTAAGAATATCGCTAAAAGTGTAATCTACGTTCTTTAAGAGTATAGTTCAGCTTGGGACCTGATTATGCACTGTTAAACTTTACGATGTCGTATATTTGCATGCTGTGGTTATACATAAAAAAAATTGCGGTATTGAAAAAGTCATAGGAGGCATCTCTATAAATCTAAAGTTATCCTAAATGAGTTGTGGTGGACTATTTATCTTCTTTGACTTAACAATTTATAAGAGTTTCAAGAATTCGAATTCTCTAATAGAGAGGTTAGGCTAAAAACCCCTAAAAAAAATGCAAGGCTTAGTTGATTTTATAACAATGTTTGATGATGCAGTTTTATCTTATACAAGGATCCAGCAGACCAAAGAACAATAGTGCTAGCCTAATCTGGCAACAGAAAAAGGAATCTTAAATGTATTTTAAAAATATCCTTTTCGCTGAAATTTTTTGTGAAGCTACGTCGAAATTTGACAAAATTTCAGGAAATCAATTTTTTCAAATTTCTAACATGTAAAATTTTAGAATTCAGAAATTTGATCACAAAGTTTAAAATGTCCTTAAACTTAATAAAAAATTATAATAAAATCCATCATCCTTGTTGAATTCCACTTTAAATCCAGAATTATAAATATTAAATACATATTTGAAATTCAACATTTCAAACGATTTATAATTTCTAAAATTCGAACTGAAATTTTAAATCCTGAATATTACACGGAGAATTCACAAAATATAAAATTCATATTTTATTTTAAATTGTAGAATTCGATGAATAAAATTTAATTTCCAGAAATATAAAAATTTCTATGTTTAAATTTTCTTTCACATTTCAGCACGGTTTCTGTTGGATTTCATTTAAAATTACAATTACTTAAAAAGATTTATAATTTTGAAAATTCTGAATATAAAATTCACATAAAATTTGATCACAAAAATTAAAAATTCATGGTAACATAAATTTTTTGAAGCTTTCTCAAAAATTTAATTTCTAAATCGCATACTTCCAAATATTTATAGATAATAAAACTTGTCTAGTCGAGTATATACGTACATAGTGTAGTTGTCTGCATTTAGTCAATAATTATTAATTAAAAATTATAAAATGTTCATATACAATTTAAAAATATGAATATTTAAGATTCGAATTCGAATTTTAGATGCTACCTTCTAATCCAAATGTTTGAAATTTTTAACTAACCCATATAATTTGTGGCATCATTTTATTACTCAAAATCTAAATTCAATCATAAAACTAAATTTTCTAATTTGAAATACAACATTCCAAACGATTTATAATTTCTAAAATTCGAATTGATTTAAATTTTGAAATGTACACGTACAATCCTCAAAATCTAAAAATTGCATTTTATTTTAAATTCCAGAATTCGATAAATTAAATATTATTCCCAGAAAAATAAAATTGTAAGTTCAAAGTTTAAAATTTCTTTCACATTACATCGAAATTTAATAAATTGGTTTCTGTTAGATTCCATTTAAAATTACAATTATTTAAAAAGAATTGTATTATTCAAAATTCTGAAATTTATACGGATCACAAAAATTACAAATTCAATAGATGTATTATAGTATTATAATAGATGTATTATAGGTGTATCTCAGAAATCACTAGGAATTCTTCAAATCTTCAAGAAATTTGGTTCAATTTTAAAATTGTTAAAAATTTTTACTGCATTGAAATTGACAAAAAATTATAAAGTTGTTCGAAATTTCGATTTAATTAACGAATTTTATAAATATGGAATACGACTTTTTGATATTTCCTTCTAATTCAAACGTTCGATATTTTTTAGTAACCCATAAATTTGTAACATCATTTTATTACTCAAAAACCTAAATTCAATCATAAAAAACTAAATTTTCAAATTTGTCTCGCGACCATAAAAATCATCGCCAAGTCATCATCATCATCATACACACAACAAATTCACAATTCGCTTGTTACATCATGCTACTTTATACAAATTGAAGTTAACAAATTTATGTTCCGTTTAAAAAGTGTACAAAAGTTACAACCATATACAATTCATCACACATCACATCTCAACGTTTTACATCTATGTATATATGTAGAGCTAACTCTGTATATTATGTTGTACGGTACATAATATGATGTACACATCAAGTTATGAGAAAATATACCATAAGGAAGCATATATGTATGTATATATGATTATAACAAGACATTATAAAACCATATAACATCGTACAACAACAATGTACACATCGCCGACATATGAAAATGTGAAAAAGAAAAACTATTTTCATAAATTTTCCGTTGGATTATCATTTCGAAATGTACAAATAAAAAAGTAACTGAAAACTACATATGTCTATCATGGCTGCACATATAAGTATAAAAAAACCGTAAATTTTTTGTTAAAAAGATTCTTGGTAAAATGATGAATACGAGATGTAGATGTAGAGTCGAAAAAAAATGTCTAACACCTTTTTCCATTTTCCATATGCGATCTGTATATTATATATAGTATATACATATACAGACATAAAAAGGAAAATTCTCACTTTATACACAAACTTTATATTTTTTTTTTTTACCAACCACTTGAGACATATATGTATATTTAGATGTAATACAAAATACATAATTCTTTTGTACGGATTTCGAGTGAAAATCCAAACGGAAAATTATTCTCAGAGACCAAAAAAAAAGAAACATTTGTTTATTGGATTTATTTGGTTTAGTTTAAGTGTTTGGCGTTTTACATATTTTATTTTACATCCTTGTGCGAAAATGATATAGAGAGATGATGAGCTGGATAAATCATATAATTTAAAAAATTTATTCGTCTGACAAGTATTTGACAGATTTCGGTCACAAAATGGGTATACCGGATAATTAAAAAAAATTAAAAAATCGGCCGAATCGATTTCTATGGTATATGTATGTATAGCACAAATAGACTTAAAATTTTCCTGTCTCTCTAAATGTCATGTAAGTCTTATCCTTGTATCTTACAATAAAATAAAAATTCTAAATTAAACGGTAAATTATTCAAATGAAATTTTTTGGGTAATTTGCATACCGAAGTTAATTAAGAAAAGTTAATAATTTTGCCATTTTTCTTAAAGTTTTTTTTCATTTTACATAATTTATGTAAATTATGTTTATATATATGGAAAAAATGTTGACAGTATAATAACGCATGGATTTTTCATGCTTTAGTATATAATTTTTTCAACGTTTTAGTTTTATATATTTTCATGTTTTGTGTTCTGTCATTTAGAGCTGTGCTACCCTATAAACCTACTGTTTTTGCATTTACTTTAAATTATTTAAAATTTAAAACTCAACATGTATAGTTAAGTTTTGTGTTACAGGAAACAGTTTTAAAAGAAAGTTGGGAAAGGATTTTAGTTTCTTGAATTTATAGTTTCTCACACTCTTCAGCACTCCTTGATCTAACTTCAAATTAATCTTATCAAATTCTTTATACAAAAGCTATTTTGATCAATCTTCTGTTACTTTAAACATTAGTTCAATATCAAATAAATTATTTACAATCATATGCAAATTTAGTAATCAAAATCTTTTGATTCAGTTGAGTAAACCATGACTCGCGTTTTTCGGGTCATGTTTGGCTATTCCAGCAGTGTGAGCAAAATCTTAAAAGGGATTGCAAATCCAGTTGAATTGCGAGAATCTAGCTTCATATACATTCCGGAAATTACATTTTTACAGAATTTTGAACACTCAAAATTTCCAAAATTTGTATTTCATATATAAATGACGTTAATTTCGAAATTTAATCTTGGCTTTCAAATTATTAACTTTACGAAAATTTATTTCTTTTGTTGATGTTCTGCGAAATTCAAAATGTTTAAACTTTTGTCTTTGAGTGCATTTTATTTATTTATACAATTCTTGAAACTTGAAACTTCATTTTGAATTATCATATTTTGAAAATTTTTATTTCTAATAATATTTTATCGAATTCGAAACCTTAAGTGATTAACAATTTAAAATTATAATGCAATTTTGTGAATTAAGTGTGAAAAAGGGAGTTCACAACTACATCTTTGAGGCCATTAAAAAAATTAAAATATTTCATATCGTCTTGTCGCAGATCACATTTTGTTTTGCAGCTTATTGGTCATTAAAAGGCTGAGCTTTCAAATAATAAACGTCTTATGTATATAAGATTTTGAAAAAGCTTGATAGTCGGAGGAAGAGATTTTGACACATTTTTTCTAAAATAGCTTTTGATACATAGATCCGTTTTAATTAAGAGCAATATTTAAATTTATCAATTGAAAATTCTTCCTTTAATGAGCTTTCGACGTGGAGATAATATAACAAGCATTATCTAATCACAAATTCGGTTTATGAACTCCAAAGCTTTAACCAATGTAGCGAAACAGCTTGTAGGTGGTTGGTAATTTAACCTTATTATTAGCTTAACCTATACCTAAAAGTTCTCATAAATATACCTGAGATTCAGAATTTAAATTAAAAATTCTGTAAATTCTTTAATTTTTACATGCAGCATCCTTCAGATTTCCTGTAACTATAATTCCTTAATTGTTTAAAAATTCCTATAATAAACTTCATAACTGAAGAAATTATATCCCAGAAAAAAAATTAAATACATATTCTATAAAACAGTTTTAAATATATTGTTGTCGTATAGACAACCTTTTATGAATGTATATTGGATTTTAAAATCGAAAAATGAAATACAATCGATATATGTGCTTCAGTCTATACAAACATTTCTAATTTTTTGGATTTGAAAATTCAACGATTCAGTATTAAAATTGTACTCAAATTACTTTTACCAAATATTGTTAGAGCAATCAAAAATTTGCTGGCCAAACACATTATTATTTATTATTTATTTTAAGTTTTCAAAACCACAGAAATTAGCTTTATAAAATAAACTACAAAAACTGTGCTGTTAAAATGATTAATTTTAAGAATTAAATGTTTGAAAAGTTGGACAAAAATTAAAATTAAATTTCTCGATACCAAATTTTAGTCAACCTTTCGAAGCGTGCACATAGTAAAACACACGAAAAATTGTTTTGCATCAGCGCTGGACAATTTTTCGTGTGTTTTACTATGTGAACGCTTGGTAAAGTCGACTAAAATTTTTTAAATGTTTTTTTTTTATCGCAATAAGAAGTTAATTCGACGATAAGATTAAATCTCGCATAAATTACATACAAGTAGTAAGTACTCAATAGTTAGTCACCTGAAAACCTGGTAACCATTCCAGTTTCGTATCTTTATAAAAAACACTATATATATTATGTACTTCCTTCAATTTGATGATCAATTATTCTCGTATATTGAGTACACAAAAATGTGTATCGTTTCAAACCACCTTTCAAAATTTCCTTTGTCATATTCAACTTATTGTGTGTTTTTATAGTTTTCTAATCAATTTTATACTTTATAAAACACACACACTCATGCATAGTTTTTTTATCGTAAACAAACACCGAAATGATGCTCCTTATTTGGATGATGTTCATCATCAGTCTACTCCATTTCAAACGTTTCTTGTATGTTTCGCGTTCATATTTTTAACAAACTATATATACACAGTAGTTTTAATTTTTTTCACTGGATTTATGTATATGCGCTACATACTCAACATAATATAACGTATATATGTATATGTTATAAACGTATAGAATTTTATTTTTAATGCAAGGAATTTATATACACTTGTAGTGTATGTATATACTATATAGTGATAAGTGGATACATCTCTATAGATTGTGAATGATGCAGGATGAATAAAAATGTCTTATTTTTTGACAAGGAAAAGTGTATGGGATATATACGTATACAAGAAATTTGAATAAATTTTGGTATATTGTTTTGTATCTTATCTGTCTTTCTTTCGAGAAAGGATATAAATATTATACATTGTGTAAGGATATTTTATTTTAAGGAATTTGTTTGATAATTTAGATATATTTTTGTCATTCAATCGAGTACATATCAAAAAATAAAAAATAAGAACGTACCGAATATATGAATTTTGATTTACATTTTGTTATTGTTTTGGAATCGGTAATCAATTCGGATTTGATATAAGGAAGTACTGCCATATTGTAACTGTTTATATACATATAAATAAGGGATGACAACAAGAAATTGAATTTTTTTCCCTACTTTCAGATGATTGAATTAGGAATTTTTATACTAACGATCCTTTTTTTTTTGATTTTTTCGTTTCAGGATTTTTAACATGCAACTCAAATACTCTACAATCATTAGCACAATTACATGGTATGTATATTCAGCTTTTTATGTTTCAATAAATAAATAAAAAAATATGATCGATATGCGGATGGGTACACGAGTAAATTATTGTTTATTGATAAGAGAGAGATACGAGTTTTTTGAAATGAAAATCATGTACATAATAGCTATAATAAAGTAGCAACGAGATGGTTGGTGTACCAGAGCACTCTTATATTATATAATACAAGTATCATCAAAAATTGATTTTCTTCGTAATGAATTTTTCTTTTCAATTTTTTTTTCTTCATCATTATATTTACGATTTTCAGTTTTTGGGTATATAAGACTAGTGAGATGATTTATGAAGCATAAATTTGGTATATACAAGACTATACATATATATAATTTAGCTTGGTTAAGAAAACTGGGAAAACATATTTTATTTTAAATTACGTTAAAATAAAATAAAAAAACGCGAAATAAATGATTGAAAATTTATTTAAAATTAATGACGACAACTCAACCCCCCGTGTACAAATATATATGAATATGTATTGTGAAGTACGTATACGGTATTTGCATGAAAAATGGAAATATTGAAATATTATGTTTTACTGTTTGCACGGAAAAAATTAAATTGGAAAGTGAACGAGTATTTGGTTCTCTACTATATAAGGAGCTCCTCGGAGCTTATTTCGGAGCTTATACAAAAAGACCGGTCACGCAAAAAAGATTTTCTATGATGTTTGGAGATGAATTGTGATGCCCACAGAAGACATATAGCCTTCTAATATCGATAACAGCAGTCAATATCGATGTCAGCAGTTTTATTTAAATTTCCAAATTACCAGCCTTTTTCGATAGAACGACACTGTCATAATCTAGAGGATCTATATCAAATTAAAATGTGAAGTTGAATAAACTTGCGCTTCAAATAATTTATTAAATTACAAACCGTAAAATGAAAAGCTCATATTATACTACACGTATTTGAGTTGTTGGTTGTTAATCCCAAATACTGTTCACTATAGTTAAAATAAGCTTTGTGTACAAATTTCTGTTTCTACACAAAACATGTACATAATAACATATATTTAGTGTATAAACAACATTCATTCATAAAAAAGTAAGCTTACCCAAAAAATAAAAAATAAAAAGCTATAAAAAATCTATAAAAATTGATTATCAATTTTCGTGACATTAAAATGCTTTTTCAAAACTTTTTCGTTTACGATATACAAGAAAATATACTACTCAACACTATATGTGTATGTAGTAGTATATGATACATGTGAATGAACGTTAAATTACTTATAAAAAGGGTTATAAGAAAATTTAAATTATAAAACCAAAACAAACTTTTTTATTCTGGCATGCAGCATCATGTAACACCAGCTACGAGTACTGTACAGCATGTAACATATTTTAACTCAATTAAAATGATTTAATTAAAAAATTTAATTTTTTATGTCTGTGTAATAAAATTGTCTATGCTAAACTTATGTGTCGTGTATATATAGGTAAGATATAGTATGTATATGGAACGCGTATAACATGATTGGTGCTAATTCGAAAATCCCATAATTTCTGTGAAGTCGAGTGAACATATTTTGGCAATATAAATCTATTATATACGCGATGTACAAAAAAATACTCGAGATGTAGGGCTCAAGTATCAAAAGAGTGTATAATATCTACATAAAATCTTACGGGCAAATTCGTTATAAGATCATGTCCTTTTACCATGCTGCGTCTCTTTTGTTTATATATATGAAAATACAGTAAAATGTTATTCAATTTCGCGTCATACCATTAAAAATGTATAATCCCTGCTGCTTTCTTATATACGAACATACACATATACGTACACATATAGTATCCAGATTTTTCGCAATTCCACCACCCACGAATTATTTTTTGTTAACGTCATCTTATCTCCTATTATGTATCTTGTAATCGGGGGGTCTCTTATATACTGTACACACAAGTACAGATATAAATATAAATTGATTTTCTTATCGTTTTGTTCTACTCGCATTCAACTTCATTTTTGGTGCATTGAACTTAAATTCTACTAAATTAGTAAGATGTTTGGATGCGTTGAACAGAATTCGATAGAAATTTGTATAAACTATGGTAAACTAGTTTAGTTGCATTTTTAAATTACTACTAAAAATAAAAACTTTATGAAAGGACGAGTCCGCCAATTATAAAATAGTATAACGTCTCCAAACAAACATAAAATCACATGAACTTACAGTTACATGAAAACGAAAAGAACTGAATTTTTTTCATTTTTCAACTTCCTTGACTTGCAATCACATCACCTTAAAAGAACAAGACAAACAGTTTTCCAAATATTAAAAACAATCAGCATCATTCCTTCTATATCTATAATTCCGCGCAACACCGTTTCCCGCCATTTTTTATATAATGTTTTAGACGCATATTTTCCATTCTCGCACAAAAGATGATAAGGAGGAAAAACTGGTAGAATTATATATTAAAGGAATGTTGTTTTTCTTTTTAATACAGCGGGATGATGCTATCTCCATATATTGGGTGGGGTGGGGTAGTATAATATGAATATGTGTCAAAAGTAAAAAACAAATCTTAATAAGAAAAATATTTTTAATGCTGCAAAAAATTTATATATTATATATTGACGTCAAAAAATGACGAATCGTTTTTCATTCTTCTGTTCCTTTTTTGAAATAAAATGGAAAATTTATATATCATCTATATATTTTCGATACTGTCATGTTGTGTATCTAGGATGCTGCCGAACTCATCATTCGCATATTTTTATTTATCTATATAATTTTATCGATCGATTCTATCCATCTATTTATATCTATGTACATCAATCCATCTATCTATCTTTAGCTGTCGCGTCATTTATCATCTCATCGATGTTCGCTGTGATTCGATGTACGCTGTGAGGGAATACAATATTTTTCAATATAAATGCGACACAAACCATAATATGTTTGAATCAATATTTCATGGAGCTAAAATTTCTGAACTTAAAAGTTCTGAATTTGAAATGTTCTCGAATTTCACGAAATTATAATTTTTCAATCCACAATTTATATTTCTGAATTTTTATCAATATTTATTGAAGCTTAAATATAAAAAAAAATGAAACTATAATTTACATTAAACGAATTTTGAAATTGTTGGATATTTTAAAATGCTAAATTTCCATGTAGCTTTACATTATAATTTTTTAAATCCACGGTATACGAGTATAGTTCTAAATTTGAATCAATATTTAATTGAGTTAACATTTGAACTTATATTTTATAATTATCGAGTTTTGCTAGACACTTTTAAATGTTAAATTCCCATTATTTTTCACGAAGTTATAACTTTTAATTCCATAACATACAATTCTGAATTTGAATCAATATTAAGTAGAGCTCAAATTTAAAAACAAAATAATTTTTAATTTAATCGAATTTTATTTATTTTATTGTTTAAATTTAATATATTAATACTAATTAACTCTTAATTTAAAACTATAACATACAACTATAAAGTTCTGGAAATATTGGAAATTATAATTTAAATCAATAATTTATATTTCTGAATTTAGATTAATATTTAACGAAACTAAGATTTAAAAAAAATATTAATACCTAATTTGAAATTAGAATTTACAATTACCGAATTATGAAAATGTTGAATATTCAAAGCTTTATGAAATTTTAGGTTGTTAATTCTAATTTACAATTCTGAATTTAAATCAATATTTAATGTAGTTTAAATTTTTGAAAAAAATGAATTCTTAATTTTTAATCCAAGTTTTAAAATTCAATGTTTGAAACGGTGGTAAAATATAAAAATATTAATTCTAAGGTTTTTCATTTCAATAATGAAAATTAATGTTTAAAAATATCCAATATTACAATGTTCTATAATATTAAGAATTCAATTTTGTTTGTAAAATGTTAACTCTATTAAATAATGATTTTAATTTAGAATTGTTACATTTGGATTAAAATTTAAGAAATCATGAAACTACATTGAAATTTAACATTTATATATTGCCGACATTTTCAAAATTCGATAAAATAAAGAATTACTTTGTTTTCAAATTGTAATTCTCCTAAATATTGATGCAAATGAAAATACATAAATTCAAATTTTTCGAATTTTGAAAATGCAGGATATTTTCAAAATTTAAATTTTCATATAGATTCACGAAATGTATGTTAATTCAAATTCATAATTGTAAAAGATGGATTAAACCAATAAAATTTCATGAAACGGAAGTTTAACATATAAAAATAATCAATATTTTCCAGATTCGTTAAAATTAAGAATTAATTTTTTTTTAATTTGATTCCATTAAATATTGATTCTAATTTTGAACTATAAATTATATCCAACGTTTTCTTAATTCGATAATTGTAAATCTCATTATCTCCGTTAAACAATAATCTTAATTTAGAAATATTAAATTATAATTTATAGATTTAAAAGTTGTAATTTCTAATATTTTCAAAACTTTATAGTTGTAAAATATAGTTTCAAATTAAAAGTTAAATGATTTTTTAAAATGTTAGCTCCATTAAAATTAAAATTAATTAAAAATTTAAATTTAAATATTCCAAATATTTCCGAAATTCGATCAAATTAAGAATTATTGTGCTTTTGAATTTGGGCCCCAACTTATAATTTCAATCAGTTAATTACATTTTTTTAAAATCTTAGTTGCATTAATTAATATTATTATAAAAGTAGAACTAAAAATTATAGATTTAAAAATTATAATCTCCAATATTTTCAAATTTTATAGTTGTTAATTAAATTTGTCAATCTATTATTGTCAAACTCAGAATTGCAAAATGTGCTGTTTATACGCAAATAAAATATTTATGACATAAATATAACTTATAATTTGACATTTTAAAATATCCAACATTTCCATAATATTTTTTTTTCAAATTTAGTGTATTAAATATTGATTCATAGTCAGAATTGTTAAATATGGATTAAAAAATTAAAATTTGTGTGCTGCTACATGAAAATTTTACATTTCAAAAAATCCAACGATGTTATCTAATATGAAACGACATATTGGCTAGGTGCCCTAAAAATTATTAAATGGCTTTGGTGTTTAGTGTATACTATATCCATACTCAGAATCTTGATCGCAATCTCTTTCAAATACAAAACGCTACTAGCTAGTACACCAATAAATTTCCACCACCGCAAACTATTTATTACAAATACACATCCACAAAAAAAAACAAAAGTGCTACAATAACAGCCAATTAAAACCACACCAATTTAGATTTATTTGAAGTCATTTGATTTTCAGATTTCTGGTTTCTACTGCTGCTATTTTCCGTATTTTATAAATATTTTTAGTGGAAAAAATCAATTCGCAATTGTGACACACCTTCGACCATACACATGTGTGTTTGTATATATATACAAATATAAATACACCGGTGGAAATGAGGAAAAATAAAAGTAAAATTGCTGCGACAAAAACTGTTCAACATTTTAATTTATGGTTAAATGTTAGTTGTATTTGTATGTGTGTGTGTATGGTTTTATTGCTGTTTATTGGAATATTTTAGCTTCCGATTATATTTTTCTAAACTAAACCAGGAAGTGGAAAATGAAGTTAGAAGGATTTTATTTTATTGTATAAAATCACGATTTTATACCCTCTTGCTATAAATTATGCGCTTTAAGGACTGAAATTGTGAAACGATTAGAAACACACCTTACATGAATAGATATGTACGTCACATGATATGTTGACCTTTAAATTGTTCTACTTATATGTGCGAAATGCAATGAATTAACAAAATATGTACATCGCATGCATATATGTATACATATATGTACATAACCAAATGCAAACCAAATTAAAATTTAACATTTTTAAAAATGCAATAAAATTTGCAACAATAAAAAAACTGTCTGCCAATAGAATTTTAATTAAATTGCAAAGTAATTTTTTTTAGTACGTACATATGTATGTACAATATGTGCTTACAGCACGGTGTCGAATTGGAAAGTGTTATTATATCGCACCAATTTATTGTTGTTGTTTTCGATGCACATATAAATAATTTGTTAAACTAATATGATTATATATTTACATACTGGCGTATATATACTAACAATCATGTATATATTTATAATACATATATCAATAATATATATATGTATATATAGACAGTACACCGAACCTCCATAAATAAAATATACGTATATATACATTTTTTTTACCTCATATTTACAAAACATCATGTTCATAACCGAGTATATATGTATAGTGAGGTAGTGAGGTAAATTCCCAGTTCAATTTCAATTGAAATGTTTCATTATTTGTATTTTGTTTAAATTCTGGCAAAAACAAAACAATAACCATCAGTAGGGCAACGAACAGAATTTCATATAAGAATCGCAAAACTAATATTGAAGCAAAAACACAAAATTGGAAGTTCCCAAATGAATTTTTGAGAGTTTGCCACACACACACACACACACACACACACACACACACACACACACACACACACACACACAATTTTGTGTATCGAAAGGTAGAAGGAAGACACACACACTTTTTATGTACAAAAATAACACAAAATTGAAAATTAAATATTTTTTGTTTTGTTTGTGCTTTTTTGCTCCGCAGATAGAAGCTGCTTTTATTATTATATTTTGTTTCGTTATAATCAGTATGTAGCGTCCGGATGGTATATATATATATATATATATATATATATATATATATATATATATATATATATATATATATATATATATATATATATATATATATATATATATATATATATATATATATATATATATATATATATATATATATATATATATATATATATATATATATATATATATATATATATATATATATATATATATATATATATATATATATATATATATATATATATATATATATATATATATATATATATATATATATATATATATATATATATATATATATATATATATATATATATACGTATATATAAAATATTTGTTCCTATGTATATAGGAAAGCTGGAATATTTTGCGCTGCCACGAGGTACAGCATGTCTGCTTGGATTTGTATTTTAATGCGTTCGGTGATTAATTATCTCGTAATCTCGTATTTGCTTAGATTCTATAATATTATATTGGATTTTTGGGTAAATTATCATCGGTGGTAGTATCATTTATTTTAATTTAATCATGAGCCGCATAAATAAATTCTCCTTCCAAACCATTCTTTTGAGTGATTTTAAATATTTTCAAAATGATATCTATAAGTCACATTTGACTAATTGATAGTAGTAAACGAATATCTGGTAGCTTTAAATACGCAAATAAATATTTTTCATTGGTCGTAAAATAACATCATAAGATTTAATAGAATATATTAAAATGTTTCAATCAAAATTTAAAACTAATTTTAAATAAAAACCGTCAACAACATATTAACGAAAATTCAAAATTTATTTTAAGGTATTTAATAGTTAAACTAGATAAAAATAAAAATTGGGACGTTGTTTTCATTTCATAAAAAATATACATGGTGACCCACCCATTTTGAACCTTAACAATGCAGCTATTAATGCTCTATATTTACGACAAATTAAAATAATAAATTCAATAACAATAAAATTATAATAATAACGCCTTAATTTTTAAATGGATCGTTTCAGGCTTATAGGCATTTGCTTTTCACGTGGTTTAATTACGGGGCTAATTAGGGTCATCTTTTCGTTAAATTAAATGTCCTCGAAACCAATAAATTCACTGTTTCGCAACCAGTAGTGCCCAATTACACCTCCAGTTCAAAATACACACCAAACTGTGACTCCGAGTGGATACTGATCCCAAATACAAATTTGTGTATTGTTTGAGATGAAATTAGGCTTCATCGCTTAAGATTATATTTTCTTGTACGAATCTGGCTCAACTTCATGATTGTATAACATCCATGTGATCACGAATCTGTTGTTGGTAATGATTCGTTTTGCGTTGTTTTCCTTGAATTAAATTTTCGCAGTAATCAAACAGATTATGTGCGTTTGTCTCTTGATATTATCTATCATTCTGCTTGAATACGGTTTAGATTAAAATGCCTTTACTTTCTTGCCATAATTTATGACATTGCTCTAACTGAAGAGCCTAACGGATTAAATTTAACCAGAAAACCATGCGATACAACCTAAAATCACATTTATTGTTTATCAACGGTTTCTGTATATTAGATAAATAAATTATGGATAAATTATTTAATTCTTAAATAATTATCATTTAAAAATTAATTCCATATTTACTTACTTATAGCGGGTGCTGACACAATATGACTTGCCGCGGTATTATTCGAATGTTACAATTATTTAAAAAATACTCTGTGGCATCGAATGCCTCTCTTACTAATAATATTTAACATTTGCTGCATTCAGAGAATTTTTTTTTGTGTTCGGCGTTACGCGATTCGTAAATTGTGAGTTAATCATGTGATGTACTCCATAATTTATTGGACTTACTTAAAATATACGTGCTTACATGACTAACGTTAAGATACTTGCTTCTGTTGTAATGATTATGTTTTAAAACATGCTTTTATTGTTATGCCGGTAACCATGAACCTCGCATAACCCAACCTTCCAAAAACAAAACTATTAAATTAATTCCATTGCATGCTAACTTCAACTAAATAAACGACATCTAATCAATATCTTTATACACTTTTAGAGTGTCATTATATTCGTCTTACTTGGTCAAGGTCTCTTGTATACAAAATAAAAACTATTATCTTAATTACGATTATTATTTAGTTGTATAATCGAATAGTTTCAAGTACTTTCTTCCAGGTATATACATATACATGGATTAATATGTATAGCTCGTAAATACGTATATTGTTATTGTAAATAGTAAAAAAGACACGTCTTAAGACGAAATGTATATTAAAAAAATAAGCAATTATTTAATTTAATTTTATGTACATCGATTTTAAATATTATTGTAATCAATAAAATTTGTTATTTAAGGAATACTTTCAACATTACGTGACATGAAAATGATTTTGCTATACTATATAGCTGTACAAATTTTGTTACCATAATTCTAATATCGACATCTTTGTATTTGCAAATCGTCTTCTATTTTATTTTGTATATATATATATATATATATATATATATATATATATATATATATATATATATATATATATATATATATATATGTATTTATGTTATTTTATATTGTAATCGTAATGCAATTATTAGTATATATAGTTTGTAATTTAATTTAAAATTATTTTTATTGTAATGAGGTTAATTGAAAGTTGTATGTATGTACGTTGGGTATTATTCACAAAAAAAAGTCACGGATAATCGTCTATTTAGATACATATGTACATACCTATATATATAATGCCACGTTCTAATAATTTTTAAATCGTTTTCACGTGAGTTCATCGCGTCGTTATACCTTTGTGTGTGGTTCGATCATACGATAAAGTTAATCTCAAATGGAAATATGCTATGATGACATTCATGTCGATGATTCTGTTTCTAAATATATAATCTTGATGCGAAGTGAATTGGTTATATTGTTATGCGATATCGATATAATCAGCACGTGACATGATTTTTATTCGTCTTTGTTGTCTTAAGTTCAATTTTTCTCTTTTATTTTAATAAATCAATTATTTGAGAATTGCAAACGATATAACGCAGTGATTTATAATATCATTTCTACGCGGAACACCAAACCTGACATAAGATTTCGAGTTTAAAGCTTGGTATTGTACTGATTATTTTTTAACAAAACAAAACATATTGAATTGCTAACAGAATTTGTCTAATATAGCAGTTGTAAGTTTATAAATCGTGATGGAAACCAAACCCTATTATTTCAGCAATCGTGTTTAACGTTCTGTGATATAGTAATTAAATTTGTACATCACCAAATTCGAAGAAATATATAAATTATGAAATTTTTCCTGCATTTAGTAGATTTTAATTGAAGCTTGACACATTTATGAGTAGCAGAAAAGTGTATACAATATATGCCAATCAAACTAAATTTTCATGAAAAACGTATACTTGAACATACGATCAATTTTGCAACAATTGCTGTACCATATTTTAAAACAATTTAAAAACTTCTGTTCTAATAGCATAATCATGTTTTTCGCTAAGTTAATATTTTTTTTTTCCATTCACATCAATCAAAGTAAAGAGCTTTCAGTTCCTTCTCCTATATGCATACATAATACGCATACAAATATATAATTAAAATGACCATGTTGAATGAAGCTAATAAAACCATAAACCAATAATGTACATAAGTTATTTTGCATGTGCACACAAAACTAAAATTACATCATTTTGCCTAGCTGCATAAAGCATTAATAGTATAAGAACTATGTAACAACATTACTCAATTTTATTTCACACAACTCACAACTATATTTATATATATATATACATAATAGTAGTTTACTGTATAGTTTCTGGTATAATTATGTTTTATGATTTATTAAAAATTTTTAAAAAAATTTTTTTAAATTTTTTGCATTATGATTTTCATTTAACCACACACACACAACATAAAAATTAATTGAAATGTATAATTTTGAGTTATGATTTATTTGTGGTTTAAAAGGTTTTTTTTACATACAAAAGTTTGAAAAGTTCGACTTTCAAATACACATTTTGTAAAAATTATACCGTGACAACTTATGCAAATTGTATACCACATACATTCTAACACCTAGTACAGAGCTTTTATTACTTAAATTTACATTTCAAATAAACCAAAATCAAAAAATAACAAAATACTACATAAAGCTCATAAATTAAAATGTTAATTTATATTAAAATACAAATAGTTTATATTATTATTATTATTTTAGAATCGTAGTTTTGTTATTTTCACTAAACTCTAATAAGCTCAATATAATAAAATAAAATTAAAATACACACAAAAACTTAAACATGCAAACATTTTATTATTCTACAATATACATAGAGCACACAAAAAAGCTCTAATAAAATAAATTCATGAACTTAATAAAATTTTATTATTTTAATTTAACAATTTTTTTTTTGTGTTCTGTGTGCTTTTGTGCTTTAGATTTTTTCTTCGACTACAGCTATACATCCATCCATTATGGTATAGTACAGTATAAATTTAATATCGCAAAGTGTTTTTTTTTAACATTTCGTATATCGTTCTACAAGTTTTTTTTATGTTGGCTGGAGGAACGAAACCAAGAAAAAATAAAAAATTGGCTATAAAAGCACGAGATTGCATATTTAGCAAAGTGATTCGTATTATCGCATAAAGGTCAGATTTTATACCATAACATATTTTTTTTTCTGTTTTGCTGGTTTTGTATCTATAAACCCAATTGAGGTGACATTTTCATTTTCTATGAGGTTAAATTTATGAAAACTATACACCTCTACATTCGATAATTTTATGGCTTGAATGTTATATAAAATTATGTTAGGACTTTTATACGGGTTATGCTTAATTTTTGCCAAGTATCAAGATTACTAAACCAAATATAACTTTTTTCATAACATTTTCTAAACATTTAAAATATTCGAGAATTTTTTAAACTCCATAAAAATTGTACTCGATGATGTAAGTACATGTTGCATTAGTACATAACCCTCGGTCACTAGCATCTGAATGAAATCGATCGCAACTGAAAAAGAGAAAACAAATGTTGACTAATTTCGTAAGATCAATTTGAAAAAAGAAATTTAATTATAAACGTGTTGACTCTAACCGACACCTGAATTTAAGTTCCACGAAACGAAAACCTCTTGAGCACCGCCGCGACGTTCAATTTCATAATAAAATTTTAAAAGCCCGAATTTAGTTCGTTTTAAAATTAAACCCATTTTTGAATTTAAAGGATTAATAATTTTCAACTTTTTAAAGTAAAACTATTTTGCAAATTTTTAGTTTTAAATAGTTAACCCGTTTCACATTTTTTGGAATTTTTATTTTAAAATTAAAATTAAACATAACGAAAAGAATTTCAAGACTTCATAAATTTAAAATATAAAAATTTAAGTTTTTACATTTATTTTTCTTTCTATAGATAATAATAATTTAAAACTTTTTTTACAAATATATATAACCTTTTTCGAGTATTTACAATTACTCGAACTGAGGGAGTTTTGAGATTTCCAGGGGGTTTTAGAGCACCATTACTCCTTTACAGAATTGTAATTAAGCAATTTATCAAATTTCGCTTACCGAATTTATTTAGTTTTAAATTTAACATTTAGAGAACTTTAATATATTTAAGAATTTTCGATTTAATTTTTATTACTATTTATTAACAAATAAAATGTAAAGTTTTATTTATTAACACTCCAATTTAATGTATATTTTGTTATTAATTTAATATATACAAAATAATATTTATTCAAATTTTCAAATTGAATAGTTTTCTAGCGCTCTTACTCGTAACAAACTTTTTGAGTTCTATATATTATGATATTTTTTTTACAAATTTAAAATTTACAAAAAACTAAATTAATCCAGAAGAAACTGTTTTACATAAAATTTAAGAAATTTTTTTAAATACAATTTTTAAATATTTGTTTTTTTAAAATATTTGTTTTTTCCAAATTTTCCGAGCAGTAAGAATTTTAATTTGTCAACTTGGAATTTATAAGAATTTTTTCACATAATTCTATAGATTTACTGAAACATTTGTTATAAAATTGTAAATATAAAATTGTAATCACGAACCCTTCATTAAACAACAGGATATTATTAATTATGCAGATATATTAAATAAATGAATTTAGACAGGAATAAAAATGAAAATATATCCTTTTGTTCGACATATTAAAACAGAACAGTTTTCAACACCAATATTACTTTTTCCGCTATACCAATTCCACCGCTATATACTTAGTAATTTACTCGTATATATTCATTTGTTGTTTTTTTCTATAATTAAATAATAGTTTAATTATTAACTTAATAATTATTATATCGAACTATAGTACCACTATTCACTATTATTATATGAAAAAAGCAAATTTAAATATGAAAGTCGAGGTGATGTTTGATTAAGTAATTAATATATGTATACTTCATCGATTGATGGATGGTCTACGCTTCAATTATTTTATATCGCACAAGTATGATTTAATTATTGTTGTAATCGTGTGAAACTATATAAATATAATACAATTAAATTAATATTAATATAATTATACGGTAATGTATTTATTATAATTTTACTTGTTACATTTTTTATTAGATTTGTGTGTACAGATATTATAATTGACGGCAGATAATTATTGTCTAACAAATTTAAACTATATACACATAATATATTTTGTATACATATACAGATATGTACGTATGTACAATGGAATTTTTATTCGGTTACGGTTTAGAAATAAAAAAAATCCCTCTTAAATTTTTGTACATAATACGAGTATGGACGTACTTGGATATAAATTTAGTGAACGATTTTGACTTTTGAACTTTTTTGTTGAGCATAAATCATATTTATTGACCCATAGATTAATTTTTTTTTATTTTATATATGTTGTATAGTACACGAGAAGAATGTACAATATCGAGAAAATTTAAAATGTCACTGTTTAAAATTGATAACGAAAAGGTCAATCCATAAATATATTATAAATATCCTTTTCTAAATACCACACAGTACTCGTGTATAAAATATTGGTTTCAAACACACATAATGATTAAAATCAAATTTAACCTTTATTTACCTTCAATTACCCTTTAAAGAATTTTAACACCACTCCGCACTCTATATATATATGTATATACTCTCCGACATTCTGATACTGTCGAAATAATAATAAAATATATTATAAATATAGAACGAATCCCCAAATTTGTTTCCGTTTGACTGAACTTCAAACCTAAATAAAAAATTTTCACCGAAAAATTTATTACACATTTCTATGTAGGAAACAAAAAAAAGCTCAATCGTAAAATATGATACAGTTGCAGGCACTGTGCGGTCAAAACCTCACAATGCAATTAATTTTAACTGAATTTTAATTTTTTTTTATTTTGTCACACATCACAATTTACTAGGATAATATTTCGATTAGACTATTTTAGGATATCCTTTTTGTATAAATCATATAACATAAACTATGTATGTAGATATTATGGGGAATAAGGTTATAAACTATAATATAGGAAAGGAAAAAAGTGTGGGAGAAATTCGTTTGTCTTCTAGATCTAGAAATTTTTTTGTGTGTGTATGTGTGTGCGGTATTTTTTATTATTTTTTTTTTGATTTATTAGAATATTTGTAACATTTTTTTAGGGATGTGGTTTGCCGCATGCATATAACGCTTTCTTGACCTATAATTTTAGTGTCAGGATTAGATTATTTGTATACATGCCAAATAATGTAAATTAAAATGTTTGTAGTGTTGAGGATTGTTACAAATATTTAAAATATTTCTATTGAATTGGAGAAAAATTATAGAGACACTTTAAACGGGACTGCTTAACAGTTTAAATGAAATGAAAATAAGGTCAGTATATCAGTATTTGCTTCCTCACAAAATTATTTTTCTCCCTCACAGCGTTTATCCGAATCATACATAGATACCAATTACATCGCATTTTATTAACAGTAAGCTCAAAGTTTCTTGGAATATCCCAGCAAAAAAAAAATCAATATACAGGTTCTGCAATCTAAATTATTGACGTTGCAAAGAAATTTTTGAATGAATTATTTAAAATCAGATTTTTGCAATTTGTGTGAGTTTCAGAATTCAAAATAATCTCTTATATAAGATAGCGGATATGTGTATATTTCAATTCTAAACTGACTATAATGTTTCAATCTAAATCTCCTTTGTTAATTTTATTTCCATACTTTTCAAGTTCTTATCCTAAAATTGTAGTTCTAAAAACATGAACTGAAAAAAGTGTAAGCCTAAAATTGTACTTCTAAATATTCTATCAAAATTCAATATTTATTATTCGAATCCCGAAAAATTCGGTTATTCCAATTATAAAATTTGAGTCGTTTGTAACACTAATTTTAAAATTATGAATTAAAAATTTTCAAAATTGAAATTATAAATTATGAAAAAAAATTCTCTGAAAAAACTGTAATTCGTACATATTTTAATGTTTAATCTAGCTCTGGTATTGTAATATGTAAAGTTTTAAATTTGAGGTTCGAAATTATTCAAACTTTTAATTCAAGAAAAATTATACTTTTTAAAACTCTAAATCTAAAATTCTCCAAAACTAAAATTCTTCAAAATTCTTAATTCCTATTCGACAAATATAATTCATAAACTTTAAAAATCTGTATCCATGATTTTTTAATATTTTAATTCAAATTCTAGTTCTAGAATGGTATTTCATAATTTTGCAATTTCCAAATTCATACGTTTTGAAAATTGAACTTGCAAAACTCATCAAAATTGAAATTTCAAAATCTAAATCAAAAACGTTTAAATTCTAAAACAGAAATTTTTCGAAATTGTAATTCCTAAATTGTTTAAATATGCATTTTCAAAATGTAACTCTTGAATTTAAGTTCGAATGCTTTTAAATTCTAAATTAAAAATTTTCCATAAAGGAAATTTCCAAATTATGAATCAAAAATTCTTCAAAATTGAAATCCCTAATTCAGACTCTAGAATTTTTATTCAGCAATTATAAATCCTAAAATAATAAAATTCTTCAAAACTGTAATCCCAAATTGTAAATCTAGAATTGTAATTCTAAAATTATGGAATTTTTGTGATTCGTAATTTTTCTAAATTCTGAATCTAAAATTCTACAAAAGTATAACTCCAAATCTGGAATCGTGATTCGTAAATTTTATACATTTGAAACCCAAAATTCTTCAGAATTTTAATTCTAAATTTAAAATCTAGAATTGTGATTTGTAAATTTTTAATTCTTTAAATTATATTTTTAAATTCTAATTTTTGGTTTATTCAAAGTAATCAAGATTATAATTTCAAAATTTTTCAAAACTAAAATTTCAACATTTCTCTAAAATTGTAATTTAAAACTTTAGCTTTAGAACTGATATTCATAAGGTTTAAAAATTTCAAAAATTTCCTCAAAATTATAATTCCAAATTCCAGCTCTTGAACTGTAAGTCGAAAAATTTTGAATTCTAAACAGAAATTGTTCGAAATTGTAATTCCTAAATTCTTCAAAATTGTAATTTCAAATCTTTGAATTTTAGTTTAGCATATTTTTAAATTCTAAATTCAAAATTTGTCAAAATAGTAAATTTCAAAATCTCCAAAAACTCTATTCGAAATTCGAAATCTTTACAAAATCCGTCAAATAGTAAATTTCATATTATTATTCGCCAATTTTTAAATTATAAATACAAAGTTCTCCAAAATTGGTAACCCAAAATTCTTTGAAATAGTAATACGAAAATTCTAAAACTGTAAAACGTAAATTTTTGAATTCATTTCGAATCTTTGAAAGTAAAATTCTTTAAAATTGTAATTCTTCTTTGACTATAATTCGTAAGTTTCTAAATCATAAATCATAAATCCTTAATTTTTTTAAATTTTAATTCCTCATTTTAACTCGGCAAATGTAATTCGTAAATTTGTAAAATCTAAATCAAAATTTCTTAAAAATTGAAATTACAAAATTCTTCAGAATTGGAATTCTAAATTCAATCCTTAATTCGAAAATTTAATTATTCACAATTTCAAATTTTAACCGTAGAATTGTTACGTAGTTTACAAAAGTAGTTTCAAATTATAATTTAAAATTATTAAAACTCCATTCTACAAATCTTATAGAATGGAGTTCAAAATGTGATTCTTAATTCTAGCTCTACAATTTTTAAATTGTAATTCATAATTTTCTAAACTTTAAACGATTAAATTAATGACTTGTTTTTAATTTATTTTAAATTAATTTAAATTTATAATTTTTTTAAATTCTGCCTACAATTTTAATTCGTATATTTTTAAATTCTAATTCTAAAATATTGCAAACTCTACATGATTAAATTAATTATTAAATTTTTAATTTTTTTCTTTAAAACTTGGTGAAACCGCAATTCCCAAATTTTATAAACTATTATTTAAAATCTAGAATTATAATTCATTAATTTTTATATTTTAAACCCAATATTCGTCGAAATTTTAATTCCAAAATCTAGCTCTAGAATTGTAGTTCCCCAATTTCTAAAATCCAACCCCAGAATTTTTCAAAATTATAGTTCCAAAACTCTTGAAAATTGAACTTCTAAATTTTGACTCGAACTTATTTCGAAATTGTATTTTCACAATTTAACTCTAGAATTTTAGTTTACAAGTTTTCAAAAAATTAGAAATTTTGAATCTAAATTTAATCAAAATTTAAATTTTAAATTTTTTCCTTACATTCTAATACAAAAATTGTTAATTATAAATTAAAGCACTTTCGAATTGTAATTTGAATTTTGAATTATGATCCAATTATGTACATAATTAATTATATAGAATAAATTAGGCTAAAAATTACATAAATCTTCATTTAAGTATATAGTTTGATGAAAAACATAAATATCGAGCTTTAAGGTTCAATATACGGTTGGAGATATTGTTTTATATTCCACTCAAGTTACCATTAAACAAACATCTGAAATATTTAAAAAATACAATTTTTTCTGTATTATATATTGTTATCAGAGCGCCTATATACCTCTTTTGATTTCCCTATACAAACAAACAAAAATACGAAAATTGGAAAACCACAATACAAAAGTAAATAACTTTCTCTTCTCTCTCTCTCTCTTACATTGGTGTGGTTTTTCAACAATTTTTTTATTTTAATTTAATTTCAAAGAATTTTTGTATTTAATTTTCATAAAAAGTTAGAAAAAATTCTAACTTTTTGATAAAACAACAAAAAAAATATTTTGTTTTAAATTTTTTTTGCTTTTTGTTTCTTTACAGGTAAGTTCACATTTCGTGTATGTAATAAAGATAGCAATACAGTACGATATATAAGATGATGTGATGTAAGAGTAGAGTTGTCTTGGCTATATGTATGTATATGTGGTTTTTATGATTTATTTGTTTTTGTAAATTTATGATTGGATTTTTTTGTGCGCGGGTGGAGGAGGATAGAATGAATGAAACATGTGAGTTCAAGAAATTAATTAAAATCATATTTTTAATTAAAAAATCACGTTTCACAAAATTTAGTTATAAATTTAATAAAAATTGACATTTATATTTTATCCAGGTTTTTATTTTTTTTACTAACTTTGAGCACCGTAAATCATCACACAATTTTTCAACAATTTTTGTTGTATATTTTGTTGTGATTGATGGCGAGGACATAAAAGTTTTTAATTAAATGTAATTTTATTTTTAATTTTTTTTGTCGGTTACATTGTTTTGATAAATAAATGGTTTTTGTGGTTTTGTATTGTGTTGTGATGAATGTTCTTGGATGTTTGTTTGGCAGTTTAAATTTTTTTAAGGTTGTTGAATTATATAGAAAACAAATAATTATTGGATTTATTGAAATACTGATTAAACAGGTCAACGAATAAGATGACCTAGTTTAGGAATTGTATACACATATACTGAAGTAATTTAAAATATAACGATGATAATTTATTTGGAAAAAATATACAAATTTAAAATTTAAAACAGGATTAAAAAATTATCAATGCTTCTTGAGCTTTTCTATGAAAAATCTTCACGATCAATTAGATATGAAATACTAAAATTAAAACTCAAATTATGTGTGAAACTATTGAAATCAAATGTTAAGTGAAATTTAAGTCAAGTGATTAGTCAAACATCAAATTGTTATACTTAAATTACACGAGTAAGTTTATTGCCAAATACCATCCAGCCCGGCTAAATTAAATTAAAACTAGTTTCCAAATTAGTTTATAAAATTGTCAGAAGGTAACATTACCTTATAATAACAATCCAACCAATAAACACTAAAAAGAGAGGGGTTACTTCAAAGTGGTTGCAGGTAATGCTGATAATGTTACTATCAAAACTAAATGGGTCCTCTTTTCTAGGAAGCTCAAACTTCCTTCCTCATATCAATCTCCCTATCATTGGGCTCCGCTGATGAAGCTCGAACAACACATTTTATTTAAGCATAAATATTTCAGAATTTTTGCTATACGGATACTCCTCTTTTTGAATAGTGGATACTTGGACCGTTCCAAATTAGTGCAATACGTGTACATATCATATTTGCATAATTCTTATATTCTTGCCATATTTTCGAGTTTTATCAGCGGAGCCCAACCCTTTTTAAAGTAATGGATTGAACAAATTTGGAAAAGTCCAAGTATCCATTTTTCAGAAATACTAGTGTTCATATAGCAAAAACTCTCAAATTTTTGTTCTTCGGTAAAACGTGTACATATACGATTTGCGATATTCTTCTCCAATTTTCAATATTGTTCAGCAGAGCTCAACCCTTGCTAAAGTAATGTATTTCATCAATTCGGAAAAGTCTAAGTGTCCACTATTCAAAAATACTATAGTGTCCATATGGCAAAAGCATTTAGATGTTTATGCCTTAGTAAAACGTTTACACACCATTTGTATGATTCATATGGTATATAGTTAATTTTCCGAGCCTTATCAGCTGACCCCAACCCTTTTATAGTAATGTATTATACAAATTTCGAATGGTCGAGGTGTCCACTATTTAAAAATGCCAGTGTCCGCATGGGAAATGCTCTGAAATTTCTGTTCTTGAGTTTACATACGATATAATTTTTGTTAAGTTTTCGAGATTGAAGGGCGCAGCCCAATGTTTTTTATATTAATGTCTTATATAGAAACTTTAAAAGGTTCCAGTGTCCATTATTCAGAAATACTAGTGTCTATTTAGCTTTTTTTTTTAGCATTTTCTTTGGTGTTTATGCTTGAGTAATATATTAAAACTATAAGATAGAATTTGAACAGAAGCCTTATGTTGCACACTGGCTCTATCCGCACCTGGCCTGCTCTGGCAAAACTGCTCATCATATATGTTTCTGATGAAACTTTACTATATCTGACTCCCCTAGACATCTTAGATAAGATTAAAATCCGTAAGCAACTGTGCTCCTCTTCAAAGACAGCTGGCTGATGAATACAGTTCTGAATTCAGAAGTTATGAACTTCTTCACGTATGGTTCAAAACGGGATGAAAAACTCAGTGATGGAATTTTCTGTGAGGAACTTCTGATTAACTTGTCCTTTAGTTTCCTCAACTAATGTAGCGTCTTTCAAGCTGGAGTAACTGCGATAAAGGAAGCCGTAGACTGAGGTATAATGTAATATTATATCAGTCGTGATGGCTGGCAGAGAATTCATTTGCAGCGGAAATATGAAAGCCGATGAACTGACGACCTGGCACTACAGGCCATATTGAATGATTGTAGAAGTTTATACAGGGAATTCCCATAGGCAGGCATGCCTAGTTTCTCTTCATATTATTTATATTCAGTGGGTTTCTCTTCATATGATTATAAACGCAGCTGTGAAGGCTTACTTCTTTTATGGGTGTCCCCTTTATGTTATACAATTGATGTTATCATTTTGTTCGATATTATAGAATATAATCTGATATGATCTGAATCCCTTATCTCTCAGTGCATATCTCGCTTTTATTCAACAACCGCATACTACAAACCATACATTTTTCTGTTCAACTCAACTATCATCACTTATCATATTTATGTATTATCATCACAATACAACTATGTTTAACAAATAAAGAAAATTGAACAAATGAAATCCAAATTCCACAAACACTACTCGTTTACTATAATGTACACACCGCACAGAATTTAGCAGCTAGACATAGAAAGAAAAATATATAAATTTCCTCCTAAAATATATATATATTCGGATGATGAAAATGGAGCACAGAAGCAAAATGAAAAATTGGTAAAGATTTTCACCAACTGAAGAACACGAAGAAGAAAATTGAAAAATTTATTAATATTTATTTCTGTGCTGCTTTGCTCATCCTCGATTTCTTTTCTTTCTGCCATGATAGAAATATAACAGTTGTAAGTAGAAATTCCATACACACAAAAAAAAAAGGATATTAAAGTGAATTATTAGAGACATCTAGAGGGAAATCCGTACAAAAATAAAAATAAGTCTAAACTTGTTTTTCCGATTTTATTATTGTATGGATAGATGATTGCAAGAGGGAAAATTAACGTTGAGTTTCGTGTGTCATATACAATAAGCTTTTTTTGCGAATTATATACGTATATTTATATACTGCGGAGAGGAAGTAAGGTAGAGTATTTTTTTCGGTATATATAATAAATCGGCAATTCGATAAAAGTTTATCGTAAATAATCACGATTTGTATATGTACACGGTACACAAAATTGCTCTAAATTTAAAACTTTTTCATTTAAAAAAAAATAAATAAAAAAATTTTTCCATTTGCTCTTGGAAAATTTGTCATTTTCACAAACAAAAATAAAAAGTTTTCCTTTCTTTTATATACATACATACATATCGTAATTATATAGATTATAATATGGCGACGAATATAATTTAAAATTAAAGCAGATAGATTATTCGACTCGACCCAAATAAAAAACTAATTACTCATCAATCTTTAATTTCCAGTTAATTGAGTAGAACCAAGAAGCTTAATGATTTTGTGTTTATAAAAAATATTTCCCATTTTTCTTTATACATACATATATCCATGAAACATACATTTTTTTAAGGTCGTAGGCGATTTTTATCGCCATCACAACAACAATAACAAAGATAAAATTTCCAACCAGTTGCATCACACAGAAAATATATAAAGTATGGAGAAAAATGGAAATAATTTTTTTTTTATAAATTTTCATCTCGTCGTATTTCACTTTAAATTTTATAATTTGAAACATACACATACATACATACATATATTTTAATTCCGAATGAAAAATAAAAATTAAATAAAATAATTTTGTTGTTGTAATATTAATGAATAAAATCGCGAAAATTACTTTAACGTTATTTAATTTTTTTGCAAATGATGTTTTCCCGGCTTTCGTGTTTCTTATCAGATATCAGTTTTTGCCTAGAATGTTTCCATTTTTTTTATAACTGTAAAGATAAAATTTGTATACTAACAAATATTTAATTGAATTTTTTTTATGTTTTAATGGAAATTGTTTTTTTTATGGAAAATAATAACAATAAGAAATATATTTAGAGGAAATTAAAGATATTCACTTAATAGAATTATACCGTGTTTTTTATGGTTAAATGTGTTAGGTGTTTGTGTTTGTATTAAATATAATTAGATGAATATTTTTTTTGTTTATTTGCTGGAGAATGCTAAGCACCGGTAAAATAAAAAATTATTATAAAAAATTTACAGTTACAGTTATTATAAATAAGTGGGCCTACAATTCTTAATATTTATTAAATTTTAAAATTCGACAACTTTTCAAAGTTGTTCTGAATTCATCGAATTGCAAAAAAAAAATTAAAATTTTATTCTAACTCTTAAAGTCTTTTTAACTTTGCAAGTTTATAGTTTATTCAAGTCCCTGAAACATCAGTGATTCCTTCCAATTCCACCTAAGTTCGCTGTCGAGTGCCAGGCGGCATATTTTAATAATCGTTAATATCGATTGATCGTTGTTTTGGTAATTGTTGATCGAAAAGTTAAAGCCTTTCTGCTTGAAAATAAAAGGGAGATGGGTAAGTCTTATTAATTATGTTACGCATAGCAAGAGGGTTGACCTCTAATAATGTTTGATCGACTTTAAATTTTATTGTCACAGACCCCCTAACAGATCACTAGTGAATTGGTCCAAATTAGTGTATTTCATTGAATCTGTGAAATTACTATTAGAGATACTGGGGTTATAACAGTTTAAAAATCTTGTATTAAAAACGATGGACTGATTTCAGAAATGAGTTAAACGATCACTAATTGAAATTTCCAGTTTGATTAACTGAGAGTATACCGCAACTGCTACCTGCTTTGAGTAACGGTTGCTAAATTCCCGGAAACATGGAAAATGAACATTTCCATGATTTAGGATCAGCCAACTCACTGATTTGCAATTCATACTGAATAGAATTAGGTGTGTATTCTGGATGAAGAATAATATTGAAAATTCTCTTAATAAACTCCCTTACCATCAACCTAACGACCGATAGACATTTTGATGAAGGTTCAATGCGATCCTGATCTTTTTACTATGGTATGCGATAAGCAAGATGTCTTACAACGAGTGACAGACAATCTTGAATTTATAGTGACTATACTTTGGAACTTCAACTGTCATATGAACTGTGAAATATTAGAGGATCTATATCGTCCTTAGCTGTTAATTGATTAATAATTGTGGGAGTGTATGACGCTATCCTTTTAGTTTCTTTCTGGTCTTAAATTAATATTAACTTATGAAACATTATCCAATTCCAAACAATTCAAAATAATTATAAGAAATATGTCCTTCTAAGCAAGCACTATATTACAAAATCAAACCTCGTCTACATTAAAACAACACGTATAGTATGGCAACAATAAAATCACCATAATTTCGCTGTTAATAAATTGTTTGAAAATAAATATTACAGTCTCCAGAGTCAAGCTTTAAAAAGATCATCCATCATCTGCTGTTTGTTTTTAGTTTTGTTGCGTGCATGTGACATACATCCAGACCAAAACACTGTATATATATTTCTTTGTTATATTGTTGTTCTATATGTTTAACGACTATAATATTACGGGAAACAAAAGAAAAGTCGGTCGAAATGGCAGAAATATTTAGGTCAAAACTATATATGTTGCACATGAAACTTTTATATACGTATACATATGTGAATGTGGACAAACTTCAAAAGGACCAAACGTATACGAATGACTAGAGAATAGTTTTCTTGAACGCGAAAGTTTTACGGTTGGTGTGCAAGGTTTTTTTTATACAACTTGTATAATTTTTCCACATCGTTGAAGAAAGCAAAACTATACCACAGCAAAACGATAGCACATCCAATTACAAACGTCGAATCGAATTTTTATACAGTTTATTATGTTAATGATCCAACTATGTGTACAGGTACGCATATATAGCTTCTAAACGACCCCTACCAATTATTGTTGGATATGTATATCTTTTAAATAAATGACAAAAGTAATTATTAACTAATAGAGAAAGACAATTAACAGTTAAACTAAATCCTTAATAGAGGATCCATGTTCATGGGGATACATATATATAGATAGAGTAGTAAGACAAACAACAGAAAACCAATTAACCATTCAATAAAATTACCTTTTAGGGTTTCGATGTTATAGTTTTAGTTCCTTGAATATGAAAATTGCCATACGTACACGTACATACAAATAAGGAGATAATATAATTTTTCCATTTCATGGATCTGTAGTCGAGGAATGAAAATGTGTATGTAATAAAAATACATTTTCCAGTTTCGTATACAAAACACCTCTATATATACCGATAGCCTTAAATATAGGAAGGTGTACCTATATCTATATACTACAATTATATTTATTGCTTATTTTCTACTCTTCTGGTTTCAGATATACTTTAACTCTGTTACATGTTATTATTTTGTGGGAAAATGAGCTTTCTCGTTTTCTCTATATAAAATATTCATGATTTAAGGGTGAAAATTAGAAGGAAACTAAATTTATTATTTACGTACCCTGAATTTGGGTCTCCTGTTTTAGTCGTCGAGACACAGAACCAAATAAATAAAAGTTCTATATATATTTGTCTCCCAATTATTTGATGTGCCTTTGATATAGAATAAAATTGAGATGGGAAATCTAAGGACAAGAAGTGAGTGTTACCAATATTTTTACATTTATAAATCAATTCAATCGAACGATTCAAATGTTTGATCTCATGGCTTTTCAATTAAAATAGAAATACTTCATTGTCTAACTGTTAAGATTTTGGTCTTAAGTTGCAATATTTAAGCTGTTATGTTACAGAATATTAAAATATCTTCAGTCCACAATTTAAGTTTAGACTTCTTAAACAATGCCAAAGATTAATACGGCAATGTTAAAGGGTAAAGAATTAGCTGAACTGTTTAATCAAAAACCTACATTATCTGGATTCGAAATCCATTTACATGGTAAATACTAAACATAAATATTTTTTTTTTTAAATTATTAATAAATTGTAAAATTTTATAAAAAAAATCCAATACCAAATTTTAGTTAACTTTGTGAAGCACTCGTATAGTATATTACACGAACAAATGTCCAGCACTGATACAAGACAATTTTTCGTGTATTTTATTATGTGAGTGCTTGGCAAGTTCGATTAAAATTTGGGAGCAAAAACTTTTTTTATAAAATATAGCAACTAAAATTACAAGAAAAAATTAAAATTCGATACCAAACTTTAGTCGATCTTGCGAAGCTCTAACATAATAAAAAACAACATTTCGTGTTTTTAAAATTTGGTCTCAAGAAAGTATAATATTATTTTTATTATTGTTCTACTGATTGTAATTTTGCATAATGTTTTTAATACTGTATTCATAATTTATTCAGATGATACTATATGTTAATGTACCGCTGTTTTATATATACTTACATAAGTTTCAAACAGATTGGGACAATTTTTTTGTAATTTTTATATTTGAAAGTTAACTCGGCATAATTTTAACATTGAATGCTAAAATGAAAAATGTATGTATATCGATTCATTTTTCATATTTACATCCAATATTAAAATAATGCACACTTTAAGATTGTATAGTACAGATAATACTACTTTCATAACAGATCTAGCACTAATACAAAGGTACACATTTTTTTTCGGGTAGGATGGGACAAGCATATTAATTACCCGCGAAAATTTCACAATTACATATGGTGTGCAAAATTATTCCCCCTAAAATCGAAGTAAAAATAAAATACGTTTTCTTCCATATCAAAATAAAAAGCTTAATGCTATTTTATTTCTACCCATACTACTCCCAGTACCAGGTTTATCCGACCCAAAAATTCAAAACAATAGAACTTTGATTGGACTATTTTTGGGCGCATTGTGGATCCCTTACTCAAAAATAAAATAAAACAAAACACATTTTATGACCAAAGTTATGTGACTGTTGTTGTCATCGTCGCGGGGAGGCACAACATAATATTTAATATACGCATATAAATTTTTATTGCGTATATATACATTGATAACATTAACGTCGCGATATCTTAAAATGTATATGACTTTAAACATATATATATAAAACACAAGAAACAATGATAATAACAACAATAATAATAATAGTACTAATAACGTTGTCAAATAATTGTTTAATAAAAATCTTCATCTGGAAATTCGTTTTGTTTATATTTTTTATTGTTCACATTTGAAAAATTATTTGATTTAATCGGGACAAACAAAAATTTATTGGTGGACCCCAATTTAATGTTAATGGCACATTTTATATGGTATTCGTATAATATTGTTACTCGAAAACAAAGATTTCTTAATAAATTATATAAGTATACATAAATCAACACCCAGGACTTAATCTTATGAATTTGAGACAGCGCGCGTTTAATTAAAAATTACTCAAAATTGATCCTTATATTTGTTTTTTTGTTTGTTATTTTCAAGAGCCATGGTAA
The DNA here is from genome assembly GCA_951394425.1 of Tipula unca. Lineage (NCBI taxonomy): Eukaryota > Metazoa > Arthropoda > Insecta > Diptera > Tipulidae > Tipula > Tipula unca. Next base: position 1,987,445 of record OX596381.1, on the reverse strand, counting down.
TTCAAAACTTAAACCATACAAATTTTTTGTTATGTTCACCAAGATAATCTTTTTAATTATGATTATTATTTAAATCAGCAGCAACAGCGAGAGTTAAGGATTATTTCCAAAATAAAAAAAACAAAAAAATTACTTTCGTTTCATAATTGGGTTTCTTTCATCTTACTCGACATGACAACAACAATAGCAATAACAATGAACCGAGAAAAATTATGGACACAAAGAGAATATTTTTTTTGGTTTTATCTTTATAATTTATATGCTAAAATATTTAATAAGGTGGATGAACCCCAATCCTTCTGTTTCGTATATATAAAAGTTTATGTTCCAGCAATAAATCGAAAACTTTTTTGAACTTTTGGTAAATAAATTGAACCGATTAATTTACCTATATGTGCAGCACAAAATTTATGATAGACGGATAATATGTACTTTAATCATATAGTTCCGAGCGTTTATTTTTTGTTTAACACCAAATGTTAAGCTTTTAAAGTATCTATACATAAAACGTATAGCTCATTTATGAGGTATTAAAAGATTACATAAATATAAATAAAAAACTATAATGGAAAAAGCATAATGACGATAGATTTTGATTGGGGTGGGAGGCGAATCATAAGATTTTTTCTATAAAAACTGTCAACTGGTTGTTTAGTAAAATCAAAGTTTTTCTTCGAATTTTTTCCGACCTGTTCGTGTATGTATCTGTGTGTTTTGAAATTATGGCAGGTGGATAAAACGTTGTATATCTTGTGTACTTAATGAGTTTTAGTAAAGTTGAATAGTTTGAAAACGAGGTGAGATTGAACTCAAGAAAGGTTAATGGATTTCGTATTATAAAAACGGATCATATATTCTTAGGATTTATTAATTTTTTTTTCATATTATCGTATGGCCATTATATTTACACGTAAAGTTATCATAATAAACAAAACCCGGGGTTAATGTTAATGCGATCTCATCACAAAAAGTTTGTTATATTATTAAAGATCAGTCATGTTTGAAGTGTATTAAAAATATATTGTATTAACTAAAAAAATCAAAACGCTTTATATTTTTAAAAATAGCAATCTTCTAACGTGTATCACGTTTTTTGGATTGTAAAAAACTTTATAAAAGTAGCTTCCAAAAAAACTACAACTACTACATTGTTGGAAAATTAACAATAATTTTAACTTTACAATTTGTATTTATGAATATTTAAAAGCTTTCTTATAAAACATGTAGTATATTAAAATAAATATTACTTTATAAATCTTGAAAATTTTTCTGGAAAACTAGTCAAATTTGAAAAATTAGTATTTTTGTTAAACGAGAAATCATAAAATCTCGAATTACTAAATTACCTTCATATTCGAAATTAAAGCTTTACATCTGATCAATACTAGTGCAAGATCGTATTAAGGATATTATTAAAGAAGAGCTGTGTTTCGATCAGTAATTTAAACTGTTTCCACTTTGTATTTTATGCAAATGCAAGATTTTAATTCTTTGCTTTTATTAAATAAATACTAAATTCTTATAAAATACGACCAGCTGATTTAAATTTATTTTTAAAATAAACCAAAAAATGATAATGATTGTGAAAATTTAAAATCAGTATTCTACCATTCTTAATTACTTTGTATAATTTACAAATAATGCCATTAAATAAATATTCATTATCAAATTTTAGTCGACCTTTTCAAGTACTCACATAGTAAAACGCACGAAATATAGTCTTACAACAGTGCTACACAAACTTCGTGTGTTTTACTATGTTAGCAGTTAGCAAGGTCGAACAAAATTACGTATCGAAATTTTTATTTTTATACAATTCTATTCACTATTAATTTATGAATAGTAATAAAATATAAAAATCCTAAAATGCTAAATGGAGAATACCCCAACTTCATCATTCTTGTCTATATATATAATCAATAGTGTGGTTTTCACAAATCATGTTATAATCTATAACACTTTACATTTAATATATCAACCGCATATATAATCATCCACCACTGTGCCGTCTAAACACTTCCGTCATATATGTATATGTATATTAATTGAAGTACATAAGAACATTTATTTTATCTGCATTCACATCTATCTAAAAAAAATAACAAGTTTCAAACTTCCATTCTAACAATATTTATCCGCCACATTGATATACATAACTTTTTTAGTTCCAACACCAATACGCTATCAATTTTTCAATCTGGACAACATTTGGTTCTAATTTCCTACTTTCGAGATTCCGAATTTGGACTATATTTTTCGAAAGGTACAAATACGATGTCTGTGGTTAGGTTATCTATGACTTTGTGTGTATTCATGTTTATTATTTTAACAGAAAAAAATCTCGTGGTATAGGATGTAGTGTGTATAGGATGGTGGGAAAACCACTCTGTACAACATACAAACACACATATAGACACATTCTTGTCTATACGAAATTGTAGATATAACCAGTCATACAAGTAATAATCCAAGAGAGTTTTTCTATGTATATATGTACGTAAAAAAGCTCCATCGGAAATGTGTACATTTTATTTGGATAAATATATTTTCATTCAATACATAGTTTATAGATTGAAATTTATTGATATTGTTTGTAAATTGAACATACAACAGCACAACAAAAATTTTTAGTTTTGTATATTTTTTGATATATTTGTGAAGTATATATATTTTTCTATATATAGTTTTTCTGTATACACCGCACAATCATACATCTTCTATACACCAACGAGTAAGTATATACATTTTCACAGAACGAACGAACAGAGCTTTTGTACTTTTCTTGTATATATTTTATAATATGTGCATATATACATCGAATAAAGAACACTCAAGTGGTTTTTCTCGATTTTTCTATAAATTTGAACTATTTTCAATTCAATTTACTTCTGTTCAACGATATTATATGTATGTACGTTTACATATTACCCCATCGCTAGGTATTTTCTGACACAAAAAAAAAGGAAGCAAAAACTAATAAATCATCTATAAGTTTTCCACCATTTATCCAGAATATTTTTTGTTGAGTGTGTGGTATAAGGTATAATAGAAATGAAATCGTTTTGATCGCTTATCATGAAGAAGCTGGAGAAGGTAATGGGTTGATTTTATATATATACTTATATATATATATATATATATATATATATATATATATATATATATATATATATATATATATATATACATATATATATATATATATATATATATATATATATATATATATATATATATATATATATATATATATATATATATATATATACGTAATGAATGTGGTGTTGCTCGAGTGTATATATTGTCGATTGAAAGTAGAAGAAAATCGAAAAATTATAGAAAAATTCAATAAAACTATCATCTCGGAAATGAAAAATGGATCTGGAAATTTTGTTAAAGAAGAGGAACGAAGAAAGTGTTGATAGAATTTATTACCTATGTGCTATTTATTGAATGGTGCTCTCGTTACTTATTAGCTTTTTCAACTATATTTATTTTGTACAAGAGGTAATATATATGTATGTATGTGAACAGAGCTTTTATCACTCATTTGGGATTAAATTGTCTTATGATAATAGTTTACAATTTAAATTATTTCAAATGGAAATATGATCATATTAAATTCAAGCAGCACTTTTTACAAACTAAAAAATTATTTATATTTTGTATAAAATCATTCAAACCACGCACATAAATCAAAAGCTTTTATAAATATGTAACAGTGCAGATCAGTTATTATGATAATTTCACCTGTGTAAACCCAATTAAGAACTTTTAGTGATGTGTTTCAAGTTGGATTACAACTTGTGAAAGAATGTGATGAAACGGGTGTTTCTAAGAAAAGATTAAATTTTCTTATAAGTTTATCTGAACCTATAATAAATACGAAAGTTCATAAAATGATTTAAATGAGCTTTGGTATTTTTCATGCTTTACTCCCATAAATAAGAGTGATTTTAAGAAAGATTCAAAGCTCGATTTATTTAATTGAAAGATTTTCAGTTTTAAAGTCAATGTTTTTATTATACTTGAGATATTACCGGAACTTTTATAAATTCAAACGCTTTGTGGTCTCGAGTTAAGATTGATTTTGTACCTCAGTTAATAATATGCAACTTTTATGATTACTTCTGTAACAAAAATGATTTAAAGTTTCCAGAATTTTCCAGCTTTTTAAAAATTTACTAATTATAGCAACTTTCAAATGTAGACACAAAAGCTCACTGCCCGAAATCAATGTCTATTTTTTATACTCGTATTTAACCTTTATACACACTAAACGTATTATAACTCGTATACCCGTACAATAATGCCAACATTTATATTAAATTACGGTCATCCATTTTAATAGTTTTACTGCGTGCGTATATACCAACCAATTGAATATACTGGCAACAAAAACGAAAGCGCAAACAAAATATTTAAAAGTTATTCACTGTTTCTGTTACTTATCTTACTTTATGTCAAGAAGATGTGTGGGATGTGGTATAAATAAATTCGACTCATACCTTGACTCGATTTTTTTTTTTTTATATATATGTATCTGGTCAGACTAATTCTTCGAATTTTTTATCATTAAAATGTTGACATCAGGGACTTAACAATAAAAAGAAGCTTAAAAAATGTACTTTTTTTTACAAAGAAACATAACTAAATATAAAAAAGCTGTAGGTAACTGTCGTTAACCCCTTTACATTATTTCGTACCTTACGGTAACAAACATATTTTATTTCGTTACTCGTCGACGACGGAACAAAAAAGCTATATATATGTATATATATATATGTATTTGTGTATGTGCTTAGACAGAAGTAATATTACAAAAGCTTATTTATATACACACATTTTTTTCGTTCGTTCAGTTCGATATATATATATATATATATATACATATATACAAAAATGAACAACATAAACCAACCCTTTTTTATTTTTTTATTTTTTGGTTCGGTGTGTTGTGTTGTTTGATCATTTAGAGAAATATGATTTTATTTTGAGCCCTTTTTTTATTCCAACAACCATGAGTATGCACACACATACCGTATCGGGGTACACAAGGGTGATGGTGGTTTGTATATAGAAAAAAAGTAGAAAAAAAACAAACGAAACATCTAAACGACACAAAAAAAAAATATTTAAACTCGAATTGTTTATTCCTTTCGGTTAAATTGATACTAAGTCAGGTATAATGAGATTGCTGTGGAATATAAAAAAAATATAGTTGATTCTCTATTTATCAGGTAATTTAGATAACAATATACAATACACATATTATGTATATATAGTTTAAAATATTTTAGGAACCTCCATCAAGCAATACTAAAAAAAACTAGATCCCAAATATTGTTTACTCTTCATATTTTATGCCATTATATCGATTAAAGTACTTTGCCTTTCATAGCATAAGCAATAAAGCTCAAAAAGATTTTTTATTCTGTATATGTCTTCGGTATATATTTATATATGAAGGATAATTGGTTTTAGGAGTATGGATGGTGTGTGGATGCGACAGCACGAAGATTGAAAATTTATTCCCAAAATGTCAATTCAAAGTCATTTGTTTAAATTAAAATAAAATAAAAATACGACAAAAATTCGTCGAAATATACAATAAAGCTGATGAAGAAGACTTTTAACATTTATTAAAAAATGATAAATGATAATCTTACTTATTTAGGAACGACAAAGCGCGGCATAATAGAAATCATAATAATAATAATAATTTTTAAAGCAATGTATTAAAGGTATATACGATCTTAAATTTAAATTTTGTATGGAATCGTAAAATCGAGCATATTTTATACCGGGGGGAGCAAAAATTTGCACATGTTCACAATTTATAAATTAAGCACACAACAAGCTATCACCAACTTAATTTATAAAACAATTAATGAAATTAACACAATACAGAACATAACGTACATATATATAGCTATGATGTTGAGTCAAACAAGAACAGGAACATCAGAAAACCTATCATTTTCCATCGTTGCTGGCAAAACGACAAAACAGAAAAGTTTATTTTTTTATAAATTTCGTTATCAAACTTTCTGGTTTTTTTAATTTTTATATTATTTTTAATTTCACAAAACTATGATAATTTTATTAAAAATATTAAAAGTTTTTGGTTGACAAAAAAAAGTTACAAATTTTCTTCTATTGTTTGTCATGATTGGTATAACATTGCAAAGACAAGCGATAGTACATACAAAAGTAGCTCGCATACAATTTCTTCCGACAATATTATAATAAACTTTACCCAACTATAGAAAAAAATGTATAACTATCGAAGGGCTTTTAAGGTGGATACTTTTTATAAGTTTTCTTACTTTGTTGTACATTTTACTTCAAAGTTTTTAAAATAAGGTCGAGGTAAAAACAAAATATTTCCCGATCACGTTTATAAGCTTTATGGTTTCGGATTTAATAATAACAGATGATCGATTTGATGAATGTCTGAATGCGAGTCATTTTGATATGTATATTCATACATCCAAATTACGTTTATTAATAAAACAAAATATTCAGAATCTAGGATAGTTGAAAAGGGAATACTGGTTGACATTTTTTTATTAACAAAAGCTTTTTAATATTTTTTAAAAACAACAATAAAATGATATAAACAAAAGGATTTGGATATTATATATAATTCTATATTATTTACACGATATAATCCCAAAAGGATAATTGGTCATTCCAGTTTTCATTTTTGGTTTCATATCAATTCTAATTACACAAATTTATCTTTTGTGTTATTCAATTATTTTAATATATGTACATCAATTTTGCAAAAGCTTGAGATAATTGTCTACCTGTCTATAAAATATATATATATGTATACATATATATATATATATATATATATATATATATATATATATATATATATATATATATATATATATATATATATATATAAATATATATATATATATATATATATATCTGGTTTAAGAGGATAGTTTTATTTGAGGTATACCAGGATTAGCAGAACACAGCCAGATCTAGAAGAATAATGGTAGTTTAAGTTAAAAGAACAACACGATAGATATATAATTTAAAAATGTATTACAAGTGGTATTAGCAATTACTTTGTTTACGTCAAAATAACACAAAGCTTTTGAAATTAATTTTGTCTTTATTTGAGTTAAACCAAATCCACCGTTTTGTGATGTATTTAGTAAAAGTTTATAAGCTGAAAGTAAATATGTATAGTACTAAAAGCTTTCACTTACCCAAAAGTAAAAATATGTACTTATCAATAAATTATGAACATATAAAGATTTTTTCATTTCATCTAAAAGCTCGTCAAATTATTTAAAAACTTTTACCGACTTATTCAATATTTAACCGTGAAAGCTTTTACAGATCCACATTATTTTTAATAAAATACTTAAATATTTTGAAAAAATTATAATATTATCTTTTCTTCATTTGCAGGTAAGTCAAACTACATAAATATTCATATATATTTATAACCAGCAGTAAGTAAATTTTATCGGTAAAATACGTTCAAATTATATATTAACTGGAACTACTGAGATATACTCCGCATCATATAAGTTCATCAACCTAAAAATAGTTTTGTGTCACATACAAAAATAATAAAACTATCAAACAACCATTCATTCTCATTTATATACTCTGCTAATATATATTATAGACGACGTACATAATCCAATATCGCAAGCAAAGCACAAGAAATAAAATAAAAAAGTTTATTTTTCAAATTTTACAAAAATTTATAATTGAAATCTTAAAAGCACACACACACACAGTACAAAACGAAAACATATTTCTGAATCATTAGACAAGACGAAAAATATCGTTTACTTACCAGCTGCACAAAATCTTAAATTAAATAAAATAAAATAAAAAAATCCAAACACAAGAACAACAACTTACTACTCGTATATACCCAAACACAGTAACACCAAAAAGTCTTGTTGGAAAAAATAAATAAATAAATTTCCAATTACTCGAATTTTGAACTTTCAACTCCATTTTTCGATTTTTTTTTTATATAAGTTTCACTTTTAAATTTGTTTTATTTCTTTTTAAAGTTATTCAAAAGCTGTAAAAGTAAATTAGATAAAAATAATTTTTGTGTTACAGTTTCTGCTATGCTCAAGATTATATGTAAAAACTATAAAAAAAAATAAAAAAATAAACTAACAATTTACCTCTAATTTAATATTGACTATATACATATAGTAAAAGTTAGTGTTATACACTTTTTCGATAGTTAATTTTGTGTACACATAGTTAAAATGTGTATACAACAAAAAAGTCGAATTAAATTAATTGCACAAGTTAAAAAAATTATAACAATATATTAAAACTATTTTTCCAAAAACTTAAAAAGTTGTATAAAAAATTACGTATATGTATACCATCATTAACACCCTCACTATTATTACTATTTAGTATACTATTATTATTACGATTACTATATACATATATACCATTAGTCGAGCTATAAAATAAAATTGTCATTGTCTTTTAGTTGGATTTGATGAGACTTTGTTACGACTATTTGTTTATAAATATATAGTGTTCGTTTTATGTATTTCTGTATGAATAGTTGTAAATGGAACTATTGGGGTGGATAAATTGCGATGCATCGTTGCGATCTGATGGTTTATTATAATTTGTTGCTATATACAATAAACAAAACGATGATGGTTGTAAAAATTGTCACATGTATGTATGTATATTAACTATAGTGAATATTTGCGCTTGTTATTAAAATTTTCCACCTCATTTACGATGGCAAATTTATAAAAGATGTTGCAATTCTAGCTAATTTATAAACGAACTGTATTTTTTGTTATACGAGTATTTATATAGACATATGATAATAGCAATTGAAACTGGAATTCCTTTGTGTTAAATATAGCGTTGGTTAATTTGACACTTAAAAAGCTGATATTCTATATTCAGTACCGGAACTATATACTGCGGGAGGCTGCGAGCAAAATTCTAATGGGAAAATTCAAATACAAAAGGTATTTTATAATTAGTCACCACAACTTTGAGCCCTACTTTTAATTATTGCGTACAACCACTTCAACGCGCTTTATGCCTTTACTCTGTTTAAAAATTCTGGGTGGCGAACAGTCATTTTCTAGGGAATTAACGATTTATTGAGACATTCAGTATTTGAAATGTAGTATTTATGATGATCTGCTTCGAACAAAGTGTGCGTATTACTTGGGACTATTAAAATCACAAAAATTAAAAAAAAAACTGATTGATATTTACTGAGAGATGAATTTGAGTTATTATAGTTTATCATTTGATTTCATGCTGATTATGGTATTAAATTTTCAACAGATATAGCAGTAATTTTGTAGGTATTGGTAAATTACAGCACAGGAAACGATATGGAACCTACCCCCATCACAAATCTGTTACTATGTAATTTCAAAATAGAGTTAGGCCTTAATATTATTAATAACCGTAACAATATCCATTAGACAAGCATTAGAATTCGAAATAATTTCGGTCGTTTTCAACTCATTATCACAGAGTTTTTTTTATTTGAAAAGGATTTACCAAAAAAATATTTTCTTTTACCTTCACGTATCTTGATTGTTATTAACCGTCTGTAAGGTTAGGGTAAGCTAACAGATAAATATATCTCATGCCTCGTATTCGAGCAAACAATACTAGGTTTGTTGGCGAATGCCAAATGCAACATAAACACAAATTGAAGTTCGAAAGATAAATGAGAGTTCTTTGTTACGACAGGTTTAAACCACACAAGAGGACAACGTAATAGTAATATGGTCAGGTCGTATGAGTGAAAAATATTAATATTGTTTTCATGACTGTTTACGAGTACCAATTTTATTTAATACATTTCTTTGGAATGAACAAATTTATTTATTTTTTTCTAACTCCAATTTGTTTAATAAAATTTTTTTTGTCAACAAGTTCGTCATCGATGGGAGAAGATTTACTGGAAATATTATTACTTTGGCAAACATAAATAAAACCCATTTAAATTATGTAGACAATTAGCAATATATTTTAAAAATACATAACAAAACCAATGAAAATAAAATGTCTGCACCCTGAAATATCTGATACAACTAATATTGTGTCTTATACAATTGCCTTAAAGCGCTAAATTATCTAAGTATTTAGTATAACTTTTTAAGACTAGTTGGTGAAATAATTCCAAATTCGTATATGAATATTCGAGTAATGTTGCCGAATATTTTTAAATTGTATCTGCACTAATTGCCGGGTTAGGGAAACTTATTGGGATGACATTCTCTAATCGTAGCTGATCGTAATTTACTTAAAAATTCTTGAACTTCACAACTACAGTTCGCCAAGTTTGCCATGCAGAAGATTTTTCCATTGGGAGCTTTTGCTATTTATTTTAAATTTTAAATCATTTAAATTTACTTGTTTATATTAAGCTCTAATCGGTACTTATAATCAAATTTAAATATTTTTGTTGTCTTTTTACTCCATGGCGAAGTCAGTAAAAGCTTTTGAATTTAAACTTCACATATTGAAAGCAGACGAAAAGAGGGAAGGGTTGAGGTGCGCTACTGTTTATCAGTACCCAACGCAATTGATAGCTTAGGGCGCTTTCTGTAATTAAATTATTTCTTTATTTAGAATACTCGTAACATAAAAAAAATCGTTAATTCACGAAGGGTCTACGCGAGTTATGAGAGCGTAGAAATAAAACAATTTACTTTTATACTCAAAAACAAATTTATTTGAATGCAATCGTGTTTTATGTTACAAAGGTTATCACTATTCTAATTCTTAATACCAAATGTCTTGGCTTTTATCATTTTTCTAATGACGCTATATCTTTATTGGTTTTTTTAATTACGGTCGATTTAAGATCGATCGCATGATTTTTGTTTACAGAATGAGAATTAAACAATATTAAATTTGGTAAGTTGATACAAAGTTGATATACATATATGTAAGTATATTGTTTAGAAAAATATTAATTATTGCGATTGGTTGAAGACCGATCGCATGATGTTTTTATATTTTATTTTGTACAATCAGCAATATTTGGTTAGCATTGTTATGCTTATTGTATGTTGTGAAAACATATTGATATTCCGTTTGAATACTTTGTTGTTGATTACGTCATCAGATTGATTTGTGCAGAGTCGGGAACAATGGTGAAGTCGTGTTACGTAACTGCCCCCCCTTTAGATGGATGATGTCCTCAACATCCTCAACGGTTTTTGGAGTGAAGATATCATTTGACTTTTTTATTGACCTGTACCATGCGCAAGGTGTGCATGTCGGACAATACCTAAGTATACATAAATAGGTAACTATTGTGAATATGATTATTGTTGTGATTGACCATGCAGCTTGATGATGTTGAACTGGTATGGTGATTCTGTTAAATTCTTCCATCTTCTTCATATTTGTTATTGACCAATTTGCTAACGTAGGTAGTTCTATTGTTTCAATTGAGTTATTAATATGTATCTCATGATACGGTTCTATGCTGAACATGTTGGTGTATTTTAGTTCTTCATTGTTGAAATTTATACCTGCTATAGTAATTGAACAATTGTAAAATTTAATTAATGCTGTGCTTGGAATTTCTTTGGTTTTTTGTATTCCACATGTTGTGGAATATTCCTGATTTTTTTTTGAATTTATTGCTATGTATTGTTTATGGAATAAGCTGATTGTCTCCTTTGCTGGTTTTTGGATTATGTCACAATTTGCTAATTTGTTTCTGATTATATTTGATATACATTTGTCTTCTATATCTTGTAGTTCTGATTCATTGCAGTAATATTCTTCTTGGATTTCGTTGCATGGGGTTCGTGAAAATTTTATATTATGTGTGTTTAGGATTAGAAAAGGTTCCGGGATATGAATATGGGATGTTTTGTTAATTGTGGTTTGAATAATTTGGAATTGACTGAATTTTTCTGCCGAAAATTTAGGTATTGATATTGAAAAAACGATTAATGGTTTGTGATATAATATACTAATTGTTAAAAATTGAAATAATTGATACTCTGAGTGAATTTTAATTCCTTGGGTTTCTAAAGTAGAAATAATCATATCTGTTTCATTTTTTGTTAATAAATAATGAGATATATAGTTTTGTTTAGCTAATGTTATGGATTCTAAAATATTGTTTAAATGGTCCTGTAATTCTTTTATATTGTACTCTAAATGATGTAAACTTTGTTCAAAAATTATTGTGTTTTCTATCATCTTGCTATTTTTAGTACTGTTGTTTATTGCTTGTGTAAGTAATTTTCCTTCGTTTGCTATAACTTCTTCAATTTGCCTAAATCGGTTTATCATTTCATTATTTATTTTTATTTGCTCGTTGATTTTGCTGCCTAATGCGTTTTCATTAGTGTGGATTGTGTCCAATGCTGATTGTATTTTCGCAATATCTGCTCGTTCGATATTTCCGAATATTATATGAATACCTCTTTGATCTTTTGATCTTTTGCATGTCTTATTAAATTATTCGAGATTTGAGTAATCAAAGGAATATGTGATGTTGTATTTATGATATGCAAGAAGTGAATATTGCTTGTTATGATTCTTGCTTTTCCCATGAAAATTGGTATTATTCCATTGTTTTTTGTGTAATCCGTAATTTCTAAGAGATTTTTGTCTCCGTACACTAGTTGGATTATCAATATCCTATAAATAATTTTAAATATTATTCTGGGTCCGTTAGTATTGGTTTTTTGATTTTGGTTTTATGGATTTTTCTGTCTGTTGTATCTGTAATTGTTATTTGGTTGTTTCGTTTTACTACGTGTTTGCTATATGGGTTGTCTGTTTTTCTTCTTCTATTACCTTTTCTATATACTATTTGCCCTATCTTGAATTGTTTAACTTCTACTCGGTTTTTATTTAATTTCTTTATTAATTTTTCTTTTTCCCTACTGTTTTTCATATGTATTAGGTTGCATAATTCTGTATAGTTTTTGTTATGTTCTTCAACAAGTTCTGATAATTTTTGAGGTGGGTCTTTTGGGAAAACCTGTTCTTTTTGGTAATGTCCGTTTTTCAGTTCAAATGGTGTCATTTTCGTAGAGGAGTGTATTGTGTTGTTATAGACTATTGCGCATTCTTGCATGAGATCATCCGTTGGCTTATCATGATTTTTCGACGCGAGTATTCTATAGATTTCTATTAACGTGGAATGTGCTCTTACTATTGGTGCATTTCCCGTGCAATTGATTGGTGTTGTATAATGAGCTTCTATATTGTATGATTTTAATAATTCTTTAAATATTTTTGAAATGAATTCGTTACCGCCATCCATTACTAATTTTCGTGGTGTTCCGTGGTTTGCCATGAAATTTGACATTACTTTTATCATTTGTTTGGGGTCTGATTTTATTATAGGGGTTATTGTTAAGAATTTGGAAAATTTATCAATTATTGTGACGTATTTTTCTTTATTTATATGGAATATATCTATGTGAAGGATGTCTAAAGGCTTTTTCGGTGTTTCAGTTAATTGTAGTTTGATCGGTTTTTCTTGTCTATTATACTTTGTTACTTGGCATATGGCACATTTGTTAATGTATTTTTGTATCATATTTTTCATTTTGGGGAAATAATGCGTGCGTTTGATTCTCTCGAGGTTTTCTGTTATACCTCTGTGATCTTTGTCATGGATTTCTTTAATGAGACTAATTTGATCTATCACATTTTCAACGTCTTGTTTTAAATACTTTGTTCGTACGAGTTTCAGTTTGTCTTTGACCTCTTTTTCAACTATGATGTTTAGTAATTTGGCTGTTTGAAGATTGCATAAAATTGCTGTTAAGTGATTTGGGTTTACATACTTCTCTATTATGTATATTAGTTTTTGTTCATTGAATACGTTTGTCTTAATTGTTATTCTTCGTCTTGATTCATGATAAATTTTTATTTTCGTCCGTAGTTTCGTTATTGATGGATCAGGTAGTAAAAATATTTGTTGTTTGAACTCGTTTAATGGCGTTTTTGTTATTGGTATTATTTCTTTTTGCGTTATTTGTGGATTTTGTTCGTCTGTTGATTTTTCTTTTGGTTCTATATTGTGTATATTGACTTCGACCCGCGATAATGCGTCTACGTTGCTGTTTTCTTTTCCTTTTTTGTAAACTACTTTGTAATTGAATTCTTCTAATCTTAATCGCCATCTAGTTAATTTGGAATTGGGATCTTTCAATTTGAATAGCCATTCTAATGGTTTATGGTCAGTATATATTTGGAATGTCTTACCGTAAAGGTATGGTCTATAGTGCTTGGTTGCCCAAACAATGGCTAGTAATTCTTTTTCCGTCGCAGAGTAATTGGTTTCTGCACTGTTTAACGTTCTAGATGCGTAGCTTATTGGATGGTCATTCTGGGATAAGACGGCTCCAATTGCATAATTGGATGCATCTGTTGTTAATTCAAAAGGTTTTGAGAAGTCAGGGTATATGAGTATAGGTTCTTTACACAACATTTCTTTACATTGTTGAAACGCTGTAACGTAGTCATGTTCCTTTATATTTATTTTTGTATCCTTCTTTAATCTTTGGGTTAGTGGTTTTGTTTTTTGTGCAAAATTTTGTATAAATTTTCGATAATATCCTATTAGTCCAAGGAACGATTTTAACTGTTTGGTTGTTGAAGGGATTTTAATTTTTGTTATGGCTGTGATTTTTTCTGGGTTTGGTCTAATACCTTTGTCACTGACAATATGCCCTAAGAATGGAATTTCAGTGTGTATTAATTCTGATTTATCGAGCTGTACTTTTAGATTAAAAATTTGTAAGTTTTTGAATACCATTTCTATGTTTTGAAAGTGTTCTTCAATTGTTTTTCCATAGATAATTATGTCATCCATATAGCAGAAACAACTAGTTCCTATTAAACCACTAAGTGCCCTATTCATTAATCTCAAGAATGTCGAAGGGGCGTTTTTTAGCCCAAATGGCATTCGAACATATTCATAATGGTTGTTTTCTATTGAAAAAGCTCTTCATAGTATTCGTCCAGGTTTGGTAAATAATCATGATCTAGTTCTGTTTGTTGAATTTCTTCTATCTCGTTTTCAATTGTCTCTACATCTGATTTTTCGTTTACTTCCGTAACGAATATTTGTTTTTTGAAATTTTGTCTAGTATCTAGAGGTTCTTGTTTGATAGCTAATGGTCTGTTATTAAGCTGAGGTCCAAATTGGTTTTGCAAATTATGCTCATGTGGGAATTGAATCTTGCTGGTGCCGGAGGTATAATTGTTATTAATAAAGTTAGGTTGTATTTGATTTAATCTGTTTTGGTATTGGTTCCGATTTGGTGGACCGTTATTTCTAAAATGGTACTGGTTGGGTGGTTGTAAATTAATTGGTATGTTTTGAGACCTGAATTGTGATATCGGATTTTGATATTTTGGCACAAAGCTGTGTGGTAGGTGTAGCCGATTATACGGTGTTTGCCCTGAGGTGCTTCTATTTTTAACGTAGAACATATTTTGTTCGCTAACGCACATTTCAAATGCTTCGGCTAATGTATCTGGATTTCTAGATCTAATTGTAGAACCCATTGGTTCTCTAAGATTTGCGAGAAATTGCGATAAACACATTTCTTTATAAATTGATTCTTTTGTTTTCACACTTTCATTTTTTATTCTTACTAGGTTAATTATAGCAGATTGAATTTTTATAATTTTACTGTAATATATCTCTATTGTATCGTTATTTTGAAATATTCTGTGCAGATCTCTGATAAGGGTTGTTTCTGTTCGCTTGTTGCTGTAATGTGTTATTAAATTCTGCTTTATTTCGTTCCAGTCTGTCGTTGTCCCGTAACTACTTAATGCTTCGTTTGCATTTCCTTTTATTTTATTTCTTACTGCACGGAGAAAGGTTTTTGGTGTATTGTCGCACCCTAGTATGTCTGTACAGTATTCTATAATTTCATCTACATTGCTAATGAATTCATGCAATGTGGATTCTGTGCCATTGAATTCTGGCAGATCTTTGATGCTGTCTGGTATTTTTAGGGTTTGAAAAAAACTATTCATTTTTTTAATCTTATTTTCTAATTCTTCTTCTTCTATGTCTTCTATGTCTGACATTATTGTATCTATGCTATCTTCTGTCTTTATCGTGTTATCAAAACCTAAAAAATCTGATTCTGATGTATAACTAGGAGGATTTGATTCTGATAACGTAATGTTATTTAACTTATAATTCATTAACAAATTTTTATTTTTATTTAATTTTTGTTTTCTTGTTTAATTTATTTCAATTTTTAATTTTCACTTTTCACTTTTTCAAAATTTACTACTTTAATTTCTTCCAAATATTCACATGTATTTGGGTTATAGTGGGTGAGAAATAGTGTGGAATGGAAATATAAAATTTCACTTACCATGTGTATATGCAGCGTAAATGAATCGACGTCATGGATCAGCCTTTCGATTTGAAATTTCCTCACTTGTGTTCACTTTTTTCACTGCACTTTTCACAATAATTGTTCTTGTATTTTAACACTTGTTCTATATAAAAATATAGATCTTTCGGCTGCGCCAGTTATGAGAGCGTAGAAATAAAACAATTTACTTTTATACTCAAAAACAAATTTATTTGAATGCAATCGTGTTTTATGTTACAAAGGTTATCACTATTCTAATTCTTAATACCAAATGTCTTGGCTTTTATCATTTTTCTAATGACGCTATATCTTTATTGGTTTTTTTGAATTACGGTCGATTTAAGATCGATCGCATGATTTTTGTTTACAGAATGAGAATTAAACAATATTAAATTTGGTAAGTTGATACAAAGTTGATACATATATGTAAGTATATTGTTTAGAAAAATATTAATTATTGCGATTGGTTGAAGACCGATCGCATGATGTTTTTATATTTTATTTTGTACAATCAGCAATATTTGGTTAGCATTGTTATGCTTATTGTATGTTGTGAAAACATATTGATATTCCGTTTGAATATTTTGTTGTTGATTACGTCATCAGATTGATTTGTGCAGAGTCGGAAACAATGGTGAAGTCGTGTTACGTAACTCGCGCACTATGCAAATCTACTGATATTTTTTTATACGAATTTTAAATTGTTTATTTAGTTTTGACAACTGTGATTTTTTACTCATAAAATACTATATTTTTTAGAAAGGTTAATAAAATGAAATAAAACCATTATATGTTGTATATATATTCTGGATCGAGTGCTTTTTCAATGACCTGTAATACAGTAAACTAACCTTTAGATATTGCAGTTATTATTTTACGTACAACACAGTAAGCGGTAATTGCTTGCCGAAAAGTGGTATCCATTTTCTGTATTTCATCCTGTGGTCTAATTCTGTAAAAACAAGATAATGTGAAAAAACGAAACATTGAAAAAGTTTACACAAAAAAAATTTACACAATTTCTATCTTATTTAGGTTAAATAGTATTCTATAAAACAAAGTAGTCAGCGTGTAAATTTTTACTTGCTGAATAATTTTATCGTGTCTAAAACCACTTTGACGTTTTGTTAGTGTTTCATTTCATAATATAATATAAAGAGTTAGGTTAGGTTAGGTAAGGGTGGCCGTCCTAAAGGACTAGCATAGACACAAAATTGGTCCGTAGCTGTACCACATTTGAGTTTCCTCCTTCACTCGCTAAACCATCCTGAGCTCACCAAGAAGCGTTTAAAGTCACGGATCTCGATCTTACTAAGATCCGTGAGGTCATTCAATGGGGAAGTTCCCATAAATTTTGTTCTGCTGTACGCTAGACTAATATATAAAGAGTAACAAGGACAAACATGGTTTTTTTGTTCGGCACTAGCCCGCCTTCTTCGTGAAATTTTAGTTTTAAATTTTAAAGTTTTATCCGTGAAAACGAACTACACAAGATAAATTGTATGTGTAGTTTATTGACGTTTAATATCTTACCGATTTTTTAATTTATCTTGGTGTAAAGTTATAGAATACCATTTTGGTATGAAAATGTGTAAAGTACTCGTTTTCGCGTTTTCACGTTATCTTATTCGTTATAGAATTAGGCTACTGTGGTCTAATTCTGTAAAAACAAGATAATGTGAAAAACCGCCGCCCTCGATAGCACAGTAAGTAGCGTGCTTGCCTTGTTTTCGAGGGTCTCGGGTTCGATTCCCGGTGGTGACCAAAAATCACGGTTGGGTGTTTTTAATGTGTAAGTATTTGTGTTTGTCCGGGTATTGCACCGTGGGCCCATTGTGGCATTGAGTGCTGGAGTAATCCGCCCAATTTAAAAAAAAAAAAAAAAAAAAAAAAAAATGTGAAACCCGAAACATTGAAAAAGTTTACACAAAAAAAATTTACACAATTTCTATCTTATTTAGGTTAAATGGTATTCTATAAAACAAAGTAGTCAGCGTGTAAATTTTTTCTTGCTGAATAATTTTATCGTGTCTAAAACCACTTTGACGTTTTGTTAGTGTTTCATTTCATAATATGATATAAAGAGTAACAAGCACAAACATGGTTTTTTTGTTCGGCACTAGGCCGCCTTTTTCGTGAAATTTTAGTTTTAAATTTTAAAGTATTATCCGTGAAAACGAACTACAAAAGATAGATTGTATGTGTAGTTTATTGACGTTTAATATCTTACCGATTTTTTAATTTATCTTGGTGTAAAGTTATAGAATACCATTTTGGTATGAAAACGTGTAAAGTACTCGTTTTCGCGTTTTCAGTTATCTTATTCGTTATAGAATTAGGCTACAGTACGTGAAACATTTATTTTTTGACACTCGTATTGTGTCTTTTAAAGTATGTAAAAAAAAAACTCTTACTAATAACAATATTTCGTTATTAATTCGTTAAAATTTTATTTCATATTTCAAGATATTATTTTGATAGTCAAATGCTAGTTATGATATTTCTGATATCAAATCTGATACCTTTAATTTGATATATGAAATGACCAATATAATATTGAAATTTGAAAATTCAGGTCATCATGTTGTCCACACGATTTTCTATATAAAGTTTTTCATCGGCTAAGTTCCACCGTCAAATCTTTCGCCTATCAAAATAACAGAATTTTCCTATATATATATATATATATATATATATATATATATATATATATATATATATATATATATATATATATATATATATATATATATATATATATATATGTATATATATATATATATATATATATATATATATATATATATATATATATACGATTTTTTTATGGTTTGAAAAACATTTCATTTTATTTGATTACGTCTGCATGCCGTAAATCAAAATTTTAAATATTTACCCATATACTATACTCACGATTATGTAACCGATATACGGTTTCGTTATACCAGAACACCAAATCGGCAAAAGCAAACAAAAAATCGTTGTATTATTTTATCCCATACATATATGTACTCGTATATGAAAAATATGGTGAAACGCTAAAGCAGGAAATTGCCACCCAGACAACTGAACGTTAAATCGAAATCTAATATATGATTCGTCTTCTTATCCGTATTATATTCAATATGTATATACTCGTATAATATCAATATCATACACCAACCCTAAAGGTTATTCAAATATACGGTTTGTGTGTGTATATATAACGATATTACGATACTAGATATATGTATTCTATATATACGAAAAGAAATCGTTGCTGGTGTCTGCATTATCCTCACCATCTTCATGAGAGTTCAGAGGATATATCGTATATATACGAAATGAACAATATCCTTGAGGCCAGCACACAAAATCGTTCAGTTGAAAATGAAAACGATATATTATTTGATGTGTATATTATATATTACATTTCACGTTTCGCCCCTAACCCAAACCCCTAAATATTTACGCGATGCGAATGAGTTTTATTCAGATATATAGAATTTTCAGGAATACGTACATATACTCGTATATACAAGAGGGCAACAAGTAAAATAGTAGATGTTTTTGCCATGTAATAAAAATTAAAAATTATATTTTTTATCTTCTTTAGATGGGAAAATTAATAAAAAAAGAAAAAGTTTTGTTCAAAAAAAAAACAAAATAAAACTTTCACAAAACTTTTATTTTTTAGCTTTATGTACGAAAAAAAATCGAATATTGATTAGAAGCGCTTGCACAAAGCTAAAAATAAAATTTGTTTAAAAGCTCTTTTTCCGCATGAATTATTATAAATCTCGTTTCGTACATAATTACAATTTTTCCTTGTTATATGTAGTGTTACACATACCCGGGAATTATATTTAATCGCGAATTTCGATACAAAATAGAAAAAAATAAAAAATTTTGTGAATGCACAAAATTTTTAGTGATGCTGAATGCAATCTTAATTTTTATGCTTTTTTGTCGTTTTTTAAACTTAACATAATATATATTTTAATGAGATTCAAATTCTTAATCCAACTTCAATTTTTTATATATAATTTTTTTTTCTCGCGCACAAACTTTTCTACTTGAAGTTAATAACGAACTTTATTAAAAAATAAAAAATAAAAGTTTTAGTTTTAATGATCGAATGTTTATTATTCATTTATTTTTAATTCTTTTGTGCGATAATAACACTTTGTTAATTTTGTAGTCATACTAGATACTTTGGCAAATAAAGTTATTTTCGATCGAAATTGTTAGATTTGTAGTTTCTCAGTTTTAATTAAAAATTTTATAGATATATTTGAAAAAAAAAATAAAAAATATATAAAATTGATTGGAAATAAATTTCATCTTATAAAATAAAGTTAAATTAAGATGTTATAAGTATTGATAGGTTTCAATGGTTTTAAACAAATGAAATTAAAATATTTGATTGGTGTAATCCATATTGAATATCATAATAAAATAGTTCATCGTGGTTAAAAATTTTTTGTTGGATAATCAATCTGTATAATAGAGTAAAGAAAGTTATTGCAGAATATTCAGTTTTGTAAAATTTATGTTTACAATATTTTAGCTGTCTAGTTAGAATTTTATTTTAGTATTCGTATGTATATTCTCAATTCTTATGTTAATATTACTATATGTGAAATGTAAGACAAGCAGATATACAATACAGCTAATATTTTTAGATAAATATCTTCCAAAATATAAAAATTGATGTTTCATTGATTCTTAACGCAATCAAGACATTCAATGATATTATTAAGCATATTAGCCTTCCTCTTAGTAAAGCCAGGAAAGCTCTTTCTATGACTTATTTACGCGTGTTATAGTTTGTACGTATGTTAGGCTCAAACATCGAAAACGCTCATTAACGCGTTAACAATCAATAATCATTCAAAATGTTGATCTCCAATTTTCCTAGTACATACAAGAGTCACATGCGGCGTTAGACTTCTCATAGAGTATAGTATATACATAAAGTTGCTAGATACTCACGCGAACAAAATAGGATGTTTCGAATTTTTTTTTTATTTAGAAACAAAAGCTAAATTCAGAAAAAATTATAAAACAATTACAGATATGCATAGCCTTGTAGAACCACGATGAGGACCTGATACTGAAGATTTTGGCACCAAGTTTAACTTCAATTTCCGCTAAATCCAGAAAATTAAGATTTTCTGAGTTTATAGTTCGAGACTACAAAGAGTTACACTTTACACTTACTTTTAACTTTAAATGAATCCAACAAATTCAATTATCATTGGTTCCCCACTCGTATTTCTCTATATTTCCCTATATATTTATATACTATTTTCTGGAATTAAAAATGGAAATTGCCTGAAATAACAAAATGTTTTTGAATTTATTTTCAAATTTGCAAAGAATTAAATCGAAGTTCAAACGCATCATACATATTTTTTAGTTTTGCAATTTTCTTATTTGTCTCTCTGGCCTCTTCAGGTTACAAAATGACAATGGTTTCAAATACATATAACATATTATATCTCTTTAAGTTTCTATGCTCACTCGATATGCGAAGGATTTATGAAGAATTCAATTAAAATTTCATCTGAATCCGGTGAATATTAATTTTCCTGTTTTCCAATGCACTTTTGCCTGGCGATTTACATAAAATTTGAATTTAACTCACAAAATTTCCATTTACGAAGGTTTCTAATACGATGATCGATTCAAATCGGATTACTTGCATTCCAGGTACAATGAACCTTCATAGAACATTTAAATTCTAAGCGGTGTATTCGATCTTTTTATAAATACCCAAATCAACCAATTTTCTATCTGTATACTTAGTTTAATACTTCTCCAATTTGCTAGTTATAGATAATCAACAGTCTGCCTTTGGGTTGTTTGTTTTAGATGGTTTTGTTTATTAAATGGAGTAGTTTAGTTATATCAAGGACTAGAAAATACGATGTTTTCTGGAAAGATAAATTGCTCCAAAACCGAGAGGTCCTTCCCAAAACGTCTTGATGTCTAAGAGTCTTGATTCGTGGTCGTGGTGATCGTAACCTTCACAACTTTTTTTGTCATCAACTTAAACTATTGGGCTATATAGAACATCGATGTTGAAATTTCTATATTATCGAGATTATTCTAATTAACAGTTTTCAGTGAATTAAATTATAATTTTAAATCAATATCATTGTTAATGTTGATAACAAGTAAGAAATTCGCATTGTCAGCATCACGTACGCATGTCAAATTTGGGCGATTCCTCCTCATCTACTTCACCCGAATTAGGGGGGATAAAATGGAAATATGGTGACCCAATAACCAGAACTTTCGTTGCAATAACAAACTTACCCAGAACTGATATCACATCCGATCTCAACAATTAGCAATTACGAGCTTCCGGTAGATCAACTATTCGATGCCGAATATTTCTTAACTTTTAAGGCTTACAGCATTTGACGTTTATAAACAATTATTTAATCTTGCGGTTCACAATCCACTATATATATTTTGAATATTGTTTGTAAATGTTCGAATAACTTTAAATCGAGCTGCACCATTATCAATGTAGAGAGAAATATCTCAAACGTAAACTATAATAAACTGACCAATATTATCTACGACTCGATTTATTATGAAAAAAAATTATAACGTATAGCTTTGTAATTTTTTCAACTTTTACGCACGTCGCATCTTTCATATGGCGCTTCCCAAAACATAAAAAAGCTTAACCGTGGATGAATTTATCTACTGAGCAAAATTAATAAAATAGTGTTACACAGATGGGTTAGATCGAATAATATGAAATAATGGGAAACCCAGTGTCAAAACCGTCAAGTTAAAATTTTAACATATAACGCATAGTTTCACAACATGCAGCTGTTTTAAAGATTTTAAGCAGCTTTAAAGATTTTACTCCCTGAATGCAAGGTATTCAACCTGGAGATACAAACCAAGAACTACATAAATTAATGCTGGATGCAAATCTACGAGAACAGTTTACACCTGGCATAAAATATTTTGTGTGGCCTAATGAAGTAGTATAGTTAGAAGTACTCCAAAATTTCCTATTGTATCATAAACACTTGTGCTATAGAAACCCTTGTTCATCACAGTGTTTTGAGGTTGATTTTGTGAATGAACTTATATACGTAGGTTTAACTGTAGAGCTTTGCAACTTCTGAAATCTAAAATAACGTGATTGCTGCTCGTCACAAATTCTATAAACTTACATACGAATAATCAAATTAATTTATAACCGTTCTAAAACCAGTCTTAATTAATCTTTTCGTCTACATAAAGTAATAAAAATATTTTTTGTTCGTATCAATAGCTTTTATAGTCGTATAGCTCATATCTATACCATAAAGAAATTTACTGGCTTTCGCTGTTACAATATCAAGACAAACTGTGGAATTTATAAGTTCGATTTTATTTCTTAATCATTTCTTCTGGTGACTGTTAATAATTTGGGTAAATACAGGTTTTATGTATGATGAGATGAAATTCTCTGTTCATTATAAAATCATGTAAGAAAAAATTCATAACTTTTCAATTAAAAGTATGTCACACACATTCATTCGTCCAGTTTAATAAATACATATTAAAAAATTTATTAAACATTAGCAAGAGTCAAATATATATAAATATTTTATTATTGTATTTATTTTATAAATAATTATTTTAACATTTATATGTATATATTATGTAGTATTATGTTTCAAACCATTTAAACATGAATCCGCACAACATTTTGTATGTGCAATAGAAATTCAAACTGATAATGAGAAGAAAACAAACATAAAAGCTCGGTAGTGGTTTTAGTGTTTTTCATTTTTGTACTCGTATATGTACAAATGAAAATGAAGTTCATGATCCGAATGCAACAATAATGTTATTCGATTTTCGAATATATGTACATGTATGTACGTATAAAGTCGTCTACATGAAGATGGAATATATTATGAGTGCTTTGGTTGATATATTATATAAGTTGTAAGTTTCGTTCGCTCATAAAATTATTAATATTTTTTGTTTGCAACCGCACAGGACTATAATATACATTTGGCCTAAATATTTCATTAATTTTCATCAAGCATCATTTCCACTCTAATATACCGAGGTATATAGTATGTACAACATTCCTTTTTTGTGTTCGCTTGTATGTACACTAGCCTCTCTAACAGTCCAACGTAACATAATATATAATAATGTGTGTGTAGCAGTTTTTTGTACTTCTTGTTGTAAAATCTTCCTTTCATATAAAATGAACCGAAAAATCGTACCAGAGTTCTAAATAACCGGCTTAATTTTTTTTGTTTTTTGTGTTGTAACAA
Source organism: Tipula unca (assembly GCA_951394425.1). NCBI lineage: Eukaryota > Metazoa > Arthropoda > Insecta > Diptera > Tipulidae > Tipula > Tipula unca. The sequence continues at coordinate 1,962,760 of OX596381.1, read as the reverse complement.
ATAAAAGCTTAACTAGCAAAAAGCAAGTTCATATGTATGTATATATATGTATATGCATACATACAAATAAAATTGTTGTATCTTTATGTTTATGTAATACATATATATATATGTATACACAATATTATCTGAATGATTAATGACCACACACATAAAGCTCCACTAACCAAAAACCATCAAGTTTTATTTTATTTTTCACTTTTCTTTCTCGTGTGTATATATATATGAATCACATATGTATATACCTTTTACATTCATTTCCAAGTTTTGAGGAGAGCATAAAAAATAAATAATAAAACAGCAAAAAGCTTAATAACATATACATACATATATATATATATATATATATATATATATATATATATATATATATATATATACATATATATATATACATATTCAAACAAATAAAACATACTAAACATAACTTTGCGAACTTTTTAGAATTTTATATTGGATTTTTATGAAATTGGAAAATTGAAATGAATTGAATATAAGATTTTTGGTTTATTAAAATAAATAACGTAATTGATATAGTTGTTCCCCAAAGATGATAAATTCATTTCGAATTATTAAATTTTAATTAGGACATAAATTGAACTTCCATAGATATTTATTTTATTATTTCAGTCAACTAGGTTTCTTTTGCACCTTATGACGCGACCGAATCAAAATAAAGTTCTAAACAAAACTCTGTTTACATTATTAACTGAAAATCGACCTTTCGTGTTCAATCCTTTTGTTTTGTTTATTAACATGTATAAAAACATTTTTCATGTTTGTAAATGGAAAGTGGTTTTAGGGGAAAAATCCATTTTCGAACCTAGAAAGTATAAAAAGGTCATAAAGTTCAATGTCCAGTGAATACATATATGTATGTAAAAGAAATTGTTGTGGTTCTTTCTCATACAGATATTAACTCGATTGAAATAAAATAATTTATTCAAATTTATATAGTTAATTCCAAGGCTAAGGGGATAATTTATAACTTTAAAGGAAACAAAACATTACAAACTACATATATACGTAAATAAGCGAGGGTGATGTTAAAATAATTTCACTTTCCTTGTACGTAATTAGGATAATATTACACATATATACATATGTATATATGTGAAAAAATGCTTTAAGTTTGATCGATTATTTTACTTCGAAACTTAATGAGATTTAAATTAACTTTTGTTCCCCAATACAAAAATATATATAAATTCATTTTTGTGGAATCGACAAGGAAAATAACTTTCGAAAGTCATGCATTTTAATTAATTAAGGTATGTGATTGATCGAAATTCGCTATACAGTGTGCATACGTATATATAGGAATGATAAATTGGACTAAATTCCAATATATAGGGATGACAAAATTATTTTATATTAAAGTTTATATGAATTTATCCAATTTTGATTTAAATAATTCTGACGACACAAAAAATATCTAATTAATTGTTTATAAATTTTAACTTTAATATTGGTTGATTTAAACAAAATAAGGACGATGAAAATAGTGTAAGTTATATATACAAACATTATATTATACACTTGAAGTTATTGTGTTTCCATCCGACCTGATGAGGATATAAATTAATCTTCGAGACGAATAAAAAAATACTTGTGATTAATTATCTAATTTGGGTGGATATATGCGAAGAGAGAATGGAAAACTGGTGTTTTGCACAAATCTGGGAAAATTAATTATATGTTTTGATTCAATTTGATGGAAATTTGCTGTGGTTTGACCGATATTTAGTTTAATCTTTGTTTTATTACAATTATCGTGTTGTTCTTGTGGTTTGGGTTGGTTACGAATATGGTTTGTATATTTTTTGATCAGGTAGGTTTTAAATAAACGTTAAAATTTTCAATTGCCACAAGAGATTTCGTTGATTTAATGGGAGTTTGTATAGTTCAAATATAAAAATTCTTTTTAAGCCTACGCCTTAATGAATATACACATTTATTTATTTATTTACCTCTTAAAGGATTTAGCTCTTACACTTTTTTATCATAACACCATTATAACTAAAAATTGCCATTTAATAAAAATGTTACAAAAATCATTCACGTGAAATTTATCCTAATCCTATCCTAAAAGCAACAACAACAAATAAATGTTTATGTGTGAGTATAATAAAAGTCTCGATATAACGAATTTTTAAATTTTTATTGGGAATTATTTAAATTCGGATTTTTTTTTAAATATCTATACGGATGCACATTTAATCAGGAGATTTGCTACTAATGTAACCATAATCAGGAGCCTTCCTCAAAATTTAAACAAGTAAGGTAAACAAGGAACGAATTTTATATATATATGTACATATACTCGTATACATCTGTTTTTGTATTTGAATTTTCTATTTGAAAAAAGTATGATTAAAAAAGTATAGTAATTTTTACTAAGATTTAAGCGCTTCTTGTCCCCAATTCAATTAGCCACTTATTAGAAACATAAGAAAATATTAAGAGAAATCGATATATTTCATATATCGATATATGAAATATATATATTTCAGTTTTAACAAAACTGAAATACATATCTCGAAGCGTCCGAATTTTTTCGAGTGTTTCTAATAAGGGGCCATCATAGCCGAAAATTGTTTGAATAGGTGTGGGTCTGATCTAATGGAAAACCGCTCAGGTTTACCAAAATATAGGCTTTCAGGTACTTAGGATTGAACGCAATTTTGATTGATAATAACAAAACTGAAATACATATGTCGAAGTGTCCGAATTTTTCGAGTATTTCTAATAAGGGACCATCATAGCCGAAAATTATTTGAATAGGTGTGGGTCTGCTCTAATGGAAAACCACTCAGGTTTTCCAAAATATAGGTTTTCAGGTACTTAGGATTGAACAATTTTGGTTCTTAGTAACAAAACTGATATGCATATATCGAAGTGTCCGAATTTTTTCGAGTGTTTCTAATAAGGGGCCATCATAGGCGAAAAATGTTTGACTAGGTGTGGGTCTGGTCTAATAGAAAACGCTTCAGGTTTACCAAAATATAGGCTTTCAGGTACATAGGATTGAACAATTTTGATTGATAGTAACAAAACTGAAATACATATATCGAAGTGTCCGAATTTTTTCGAGTGTTTCTAATATGGGGCCATCATAGCCGAAAAATATTTGAATAGGTGTGGGTCTGGTCTAATGGAAAACCACTCAGGTTTCCCAAAATATAGGCGTTCAGGTACTTAGGATTGAACAATTTTGGTTCATAGTAACAAAACTGAAATACATATATCGAAGTGTCCGAATTTTTTCAAGTGTTTCTAATAAGGGGCCATCATAGGCGAGAAATGTTTGAATAGACGTAGGTCTGGTCTAATGGAAAACCGTCCAGGTTTTCCAAAATTTAGGCTTTCAGGTACTTAGGATTGAACAATTTTGGTTCATAGTAACAAAACTGAAATACATACATATATCGAAGTGTCCGAATTTTTTCGAGTGTTTCTAATAAGGGGCCATCATAGCCGAAAAATATTTGACTAGGTGTGGGTCTGGTCTAATGGAAAATCACTCAGGTTTTCCAAAATATATTCTTTCAGGTACTTAGGATTGAACAATTTTAACTCATAGTAACAAAACTGAAATACATATATCGAAGTGTCCGAATTTTTTCGAGTGTTTCTAATAAGGGGCCATCATAGCAGAAAAATATTTGACTAGGTGTAGGTCTGGTCTAATGGAAAACCACTCAAGTTTACCAAAATATAGGCTTTCAGGTACATAGGATTGATTAATTTTGATTAATTTGATTGATAGCCGAAAAATGTTTGAATAGGTGTGGGTCTGGTCTAATGGAAAACCACTCAGGTTTTCCAAAGTATAGGCTTTCAGGTACTTAGGATTGAACAATTTTGGTTCATAGTAACAAAACTGAAATACATATATCGAAGTGTCCGAATTTTTTCGACTGTTTCTAATAAGGGGACATCATAGGGGAAAAACGTTTGATTAGATGTAGGTCTTGTCTAATGGAAAACCGTCCAGGTTTTCCAAAATATAGGCTTTCAGGTACTTAGGATTGAACAAGTTTGATTCATGAAGTGTCCGAATTTTTTCGAGTTTTTATAATATGTGATCATTTTTAGTAGACACGATTAGTCTCTTAATAAATCTTCCTACTTTTTTTAACTGGTGCTTTATATTTTTAATAAGCTTTAATATTATGAAATTCAAATACTACCGACAATTATAGAATTCCTTATGTGTTTGCCATGTTTCGACGTATTCTTCTTATTTTGTTTAGATATCAGTAGATCTCTAATTTACATTAAATTTAATTTAAAAGTGAATCCGGTAAATTAGGAAATTGACTAATTTCTATTATTTTAATAATTCACAATAAAAATATAAAAATTCGTTATAACGAACTTTTATTTTACCTTCACACTCACACACATGCATAATTATTTGTTGTTGTTGCTTTTAGGACAGATTTAGGACAAATTTCACAAACGTACAAAAATCTTATAAAAATTAAACCAAATATACCATAAACTGGAATATGCCGACACCACGATTGTTCTTTTGTTTTGTTGAGATCTTACAAATCAGGATACAAATTATTACTGATTAACTTCGACCGCATCATTGTGATAAAATTGGGATGCGACTGTTAATTTGTATAACTTAAATCAAATCGGAATATGTGAATTCGTAGCCATAGTCAAGGCAGATTGAATTAAAATTAATGATAATAAAATTGACAAAATATTGTGTTATAAGAAGGTATAAGTTATAGCTTATTCCTATGGGCATACCTGAACTGGCCGTTTTTGAATTAAGGTTGATATAAATTCTTTAAATTTAATTCTTGCAGGCCAAAATTAACAATAAGCACGATATTTTAAGACTAAAAACGCCACGTTAGGAATTCTAATAATTGTTTCTCAGCAAATTCGTCAGGTAGTAAAACTAACAAGTGGCATCGTCACACTCATCAAATTTATCGTGTATATACATTGTAGTATCATTTTGAATAATCTGACAATATTGATCCATTTGCCCATTTGGTTGTAATCGTCGTCGATGTTTTTATTAGACTCATTGGTATATATGCAGAACTAATTATTAAATATTGACTACCTTCACTCCATTAAATATTGACGACCCCACATCGTCACGAGTTAAGTATAGCACTTATACAATAAATAAATTTTGATTTGGCACACGTTTTAATTAACCTGCCGAAATTTAACACAATACACTTGAATCTGTATACCTAGATATATAATTTAACACCCACAATTTCTAATCTCCCCTATATATACAAATATAATTTACATAAAATAAAAAATTTACATCTAATTCCAAAACACATAATGAATAGACGAATTATAACCAAAAAAACAAAAAATGTAATTAGAAAATGTTTCTTCATTTTCTCGTAAAACTCGACAAATAAAAAAAAACGCAAAGTATAGATCAGCCACCCCTTCAAATAACCAAAACGATAAACATCTAAATGACATTTTAATTATACGGACTACCAACACGAATATATTTCTGCGTTAGCTCAATTTATCCACTTCGATGATTTCAAAATCGATTCCAAACCGTTCCTTCTTAGAAGCGTGGAAATATATATATGCGCGAGGACTTATCTGAATTAAAACAAAAATTGTTTATGTTTGTTTGCTTTCATAATTTTCTAATTAAATTTGTGTTTTTGCTAGAAAAATGATAAAAATGTTATTTATCATGCGTACCATCAAAAACCAAATTATTCTAATGATTAAATTTTTACAAACAATTAAATCTGAAACCACAAAATTTATTTATACTTGTAATTTTGTCGTCTATAACATAAATTTCGTCTGTATACGGTTTGTGTATCGAACTAATTTTTTGGTATGTTCACACAATAATTATTAGAGCAATTAAAATACGTCTAATTACACAATTGAAATTAAATAAATATTATGTATCTCGGTTTGTTTATATGTATACACACTTATATATAGGAAAATTTGTATTGGTTTTTCACACCTTACCACCCCAATTTGATCGCAAATTTAATTAATAGTTGTAGTTTGGTTTTATTTTATGCCACGCTACGGGTGGTAAAATTATGCACTCAAAATACTCTTAAGTTTTCATATTTTCACGCCACAATCAACAATTACATATTATACAAGTAATTTAGGATAAATATTTTAATTCTCATTCGTTTGTATGCAAACGAACACAAAAGAAAAGCTTAATGATGTGAAAATATTTGTCGTCGCATTTTAAGTTCATTGTACAAATATTTCTTCATTTATCCGTGCACATACTGAGTTTTCTCCCGTGCTGCCAATCTCGCTCATCATGGTGTTTTATTTAAATTAAAACCCATAAAAATTGAACGCTTTTACCTTTCAACTAACGACAGCAACACCAACAACAAAAATTAATTATAATTTTCCTTTTTTAAAAATTTGTATAAATGAAATACGGGAAAATTATGTGGCTTTCAAAACTCGAAAGGACACACACACACAAACAAAGGGGTTAGAGAGACGAAAACGTAAAAGTCGTTAAAAAATTGTCGTTTAAATAAAATATTTAAGTGACCGCACCACCGTATAAATATATTATACAATACATATTTGTAAACAACAAAAACCTTCTAACCCGTTTTATGTATGCGCGAGAACCGCAAAGAATGAAAATCGTTGATGTAATTAAATTACCTTCTCGTATACTTTTATTGTTACAAACCAGGATATAAATATTAAATCCACCTGTGCTCATAAATTAATATGAACTTTTACAATATTATATGTGTAAAGCAATTACATGAAATTTAACGAGCTTTTCCGGACTTTATACGTACATATATATAAGAAGACAAACTTCAAATTATTCAATACACTATTCGTTAAATTCAAAGACCTTTATGTAGTATAAAAGCTTTATAAACGAGCTTTTGGTTTATCAAACACCGTTTACATATAGTCGAGTAACGCTTATCTATGTTATCTACTGCGATATAATCGGTCTATTTTCTATTTTTAAAACCATTTCCCATCTATGTAGGTATGTGTGATTTTATTTTCGGTTGTTTTACGGGTAAATTCTCGGCAAAGATAAAATTGTTTTTGTTGTATGTTTATCTCGTAAGGGAAATCATTATCGCATGGCTTTTTTCGATTCCTTATGTTGTCGTTATATCATCAAGTTATTAAGGAGAGGATAATATTAGTTGTTGTTGTTTTATTTTGTAGTATGTAGTATGTATGTACATATGTATACCTGGATATGGATAATAATCACGTTGTAATCAATTTAGAAAGGTAATTGAGAAATCGACTTAATTATTTTGATTTTGCTCTGGGGTTTTAGTATACGATATGCGGAGGGTTGATGAGATTGTGCGCTATATCTAAATTGGAAATCGCATATACATATATGTATAATGGATATAAATATATGATAATGGAAAATTAGTATGAGTCATCTACACGAATTAGATTTATATAAATTAATAAAACTTTATTTCGAAAACAAATACAAAAATTCTTACAAATCTATCATTTAATTACTAATTCAAATTATTTTGATTATTTTCCACTAAAATCTTACTATCCGGCTTGAGCAGTATAAAATAAAACATTAAACACATTAAACTTAAGATACCACTACCAAGGATTAGCATGAACAGGAAATGAAACCACCACGAGCCGCTAGATCCCACCGCGTACCATATAAATGTTAGTACTAAATTTTGGGCGAACACAAATCCAATGTAGCCACAGTACCAGCGACGAACACCGCGAAATTTTATTTTAAACTCGAGTATGGTGAATATATACACAATGCCCAAGAAGCCGTAGAACCAAAGCCGCTCTATTTTTTCATGAAATTTTATCTCCCAAAACATAGCGACCAACATTAATAGGTAATGGGAAATCATAACGATGATACAAGCGTCTGGATAGAATACCGAGAACACAGATAAAGTAAGCATTCGCATCACGAGGAACAACATCCATCCCAAAAACGATACCGTTTTTCCAATCACATCGTCTTGTTCGATACCTTCGAAAATTTTGCGCCCACTTGGCAGCACCAAATCTACTTCATCCGGTTTATCTTCCGGCTCCTTTTCACCCTCATGAAAATATTTTTCGGGTAGCCGTGGAACATGGTCGTGTATATACTGTTTAGTATTCTGGACCAGCATATCCTTATACGTTGACATACGTTTAAATCGCGATGGAAAATCAAAAAATCCTGTCTGCCCTGTATTTGGTGGCGGAGGCGGTGGTGGCACACTTGGAATCTCATCAAAACTATCTGTATGAATTTTTGGCCTCAACTCGATCGGCGATTCGGCCGGTTCTTCAAATTCATGTTCATCCTCTTCGTAAAATTCAATATCATCATCGACTAAAAATTTTTTAATCTCATGATAATTTTGTATCAAATCCGCATCTGGTATATTATTCGATGTCGTCGATATACCACGATTCATCGGTATATTCATACGCACCGATTTCGATGAAGTTGGTCGATCGATTTCATCGTAGGCCACCATTTTTTCCATTTTCTCGTCATCGGTTTGGGCATTTTTATCGTAGCTATCGTTAAAATTATATTGATTCACGTTTAACGTCTTCCGCTCTGGGGCGATGTTGGCCACTAGCGATTCACGCTCATTATTTGTTTCACTGTAACGTGACTTAAAATTGGATAGAACGTCCGGATATTCTGGTAGGGTTGATTGTTTCTTAATAACTTCGGCTGCTACACTGCGCGATCGTCGAAATTGTCGTTTCTGATGTTGTACTTGTTGTATCGAACACCACGGATAATTCCGGCCGACAATTTTTTGACTTTCAAATCGTTGGTACGTCGTTATTATGGTGCCCATTGTGATGAAACAAAATACTACGCTCATTGCTTGTACAGTGGCGGTTTCAAAATCTCGAAATAGATTACCACGCAGCAGAATATTCAACTGGAGTATGAGTTGAGGGGCAGCATGAAAAAACGCTTGGATGAAGTGATACAATTCCAGCGGCGAATATTCTGCCGCTTTACTAACCGCGTGCACACGTTCACAGGTATGCTTGTCATGGAACAGCGCCTCAACGCCCCAAAATATACGACGGCAAAATCTACATATACATAAATACACAAACAAATGTCAAAAACCGATAATAAATGATAACACAGTAATTATATATGCTTTACCTATACATCGCACCCAATGGAAATAGAAGCATGTTAATGAGTTGCTTCAATAAAAAATGTGTATGCTCTGGGCTCCAACTATCACTCGTAGGCCATTGTCCCGGCGACGAAACAATACTAACAAAACACACCACCGCAGGTAGGCAAAGGAATATGACCGTTAGCACACCAAAATCAGTGTTCCCTTCATAAAAATGTCGGTACGCGACCGCAATATCGGTAAACACCAATAGCACATAAATATTCAGTTCGAGAAACGCGGGCAAAATACATGACACCACTATTTGTGTTCGTGTTTTAATACCATAACCAAGCACTTTACAAGGTACACCGTCAAGCACGTCGTAATACATTTTCTTTTGATTATTCTTATGTTTTATGTTGCAGTATAAACATAATTTCTATATAAGAAAAAAATAAAAAACTTTGCACAACACTACAGTTTGACACAAATTTGAACAATAACTGATACAAAATAATTTTATTTTATTGCAATTTATGTGTTTCGTTCATAAAAACCTTCTCATTCCGCGGTGTGTTCAGAAAATACAATAAATTGTGTTTTTCGTTATCTTATCTGGGTGGGTAAACAATGCGATATGATACATTTTGTTTCCTTTTCGGTTACAAACTATATATGTATGTGTATCGAAGATAAGTAGATAACGGATTTTTTTTTTTTTCATTTTCACCTTAAAGTGACGTCTCTATTGTTATCTGTGCTATCGGAATCAATAAAAAATATTTGTTCGATATTCTGGGATGTGTTTGTGTGTGTGTGAGATGGAATGTTTTGGGGGGAAATACTTATACATAATAAATTTAATGGGAAATTGCAATTTCGTGATTCACATACATAGGCGTGCAAAGTTTGGAGATGGAAAAAATATGGAAACATAGCACATATAAGCAAGCGTTTTTATTATATTCAAACTATATTCAAATTCAACTGCTATGTAAATATCTGAGCCATTGCCATCGATGTGGTTCCTTCCAATCGCGTCTCTAACTTTTAACCACCGCAGTATGTGCTATAGAGATTGGTTTGACAACAACCAAAATTAATTTTCGATATCAAATTTTACTTGACTTTCCCAAGCGATCACATAGTAAAACACACGAAAAATTATGTAGCGCTGGTATAAGACAATGTTTTCGTATTTTTTACTATGTGAGTACTTGGAAAGGTCGACTAACATTTGGTATAGAGAAATTTTAATTTTTTTTTATATAGGAAATATTTTTAATTTGGGCTCAGCTTGACTTATTTATAAAATGTTGGTGATTGATGGTCAGGATCTTACAAAAAGTATTTTAATCCTTGTAGAGAAATAGTAATACTTGTTGGGTACAATCAATAAGACAAAAATATGTACGTACATATAGTATATACCTTAGCATATACATACATCATTTATATAAATTTTGATTAGATTCCATATGAAAATATTTTCCGACTTTTCAACCTACACACATACACACTAATAAAAATCCTACCATCTGCTGTATCTGCTATATTATACCTATACACGTTTGCATTTTTTTTTTAATAATTCCAAATGTTAAATTGGAAATCTAACATGGAAATATTCTTTTTTTCTTTTGGTTTTATTATTAGTATCTTGTTGTTGTTGTTGTTGTCACATTGTACATGTTTTTCCTATTTTTGTTTAAATTGACTTTGGATTTGGTCCAACAAGAGATTTTTTTTTATGTACATATATGATAAAAAATTGTTTTGGGAGTTTTTAGTTTTTTGGCAAACCCAATTATGCACAATAATCTTCCTGTTATGTATAATATATGTTTATATATGTTGTGTATGTGTGTGTACATTTTATAATATTTGCAATTTTGTCGGATTTCTGTACAAAAGACACTTAATTATTACTATTATTATTATTATTACTATGGGTATAAATATAGTTTTTAGTGTTGTTTTGGGTAACAGTTTTATTTTATTGGTGTTATCTTATCAATAAATGTAAATATTGTTAAGGTATTTTAGTATGGAGCGTTCTTGGAATTTTGTCAACTTAGATTGGCAATTTAGAACAAAAGGCAATTTCAAATTATTAATTGGATATTTGCTGGTTGTAGCATAAATACAAGAGTGTCTATAATTGTATTGAGCAAATATTTTTGTAAAACATTGATGAGATCGCAACAAATAAATAATTTCCGCTCTAAAAAACCAAGCTATACATATATTCAAACTATGTAAACCTAGTTCGCCTATATAAATCAAATAAATATGCAATTATGTGTTTAGGTCCCTGGTACTACGGGCACCGATTGACAATTGTATTCAAATTTCCTGTCAATTTGAATATTGCATTTATATCCTATCCCTACTCCATATAGTCAAATATAGTTCTACAGCACACAGGAAAAATAATTTTTCCTATATTTCCATGTCACACTCATAAATCAAAAATCATAGATCGTCAAAAATATAAATGCTCATATACAACAGCAAAATAAATTCTTAACATGAATTTAAATATTGATATTCTTTTGTTTTAGTCGACTTCTCAAAATATGTTATTTCCGGTGTGTCGGAAAATTTTGTTTGTCCCCAATTTTTTATTTTGTTCTTGTTTTTATATTTTTGTTTTCTACTAAAATTAGCAAAACTATGTCTATACATATACACTTAAAAGCGAAAAGGTAGATTTTGTTAGTTCTCCCAAGTAAATACATACATACATACGAGAATTCAAAGCTCTTTGCTACTTTGCTTCAATAAGGAAAACGCCCTAAAAATACTAGAACATTGTTAGCTTTTTACGGTTTATTTTTGATTTTTTGACAATTTTCCGATTTTATTTTTGATTTTTCATTTTAACGACAGTTTTCGAAAATTTCATCATCGAGGAGATAAAAAAAGGTTGCTGGTATTTTTCTTTTTGAACATAATCAATAAAATAAAATAAAACTTCGAGTTTTTTTATTTTAATTTTTTTTTTTTTGTAAGAGCAAAACTTTTATTTTATGTTTAATTAATATTTGTTTATTTAATTTTTTTTTATATAATTTTCTGGTTGATATTTGTTGATCCCTTTTCCTTCGTTTGGTGTTTGGGATAATGTTTACATAATAATGATGTGAAAGGGTTGGATGGTTTACACTTTGAATCGTGATTTAAAGCCGAAATACCAATGTTTTTTGATTATGTTTTTATAAATTATAGAAAATGAAACTTGATTGTTTTAATAAGCATTGATGCAAATTAATTTTTCGTGAGTTTCACTATGTGAGTGCTTGGCAAGATCGACCAAAATTATATATCGAAATATGTATAAATTATTATATGAATTACACATAGTAAATTAAATTTTACTTTAAATAAAATTTCATTTCCAAATTTTAGATGGCCTTGCCAGTCACGTAGTAGAACACACAAAAAATTGTATACTATTGATGCAAGACAATTTTTCGTGTGTTTTACTATGTGAGAGCTTGGCAATTAAATTATACATTTTTCGATTTCAATAAAATTTGATTTTTTAATTTTCAATTCGAACTATAAAATAAATATATTTTAAAATGTTGCAGTTTTTCCACATTTCCGATTTTGTTTGTTTATTAGTTACATGTACTGCATCTAGAGTAATTTCGTTGACGGTGCCTTAAAAATAGTAGTATTTGACTAAACTGTTGTTGTCCTCATCCATAACCCTATACTATTCAAGTTACTACATATATGCCATTTTCAAGTGACAATATGCAACAGACGGAGATATCAACTTCTTTTACATTGTGTACACATCTACAGAAACTGAAAGTACATAAACATTATCATTAATTTTGAAAGAATTCCGCAAAGCCATAATTTTATATTATTTATCCAAAGTTATTCCATTTAATTTTTATCCAAACACTCACGTCAACAATTTCCGTTTTTTGTTGTATAAAGCACAAATAAAAAAATTAAGGCAAACTAAAAAAAACAAAAAAAAAAGTTTGGAGTACGAAAAACAAATAAAAAAGTTTTTGAAATTTTTTTTTTTTTTTGCTTCTGTTTGTTTGCCTTATATACATATGTATATAGAATAACATCACATAAGAAGGGAGTAGAAAGTACATAATATACCTTACCTTTTATTATTATTATTTTATTTTTTAAACAATTGTTATTAGTTAAGATAACATGTACACAGGTAACCCTTATTCGTTAAAAATACATTAAAAAAAATTATTTACGTAATAAGGTAATTTATAATTTTGTGTGCTTGCGAGAGTTCAACAACAACAAACCAGCTATACATATGAATCAAAGAAACAAATTCTAACGATATTAATCATATAATACACATACACAAGAAGAAAGCATATATGGTATATATAAGCTATACAAAATCTTAAAAATTAATAAGCAAACTTTATTGTATACTGTTTGTATTGTGCTTTTTTGTTGTTACGTATACATAAATATACAACACTTATATGTATGTACTGCTATTATTATTACAAAAGTTTGACTTGTTATTTATTTAGTTTTGGTACATTAAAAAATTTATTTTAGGTAAGTTGTTATTAAAAATTAAAATTGGTATGTTTAGAAATTTTAAAATTAGAAATCGCTGAAAGGAAATTCAAAATCTTTTAATAATGAAATTTGTTATGAGTTAGCATCTTGTTTACTCTCAAAAATCATTGTATAATATGAAAATCGCGTGTGCTTCAAGTTAAATCGTAAACCTATAGACATTAATACTTTACCATTTAATTGATACACTCAACTTGCTATACATATGTATGTCGCATATGATATTAAATTCGCTAGCATGTTATCAGTATAGAAATTAGGATTAATATTTTTTTTGTTCCATATTTTTGAAATAAAAAATTTATAAAACTCCAAAAATAAAAGATAATTCATACAAAAATTAATCAACAATCTTAAAGCCTAATCCTTCGAATAATTACAAAATAATTTGTTATTCGCTTTGTATACTACATACATAATTCTTTCTTACTGTATGTATACGAGTATATTGTATTACTAGATTACTAGTATCTATATAATACATACGCATGTATGTAAAATTTATGACAACATCAGCACAAAAAAAAGTTTGTTGTATATTTTGGAAAAACAGATAAAACACTTTCCGAAAAAAAGGTTGGTTTATCTTGGATTTTTGTCTTTATTGCTGAATGTTTCTACTGCTGTTGCCAATTCTTCTTACATTAGATGTACGAGTAAAATTGTTCGGTGTTTTATTGGATTCTATATTTACAAGTAAGACACAATTAAACGAACGTAAATATGTGCATAATATATATGCGTATGTAACTTCCTATAGCGATTTGTAAGCTATATCATGCACTATACGTCTCTGTAAACAGAATCTAAAATCTGTTTAAACCAAATTTTTTTCTTTTTTCTACATGAATCTACCGCAAAACGATTCAATTATGGAACATAGAAAAATCGGTAATAAATTTATATTATTCAAAAATAATTATTTTAAATAACAGATGTGTACACATTTTGACGGTGGAAATCTCCAAAATCATAGGAAAATTATACATTAAACTGTACTGCTGCAATAACTTAGGGTCAATAGATGTTCTTAACGGAAATTAAATCCAATTTGTAAAGTTGAATTATTTCTTTTAACCGCTTCTTGCGAAGAAGTACCTATACAATTTATCTTACCTATACTAACATTTCCGATATTAATCCACTTAAATTTAGGAATGCAGTTGTTATTCTGGCTATTACAATTAGTACAATTTATTAATCCATGTTTTGTTAATTGGGTTATTCCTAATGTGATAAAAACTGCAATTAGAATTATACCAATATTAAGGACGTAATTATCGGCTCATTGCTTTACACAACCAACAATTTCGAAGATCATGAAATGTTCAATGAACCTTATGGAAACGTTTCTTGATAAGTTTCATATGGCTCGGTCTTCGTTGATATTAAGAGAGCTTTTGATATGATGCTTCATAGACAATTCACAAAGCACATCTTTCAATATTAAACATAATTAGGTCACTATACACGTTAGTATGATTCGAGTGATGTTTGATTCAAAATGTAAAGTAATAGCATTTTCTCGGCACACGTTAATATATGGTTGTAGTTACTTTCACGATTTCTTAATCGGGTTTTGAATAATACCAGAGTAGTTATCTCATTTTATCAATCTCTAGATCGGTTGCAGCTTGAATTTGTTTCATGTGTATATGAGCCTCTCAATATCATAATGATATACATATATATATAGAGTTGGATACTTTATCTTGGCTCAAAAAAGGCATAAATTAAAACCCCGCCTTTAGCATATTAGTTCTATATACTGTGCATAATATAAATATGTAGCTATAGTTATTTGATTTAAGAGTCGATAACCATGTTTGAATTAGTTCTATCGTATATATTTAACATTCTAATACAAATGTTTAATAATAATAAAGTTATTCTCAAGTCATATTCTTTGCAGCTTTTATTTCTGTTTATGATAAATCACAAACCACTAAAATGTAGCGTTCAAATCCTCAAACATCAATAATTGGCTTTAATTTGGAAAAAGCTTCTGAAAGCTTCCTGAATATTTAAAAAAAAACAGCAATGAAATTCATTTATTGATAAGTTTCAATATTCTAGACAATATAGAAGTAATTTAGAGACAAACTTTTAGTGAAAGCTTTATGCATCCTATATTCAAATCAATTTGATCTTGTTATAAAGCATCATTATACACAAATAAATTAAATGACCGATTATACTTACATGATTTTAACAAATTTGAACTGAAAACTTCATGTAGTCCAAGCTTGATGGTTACACATTATTGCGATATCCGATAAAGATACACACAATTAGCACAGTTTTGGTTGTCCAAACAATCAATAAATTAAAGATTACATATCCGTATTATGTAAATTGGTGCGATATGATGCGGATTTTGTTTCATCGATATACTAACATCTACGATTATTATTTAAATGTCATACATTTGAAGCAAATACGTTTAAGCGAACAGCCTACAGATGATACGAGTACATTCCATTAAATGACGGTGTATTATATACATAATAGGATCTATATATAAGATGACGCCGATATGCGGAAAGAATAATAATAACAATATAATTTTATCTATATTTTTATTATAGAGATATTCCTGTTACTATTATTTTATTTATTACGTTATTTAATATCCTTTTTTTATCGACATATTATATTATGCATATGGGTACAAAAAAGCTCAATAATAAATATTATAAGCTATATATGTATATATGTACAGTCCGTAATGCGATCTATATGAGAATTTTTAATCTGTATCTATGACTTAAAGTCGTTATGTTGTGTCGTATAATTAAATCGGGGATTTTCTTCACGATAAGTTTTAAACATTCACATATAAAATCATAAAAAGGATTTAGCAACAAACAAAAAATAATGACTTTTTATTGTCTTAATCGCGTATTTTTTAAGTAGATTTTAATTTTATTTACGTTTTTTATATATTTGCAGGTAAGCCATTGTAAACGGAAGTTAGTTTTGATAATAAGTATACGTATATAGATATAGTATGTGACCGAGGTAGGATTTGTGTTAATAAAATATACAAAAGTGCCAGTGTTTTTTTATACAATTTTATCCTCATTATCTCTTATTAACAGCTTTTAATTTTTAATTTTTTATTATTTTTTACAAGTACGCACACACAAATCAAAAAATTAAAATTTTAAAACTCTGCTCGTAACCATAATTCATATAGCATCCATCAACACACCACCCTTAACCGTATATACATAACTTATATATAATATAAACCTAGTACATATTACAAAATTAACAATTAATTCTTCCCGGTTTTTTTATGGTTTCCGAAAATTTGTTTTAACCAAATTTATTTCTAAAGATATATAGATGTAAGACAATAGACGTAAAAATAAATATGAACATCACAAGAATATAATATAAAGAAGAGAAACCAAGCAAATAACAAAAGCTGTGCTTAAAAGTTTATTTATTAATTTAATTTTCCCTCCCAAACGATCACGCGCTACCCGCTACTTATTTTGCCAAAAAAAAAAAAAATTCTAATTAATTATTTACAACACAGAGAGCAACACACACACACACACACACACACACACACACACACACACACACACAAAAAATATGTTTTCTTAAGAAAGCACCAAGAGTTCTATTATCCATTAATTTTTATTTTTTACTGTTGTGTTCGTCTTATATATTTAATCTTTTTAAATTATATAATTATGTACATAGTTAAAATAACACAACAGAAGTAGTGGCGCTGTAGCAGCAGCAGCAGCATAAAAAAAGGTTCAAAATTCTTTTCTTATGCTTTTACATATTATTACTACGGCGCAAGTATTATTATTTGGGAAATTACGAAAATTGTTTCCGACTAAAAAAAAATAAAATAAATTGAGAAGCAAAGATTTATTTTCATGACCCAGATTTACAAGATAATATAATTTATCTGCTGTGAGAGAGTTAAAAAAATATTTCAGATCTTATTGTATTGCAAATAAAAAAAAAACCACAACGACCCAAAAAAATTTGTTTCGGTACTGTTAAACAATTAGAATATTAATTATCGATATTTGCGAGAAGGAATGTTTTAATTTATAATATTCGAAAGTTTGGGAATTTGTTGCTTTTGGATGGTATTTTTTATGGTAGAACTTTTACTCAACTATACACACATCTGAACAACCAATTTCAAAGTGCCAGCCAGATAATCGCTGCCATTTCACAAATACATAATTCCAGTTGAATGAAATTATATCTACTCGTACATATTACAAAAAGCATAATACAAATTTGATAAACAAACCCTAACAACAAGTATACCAAAAGCTTTTTGTATCCAAATAAATATAAATAAATTTAAAAAAAAACACTAAAAGCTTTCACTTCATCTAATAATATGTAATAAAACGATTTTAAATACATTATTTTGATGTTCTTAGTGCCGCTTTAATGTCAACAAATCCATAAATTACATCTCGACATAATACATAAAATATAAAACAAAATATTTTGTGAACGAAATAAAAATTAAAAAAGCTTCAGGTATCGTTATTTTTATTTCTGTTTAAATTGGATAATTTTTAAATTATTTATTTATTTTCTGAAAAAATAAATAAAAATAATTGAATGTGGAGATTTCCGTATCCAATAAAATGAAGAAGCATCTTGGTGCGCGTGATGATACATTTGTTGAAAATGTTTGATTTGCTATAATATATATATGGTATAAATCTCTCTATTTATTGTACATAATATGTACAACAAAAACACAACGCAAACGGAAATGAGATCATCAAATTTTTTTTATTTTATATATACGACGTATGGTATATATCCAAGAAATGATAAAATAAAATTGAAAGATGGATATGGGATCCCTTCATATATGGTGTAGATATAATTTTTATCGTTCGACAGATACAACACGATGACATAAAAAGGCAAAATTATTTAATTCGTTTATTATTATACGACATATCTCTACATACAGCATGTTGTTGGAATAACTGGCAATATTTAGGGCATGGCAAGGTTTTTATATAGCTTATATAGTTGAGAGGTACCGGAAACGTGCTATAGGTATATTGAAAAATTTAACCACGGTCCATGACATATGTCATCAACATTCGCAACATTGCCATAAACATACGTCCAACTATGCTTAGCTTAGTAGTTTGGCGTTCCTATTCCAATTATTACATTCAGGTTTATTCAATGTATTTACATAGACAATAAACGAAAATGTTTTCAAAACTATAAGCGAAATTTCAATTAAGGCCTTCTATGTAAAAATCTTTGTAATGTGAAAAAATTGTGGTTTTGGCCAAATTGGTATACGCGAATTTAAATAATACAATTTTAACAATCTAAAACGTAAATTCCTATATACTTTCAGTGCTATTGGTACAAGAGGGAGTGGAACTCTTACTTTACAACTTTGTGGGATCTCAGGTTCAATTCTCGATGATAAAGAATAAAAATTGCAAAATTCGACGTTCTGTTCTATTGTTAGAGTTTCACGTAATTAGTCTTTCTAGTTAAAACTAGAAATATATGTCGGTGCCACGGTGGTGTTGATAATAAAATTAATGTTATCGCTAGTTTAGAAGTCATAAACGAAAGTTTCTATAACTCGTTCCATTTAATTTTAAGATTTTGCAAAATCATCCAACTAATAAAGGAATTGCTTGTTATGAGAGTACCTAAAATTGTAATACATTAGCAATAGACAAACATAACATTAAGAAAATTAATTTATTTGTTTTGTGCAGTTTTTAATGAAATTAGAGCAGAATTAATCAGTTTTGGATCTAATTTAGGAGCTACCAAAACACTGTGGTTGCTACTGTTGCGAAATTGGATTGTCGTACATCAAAAGAGTTTGTTTGCAGGCGATTCTCCGAATTCTCTTCAAGATGTTAACTTAAAATATGTATGATGGGAATGTGAAGAAACCGCGGCAAGCTGGAAATTCATTCCAGAAAATGTTGATTGTTTGAAAAAATTGCAATACATTTTTAACTCTTTATATATATGTATGACAAGTCCCCTATAGGTGTCAAAAAGTACTGTAGTTTATATTGCGCCAAAACCTACCAATTACATACTGCCAACTGTCTTTTATTTATTATTAAGTGACCCACAGTATATTAACGTACAAAACAATTGAATTTATGTCAACATCCCGAGAGTATACTCTGTGATGCATAATATTTTTCACTTAACGGAGGTAACAGGTATTTACGCAAATTAGTTAGACAAATATGCAATATAGAGTTCCGAAACAAATTATGCTCAAGAATAAAATTAAAGATCTACAGTTATAAGAAAAGTTATAAAATTGTATATTAGAGAATGTTATAAGCTTTTCTATATTGTTCAAATCGGAAGACAAATCAATAGACCGGACGGTACTGCCATCATCTTTTGGAGGCAACTCGATAAGAACCAACAGATTTGGACTGTTTGACACTCGCACTTATAAGCTTAATATAGTTATACATAAAAATAAATTATTATTGCCAAAGTTTTGGCCGGCCTGGTAATTTGTCGGGATATTATTTAGGAGTTTGGTGACATATGAAAAATTGTGTTTATTCATATTTGGCTCAAAAGTAGCCTATAGAGGTCCAAATAATAGACCGACGAAAAATTTCCAGACCGGCCAAAACTTTCGCCAGAATCATTTTTTTTATATATACATACAACTATTTAAATTTTACTTAATAAAATATGTTCTTTGTATATGACTAAAACTCTGGGATAACCCGATTGTATAAAATCCTGAGATGAACCAACTCTATGAATTAAATATTTTTTAAAAGTTTGCAATGGATGAGGTATTTTTTATAAATCTCGGAATGAAATCCTGGGCTAACTTCAAGAGGGTATTTTACTTTATGGGTTGGATTATTCTACGATTTGGATTATTGGGTTGGATTATTCTTAAATTTCTTTAGAAAGATAAATCTATATATTGTACATTTATGTAAACACAGAATTTATATAAATCACTGAAATACTTACTCCTAACACATCCGATCACTTCAATTTTAACCGGAATTCACAGAATAGTAGTTTTTTCTACAACCGTCGCTTGAATTTACATTAGTAGTCACCTATTTTCAGAACCGAAAATCATTTTAAGCAGTTGGCATGGAAAGAAACTTTCCATATAAAATGGCACAATCGAAATAGAAAATCTCAGGGTGCAATTATGATAATTTAAAACAAAAATACTTGGTTTTTAAGATTTGTGTACCACTTGTCAGAACTTAAATAAAATATTTTTATTTTACGAATTATTGTTTGAACATTAAAATATACAATTTTAAATTAATTATAATTTTAAAAAGTATAACAATGTGAGTAAAAACTGTAAAAACGTTAAAACGAAATCTTACGTATTAAAGCTTTATATTAGCAAGGCAAGGTTAAACATCTATACCACAATTCGCATGAAATAATCATTTTTTAAATTCTAAAATTATAATTCTGAACCAATACAATTTAATTATATCGGTTCAAATTTAAATAGATTTGATGTATTGAAGTTGTATCTTACATGATGAAGTAATGTGATATACATACGTACAAGCTTTTTTATTATTTTTATTTATTATTTAAAACTTTAAAACTATTTTGGAAAATGAGTTATACGAAAGGGCAACGAAATTGTATATATGATCCAGTTTAAAACCTACATCCAATTATGAGGATGAATTAACTATAATAATTTGTATATTTTTATAAATATTTATGATGCTATGCTTTATAAGCCACCAAAAAAAATATATTTAGGTTAATTTTAACAATCATTCATCATCATCATCATCTAGACTACATAGATGTACAATGTACCTATATGCGTGTAACTATACGTACAATGAATTAAAATATGTACATACATACATAAAAACTATGTACTTGTGTATACTAAACAATGTATTATGGCTTAACAATGTTATACAGTATTAAAAAATTGCGATAGAAACATATTTTTAAACGATTATGGTTATTACCTTTTTTGGTTATTGTTGAATCAAATAATAACACACAACCTATACCATATTTCTTCTGGTATATATATATACGTACACCGTATATACGAGAAAATCCGTATTTATTCAAACCTTTTATATAGGAATTATATTAACAATATAACCAACAAAAAAAAAGGGATTTGAATTTTGTCAGGTTTTATCATACATATAGAATGGATTTGGTATATAATGGAAATTGTTTTGTTTGTTTTTGTATTCGATAGCGAAAATATTTCCTATACATAACCTTGAAAAAAAATCGAAACATTTAAGACGGCAAAATTTGTATAAGCCAGTACACCGGAAATTCCATTTCCGATTATCAATGTTGTTTTGTTTTAAAGCTAAATAAATAAATAAAGTTTCCGCACAAAAGCTCCCCAAAATAAAATAAAATAAAATAAAAAACATTAAATAAATTAAGTAAATAAATAAAAACAAATCACTGACACTTTTTATTTTATTTGTGCTTTTATTGTGTAATTCCTGAATCTATAAATAATTTAACGATATCAAAGTCGGTATATACATATTATATCTTATATATAGAGATGAGAATACCCTCCTTACCTTAATGGTAACGAATTTTCCTTAAAAAAAAAAAATTTCCCCAAACAAAAAAAGGCAAATGTATTATGGCAACAACAACAAAAATTATCGTTCGTTATGCAAATTTATATTTATTTAATTTATTTATTTTAACACAAACACAAAAATTGTTTAGAGTGAGAATATTAGAAATTTTTTTTTATTTATAAGAAATAGATTCAGTAAATTAGAACCGAAAAAATTAGGTTTAGTTATTTGACAATTTGTTGGTATATGTTTATTCGGTTTTGGAAAGATCGTCGTTCACTTTCCTCTCGGTCTGTGTGAACTGTAAACAAATTTTTTTGTTTTGCTATAATCCTCCGCAAGATTCACTTCTTCCCTTTTAACTTTATTAAAAATTGTCTTGGAATTTTGTGTATTATAATATATAGGAGACGAGCGGTTGAGATGTAGAAAGGTGTATGTTTATTTATCTTATGTTTGGTATCTAAACAAAAAAAAAATAGAAAACTATTATTTTATAATTTATCGTAATTTAATTTTCTCGGGTTTGCTGCTCTACATACCTCCCGTCCGTAATAATAATAATAGCAATGATTATGGGTGTTATTCTATGATAATGATAATTTGATTAGAATATTTTCATGCTAACCAACAACCAATCGGAGTGAAGACCACAAAAATCATTTTCCCTATACATATACTGGATTGTTTATTTAGGAAAATGTTTGAATAAATTAATGAGGTTTCTTGTTTTTGTGTGTTGTGTTGTTTCGATGCCAAACAGAATATTGATGATAACGTTTTATTCCTTTTTATGTATATATGTACATATAGATGCGGTAAAATTTAATTGACTTATATTTATGTAAATATTTATGGAAGAAATGTTAAAATTTGTATGTGGGAAGTTGGCACACAATCTAAGCATGTAACTGTTTCTTAACCTCGTTTGCTATAACTTAAGGCGAAACAACAAAATTATCAACCGCATAGATTTGCAGTTCTCTCTCTTTGGCACACATAACGAACCTCAATCTGATTTTTACTTCATCAACAAACAATTTAATTTTAATCATTAAATCAGTATTCAAAATTCCGTCAGAATTGAATCAAATGTATTAATGACGTTTAACTTAAAACTCTTGTGTAATATCTTTAAAACCACAATTCAAAATCAATTCAAAATTTTTTACATTCTTTAAAAATCAAATTGAATTTAATGATAATCCAATACATTTCAACTTCGGTTAAGTTTTCCATTAAGCAAGGTTAAGGTTTTTTAATTTAGTTTCTTCTTTCAAATTGTCAATGTTCTCCATTCAAATCGCAAGAATAGAAGATGCGTATAACAGTAATGAAATTGTTGGGCGGTAGTCAAGTATATGCAGAGTCAAACTGTTGATTCAATTTATGTATAACAGGCGAAAAGAATTCAATGAAGCTAAAACCCAATACAAAGTGTTACACATATATTATAGGTCTGTTTCTGCGATATATTATAAGTATAACACTTTATGATCAGGTTAAAGTACTGACACTAAAAGTGTTTTCACAATAGGTTCCACGAACCGAAAGCCAATTACTCTGCTTACTTGGCCACCGCCGTCGAACCTCACTATATAGCCATTTTTATACTTTCCACTTATAAAGAGAAAATTCAAAAAAATTGAATGGCCTGACATTAAATATTGCAGGTGGCACTATGACCGTGTTTATATCAGAGCATTGAACAGGAACTGAACCGGAACATTAAACCGTAATTAATCAAATTTAATGAAAACAATTTAAACCGGAACGATAAATGTTTTTGTTCCTTTTCATTTTTTTTAGTTCTTAGTTTTAATGAAACAAAAACAAATCAAATGACAAGTATTTCCTTACAATTGATCAAATAGCATAGTGGTTAAAGCGTTCGCGTTTTAATCGACAAATTAAATCCATTTGATGGATCTGTAAAAATGGTTAAAATGGACCGGTAGCCGGTCGTGTTCGAATTGGCTATTAATGGTTTACGTTTAAAATGTAAGAACGCTAAAAGCAAACTGCGAAACAGTTGAGCCATAAAACTCAGACCAAGTACAGAAATTAAAAACTATTAACGGCTTAAATAAATTGAAGCTAACTTCATCCAGTTTTTTATAAAGCTCATGCTCCATGATACAACAAAACAAGCGATTCGGATTCGTTTCTCGTGATCACAGCTATACATGATGGAAAAAATCGCTTACGATAAAATAAAAATTAATTTCACGTTTATAAAAATATAACGTTTTCAACTTTCTTTTTGGTGGGGCGCACTTTATAGTTCGTTTTCCGGTTGAACGATAATTTTTTTTTATAAAAATTGCAATTTCATCAGATCGTACGACGAAAATTAGAAAAATTATTTTTTTACTAATTTATCGTTCAAAAATTTAACTAACCTTGTTTCGTTACAATTTTTCATTGATCTCAATTTAAAAGCATATAATAATATAATATACATATAAGCAAGTAAACATTTGTGAAAACTTTTAAACAATGTCGCTCGTATTAGATTTCCGGAAATCTTCCCTTAATTGTCAATAGCACCATCCTAAAATTATAATTAATGAGCATCACAATGTGTTACAAGGCTAAAAAGCAGAATTGCATCTATAGGTGGTCTTAATTCCTAACCGGATCTAAACCGGAACTGAATCCAAATCCGAAAAATAAAAATAAAATAAAATTATTAATTTCTGTGATTCTGAATCTTTTATTTTGTATTGATAACTAGTAATTGGTATGAAAGGAGTTCGCTACACCATTATAAAATTTGCAGCTAAACCTGAGTTGGTGGTGAAAAACTCACTTTAGCCGTCTTCAATTGAAAATCCATTTTTTTTACCAAAATTGACAGGTCACAGATAATGTGAAGAATTTTTCAGTTGTTTTTCTTGTCACCCAAATCTTGAGGTATCCCATAAATATTGTTATAAAAATAATAAAAATTCGAAATTTTTATTTAAACATTTGACTAAAGGATTTGTAGGCTTCGCAGGATTTTTTTAAAAATTCTTAGTGATCAAAGAGGATCACTCACTCAGAGCTCTCTCAGAAGATCTCATTTTCGCTGTTATTATTTAATTTTGTAAAGAATAGTGTAATAGTTTAGATATCTATGTATATAAATTTTTCATTCAGACTACTAAATCTTTGCCAGTCTTAACAACCATAAAAATACTTTAAAAAATATTCAATCTTTTCGAAAAAAAGCCAATAAAAATGTCGCCATAACATAACCGATGTATTATCGCTCGCTTGTCCTGATATTGAAGGTTCCGCACACAGTTACTATTATCGTTATTTTATTGTTATAGACGAGTACATATTTTTTTTGTATCCATAATTTTATTATTAAATTTTTAACTTCAATAATAATACAAAAATAAAAATACGATTAAAATTATTACGGCACTTACAAAAGAATTGTATTTCATTTTATAGAGTAAAATATACTATGTAATAAAAGCTTTGAAACATGCTTAGAGTCACGTTTTGAAAATCGAAATAGCACAACAAAAACAAATGGTAATTTCGAGTAATGTAACAATAATAATAATAATAATAATTGTAATAAAACAATCGGTTATTTACTAAAGTATATATTTAGTAAAAACACTTTGGAAAGGATTTTAATGGGCTACGTCTAAACCAATTGACGTTCATATCGACAATGCATATACATACGTACATACATGTATGTATATATAATTTTCATGCTATACCTCATCCCTTATTTCTATCCTATTCTTAAACTATAAATTATTCCTTCCAAACTTATGTACAACCAAATATTAACAATCATAAATAATAATTATGGAAACTTTAAAACTTTGTACACAAAAATTGTTTTTAATAAATTCAAAAACTATGTCTGTATGTACATAAGTTTGTTCTCTACAACTTTATAATAAATATATAATTTATATAAATTTATTTAACATATTATGTTAATCAAATTAAATTTAATTTTGGTTTGTTTATGTTTAGTGAATATGTATAAAGTATACATCTATAAGTAACTTAAAATATGCATAGTTTTTAGTTATAATTTAGTTAACACTGAGTGATGTGGCGAATATAATATTGCTGCAAAATATTGCTATAAAGATTTTACTCAAACCGACCTATGTATATTGGTTGCAAATAAATTTGGGAAGTTTTGCATTTCAGTTATGTATCTTAAATGTCATCAACAGCTTTTCAATCAAAAATATAAATTATCCCAGATCCTGAAGTTATAAAGTAATCGTTTAATTTACTCTAGCAATATGTCACAAAATTTAAATGTAAAGCCATTATTGAGTGAGATGTACAATTTCAAAATTTAAATTTTGTCAATAACTGACTTCGCAAATGTTCAGACTTTGAAATTTTAAAATCCGACTTACACTAGTAAGTTACATTTGACAGCCAATATGAGTTGGATTATTTTGTTGTTTTTTCAATCATTTCTGTATTTCATAAATAATCAAAATACCCACACATATATATGGTTCTAGAAGCCACCTTATCCAAACCACATTTATTTAAAAAAATGTTAACCAATATTTGTTGTTTAAAATCCAATTTTATTTTTCTCGTTTCAGGTAAGCTAACATCTGGATGTTGATCGAACAAAATGAACCTGTGTTTTAGCAAGATAGGACCATTGATAATTCTACTTTATTTATTTTTAATAAAAAGCTCTAGAACTTTAACGTGCTTAGAACTTTTTCAAAATAATTTTTGTTCGAGTATTTGACGTGAATAAACCGCCAGGATGCCACTTTACAGGATGTATTGTGTATATAAAAAAAAATTTGGTGTAATTTAGTGACATAAAATAATATTTCATTGTCTGCACACGCTCCTCATATTCGTTAAATTATTTACGAGTATTGTAGGTATTCAAGAATGGCTCGTAATTTTCTTTTAAAAAAATATTGTAAAATTTTGTTTTCCAAAAAAATTCTTTTTACGGTCTTGAGGATTAATTTTTATTTATACAAATAAATTTTTTTTAATGGGGTTATTAAAAATAATCAGGTTATATCATATTTTATAAATTTTTTAAATTGAAATTTTATTAGTCAAGATATTTATCTTCTTTTTATTGTTTAAAATAAAAAAAAATATTTATTCTTTATATTTTATTTTTTTTAAGAGAGAATAGAAAATAATTTGAAAGCTTTTATTTCCCATTTTTTATTTTATGTTAGGTTTCCGTATTTTAGGTTTTTTTTTTGTTAATAATTGAAATACCCTTAGGCTGGTTAAATTTAATAATATTTTGTATTAGGCCTAGACAAACAATTTTATGATGGATCTGCAGCACACTCAATTTATGTTATTGTAGACAACTCATTCATTATTCTTCATTTAAATATAACGTCAGGCTTTTCAGTATTTCAATCAACTAACTGCCGCACATTAAACTGCTACCTCGTCAAAAAAAGCTCTCAAAATTGAATACAACACACCTGCCTTTTAAAACCCCAATATAATATTTTATCGTTCAAACAACATTGTCTAATATGCTCGATTTACAACCAACTCATACCTTCCACAAAATCGCATATAATAGCAACATTCTAATAATAAAAAAAAAGCTTCAATATAAATCAAT
This sequence comes from Tipula unca, assembly GCA_951394425.1. Taxonomy (NCBI): domain Eukaryota; kingdom Metazoa; phylum Arthropoda; class Insecta; order Diptera; family Tipulidae; genus Tipula; species Tipula unca. Next base: position 1,934,801 of record OX596381.1, on the reverse strand, counting down.
ACAAAAAGGTTTTATTTGTCTATCCAAACATAAAATTAAATTCATCATGATACAAAAAAAAACTAAAAAGCTGCTTACATAACGTAATATCGTCGTCGTTTTAAAAACTAATATTTATTTAATTTATATAGATAGTGGAAAACTATACTAACCAAACTACTTTAGTTTGTATACTCGTATATAATAATCTATTATATAGAGATGGTTCGAATACCGTGATGGTTTTATTGACATTATTATAGTTTAACATCTGTTACCCAAAATGAAATAATATAAACTTAAATTTCATTCAATGATTTTTCAAAATAATAAAAATACGACAATAATAAAAGTAAAACGACAAAACGAAAGCTCAAGAGCTTTTTTTGTCTATAAAGTCTCTGATTTTATATATACAATATATTATTTGGTTAGTTAGGTATATATATGTACGTATGTATGGTACTTTGGTGTCGGAATATAGGTATATATGTTTGTAGCTTTGTATAACAACACATGGGACTTCTTACTTATGTTTCTGTTTTTTTAGTGGTGGATTTTAACGATCAAATGAAATGTAACGAAATATAAAATGCGCGACGGCGGCAGCGAGATGCCTCTGCCTGATGGAATCAAAATTATTTTTTTGTATTTTGTGCTTCTTTTGTTTATATATTATATAGCTTTGTTTATATGTTTGGGAGTACCTATATAATTTATGTTTTTTTTTTCTAATTTTCAGGATTAGCTCAGGAGACATATTTTAAAATGTTTGAAGGTAGTTGAGAAAATTGATTTACTTTTCGAAATTAACCTTCTACATGATAATTGGCTTTTACTAATCCATATACAGCTTTTATTATTATGCTTTAAAGAATACAGAAGGCTAGGCCTAGAGTATAATCGATAACTAATTCTCGTCAAAAGAAATTCCTGAATTTTAAAGATCGAGATTACATATTACGTATATGGGGCATGGGCAGCTGATTAATATTAATAAAAGTTGACTGCTGATTTAGGCCTATAAAAAAATGTAGGCTGTACTGAATTATAAGCTTATTTTGTCGCCATCGAAAATCACCCTCAAAAGCTCTATGCTAATAAGAATAAAATCCGTTTTTTATTACAACGCACACACGCACACAACTCTAAAAAAATCGTCCGTGCGAAATTCATCAATCCAACATTTTGAGGATGAACCATTTGATGCGTATAACATTATCCTTATGTATAGATATATATAAATATAATTAAATAAATAATAAAAATTTTAACAATAAAATACAAATTTTATTGTTAATTAAACTAAACAAAATAAAAAATAAATGTGTAATAAAATTAACAAAAAAAAAATCGAGAACAATCATAAAAGTCGTAAGATAAATATAATAGATCTATCTCGAATGTAAGCCCCTAACATATATAAAAAATAAAAATTCTGATAAATTTCCATGAATATTGATTGAACTCAAGAGGATAGTCTATTTTAATTTTGGTATTTTGGTTATACAAAAAAGTTTCATTCGGTTTGGTTAGGTATAAATTTCAATTCGTATTTAAAATTCAACTAGGAATACTCATGTATATAAGAACAAAAAAGGAGCCAACTTTCATTATAGCCTAGATCTATTTAATTGAAACAAATTTACAATTAAATGTTCTTTTATTAAAATATATGTATAAATATATTTATATGTGCCTTTTATGCAGTGGTCGGTATGTTAGGGGCTCACCCCCAATTAAATACAGTCTGAACAAAAAGCTGTTTTTTTTGTTCGAAGGCAACAGAAAGCTTATAAAAACCACAAAAAAAAATTGTAAAAACTTCGTTTTTTTTTGTATTTTTTGTATTTTGTAACAAAGATCTAACCGCAACCATAAATTTCTTACAAAAACAACTTTACACAAAACTGTATATATGAAATGAAAACAAAAAAACGAACTATTTTAACCATACCCAGTACAAAAGCACACACACACAGACAACTTTTGTTACAAAAATCTTGTGGTTTCCTATTTAGTCTTCAAGACATAAAACTAAGACAAAAATTGGAATAAGACGAAAAACAAGTAGAAGAAAAGTAGAACACAAAAATATTTAAAATAAAATACTTGACTCCATTTTTTAACGAGTTTTCTTCCAGTTTTTTTTTTGTAACAGTTTAAGTAAAGGTACAAATCTTAAGTCCCACCAATCACTGTCTCTCTCTCTCTCTCTGTTCAAACAAAAATATGGATATGAGACGACGTGGAAAGGTAAAACATATATATGTATATTCAACCAACCCCTGTTATACATATATAAGGAAATAAATTTATGAACATTTTTTTTTGTTTTTTGCAGACAACCAAAAAAATATTGTTTTACTCTAGATTTTCTCTAGAATTTTTGGTTCGTTGAATATATTGTTGTTGACTTGTTCTTATATTGGAAAACTTAAAAATATTTTCTTTTTGCCATGTTCTTATACCTATATATAGGTATATATACAACATAAACATAATTCCTAAGATGATGAAATGACAAACAATATAAGAAACTGTGAAAGAAAATTGTTTTTTGTGTTATTTTGTTTTGTTTTATATTTTAAAATCCGGGGAGAGGAGGATTAGGTTATATGGTTGGTTTGAATTACAAAAAGTAAATAACAAAAAAATATCTTCAATTTTTAGGGTTGAGTAATTATGGTCAAGTTTATTGTAAATTAAAAATGGGTGAAGTGTTTTAAATTTGTAATATTAGATGGGGAAATATATTACAATATAAAACCAAAATTTTGACTTTTAAACCCTTAATATATGAGTCAAAATATTTAAATTAATTATATAAATATAGTATGCGCTTGAATGATCCCAGGGTTCAATAATTGGATAAATATTTTCCAACCATCTATAGAACACTAGGCCATATGTGAGAATACATGAGCTTCAAGTCGAAACTTATGTCCACGGCATTTTTTTTAGAATTTGCGAGAAACAGCAATGCTTGTTCATTAAATTATAGGAACACTTTCGATGTATGTTTGGATCGTGTTTTTCAGCAATGTTTTTATCACTTATACATTTTTATAAAGTGATCAGGCTCCAGATTCAAGAAACCTCCATACAAATTGGCTCGTTTTTAACTAGATTTTATAAATTATAGTAAGAATTTGTTAAATGTATGTCACACGGTTGCCATTGATTTTAACAAATTTTAAAGTCCCCGAATTTACGAGTGTGAAGTTCTCCACGAATAACAAAAACATTAAACTTACATATATTATGGTGCAGAGTTGGTATCGATTTAAGCAAGGCAAAAAACATCATCTGTACGAACAATTGGCAAAATGGATCAGTCCCAATTAAATTTATATTAAACCAAATTTAATGTTTGGGATAGGATATCACAAATAAATCAAGTTGTAAGGCACTGATGACCCGTATAAATTTGAGGTATTTTTTCTTGATTTGATAATAAAATCTCTTGGTTCAGCTCTACAAAATTTTATGTGTAATCAAATTTATTGGTTGGCGTATGAATTTTACATAGCCATGCCAGATTATGGGTATTTGGGCCCTTGATGGGAGCCCGAATTAAATAAACGGCCGTCTAATAAATGTCTACCAACAATTATTTTTGAATTTTTTTTCTATTTGTAGTGTAATCCAAAACTCTCCCAAGTCGTTTGATTATCTGCTGCCTTGTCTTATGCCATTACCACCCAAATTGAAGATGCATGACTTCAGATCTGATTTTATTAGCAAACTATGTAGCTCCATGCCAGTCTCTATTGACATGAACGATCTTAACAGAAGATCAGAGATAAATTTATCATTATCCTGATCGAAATTTAGGATGAAAAATCACTGTTGGAACCTGCTTCTATTTGAATTAGTACCTCCCGATCCAAACATCAAAATTTTAAACACTGTGCTATTTGCTCGGTATAATTCGAGTTATTACTCGCAAGATTCTATAAAATCATCTTAATTTCGATTGAAAATTAATTCAAAATTACCGCAAAATCCATGAAAATAAGTTTCTCTAAATTTGTGAAATTCGAATATGTATATATTTGAAAAATTGGAGGAATGCTCAAAAATTCAAAAAATGTTCACCATAAATGTTCACTAATAAATTTTTCAAGAGTATTAAATTTTCAAAATTTAACAATTCGAATAGTACGTCTGGACCATACGTCCATCTTCAATCGATTGAATCAATAAAATTAAAATTATAATAATATTCGAGAACGAATTTTGAAAATTCTGAATTTTGTTTAATTTTTTCGAAATTTTGGAAAAATTTCCGAACGTTTTATATACTGGTAAATTTAATATCGTGGGTTGAATTCTTAATTCATCTTTTAGAGTTATTCGAAATTTTGCAATTAAGACGTATTTTATATGTACTTTTGAACTTTATTCAAACTCAAACTGTTGTTTAATTAGAAAAAGAAATGAAAATATTTTTTGAAAGCATAACACGAAATCATAACTCCATAGATTTTTAAAGTTGATGTCTTGATAAATTTGAGAATTTTTCAATATTTAAAATAAGTAATATTTAAAGTTCGAAAAAAATTCTAAAATTCATGTAGTTTTATAAATTTTGATGATTTTGTGAAAATCTAATGAAACTTGATTCATCGAAGTTTAGAAAAAATTAAAGTGAAAGTTTAGATATAATAAATTTACTGGTGACTTGGAAATTAATCTCCAAAATATTGTTTTAATTTTTTTGATTTTTTCAGAAATTCGAAAAATCATCGAAATTCCGAATGAATTTTCAAAATTTGGAAAATATACAGAAAATCTAGTTAATTATATGGAATGTTTGAATATTACAAAAATTGGAGAAACGCTCTTAAATTCACTTTCCGCCATAAATTGAGATATTGATGATCGTTTAATATTCAAACTTTAAAAATTCAATCTTTCAAATTTTAAATTCTGTAGAACCTTTATTTCGAGTATCAATTCAGAATTGTAAACGTCAAATGATAGAATTTTCAGAATATGCGGTGTCAACATTTACAAAAGCAATTTTATTTTATAACTTTTCATGCCACGAGATAAACCACGTCGGAAGTAGCAGATATTTAATTTTTGTTCCAGAAGAAGAATAATTAGGTTCTAACAAATACTCTAGTAAAATATTTACTACGGTACAAGTCGATTTTTAGTATTTTGATTTTATTGAAATATGTACGGGTTTTTCTCTATTTTAATCCAATATTCAATTCGTAGATCAATAAAAAATGGACCATCTAAACATAAAACATTTACTTTTGGGTACCCTCTTTTTGATAGGGTAAATTAATTTACCGTAAATTAGAGCAAAAGTCGATATATATCCGAGTATTGGTGTTTAAATAGTTTGTCATCAAATTTTTTATTTATTTCGAGAAAAAATTAACAAATTAGTTTAATATCCGGGTCCTGCGGCCCGGGTCTCTTTGAGTCATGATCTGCCTTCTATATAACTTTCACTATATAGACTCTATAATAAAACCACAAATAATATGATTTAAAAAAAACAAAAATTATATTACATTCACTATATACAACCATAACACATAAACATAAATAATAAACATAAAAAATACAGAAATCATAGCATTTAACTTAAAACATAAAATTAACACTTCGAATATTGCGTTATTGCGTGTCATTATGGTTTCGAACGAGAATAGCGAATGAGTGAAGAATCTATATGTATAGTACTAGCTACTCGTAGTATAGTATGTTTTTCGTTAATTAAGGTTAGAATTGTTATGATATACATAATTTACTAGAAAAAGGTATCATAATATATCTTGTGAGTATGTATCTAGAAAAAAAAAGCTCACAAAAAAGTTTTACCTTAATATATACCATGTATGTATATATATTATCTTTTTGGAAGGTAAAGATAAATTAAAGGCTGAAAATTGATTGAAAATGATTTTTCATAATTCTTTGTTGTGTATGTATATACATACGTACAAGTATGTATATAGCTACACCCAAATCTATATGAATGGAAAATATTTTTCTTCGTTTTTCTCCTGCCTGCTACTACTATTATTAGTATTATGTACTATGATTATTTTATTTTTAGATGAAACGAAAAAAATAAACTTTTTCCCAATAGACCAATTACCACTTTGCTTTATACAATATATAAAGCACTATGTATGTATATATGTACATGTATGTATACATATTTTATATAATAATACATATATGTAGACATGATCTGGTCCCCTCTCCTAATATATCCTTTGATTTTATTTTTATCTCATAACATTTTATGTTTATTCATATCGATATAAGTAAGTAAGGATATGGTTCTTCTAAACTTAGCTATATACATATATGTCTATGTGTAAATACATATCGTACATTTTTATATAGTTCTTACATATTAGGGAATCTCGTTCTCGTTTAATAAAATGTTTAAATTTTTAAATTTCAATTTTTTCGTTCAATGTTGTATTATATATACGCTGCAGGTTTTTCGTTTTGATTTTCCGCTTCTTTTATTTTTTTGTTCCAAAACAAAATTGGGGAAAATATTTAAAAATATAAATTTATATATTTTAAGGCAATTTTGGAAATTTAGATTTTCCGAGGCATTTTTATATGTTACGTATAATAATATGTGTGTCTATCTATATTGCATAAACTTAATAAATTTTGTTTCGTTTTAATAAAAGCTTAGATTCATTTTTTATTACAGTAATTTATGTATAATTGAATCGTTATTTTAAAAGTATTATTGTACCAGTTTGACTGCTCGTGGAAATTGCAATTGAAATTATTACAGCGACGCTTTTATAGAGATTTTTGATTTTCATTCCACACAATTCTTGGCTTGACGATACTCAAAATTGGTATATGGTTAGCAAATGGCAAATAAAACAACACAAATTAAGATAATATTAAGATCAGAGACACGCTTCTCTAAAACGATTTTTTTTTTCAAACATAATGGATTCTCAAAATTACGGAATAACAAAGAACACATCTGTTTAGCCATCTTGATTAAAAGAACGCAAATAGATTAAAAAACAACATTTTTATAATACTTTACTCTCTGTGTAATAAAATCCTTCGAAGAAGTAGTAACAACGCTAAAAATACAAGATTGCTATGATTTGTCACCCAATTCGAGGATTCGGAACGCTAAGCATCAAGATGCTTTAAAAACAGAACTAAATCCCCCGGTCAGAACATAGTAAATAGACTTTTATTTAAAAAAATTATGTCCATTTTTAGTCGATCTCACTCACGACAGTCACTCACATAGTAAAAAAATTTGCTGCAACTAGTGAATATATTTTTTGTATGTGAGTCCATGGAAACGTCTGAACTGAAATTTGGTATCGAGAATTTTTATTTTTATTGTTTTGATTGTATATTTTTGTATATCGGTTTGGCTACTGTATTCCTCCTACTCAGGCGATTCTAGACAGTCGTAGTAGAGCAGAGTCCCTATTATGTCTTTCGCCTATACTATTTTTGATGGCTGTCGTTTTCCTATAGTAGGAAAAGGAAGAAAAAGAAAAATAATATTATAAATTTACTATTGTTTAGTTTTTTCTTCCTTTGCCTACTATAGGAAAACGATAGGAAAATAGAAGGCGTAAGTCATAGTAGGGCCCCAGTTTCTGATTTCTATATATGAATTTTCAAACTATATTAAAATGTTGTCCAATTTAGTTTAAAGCCCACGGTCGGCTTTTCTTCTTTAAAACTATTCAAACTATAAACTTTGTTATCAAATTATTATTTCAGAAATCGTTAAATAATTCAGATTTTCCTCGCAGATGAAAAATATTTTCAATAACTTCCATCTATAAGTCAGGTAAACGATCATAAATAGCCAATTACAGAGTCATTTCCATTTTATTGCTAATTCCTATAAGCTCTTTTAGTCAACATTGACAAATTATTTATTTAATTCGCGTGGCTCTGCCAAGTACCAAGCAATTTTAGCAATTTTTTTTCATCTAAATTCCGACGCTAGGTTGCTAGTATTAAAAATTACTGATTAAAACAATCAGTAATTTTTAATACTAACATTTCAAAAGTTGGTCAAACCTGCGCATATTAAATCTAAATCATTATAAATTAGTATTGTACTATGTACATATTTACGTTTGAGGGTGTGATTATTTTAATATGCCTCCCGTCAACACACATCTCGGAATTTCAGTTTCACGAGAAATGCGAATTTGCTTGATTTAAATCATTTAAATTCTTATTTAAATCTCAGATTCCCCAATCTTAAAAATCTAATTTACAAATTTATTTTCGCTAATAATTTTCACAAGGTGTATTTGTTTAATTAAGGCCGTGTGTCAATTAGATAAAAAATTTGTTAAAAATTAAAATTTTAACAGTAAAATCAAAATTTTTGATTTATTTGTTCATTTTATGATGAACAAACAAAAATAAATTTGAGTATTCTGTTTAAATTTTAATATTTAACAAATTTTTTAATTGATTGACTCTCGGCCTAATAATTAATTGAAAAAAATATTTCTTTTCGAATTCGAAAACATTCCACAGGAACTGATGAATTATTTTTCCACTGGAATTTATGTTTCAGTGGAATCGGGTAGGTATTAGAAGTTATCATAGGGGTGTTAATCTTATTAATATTCACTATCATAAGCTAATTATTTTGGTCCACAGAGTGAAAGTTCAATGAATAATCTTGGCTTATGAACGATTACTACAGGAAACTTAAAATAGTTTCTTAATAAAGAAAAAGCTTTCAACCCATTTTCCATTCCCTGCCCATTTCTGCATACAATATAAAACTGAACCTGTAATAATTTATATATTTTCTTAGAAAAGAAAATTATTATTTTTGTTTTGTTGCTAATAATAATAATAATGATAATACATACATACATGCATACATAATAGAAAAATAATTTAGTTTTGTTTATAAAATACTAGCTAGCTTCTAGCTACATATATAAACATGAATAATATACGGCATTTCTCAAGGCGATAAACTGGGGAAAAAAATAAAGTTATATATTTTTAAAGCATTTTTTTACATAAAGCTTTTTTCCTACGAAAAAGCTAGTTTATTGTTTTTTTGTTTTGTTTTTTTTGTTTATTATTGTTATTGTTTATTTTAGACGTTATAGTTTATTAATATTATTTATATTATTGTTATAGTCATGAATGTATATGTATATTCGAATAATCCATAAAAACTAAAAGTTTAGGATATCATTTTTGTTTTTGCTTTTATTTAAATAAAAGTCATGATTTATTTGTAATCAATAACATTTATTAATACTCGAGCTTCGAGTAAAAAAAAATTTTAAATAAAATTTATTTTGAATTTGATTTTATGTTTTTCATGCGAGATGCTATATTTTTATAATATGTGACGCATTGCCCAGGTGACTACATATAAATAAATATTTCAGCTTTTAAATGATACTTAAAACTTTAGTCTTCATGATAAGGCATTTTTCATCTTATAGTTCATAAACTATTGTTTAGTTTAATTAAAACATTAAATTAATTTTGTTAGTTTAGTACATATTACCATTTTGTTTATGTCAGTCTGCCAAAAAAATATGGTTATTAATTCTAAACCATTAATTTTAATGTTGGATTTTTTTTTTATATTTTATTATCACGGATTAGAAGGAAATGATTTCGTTGAATGAATTTTACTAATGGATAATAATTTAATTTTTTGTTTTATTCGGATACATCAAGGTTTTATATGGCCCTTCAGTGTGTTCATAAACTCGACATTATAACAATATGGTTTCAACTGTCATCGGGCGCTTTAAGCTCCATGTGTCTGAATATTTTGTTTTAGCACTTTTGTTTAACTGTGTCTAACTCTATCTAACTCCTATGACACATTTATTTTGTATGATCTAAACTACTTTTTTGGTGGGTACCGACGAATTAAGAAATTGTGTATAAAATTAATTAATTAATTACTGGATTGCACCATACTTTCAGGCCTTCGTCAACCGCCATTCGGGACCGGGATGGAAACCTCTGTGTCAACATCGACGCAGTACTTGACGCATGGAGTGGACACTTTACTGAGCTGCTTGATGTTCATCATGCGTCACAGACTGTTGTTGAGCCACCTCTAAAACAGTCTGCGGAGATATGCACTGAGGAGCCATCCCATGAGGAATTCACTAAGGCCATGCAGAGAATGAAACGAAACCGCTCACCTGGAGTGGACTGCATTAATTCGGAGCTCTTGATATTCGGAGGGGATACTTTGTGGAACTGTCTTTTCGACCTTATTCGATTAGTATGGCGAACCGAAGTTATGCCTGATGAATGGAAAGTGGCCGCGATATGCCCCATCTTCAAGAAGGGAGACCGCTTGAAGTGTGAGAATTATCGCGGTATAGCTCTCCTTTGCACAGCATACAAGTTACTGTCATACATTTTATTGGATAGAATCACTCCTCTGGCGGAGGGCTTGGTTGGTGACTATCAGGGAGGATTTCGTCCGAATCGATCAGTCACTGATCAGGTCTTTTCGCTGCGGATGATTCTATCTAAATATTATGAGACATCCATCTCCGTACATCAGGTTTTCCTGGATTTCCGGCAGGCCTACGACTCGATCAATCGAGAGAGTTTGTGGTCTGCCCTGGAATACCTAGGAATGCCAACAAAACTGGTACGACTGTGTAGGATGACAGTGACGCAGTCTCAATGCTGTGTTAAAGTTGAGAACAGGCTATCGAGAATTTTTGCAGTTAACTCGGGTGTTCGGCAGGGAGATGCTCTGTCCCCGATACTCTTTAATCTCATGTTGGAGTACATCTTTCGTAAAACTGAAACACCTCAGCGCAACATCTTATATCGCCAGTCCAATCAAGTGCTTGCATATGCAGATGACATATGCGTGATTGGACTGAATAGCAACGGAGTGAAAGAAATACTTGATCCGCTTGTAGAGTTTTCAGCTTCTGTTGGACTCCAGATCAATGAGTCCAAAACGAAATACCTGATCTCTGGTTTTAGAGACAATGGCACACCAGATTTTAGTAGTGGCCACCACACGTTTGAGGGAGTGAGGAGGTTCAAATATTTGGGCTCTCTTATCACTCACGATAACAGTGTGGGTGAGGATATTAAAGTGCGGCTGGCAGCTGGCAGTCGTTCTTTATATCCTCTAAGGCCACTGCTAAAATCTAGACACTTATCAAGTGCCGTGAAGCTGAAGCTTTACAAAGCGTTGATCAGGCCCGTTGTTATGTTTGGATGTGAAAGTTGGGCGCTGACGGATGAGTACGAGAGATGGCTCCTTACATTTGAGAGAAGAATCATGCGTGTGATTTACGGCCCTAAACGCGAAATAGATGGTACATACCGAGCTCTGTACAATTTCGAGATCAGAGATCTGATGAAGATCCCCGATATTGTACATGAAGTTAGATCTCAGCGAGTACGCTGGCTCGGTCACGTTCTGCGTGCTGATCCGGAACGAATTGTGCAGCGATCTCTGAAAGGAGAGCCACCATATGGTAGGCGCAGAGGTCGTTGCAGGCGACGATGGCTCCACGATGTAGAGAACGACTTGGCCTCTTCAGATTGTCTAAGACAGTATGAAGACCAAGCTCAGGATCGAAACCGTTGGAGCCAGATTGTTGATTCAGTAAGGGGCCAGTAATGGCCTTTAACACTGTTATTATTATAAAATTAAAAACTAAACGATGTATGGGAAAGTTTAAATATTGATTATTCAGCGATTAGTTGGCGCAAACAAATTTCCCAGGATACATTCAATAAATATTGGAAGCCAAACACATCATACGTAATATGATCAAAAAGGAAGGTTCGTTCTGCATTTTACATAATCTATACATTTTCAATTTATCCTATTCAAATGGCAAGTACAATGCAATAATAATGTTTATCAGTAATGAAATTTCTACAGCGGTGGTCATGTGAGTAAAGGTCATTGGGTTTCTTTTCGTGGCATCTGAGTTCAAGTCCATTAGAGTTACTCAGATCTTGTTTTTTTCCACACGGCTTCTATGTCTCCTGAATTCTAACTGACCATTTTTGAAAAATGTCTGTATGTGTATATATAATAGATTTTTCTGTCAACAAAAATTTAAAATCTACTATATATTTTTAAAATAATTTTTATTTATTTAACATCCTTGTCTTAAAATGCAGATCTGACAGACATTTGATAGAAATCTACCAAAGCAAACTTGAGATATTCACATATCAACATAAATCTGCATACAAAAAAAATTAAATTGCAATTTTATTTCACAAGTATTCGTGGAGCTTCGTAGGAAAGGATTAGAGGATAAAAAGTTTTGTAAAAAATCGCCTGGACCATAGATGCTGGATGGGGATTTTTTAATTGGGTTACGTCATGTAAAATATCAAATGAAACGTATTTTTATAAGCAATCTAGTGGTATACATTTGATTTTTTTTATAAATTATGAAAAATATTTATTGAATATTAGTTTGCAACAGGGCTTATATATTTAAAAAAAAAATGTAATTTTTCCTATATAAATGGCAAGTACAAGAAAGATATGGGCATAGCAGTTATGAAATTGTACGTTGGTGATCAAGTAAGTAGACTCATTGATAAACGTTTCAAATATATCGTGTTTAAGTCTCGCTTCTCTATTCAAATGGCAAGTATATGAGATGAGTATACCAGTTATGAATTTGTATGATGGCTGTTAAATGGGTAAAGTCGTTGGATTTGGTTTCGGAGATATGCAAATCTCGGTTGAGGAGAAAGTGTTTTTAATTGAATTTCTTCTTTAAAATTGGATCAACATAAAATTTTATTATTTAGCATAACATTAAGTGTTATACATATATATTTATCGCAGAAACAAACCTATTCAAATTGTATAACACTTTCAATTTGGTTTTAGTTCATTGAATCCTTCTCGCCTGTTCCATAAAATTAAAATAAATGTTGAAATATTATTACGGTTTCACGTAATTTTCATTAAATTCAACATTTATTTCGTTTCTATGTAACAGGCGAGAAGAATTTAATGTAACAAAAACCAAATACAAAGTCTTATACAATTTTAATAGGTTGTTTTCTGCGATAAATACATATGTATAACACTTATGATCATATTAAAGTGTAAAACTTTGTATTGGATTTTACCTTCATGGAATTCTGCTTGTTATTATAGAAATTAATTTAAAAAAGATTTGACTCTCTACCAAGTCTTGAACTCAAAACCGACGAAACGAAAGCCAATGAACTATACTCACTTGACCACCACCGACTGCTATACCCATCTCTTATATTTCCATTTGTATAAAATAAATTAAAATGTTTAACAAAAGCTGAGTTGATCCAATTATAAAGAAGAAATTAAAATTAAAACGTTTAACCTCTCCGAAGCTTGAACTCATCTTACACGAAAGGAAGTCAAGCTGATCTAACCACTTGACCACCACCGTATAATTTAATAATTCTAATCCCATCTCTTATAATGACCAATTATAAACGGAAAATTGAAAATTTTAACAGAAGCTTAGTTAATCCAATTTAATAGAAGAAATTAAATGAAAAAGGTTTTAACCGAGCTTCGAACTCAAGACCCACGAAACGACTAGCCAATGACCTATACCCACATGAGCAGTAAAGAAAATATGCATCGAAAAATGCTATACCCATCTCTTATAATTGCCATTTGTATAGGGAAAATTAAATATTTAAACACTAGCTGAGTTGATCCAAATTTAAAAATGAAATTAAAATTAAAACATTTTGGGCCCTAAGCGAGGTTTGAACTTAGGTTAAACGAAACGAATCACAACGTCTCTATTCCCTTAACCACCGCCGTACAATTTAATACCTGCTATTCCCATTCTTATACTTGACATTTGTACAGTATTTAATACACTAGTAGAAGTTTATGAGCGGAAGTGTGTGTAAACAATTGATACATGTTTATTAAATTGTTATATAAAGTGATAAATTAAATAAATATGTTGACCCTGTTTACCTTGAATTATAAATCTATACAAATACTGTATGTATAAGTCCGAAGAGCTAGATTTTTTAGTGCCATGCCCATTCTGACATTGACACGTTCGAAAAACAGTTTCGTCACAATTGATCTTGTACCCCAGTTAGAATCCCAATTATGCTAGAATAGTATATGTAGTTACATATTTTCCCAATTGCGTCATAAATTGAGTTTATTGTTCATCTTATTCACAATAAGTTTTAGGTATAACTGTTAAATAAATAAGAGATCATCCAAAAAAAAAACACCACCGAAAAGTTTAAAAACAATAAACTTTTTCTCTATATTATCTTACAATAAATTCTAACCAAACAATAACAAAAAGCTAAAAATAAAAACTTTTCCAAACTTTTCTTTCTTCCCATGAAATTTTTCTATGATCTCAATCATATAACTGTCAAAATATAAAAAAAATCCAAATCAACATTCATTTTTGAGTGCCTTTTATATACACGTACATCTATCTATACGTTCGAAACGAAATAATTTATTTACGATACGTTAATAAATAATCGATTATCATTTTCTATTTATATATCGTCATACATATGTATATGCATATACGTACATACATATATGTACGTAATAGGTACATTACGACCCAAGTATTTTATTTGGTTTTATAATAAACACAACAAAACCATTGCTTCAAGGTTTATTATTATTTCCAACTTTTGACTTTTTTTTCCAATTTTTATTCCATAACCAAGCCAACAAACAACAGAACGAAAAGAAAAACGTGATGTGAAAATTATTCAAATACATATGTATACGTATATTGAGGCGAACGCAGAATAAAATAAATAAATTTAAGAATTTAATCGAAAATCAATTTGTCTCCTTGCGTTACGCGACTTACGATATATTAAAATTGAATTTGTCGACTGGTTTATTATACGAATTATACGAAATGAGCTGGATGTTATTTAGTATTGTCAGAAGCAATAAATAAATGAAAACGTCGCCCGATAAAATGAAAACTGTATCGGAGTGAAGTTTATGTCAAATTAACAAATTGTAAAATGCGTTTAAAAGATGCGTTTAAATACATATTTTTTACTCAAATGTAATGAAACTTAATGTAATTAAACCAATAAAGAAAAATAATTGAAAATAGAAAATTAAAAATTAACCAACTAAATGCTTGAGTGAGATTAGACATATAAAATATAAAGCAACTTGCAGCTTGCATAGCCATTCGGCTCAAATCCATAACTATGTGAACCTGTCACAACATTGAGCACTCATCTATTCTGTGTAACATTTGTTTTTGGGATACAGCAGACTTTCCCACCAGAGAGGACTGGGTGAAACACAACAGATTAAAGTTTATGGGATCTGGATGACCAGACGGATTTTAGCAAGAATAGCGTCAGGCATTTTCAACGCATCTTGGTAAGCTCAGGATGGTTCGACGAGTGAGGAGGAGGAAACTCAAATGTCATATAGCTACGGAACATTTTCTGCCTATGCTAGTCCATTAGGATGGCCATCCTAACCTAGCCGAACCATGGTAAAACAAGCTTACTCATGCCCAAAAATTTCATATCGATCATTTCGATAAGTTACTCAAATATCACTCAAACATTTATCGGATAATTTATGATTTTATTTTCACTATACTTTTTCTTTATTGGTTTCATTACCTTCCTATTAATCGAAATTAAAAATTGTTCATTTATAACATGAATAAAAAATATTTATATAATTTATGAATATACTTTTGGAAGACAGTGGATAATTTGGCATAAACTTCACTCCGATCTACTATTCTATACACCAGTTGTCAGTTAAAACATAATAATCGATAAAATATTTAAATTTAATTACAAAATTTCACATCATGTACTAAATGTAATTACAATCGTTTTATACTTATATATACATAAATATATATATATATATATATATATATATATATATATATATATATATATATATATATATATATATATATATATATATATATATATATATATATACATATATATATGTATATATATATATATATATGTATATATATACTTATATATATATATTAGTATTTAAATTATAATTAACTTTATATTCCGTGTAACTGACAAATTTTTTTATACTAATTCACATAATAATAGCAAAAAGTACAACGTTAAAATTTGTAGCAAATTTGTTGATATCATGTAAGAATTAAATGAGATATATACAGCTCAGATAAATTTTAAAAAAAACGGATGCACAGTATTAAGTTGAACGAATACAAAATTATATGTTGCTCCCCCGAAAATTTCATTAAAAAATATTTTTCTAATTAATTTAATTATAATATTCTTCTTCTTCTGCTTTTTCCTAGTATATTTTTCCTTGTGATATTCATAAATGTTCATCCTCATTTTCATTCACCCATAAATTTATGTATATGTACGAGTACATATATGTGTAAACGTACATATCTACTCTACGTCTAGTTATATAAGATAATAATTTAAAAAGTAACATTCAGAAATGATAACGCTTTCAGTCATACATATGTAACATTATTTTTAAACCTTTCGCTCTGTAAAACATTTCTTTTCTACCACATCAAAGTCAATTTTTGATGCATGAAAAATGGAAAACAAAAACTCTTGCTTTTCTCGCATCGCACGATCAAATTATGTTGTTTTGTGTGACAATAAAAAATTATTGTGATGGAAACGTAAATTAGAAAAGCTGTTTAATTACAGTAAAAGGGGTTAAATATATACATACATATGTACATAGATAACAACGATATATTTATACATTTACAAAATGTTAATTCAATATACAGCCGGGAGCGATATACTAAAACAATTCCACATATAGCCTTGCTGCAATGTGTAAAAGAAAAACTATTAATCCCATCTTATAACATAAATAAATATATGTATTTTATTTATTTATTTATAAATAAAACTAAATAAAGTTAAAACTTTTTTTTATATTTCTCATCTTCATCTTTATCTTTTTTTTATTTATCTTATGTATATAATCTCTTGAAATATGAAATATTTGAAGTTCAAACAAAACAAGAAATGAGAAAAGGTAAAGTGGATTTTTTCGATATTTAGTTTTTGTGTGATATGGACATTTTCTTTTTAAGTTTAAGTTTATTTATTTTTAAGCTTATTAAATGTACTTTAAGTATATGTATGTACATGTATAGTCAAATTATAGGTAATATAAATTTTGGTTAGGTTTTTTTATAGCCATTTTAAAGCAAAACTTTACTTCAAAAAAATTTGATATTGTTTTTGAAAAATTAGAATTAAATTAAATTGGTACCGTGGTTTTGAAATTTAAAAAAATTTCGGCGATTCCTAATTCACAAATTGGCAGTTAATTACACTCGCTTCATTTAAACACACGATAAGAGACATATCGCGGAGTTATTTATGCCACTAGTCTATAAGCGTTAGAAGAAATCGAAGATAGTTAATCGACACGCAACAGCACGTGATTATAAACTTTAAATAAATTAATTCACAGAAACAGTTACTACACAGACTAATTTAAAAATATATTGGAAACGTTGTTGGACCAAGAAGACTTCATCTTCTATACACTCGAATTCTTGGAACCATAAGCTAATTTAATGTGTGGTACGGTAATGTATCCAAATATATTTGAAAGGGTCACTTTCCACTCTTAAATATTTATAAAGCTATAACAACACGCGATTTTTTTATGGTGTAATCTACGTATATTGTCGACTGTTTGCCTAGGTTGGCTTACATATGTATCTCGCTCACTCCTATGCCAAATAGTAATCCACAATAAAATTTCAATTAAATTTCACTTTAAACTGGGTCTGGGCCTGGGTAGATTAGGAGTAAAGCTAGATAAGTAATGTAGCGTATATGCATAAGCTGTGCTGTATACGAATTTAAGCGAACTTAAAATTAAAAATTCCGTATGGAAACCAATGCACAAATTATAAAAAGGGGGTTACTGGGGGTTAGGTTACTTATGGCTAAACAACTACAGCTACATTAACACATAAAATTGATAATACATTAAGAAGTTTAAATGGACATCTGACGAGCGGTGCAACATGAATAATCGGTGTATAGATCAATCCAAAATATATGGCATACCAAATATTTGCACGACCCGGTAAACACTGGTTTCGTGAGAATTCACAACAAGCTGTACAATTTGAATTACATGCGTAAAGCATGTGGTTGTGTATTTGCCGTAATTTCAACAAATCATATTGCATCCTGCTATTTACAGTTGAAATGCAATTAAGTATATATCTTTATTGAATTAGATTTACTTCTCAATATGATTTCCCTGATTTTCCACACTTGGTCAGTGACGCTCAAAATTGTATTAATTTTATAATTTTCCTTATCAGAATTGAGAATTTTAAACGTTTCGTAACGTATTACCTATTTCATATTATTTTATTTCATTGTTAACAATCTATGGATGCTTAAACCGATATTAAAAGCGAGAGACTTTTGTGATCATAACATTTTAAACTCAGACGTTGGTTCGTTCTACTGAAATTTCAACATTCCTCCACCGATGATCATCAATTTTAAAAAAAACTTTTAATCTAATCTTTTTGTCTACATAATATACATTTTTGCATTAAATTAATTTTAAATTGAACAACATCAAATAGTTAACAGATAAATCGATACGACTATAATTACCATTTCGTATGCACCCTTTACCATGCTGATTAAATCAGCATTTAGGCGGAACAGTTTATTGTCTTTGCTAAACATTAATCTATTGCCTAATCGCGATTACAATACCGCTTTATTCTAAATTTAAATCATTTGTAATATGAAGTATATTTGTTGTTACTTCTAATAAAATTACTTTATTTGATGATGACTAATCTTATTTTTCGGTTAAATTTTAATAAATTTTGGGGGAAATCAAATCAAAATTTTAAAGTTTTAAATAAAACGCTTGCAATGCCGTCTCTTGGAAAACTTAAGATGTCCTTTCATATAGATAGTACAGTAATGATGCCACTAGGTGTCACTACTATTGATTAAATTAAAATAAATACCAACAATCGTTACTAACCACTAATGATTTATTAAAATAAAATTAAACGACAAAATTTGAATTTGTAAATTGTACTAGATCTGTCCGTTTGATTTTTAATTTCATATGCGATTATAGATATGGGATTTTTGTGATAAAGTTTGTCGACAAACACAATTCATTCAATAGGCGAACAAGGTTTTGAAATAGATTCAAAGCTCAGGCTAATTTATTTGTACAACTAAACATAACTCTTTTAATATTCTATTTAAATCGAGCAAAAACAGTATGGAACATCCGGGATAAACTGAAAAAAAAACAATTGATCCTTATTAAAATCATTAAAAGTGGGTAGGTATTGTAACACCCTAACCGAAGTCCAACCACAAAGCAACAAAAAATTAATTTCAGCTTATATAATTTAATTACCATTTAATTTCTGTATTAGTTACCAAGATCATTGATTCTGACCAAAATACAAAACAATATTGCCAAACCCTCATTAAATATCGAAACGAAACGAAAAGAAAAATTAAAGTCAAATAGAAAAAATCTACAATAAAATTTAATTAGATTTTACTTCTTCTTTCTTCGTGGTCGCTATGTTATTCAATAATTTAAATTCTTTATTTTTAATTAAAATAATATATTCTACAACAAAATATAAATTTGATACTTCGTTTATTAAAAATAATTAATTAAAAAATCGCTATTGATTCTCGAAATAATAAAAAATATAAAGAAGACGCTATAAAATAATATTGTTTTCCCTAAGTTTTCACCCGACTTTTCTTATTATAATAATTGTGATCCATGTTCTTAAATAATAATTTTTGCATTCATTAACAAACTCTGTACAAACGGCTTTGTCATGCCATGTTATGTTAGTATGATGAAAGGCCTGACATATAATAGATTTTCGCTTGAATTGAAATTATATTGGACAGCGATTTTGTATGTTTGACTCCCGTTTAAGGGTTAACCATTAGCAACAAAAAATTTAAACACAATCGCACAATATAAAATAAGAAAACTTATAAAATAATGAAAATAAACATTCAACAAAAGTGACTAAACGTGTCAGGTCACGTGTAGTCTTTTATATACTCGTATAAACAAAAATTTAAATTAAAAAACATAAAATAAAATGGAAAGATAACTTACTCGTACAAGCAAAAAAAGATAGTAAATTCTTATGCATGTAAAAGAAAATGTTCTTATTATCTTTTTGCTATCTTTTGTAAAATAATAACAAAAAGTTTCATTAAGCATAAATAATTAACTTTAAACAGAATAAAAGAGATCCTCACTCCCCTTCTCCATAACTATGTATGTATTACAAAATTTTAAATCTTTGTCCTTCTCCTCCTTACGAAAAATTAAAAAATATATTCACGTAATTTCTAGAATTTCTATACATTTCAATAATAAATTAGCTTTGGTTCTAGCGATGTGGCCGGGCGACAATAGTTTAATCTAAGGGCGACAATTAATGGTACTGACAGTACTGACATCAGCAAACATCATACTAGAAAAACTCTAATTAATGGACCTGACATCTACAAATAGTAAAAACATTATTATTGTTTCCATGCTAAACATAATAATCTGAAACGGTAAAATGTGTAGTACTAGAGAAAAAATATACACATGTTTTCGTTCAATTAAACGAAAAAAATTCGAATTTTCAAAATATCCAAGAACCCATCGACACATTTTGTTTTCTTATTCCATATGGAAAATCGACCATCAGTTTTAGATCAGTTTTTTAAGGTTGTGCACACAAAGAATTTTCTTAATTTTTCAAAAAAAAATAGAGAAATAAAAAGTCGAATTTATAGAAATAGTGTATTTATTTTGTGTTAATTATATTTCTGTATAATCCTTCAAGAAAAAACTCCTAATAAATGAATATGAATGTAATTGCTGCGCAAAAGTTATTTAGTTATTTGTCCGCTTTGAAGATTAAAGGGATTCGTAAGATTTTGAATTCAACTTCCTGTGTGTAACTATAATCATTTTCTCAATTTTTTATTTTTATTTATTTCCAGGAAAACCATACTTTCAAGGTTTGGATGATCATATTACTGATGAGGCTGGTGGATTTGTTGATGGCACGACATTACCTTTGGGCTCACCTGCACGATCATCACCCAATTCGCAAGGTTCAGAGGCGGGCGAACGTTACTCGAGAAAAGTATTTGTTGGTGGATTACCTCCAGATATAGATGAAGGTAAGCCATTCAGTTTTTTAAATTAATTATTTCGGAAAATTTGTGACGAAATGGGGAAAATTGTTTATTTTGACTGATATTTCAACGATGATGTGATATTGCTTAAAAGTGATGTTCGTGGGCAAATCAGGTTACCGCTGTTTGATTTATTTACCCAGATGTGCAGTCATCTTACTATGAAGACCCAACTAGTTGAACGATAGTTAAACTGCCAACCAGTTTGAATTTTACTACAACCTATAATCAAATCTCACGTTGGTATTTAAAATTGAATATTAGATATTCTGATTGAACTCAGCGTCTGCTCACATACAAAGAATCACCTTCTCCTGTATTTTACAACCAAATTATAAATTTCATTTTCATCCCGATTAACTCTTTAAACATATTTAAATCTAATCAAGTCAATTTAAGCATATAAGACACCACAACAAAAACGTTACAATCTTTATTTTCTGCGATGATAAATCCCAAATCTGTCAATAAATTTCTACGAATTCCCTAATTACATTTCTCATGGTATTGCTATATATGTATGTATATAGCAGTAGAGCAACAGCCAAAATAAATGTAAAAATAGCAAGAATTATATCAAGTAATCTTAATTGTTATCATCAAATCAAATCAAATCGCAAAAATGAAAAACTTTTTTTGTATTTTATTATTTTGTTCGTTCGTTGTCTTTCGACAAAATTAAGCACAAAAGTATAAATCTTTAATTAAATTGGGAAAAGCAAATTTTTCTTTAATTTTTTCTTTATTTTATTTTATTTCTGTTTGTTTACATTTTTATTATTGTATATGATGATTTTACTTAAACTTATTATTAACTTTCTTTGTTGTCGTACCAATTCCAGTTAAACAAAAAGCTCCTAACAATAGATTAACTCCATGACAATGACATTTGTATACAATTTCCCAATACAAATAAAAATTATCATTTTCCAGGAAAATATTATGCTCTCTATATTTTTGTTGTTGTATTTATTTATCAAAAGAATTCATTATTTTATGTAATGTATATAATATACAAATATAAATACATATATACAAACGACATCATACATAAATTTTCCAAAAAATAAATCATGAATTAAATGTAACATAAATAATTTTCCATAAATTTCTCGATATTTACATATATGGTATGTACATGAATTTTATATATATAGGTAATGTACCGGGGTTGTACCACCTCCTCGTACATATAGTTCTCATGCATGTACAGATATTTAAAAGATTTTTCATTTTATGTTGAGGTTAAAGTTTTTCCCAATTTTTTTTTTTTTAATAATTTTTCTATATCCACATAAATCATTCACTATAATTTAATTTTATAAATTACTAATCAATTGAAATACACGAGAGAAAAACATTATTAAATTAAAATGAATATAAAGACAACATACAAAATGAGATAATATGTGCATTATAATAGATGGAAAATCCTGTTTTAAAATTGGAAAATAAATGGGAAAATTATTTGTGTGTAATTTCTATGTATTTGCTGTTTATATTTGAGAGATATGAGCTTTTATCTATGTATATACATATTTTTAACTTTAAATATTTGCAAACTATTTTTTAGAATATGCACATGTTGAAATGATATAGCGGGAGGATTTGAAAAGATATTCAATGGGGATTTTTATTTCATTCGACGTATTCAATCGAGATGTTGAGGGAATTGCGTTCGCTCTTCGGTTAATTTGCGGTTTTGCTCTTCGATTTACGATTTACATTTTTTTATTCAACAAAAATGCGGTAGTGAATATAAGAGTCAGAATTGACTCGGATATTGCAATGTACTTTATTAAGGTTTTAAAATTGGTTACATAAAATTTAAAAAAAATTCCCGGTTTAGGACCAGTTATGTTACAAAAATTAATAATATATTGATCAGTTTGACAACAGAACATTTAAAGTATTAATATAGGATGTCTTCATATAATTTTTAACGATACAACACAAATACGAGTATTTCCCCTCCATCAAAGATTATAGGTATGAAGCGAGGAAAATACATCATGTACTGCATACTCGTGTGAACATAATATCGTTCAAACAAAACTGATGAAAAAATTCCTCATTTTCACATGTAACTATTTTGAAAGTTTGAAAATACCAATGTTTAGTAGTTCATTAAATTTGAACTTGATTGGTGTATGAAATAGATGGGGTATTGGTTTTGAAATTTAATAATTAAAATCCTCAAATAATTCTCACTATTGCAATTACTATATTATGCAAATTAAAAAGAAATAAACTTCTTTTAAAAAACAAAATAAGGATATTTTCTACACTCGTATTTGTATTTCCTAAAAAAGGAACATTCATTTAAATTTTAATGCATTTTCAATGCTGATTCTTTTAATATAATTTATATCTCCTTTTCTTTGTTGCTCTATAAGTCTATATGTATATATGTATGTATAATGTAAATAGTTTTTTGAATTTCGTCAATAATATATGCACATTACTCATTCCATATTTAAATGACTATTCGTATATCAAATAATAAAACCAGCAACTTTGAATACAGAATCTTTAAAATTCAAAATTATTATTCTTAAAATAAAAATGTTGTGTTGTTTTGAAACATATTCATATGTATCATATTCTTATATCTATCTAGGAGTATATACGTAACTCTCTATATACATTATACACATAATATAGTGCATAACATTGCAATTGAGTTTCTCAAGAACAAAAATCTCTTTCTAGTTTTGTTCGTGATGTGTATAAGAAGAAGAATGCATTTATATATTTTTAGTTCTTTAAAAATATAAAATGGCAAAGAACTATAAAAAAAAATCACACAATAGTGTAGTGACAATTTTTTTTTAAAAAAAAAAAAAAAAAAAAGTAGTACAATATGAAAAATTTTCTACTTTTTCATTTGAGTTTTTATTTTGTAGGTATTTTTTTACAGAAAATCTACATTATTTTATGCATATATAAATACAAGTTTTTCACTTATATTCTCTCATTTATTTAATTTATAATACAATAACAACAATGATAAAATAGAAATAAAAATTTAAACAAAAGCTTTTCATATATTTAATATAAATTTTCATTTTAGAATAAGAAAAATATAATTTCAAATTTACTTAATATCTACATATACAGTGAAAAAGAGTTTTTCTTTTCATTATACATACGTACATATTTACTTTTCATAAATATGTTTTACCTTATACTCTTAAATACAATATACATTACACCTGGGATAAAATTTAAGGTTTTTTATTATTTATTAATACATAAATAATTCATAATCCTTAAATATGAAAATATTTAATATTTTTAAAATTATATTTATGGTTATTTTTATTATATTATTACAGATGAAATAACATCATCATTCAGACGATTTGGACCACTTGTTGTTGACTGGCCACATAAAGCAGAATCAAAATCATATTTTCCACCAAAAGGATATGCGTTTTTATTGTTCCAGGTATGTGATTTTAGTAATAAATTTAAGAATATTTCATCATTTTTAAAGACATATGGCCTAGTGAATATGATATACTTGATTGATTTAATAAATATTCAAACAAAATATATTTTAATCAGCCGCTTACAATCAAGGTGGAATTTAGTTAGAAATGTAATTTTTATATAATGCCCAAAGCTATATTAAATATATCAAATCAAATTTTTAATTGAACTTCCATAAAAAATGTAAGCAAATTTTGTTTACTATTTGTCATACAATTCTTAACCCATACGTTATTACTCAGTCAATTATTATTTATTAGCTGATATCTTCGTGGCATATAATTAAATAAGGCCAGATATCGTCTTCCAAAAGATGATTATTTATAATTCTGGATATATCCGCTGCAAAAAAATAATCGTTAAAAATTGAAGACAAAGAACTGAATTATTTTTTAATTGAGAGCTGATAACATTGGAAAATTTTATTATAGATGCGCCTTTATTCAGCTGTTGCAAAAGATATAGAGCTATTATTGATAAAGACAGAAACATATTTAATGCTACACAATTAATAATATATACATATTAACGGCCTAATTTAATCAAAAAATAACTCTAATCTTATATTTTATTAATTAATGAAAAATCCAATTTTCTAAATAAAAAAAATAATAGAAAAGTAAATTGAAATATTTCTTCCTTATTTTATTTCTTCCGTAAATTATGTATTTAAATCGAAATGGGATTATCGAATCACGGGTATTAAAAAAATAACTCTTTTTTAGGTTTCATACTAAGATTGTAAGCGAGTATAATAACATCATGGTATTATATAACAAAGCGCGAATTGTGATGATGATGATGGTGGTTGGTTTGGTTGGCGGTTTGAATATTCAGCACAAATCTTTATCTCGTTCGTATAATATTATACACAAACACAAATATATTTATGTATATAAGATTTTGTTCTAATAAAATAAATTTCAACGGAGCTCATTATATATTCAAACATCGTTATATTTTTCTTACAAATAATAATCAAAATCTTGTTAAAGTTAAATCTTTTTACGCCACACCATACTGAAAACAACATAAGCACTATATACATACATATATACATAGATGACAAGTGAGGAAGAATAAGATTATGATTTCCTGAATGACAATCATGATGTTTGGTTTAATTTTTAGATTTTTTGTTGAATTTGAATTTTCTGTATTCGTCGGTATGTTTGGTTTTTTATTAAATGTTTATGTTACAAATTAGTACATATTATTTTAATTTAGAAGGAGTTTCTTTGCTTGTCTGAAAAATTTAATTTAATTTTTTTTTCGTTAAAATAATTGGTTCAGGGTTTCTAAAGATTATTTGCGGATAATTTAAAATGTCAAAATTCATCCTGGGATGAAAATGCTTACAGTTTAGCCCACCAAATTATCGTTAAAGTTTTATATATATGTACTTATATACGTAGCATGAATTCGCTCTCCGGTTATGTTTAAGAAAAGTGTAGTATGTATCTTCTATTTATTTTTAATTATACCATAAATACAAAAGGAATCCTTCTATATTGTAAATCATTTTGAAGAGAAGAAAAACCAACACAAATATTATATCAATAAATTACCAAAAAACAACAAATATATTTATTTAAGGAATTTATTAATTGTGACTTTTCTCTAACTGATTTCTAAAATCCCAGAGAGATAAGATACATATAATACACACAGTATCAAGAACAGCAACAAGATCCAAAAGTGAATTCATTATTTGTTTTTCTATTATTCTTATATACATTTTTATTAGATTTATTTTCTTTGTACGAGTATTATATACATATATACGAAAATATACAACTTTAATTTTTCCATCTTATGGTTTTTCTACAGAGTTTTTTTTGGTAGATATAAATTAGATATACATTTCATATTAATTTGTTATTTGCTCGTCATTTGTTATGAAAAGGAAAAAATCAAATGAAACCAAACTTTTCCGAATTTCTATGGTTTTTGATAAATTTTACCATCAATTCATAAATATTCATGAATTATTGCGAATATCTATGCCATTTGTGTATTGTGATAAATAATTTAATATCGACTATATAGAGAAAATTATCTAGTAAATTAACCATATAAATATATGAAAATTTTATTTTCGGTTTTTCTTCAGCACACAATTTTATCATGAAAAATGATATTTGTTTAATTATCAATATTTTTATTAATGTGAAATAAAAATGAATTACATTTATATTAACTAGAAACTTCAATAAATAATCTTTTGAGGACTCGGGACCGTACGGGCGAGCTATTTTTTACGAATTAATTAAATTAAATACCATCATAAAAAAAGATGGAGAAGGTCTTCGTCATCGCTGTTCATTCCATGAATATCCTTCTTTTAATTTGGAAATAGAAAAACTTGCGGGGTGCTTCTTATGTAGTTTCTGATTTCCTAATCGATAATTAGGAGTTTGATCCAGGCAGAATACTATTTGAAATGTTATTTTAATGGCGTTTAAAATTATGTCCAACATTTGATTTTGGATTACATTCTGAATTCTATTAGAAACAGCTCTGTTGGAATTTGTGAACTGTCTGTATTTTTTGAATTTATTTCCGGCGTTTAATAAATTTGTTAAAATAAATGACGAAAGAGAGCCATTTTATTTAAAATTGACAAAATTGTCAATTTGAATAGTGTAGCTACTAGTTACATATACATACATTTCACATTTTTATCGATCCATTCTGCGGATTTCGGAGTAGTTTTTATTAACCCTCAACAAAACATTATGCATCTTTCTTTAAACACTTATTCCCATAAACTTCTTTCATTCCATGTTAGATCAATGATAAATTTTACACAGGATAACTATATACTAACTACATTCTACCATATATATACACAATATGTATAAATAAAACCAACGTCTTTATTACTCGTAACACATAAATTAATTAGATTTAAACAAAACCTGAGCTGAAAAAGACGTAAGATCAACTAAATCGTAACGGAAAAAAACTATAAATTTACGTTGTCCACACACACACCCATACCGAAGCTTACCAAACCACTAAAGATGATAAAATGTGAGAAAGCCCTCCCACATAAGCGTAGATATAATACAAACTTTTACAACTAGAAATAAATTTATTAACTTACGTATGAACACAAGAAGAACAACATGAAAACTTTCAATCCAACAAATAAACCCCGTGTATATTGTTAAAAACTTAAATGAAAATAAACTTATACAACTTAGAGAAAACAATAATTTAAAGCAAAAATAAAATGCTGAGCAAACTTTAAAATGTAAAAGCAAATCTTAAGACGCAAAAAAGCGCAACGAATTGTTTTTTTCGTTTCTATTATTATTCTTATATCCCATAGAAAAATTTGTATGTCTTTTCCTTAGTTTTTATTTAAAGATAAATTTGTTTCATTAGTCTCTAATGATAGTTATTCTTTTTAGTATTGTATCTAGACTTGAGATTTTTAATTATTTTCTTAAACAATTTTTGTTTTGTTTTCTTCTTATTAGGATGAAAGCAGCGTACAACAGTTAATTGAAGCATGTATAACAGATGATGAGAAATTATATCTATGTGTCTCATCGCCAACAATTAAAGATAAGCCAGTACAAATTCGGCCATGGAGATTATCTGATGCAGATTTTGTGTTAGACGCATCGATGGCACTGGATCCACGGAAGACGGTGTTTGTTGGAGGAGTACCCCGCCCACTGAAGGCAATTGAATTGGCTATGATTATGGATCGTTTATATGGTGGAGTGTGTTACGCTGGTATTGACACAGATCCTGAATTAAAATATCCTAAAGTAAGTAATTATGATGTCTTAATGGTTTACGAGTACCATAGAGAATTATGGTGCTTAAAGAGAAAAATTAACTTACGGTCATTCTTAAATTTGGTTGCAATCTTTCTTACAAAATAAACTAAATCATTTAATCATCCTTATAAACAGGGCGCTGGACGTGTTGCATTTTCGAATCAACAAAGCTATATTGCTGCGATTTCAGCCCGTTTTGTACAATTGCAACACGGTGACATTGATAAACGTGTTGAAGTGAAACCATACGTTTTAGATGATCAAATGTGCGATGAATGCCAGGGACAACGTTGCAGTGGTAAATTTGCCCCATTCTTTTGCGCCAATGTCACTTGTCTTCAAGTAAGTATCTATTTAGATAAATAACGATATTTTATATTTAATTAATACATTTTTTATTTATTAATAAATAGTATTACTGCGAACACTGTTGGGCAACGATTCATTCTCGTCCAGGACGTGAATACCATAAACCATTAGTTAAAGAGGGAGCTGATCGACCACGTGCTGTACCATTTCGTTGGTGTTAAAAAACGAAACCATATTAAAAAAATTAATTATTTAATTAATTAATTTTTTTTTTAATTATATAAAATGTAAAGCGATATTTTTTTTATTATTATTATTAATTATTAATATATATAATATATATGTATATAATAATTAAATTATTTGAATTTTTTTAATTTTTTTTTGTTGTTTCCTAATTTTTATTAATTTATATACACGATGTATATAATTTAAACTTTGTGATAATTTTGATGTTTTATTTTATTTTTTTGTTATATAAATAATTTTTAATTAATTTTGTTTTTATTACCTATATGTGTATATGAGAAAACGCTTTACATTTTATTAAAATAAATTTTTATTAATTATTTTAGTTTCTTTTTTTTTTTTGCCTATATAGAGAGAGAAATATTTTTTAATAAAAATATAATTAATATATAATATATTATACATATAAAAATATTAGTAAATTTTTTTATTTTTCTGTAGGTCTGTTTTTATTTTTTTTATTAATTAAATAATAATTATTATATTTTTTAAATAAATAAAATTCGCTAAAATAATAAAGTTCAATGTATTTTTTATCGATAAAATATAGTTAAATTGAATTTTATTAATTTAATATATAAAAAAAAACAATTATAAAATAATAAAATCAAAACAAAAATTATATAGACGACATTTTTTTATATAAATACATATATTATATATAAATATAAACACACATATTATTAATATTTTTTTAAAAAATATAAAAAAAAATAAATAAAAAATACAACTACTTGTAGTTCATCATCATCTTTTGATGTATTTCGATATCTTGATAACAAATAATTAAATTATTTTTTAAATTAAAAAAACATAAAAAAATGAAAACTATATACACTTTTCCCCTTTCGTAGTTTAATTTTTATTAAACAAAAAATTAAATAAAATTATATATAAATAATTAATTAAATATAAAACATAAATATATATTCGCCAACGTTTATTTTATTAATTTGATTTGTTTTATAAATTAATTTTTTTATATATAATTTAAAAATTAATTATTTTTATATAATAAAAGGTAAAAACAAAATTATATATAAATATTCAAAGATCGTTTATACTTTTATAAATTTTTATGATATGTAAATAGCTGTAAAATATACAACATTTTTTTTTATTATTTTAAAAATTTGTTATTTTTTTTATATTAGCTTAATTTTTTGTTAGTTGGATTACGTTTTTTTTTTCTAAATATTTATCTGTATCGAAAACATACAAAAACTTAACGATTTCTTATATAAATACATACTATATATTAACTTACTGAATTATATTAAATTTAGGTCACAGGTGAATTACATAAAGATGTCCAAAATTATGAAAAATAGTTGTAATGGTAAGTGTTGCAAAAAAAATATTTCAAGCCGATGGAGATATTAGTAGTGCGCTATACCATAATTTCGAATTATCGAAAATCGTCATCTAATTGTTTTTATTTTTATAAATTTAATACGATCTAGCATAAACTTGTTAGTGGAATCGTATTTACATTTGATTACATATTAGAATCCATTTCAATTTCAAATTACTTTATAAATATGATTAGTGTAACTAAAATATTTTGGCTCAAATTCAACAACATTGCCTATTTCGGTTTTTGCGAAATTCCATTTATATTTTGAATCTCATATTCTAAACATGTTCAACTATGCTTTAAGAATAAAATCGTTTCAATTTTTGGCAGAATTAAAGCTAATTTGGGATTATAAATTGTGAGCACTCATTCGACGGTAATACGATTTTAGGCATCTTTATAAATTTAGTATATGGCTAAATTTAATATCAAACAACACACACACACAGAATAATATCTTGTTATAAAAGAATTTTTAAATAATAATAAAAAAATATATAGACTATTTTTATATAATTTAAATTTAATGATGAAAAAATATTATATATAATTAATAAATTAAAAAAAGATTAATAATATACAAAAAAAAATTTAACCGGTAGAAACGATAAAATGATAAAAAATACTAAATAATAGACAAAACAATATTAGAAAAATTTTGGAAAAACATTATAATAAATTAAAATCTAGTAAATTTTTATTTTTTATTTTATTTAATTAAAAACAATTATTAAAAACTAAATAAATAAAAAACAAAGTCGTCCTATATTTTTATAATTTATTCATCTTTTACAATAAAAATATTAAATAAATAAATAATTGCAAAATTAATAAATAAAGTATATAAGTATTAATAATAAAAATAACTAATTAATAAATAATATATATATTAATAATAAATGGATGTACAGTATGATTCATATGAAATAATACGAGTCCGTTCTCTTATTTCCATTTCTTCAATCGTACTGTATATTCATCGCCTTTTATAGAACAATTCTTGCAAATTAATATTTAAGCTAAATAATTAATTCATTAATTAATTAATTTTTTGATATAAACTTCTCTAGTCACACACAGAAGAAAGAAGATATTGATTAATTTAATTTTTTTTTTTTTTAAATCACAATTTGATTATCGCGATTATTATAATTAAAATTAGTTAAATATTATTAATTATATTCAATTATCAATTTATGATGTGAAATAATATTCTGATTGCGTGATTGACAACACACGGAGACACATGAGAGTTTTGTTTTATGTCAAAAATATATCATTTTACGCGTAGCCAAGACGGAATACATCATATTACAAAGATTTATAGAAATGGAATGCGTAGAATTATAGAACGTGTAATTTTGATGTGGTCTAGGCTAAATTGGTTATCTAATTAGTAAATCAAAAATAAACAATCGTAAAAAATTATCTCAATCTCGAAAGAATGAGATTTTGACACGGGTTGCAATATTTACTTACTTACGGCATCAGAGCTCAAACTATATACATGGTAGGTAGAAAAGCAATTTAATTAATAACTCGTATTTATTGATGCAATTTTTTCATGCCGATTTGTAATATTTTGTAGGCTAGATTGCAAATGTAAACATATCAAAATAATACGGTGAACAAAACTGAAACCACATTGCAGGTGATAAATTTCTAGATTTATTCCTACGAAAAATTGATCATAACCAGCCTAGACCACAATAGAATACAGTAATATCGCAAATAAAAAGCTCATTAGCATATAGAAAAGTAAATAGAAATTAGAAAAAAAAATCGATAACGAACACATGATGCTTGTCTGTCTACACCGTAAACACAATACTGCGATTCTTCAAGTACTATACCAACCCAAACGTTTTATTATTCCCTATTATTTTTGTTTTTAAAACGATAATCAAACTATTATAAATCGGATGTTTATCAATAAAATTAAATAAATCTGCTTCATATAAACGGTTACCTAAAAACAATTTCTCGCTTAAATAAGAATTCTCAACAATTTGTCGCTTTAACAAAATTCAACCACAACAACCAACCAAAACTCATATAACATAATTTTTTTTCATATTTTCAAAACTTCTAATAAACTACTAATACTATATATAAATTATTTTTGATCGTTGGCAAAAATATATAAAAATAAACCAAATAAATATTAAAAAATAAAAAATAAATCTTTTTCTATTTAATCGGTGTGATAATGTTCAAAAATAAAATAATAAAAAACGCTATATATAGACAAAAAAATATATTAAAAATCGCGTATATTTTAGCTGTCTGAATTAAACAAATAAAAAATGAAACAATTAAATAAATTTTATACTACTATATTGTTACCTAAATAAAATAAATAATTCTTATTAGAATAATTATAAATAAATAAAAATACATATTTTTTCTCTTCAAAAAATATTTGTATGTGCAATAAATAAATAAAAAACAAACCAACCTAATAAATAAAATTTTTAATATAAATAAATATCTTACATATGACAAAGAAAATAAATTAAAAAAAAAAGATTAAATAGATTATTTTTTACATTGTTCGTGTATTTTTGATAAAATATTAGTAAAATTCTTTTTATTTTATTTATATATAAAATTTAATAAAAAACAAACAAAACAAAAAATAATTAATTTATATATTATAATATATATAATTAAATTAAATATCAATATTGTTATATAATTTTTTTATAAATATATATTTAAATCATCTATATACGTATACAAGGGAGTGGACATACTAGACCAAAAATTCTATAAATCGCATAATAATTATTGTATTATTAAAAATCGCCCTGTATATGTATATATAATATATATTAATCATTATATGTACATAAAAATAATTAAACGCTATGCGGGTAGATAAAAAAACAAAAAATTAATTAATTAATTAATTATTATAAAACTGGCCTATTAATTATATATTATTTCTTATTAATCTCATAATTATATAATTATAAAAACCATTTATTAGTTCTCTAGTCATTTAGTTCAATTTTTTTAAATTAAATATAAAACAATAATATATATAAAATAAATAATATATTTTTATTAAATTAAATTAAATACATCACTAATTGAGGCTAATTTAGAATATATATTTTTTTGTTTTTCAAATATTGACCAAAGTTTTATATAAAAATTAAAAATCTAACCCGCTACTAAAAATAAATAAATAATTAATTTTTGACTGAATTATTATTTCACAAAATTACTAATTATTATTATATTATTATTTTTTACATAAATAAATTAAATAAAAAGTGAGCAAATAATTTTGTACAAATTAATTTAGAAAATGAGTAAAAGAAAAATTATAACGAAATTATATACTTAAAAATCATAATAAGAATAATAATAACAAATAACATAATTTTCATATTGGACAAAATTAATAAAAGTCGTGCGGTATTATATACATAAATTAGAAATATAGAAACTTAATAAAAATTAAATAATATTAATACGTATATTGTATTGGGTAATATTTATATATATGTATATTATTTATAAAATAATTTTTTTTAATTAAACTTAATAACGTGATTGGGCCTTTCTTCACGAAAAATTTATTAAAAAAAACCACATTTTTTTTACTAAATGTATTTTTCAAAATTAATTATGTGTATTTTATACATAAAAATATTATTATTATTAAAATATATATATATATATATATATATATATATATATATATATATATATATATTTATGAAATAAGAGACAAAAAAATATATAAGATAATTTTTTTTACTATTATTATTATTACTATTAATCAAATTAAAAATTATATTATATATAATTCGCGCACGGCTTTATTTATCATTTTCGAACTAAAATCAATTTTTTAAAAAAAAAAAGACAGAAATACTAAATATTTTAAATAATATATTCAGGGAATTGAACAAAAAAATCGGGAAGAATTTCTTCTATTTAAAAAAAAAATGGTTTCATTTTTTGCAAAAAAAAATTAATTAAAAAGTGAAATATTATTAAATTAAGACTTATAATTAAAAATAATAATAATAATAATTACGAATTATTTTATTTTATTTTGATTAAATTAATTAATTTAATAGTCCCGTTCAATTCCCGCGTGACAAGCTAAATGTTATTTATTAGTTTTAACACAAATAATGAATTAAATTTCGATAACGATACAAGTATTAGGATATTAGGATACCCATTGAACGGTTTAAAAATTAATAATTATTTCAAATCGTAACACCATCGATTTGGTTGTATGATGAAAGAAAAATTGTGTTTGTACTCGTATCGAACCGACAATTAAAAATTAAAAAATCATCGAATGATTTTTGTTATTTTTAACAATATAACCAAAAACTCAAAAATTACAAACAGTCGAACTGTTTATAACAAATAAAATATATTTTTTAATGAAATAATAAAAATAAAATTAATTTAAAAAAACATTTTCCTATATAATCCTCTCACCATTTTTTATATCTATCTAATATACGAAATCTATGATTATTAAATTAATTTATTAGTTAAAAATTAATATTATTATACTAAATATATACATATATATTATAATTATTAAACAAAAAATATTGTTGTTTTTTTATTTTTATATCAAAATATTTGTTTTTTAAAAACCACTTTTTTACTACTTTTTTTACTATTATGTATATTATTATTAATTATTAAAAATAATAAATAAATTAAAAATGCTTACAAAGCGTGTGTTGAAAAATAATTGGGTGAATAATTTTTGTATATTTAAAAAATAAATAAATAATGAATATATAAAAAAAAATTAAAATATTAATAAACCACGGATTTTTTTATGTTAATTTCGATTTTACTTTGTTGTTCTTTTAAATATCATTTTTTATATAAAAATTTATAATATTTTTTTTATAAAATATAATAAACATATATTCTATTTTTTAACAAAATAAAATTTAAAACCAAAAACAAAAAAATATTATGAATATCTTTTTTTATGTAGAAGAATTTCACTTTTTAATAATAAATATATATATATATATATATATATATATATATATATATATATATACATATATATATATATATATATATATATATATATATATATATATATATATAATATATATGTATTTATATATATATATATATATATATATATATATATATATATATATATATATATATATATATATATATATATATATATATATATTATATATATATATAAATGAATAAATAAATAATATATATACATATATACAAATACATAATGAAAATAAATAAAAATAATTAAAAAATTATATATAAATAATAAATAATGGGAATGGAATGTTTTTTTATACTTGTAGCTAAAATTTTTTTTATTTAAAAAATAAAAAACAATAATTTTTAAATATACATAAAAAAAATTAAAAAATTAAAAATTAGTAAAAATCAAAAAAAAAAAAATTAATAATATAAATTAATTAAATTAATTGAAAAAAAACAAGAAAAAATTTTTTTTATAATAGTGCCATTTGTATTCGATTTTTGTTTATTAATTAATTATTATAAAATATATCATTTTTATAATTTTTGTTGAATTTTTTTTATTTTTATAAGTTTTAATACTTTTATATTTTTATATATATACATACATATAAAATTGAAAAAAATGTTTTAATGGGTTTGAAATTTTTTTCGTTTTATTATTTATAATTATGGAATTTAAATTAAAAAATTTGTGTTATTTTTATAGAAAAACAAAAACAAAAAACAAATGTGAAAATTATAAAAAAAACTAAATATTAAAAATATTGTTTGTATCTTTTATTAGATTTTTTATTTTATTTTTATTATTGTAAATAAAATAAATAAGAAACATTTTTTTGCTTTTAATTTATTGAGTTTTATTTTAATTGTTATAAGAAATATTTATATGGTTTTTTTCAGTTCAGTTTTTATGATTGTGTTTGTGAAACGTCATTTTTAATTACAGCACATATTCATCATTCATATTTTTCGTTTTATTTTATAATTTCTTATTTTGATGGTAGACGATCATTACAATATTTGCTAAATTATATAATAAAATCGAACCCATCGAATTTGTATTTTGATGGGACAGTCCATTAAACTAAAGATATGTTCACTTTTTCTCTGCCGCCTAAGCTCCTCGGAGTCATCTTTCCGTCAATTTTTTTTTTAAATCGTGACAGGAGGTTGTGATTAATTTATTAGAGATCGACATTTATGTATTTGCTCACTTACTTATTAAATAAACCAGCCTAGTGTCTTAGCCAGCGTTTATACATAAATTTTTGTGAAACTAAATATATCAGCACATATTTTGACAAATAAAAAATTTGCCTATATTAACTAATGCATCTATTGCAAAGCTGCGATGGGTTAAATAAAGACAATTATAGCCAAATTTAAAGGAATATAACATTCTTTGTAGGGATATTTTAAAAGAATTGCACGACATTAATTTTCTTGAAGATTTGATTATTCGATTTTTTATTATCTAGTAAGAAGTTACATTTTAAAATGAGTGAAATTACGAGTATTACGCTAAACCAACCTCGATTACATCCAACAACGAATAAATTATTTGGGATGACGATCGAGCAAGTTTAGAAATCTACTGTCTTAACACATACGTTCTGACATTCTAAGGCAGTTTGGGTTTGGGACTTCAAGAATTACAGATAAAATGTACGGAATTTGAAATTTAACTCATTATTCAAATAAGTTAAACGAAATTGATTTATTGAGGCTTAAACCACTTTTGGAATTTAAATTGTTTGTATTCTTCACTATACCAAAAATGTTTTAACTGAAATATACTTTTAAAATAGCCTACATTTTTATAAATTCGTTTTGATTTATAGTAATGGAGTAAAATTGTACATTTTAAATTAAATTTTATGAATACGTGAAGTAAAAATGGTTCACACAGCCATATTGCCCCAAAAGATAGGTTACCTTTAATTTTACTCGAAATTACCAAACATATATGTTCAGGTTTTCTTTTGCCTAAAATGTCAAATTCTGTTGCTCTTTGCTTATAAATATATGGTGTTATGTCGGTAAGAAAATATATAAGTCACATTTCCATTTTTTGTATCGTTGATTACAGAAAATTGCACTTAACTATGAATTCCACGGTGAATAAAACACTCAACCGTAAGTATATAAATTTTAAATCTCAATAATTACCTTTAATCATTTAAAATTCAATCATCCTTCATCATTTTTATTATTACGCTAATTAAATATAATTTTGCTAATTTTTAATTTGTTTCACAATACACAATTAATTTTCTAAACGATTTACTTTTAAATTCAAATTTTGTAGTGGCGCGAACAAACCAAAATAGATTAATTAAAATTATGTTTTGAAACCAATAATTAGAAAAAATAATAAACATAGTGTTCCAAATAATATAAAAACAAAATTCATTAAAAATATGCTCTCAAAAAGTAAATTAAAATAGAGAAATAAATAATTTAAAAAAACGTTATTTTTTTAATAAATAAAATAATTTAAAAATAAAATGTTACTTGTTGGCATTCCCTTTTGACCTTTGTTTTTAAATAGACAATGTATTATGCAAAAAAAAAAAAAGAAGATGAATAATGAGTTATATAATTATATTATAAATAATAATAATAATTAATGAATTAATAATGGTATAATTTTCTTATTATAACCAAATACTTTACAGCTTTTTATATTTTTATTTTATTTTTTACTTTAAACATTTATTTTCAATATAGAGAAAAACACCCATAATGTAAAAAAAATATTTTCTTAATAATAAATAAATTTTAAAAATATTTTTCTATTTATAAGTTTATACATAAATCCGTATAATCCATAAAAATATATATTTTTTAAACGACTATACTACTAAACATTGTATGTAGTTGTAACGATATAATCCAAAGAATTGTAGTGAAAAATATGTCATTAATATGTTGTGGCCTCTGTATAACACAACTCGGCAATACATTATTTTAAAACGTTAGATTTGGCTTAAGTAAATGTATTGCGATTGTTGGGAGAGAACTTAATAGTATCAACATCAAAATTTATATTTTACAATTTAAATAAAATTCTAGAATTTTAAGAGTTACACGCGTACGTATATACTTGAAAATAAACTTAAATTCCATATAGATCCAATTTTATTTGTGACACGATACTAAAATTATAATTCTATTCTGTAATAATAAAAAACCCAATAAAAATTTTATAAGCGTGTACAAAGCGTGTAAAATATTTTAAAAAAAAAAACTAAACTTAAATCAAGTTAGAAAATTCTAGAGTAAAAATTAAAACTCGAGTTGCCATTTAAAGCCATCAACTTTATAATTGAATATGTTACTAGCCAATGACATTGCAATAGATAACTACTACTGAGTGTTAATACTGTTTTAAAATCGCTCCATTTAATGAATGGCCGACAATATTTAAAATATAGTATTAGTAGCGAATTATATATGCATGACACAAATTATTTATTATATTGTTTCTCTGCATAGAGAGAATCGAAGAAAATTAAACAAAAATGAAAATAATTTAGATAAAATTTAGTTTTTAATTTTAATTATATAACGTTAATTATTAAGGTGGCACTCGAAATCTATAGATATATACACATAAAATAATATTGCCACACTAGAAAAAAAAAAACGCCTTATTTGAGATTCTTCCAATTTTTCATTACTACATAATTGAATATTTCTTATTTATTTATAAATTTTTATTTTATATTACTTTTTATTATATTATTATTATGATTATTAATTAGTCGACCTGATTTTATATAGAGAAAAAAATTAATAAATGAATGAAAAAATATATATTTAGCAACTTCTATCTATAAAAATATATTCTATTTTAATAAATAAATCACCATGCGATTTAAAAAAAAAATTAATAATTTTTACAAGAAATATATTAAAATCAAAAAATCTAATGGTGCCTCTCTTCATTTTTTTCATATCATCGCGTATCATTAATTAATTAATTTATATTTTAAAATAAATATGTATTATTTACAGCTTGTCATGCAGCAAATAAATTACATCTCTTATTATTACTTAATTCTTTAAAATGGCATTAATTAATTACATATATATCATAAACAACAATCGAAATAGGTTTCACACAATAATTTAAATAAAAGAAAAATAGTAAAATTATTTTTATTTATTTATCATAAAAAAATATTGTATAAAAATAATTATATTTTTGATAACAAAAAAATAAATAAAACATTAATTTATATTATTTATTTAACGTTATTGTTTAATTTATCATCGCGCATTCAATTTTTACTTTATATTTAATAATGTATATTTAATAAAAATAAAAATCTAAATATTTATAAAATTAATTCAAATTTCACTTTTTTCTCTTTATCTCTATTTCTATTTATAAAAAATAAATATGTAAACAATAAAAATGTATATACATTCATAAATAAAAATTAAATATTTAACAAAATAAATATTTAATTTATTCTACTGTTATATATTTTTCAACAACAAAAAAAATTAAACATCAGCGCAGACCGCATTAAAAAAAATAAATAAATAAAACTAGAAATAAAGCAAATGCTTGTTAAGCAAAAAATAATAAAAATGTAATATTGTGATTATAATAAAAAAATAATAAATTAAAAATTTATAAAAAATAAAACAAAATCGATTTTTTTTTTATAATATAAATATATAAATAAAAAATAAAAATTAATTTTTAAATGCGAAAAAGTATAAAAATTAAAATTTTTAAATGTAATATTTTTTTTATAAATATATATACATATATGTATATATATATATATATATATATATATATTATATTATTATAATAAAAAAAATTATACATTTTATTTTTTAAAATAAAATTTAATAATGAAGATGTATTAATTAATATAAAAGAAAAAATATTTTTACTTGTAAACTATAAATATATTATATTAAAAAAATAATTAAACAAATGAATAATTAAAAATTTGATAGAAATTCCATTTTTTAATTTTTATATTACGTACATATACATATATAAAATATATAATTTATAGTATTTTATTTTTATTTTATTAAAATTATTTTTTTATTATGTTTTATATTTATATATTTAGTTTTTGTGTCTAAAAAAAATTCAAATATTTGTAGATTTTCTATAAAAAAAAATTATAAAACAAAAAATTATTATTATTCAAGATAATAGCAAAAAAAATTATTATAATTAAACCAAAAATACAGAATTTTGTACATAAAAAAAATTTGACGAAATAAAATAAATAATTCATTAAAAATATCTCGCATTTAGTAATTTCCGTTATAAGCCCCAACAGTTATACTTCGATCCGATAGAATCAAAACTCAAATAATATTTGGAAGATATTGCTGGCGTTTATCAATCAAACAGTAGTTTAGAGAATAGCTCGATTTATGAACCAAAAATGGGTATACACCACACAG
Organism: Tipula unca; assembly: GCA_951394425.1. Classification (NCBI taxonomy): domain Eukaryota; kingdom Metazoa; phylum Arthropoda; class Insecta; order Diptera; family Tipulidae; genus Tipula; species Tipula unca. The sequence continues at coordinate 1,893,869 of OX596381.1, read as the reverse complement.
ATAATTATCAAAATTAAAGTTGAGTAAAACTCCGAAGAAGTTCGGTTATTTTAAAGATAAAAATTTTAAAAAAAATTAACAAATTTCACACTTTGTATTGGAGCTTAGATTCATTTGATATCATTTTGCTTGCTACAGCATAAAATTTAAATTTGAGTAATTTTTGCGTGTGATGGTATTTCGCCGAACTATTCTCAACGGTTATATGATCGATCAATTTAGTTTTGATTAAGTGATAGGGGCTTCGTTTCATTGAATTCTGTTCGACTGCAACATAAAAACAATAATAAATATGGAATTTTATGAAAATCACGTAACCAAGTGGTTTTGTATATTTTTGACAGTAAGTAGGTTTCTTATTTCAAATTGGTGCAACTCAGCTGCTGTTAAAAGTCCAAAGGTCGGTTTCCTTTCAGATATCGCTGCACAATTCGTTCCGGATCCGCACGCAGATCGTGACCGAGCCAGTTACTGGCTGAGATCTTTTATCATGTACAAAATATAGGGGATCTTGTTCACGATGTTGTACAGAGCTCGGTATGTACCATCTTCTTTGCGTCTTGGGCCGTAAATCACTTACGTAAATAACTCGTCCATCAGTGTCCAACTTTCACATCCATACATATTAACAGGCCTGGTCAGTGCTCTGAACAGCTTCAGCTTCAAGGCACTTGATAGGTGTATAGATTTTAGCAGTGGACTTAGTGAATACAAAGCACGACCGCCTGCCGACAACCGCTCTTTAATATCCTCAACTTCGATGTTATCGTGAGTGATAAGAGAACCCAAATATTTGAACCTCCTCACTCTCTCAAACATGTTGTGACCACTACTAAAATCTGGTGTGCCATTATCCGTATAGCCAGAGATTATGTAAGTTAGTTTTGGTCCAACAGAAGCTGAAAACTTTACCAGCGAATCAGGTATTTCCTTCGCTCCGTTGTTATTCAGTCCATTCATGCATATGAAATCACCTGATTGGACTGCCGATATAAGATGTTGTGCTGAGGTGTTTCAGTTTTACAAAAGATGTACTCCATCATGAGATTAAAGAATATCGGAGGCAGAGCATCTCCTTGTCGAACACCCGAGTTAACTGCGAAAATCCTCGATAGCCTGTTCTCAACTTTAAAACAGCATTGAGACTGCATTACTTCATTCTACACAATCGTCCCAATTTTGTGAGGTGTAACTTCGCATCGCCATACTATTCGAATAAGGTCGAAAGACAGTTCCACAAAGTCTCCCTACGGAATATCAAGAGCTCCGAATTAATGCAGTCCACCCCAGGTGAGCGTTTTCGTTCTACTCTGTGCTTGGCTTTAGTGAATTCCGCACGGGGTGGAAGAAATGGGCATAGCAGTTATACAATTTTAAGGTGGTGGTGAAGTGACTAGCATCATTGGCTTTCGTTTCATGGAATTTGTTTCAAATCTCACAATCATAGATTGGATATTAGTTTTATTGAATTCTTTTCGCAGGTTACATAAAAACATGACTGTTAAATTTTATGAAAATCACGAAATCAAAATTAAATTTGTCGTTATCGACGAGAACAATTTGACCCAAATAGATGAATTAAATTTATTATTTTAATTAATTAAATTTTATGATGTATTTGAATAAAGAAAATTGAAAATTTTAGCAGTCACTGATGAGTTGAACCGATTTGAAAGAAGAAACTAAATTAAAACAAGTTTTGATCCTTCCCGAAACTTGAACTCATATTGCACGAAACGAAATCCAATAACTCTATTCATTCAACCACTCGCGTTCTAATACTTGCCATTTGTATAGATAAAATTAATTTTAACAGATACTGTTCGTCTCTGTCTATTCACAATTTAGTAGTCCGTAGATAAAATTGTCCAGTACAGCAAGGCTTCAGAATATTTTCTAGTATGTGCGCGAGTTCAGCTCATCAGTTTGACGAGAACGAAGCTCGATTTGAGTTTTCCGTTTTCCTATTTTAATGTAATGAAATCCCTAATAAGTATTAAGCAGTTAGTAATGTATACCCTATACGTGCTTCCAACAAATTACAAATTTAAAAATTGACAAATTTATTTTACAAAAAAAAAAAAAAAAGGAAAACTAATAAAAGAAAATTTGTGTAACAATATTAAACGAATTTAAAAGTATGTACAATATTATCAATAATCAAGGCTATTCCGTTCATTATAATTTTGCAGATTCTGCGTCGCGGTTTCCCTCTTTCGGCACTAAGTTCGGATACAGCTGGGCGATTTGTCCTAGCGGTGTACAAAATCGACCACTAAAATCAAGACGTTTTGATGTGTTGGTGCGTTCGGATGACTGCACGATGTCCAGCAACGTTCTGTATAAATATAAATAAACTCATTAGTTACTTAATTAGTAGGCATAGGGCGGATTAATCCGCATACTTATTTCCCGGATTAGAAAACAATTTCTTTTTAAGTGATGCGTCCGAAGTGTGTGGCGGTGACATTGGTGAATCGGTGGTAGTTCTAATAACACTAACACGTAAAGTGCTTGAGCTGCTTTCACCGGATGGATCAAGTTCTCGAATAGCTTGATCCAACTCAACCTTATCGGCAGTTTGATCAGGTCCTCGTGCCCTACACTCCCTTATACAAGTTAATATCGCGTTATGTCCGGCCGATTTACCAGTACGAGAAACCAGTACCTCGAGCTCCGACCACAACAATCGATACTGTTCATCTTTTTTATTTCCTTTAAGGCGATGCCCTATGTTCGGCAGATTTAACGGCTCATGCCTTGCCTCCAGTCCAACGATTGTGTATACACATTGCTTACACTGTAGCACTTCTTCATCAGTCAATTCCTCTTTGTTCACAAGCGCTAAGATTGGTTCCACATACTGCCTAACATTATACAGGACTGTCGCGCCTAGTGTTAGTGGAAAATATCTTGAATATTTACCAATCCGACTCCTCATTTTGAATAGATTTTCATCAGGCTTCCGTTCGGCAACGGCTTTTAATGGCACTAGTCTATTGATTTTCATAAGGGCAGCAAAATCGGTGATACGGTAATCCCATACTTTTCCACCAACACCTTCCGATATGGACGGCGGATCTTCCAGGCAACTTCTAGCTACGTTTAATGTGTGGATGAAGATTTCGCCTCCATGGGCCGATAATAAATGGCTGGTAATTTTTCCGCCACTCTTCCGAGGCATTTCAAGCAGAACAGACCGACCATTCAGTAAAAAATTGATCAGGCACGAAGAAGGGCGCGATGTAACATCGACTGGAGTGACACGATGTTGGGCCAAACATGGCTGCATATCGGAAGCACCACAATTTCGAGGTGTACACCATTTCAGCGTGACGGTTTCATAATCAACACCTTCTTTTAAACTTCGCGGCAACGTGAGTTCGGTACTAAGTAGTATGGAATGGGCTTTACTGCCATGAAATATCTCAACATCGTAATTGGCACTAGAGCTGGCATTTTGCTCTTCCTTCATCGGAATTCCAGTTACCGTTGTACTTGCCAAATCGTAATGCGGCATAATCAGACGGGTCAATTTATTCGATAGAGTTGTCGCCCGCACTGAATGTATTTCACTGGTGAGATTTGGCGAGATTTCTAGTGGTGCTCGATTCGTGACCATTGATTCTCTTGTGGCTGGATACAAATTTATAATGACTAGATGGCAATTGTCGATTGACAGCAGATCTGGATTTGTGCTTGATGTGACGTTCTGCTGTAGCAGGACTGTGTGAAATATGTCCTCGAGATTTTTCATGCTGGCATCATCCCGTGCCGATGTAATACAAATCACTCGACCCCGATTCGTCAATTTCGTTGAATCCGATTTTGGTGTGAAATCTTTTTGTGTATCAGTGGGTTCGGCGAGCGCTTCCACCGCCGCTCGCAATCCATGTATAACCGAAAACTCTGTATTTTGTGCTGGAGCTCTTGGTGGTACACCAACCATGCTCATTGTGTGCATGATGTGTGTTAAATTCTGGGTCAGCGTATTCCATGTATTTACTATATGCGCCGCAACATCACTAACCACAAACCTCACTAATTTACCGCTAGGGAATAAATCCCACACGATACGGGAATACTCAATCGATGATTCCACTGAACAGGTCCATAAACTTTTACTAATTGGCGGTATTACGATGGTACTCGTCGGGACACTGCGGCTTTTTACAAATTCCAAATCAACAGGAAAATCACCCGAAATACCAAAGTATGGGGTATGATCCAATACAAATACAGTTTTATGATTAGTCTCATTCATTTTGCACCGATTTATAATTCAGTTTAAAAAAATTAAAACAATAAACTACAATACTTTTGACGTGACATCGAATATTGATGCTGTTTTGGAAATGAAATGTCAAAATAAATATATAAACAGTGCATGAGGTAGTGGCTGTTTAGTTTTATGGTTGCTCAGTTTTTTTGTAAAGAGATGGCAGACAAGTAGTCAAACAAAAGTGTAAAATTTCATAGTTTAAAAATAAATTATGTGTTGCGGTCACAATAAATTGTAAATATAAACCATAAAAAACTATAATTTTGTGGTTTTAACAGATTTTATCAATAAAATATTCAATTTTAAATAATGGTTTGTATCTTTGGTGGATATGTATACAAAACTAGTACATTTCTGTAGTAACATAAACAAAATTAGATGGGTGAGTGTAAGGTTTTAAATAAACCTATTAAAAACCTGACAATTTCAATTTATTGAATATTCACTGTAATTTGATACGATACGGTCCCACGCAGTAAGATAGTTTCTTATTGTAATGTAAATGTTTCAGCGTTTTTCTCCACCATTAGTGTACCACCGATGCCACGTTTTTCCACCTCATGATAACACTTTACTTTGACTTGGAGGAGGCGTATTAAATCCAACCACATCTCTTGTTGCTTAATACGATCTTCTTTGGAGGTGGTCAAATATTGTCGCTCTTCTTGAAGACGATGTAACAAATTTTCTTGCTCTTTAATTTGCATATTTAGAGATTCTTTGAGTGACATGCGATTACCATTCGGATTCGACGATAGTGTTTTTAGTTCCTCACTCGCCTTTTCCAGTAGGATTTCGGCACGTTCGTGTTCCGACTGTAAAAATTAGAATTAGAAAACTTTGTGTAAGGACGGATTGTGAACTGTTTACCTTATTTTCCTGCCATTTGGTTTCCAATTTTTTTATTTGGGTCTCATTTTCTGTTATCTCTTTTTGGATGGCCGCTACCTCAGCATTTAATGTACCTTTTAATGCATCGTATGACTGAAAATTTAATTAACAGCATTAATCTTATGGATACGGCATAGATAAATAATGTAGACTGTATCTAAATTTAGAACCCTTCCAATCCAATCATCTCTCCTCCACTGGTCTGTAAAAACCGCAGCTGTATAATAAGAGTACCAAGCTAAGACCATATAATTTGTACCCCACTACATAATTTTCTAATTTGTAACGGGATACACGTTCTTATGTGCATAAACAACACTAATCTAAAGACAATAGCAAATTACTTCGTAATACACGCCTCTGAATAAAATTCAAATCCCCAGAGTTTAGAAAATAAATTACAGATTCAGAACAGTCAATTGTATAGCAAAAAATCCAAGGCGGGGAAATTTGATTTTTCATTCCAGTTTTACAGCCTTTTGTTAAAACGAAACGAAATATTTAACCGAATCCTGTTTTTATGTACATCTGATCCTTTTTTTTTTTATTACCTGCTCTTAACATTTGTTTTCTTCGTCCCCGTTGTTTTCTTATTCCCTTTTCCTTAAGTCGATCGTTGAAATAAAATACAAAAAATTGTAAGACGTCTGCTAACTACTCAACAAAATAAATTTTTATTCTTCAGTTTCGTTTTATGGCTCCATGTGTGAGCACAGTGTGCGAGTATATAGTGAATAATAACAGTTGAAGTGTTTCAAAATTGTAAAATAAAACTTTGGTTGAAAAATGAAACAACCGCGTGATCAAAGTACAAATTTTGTGCGTTACACATCCAAGACGATAAAAACAGTGGCCAAAATAAATTTACTGCATCTCTTGAACGAAAGTGTTACGAAACCGATAAAAAATTTGCTGAAAACTGAACATTTGTGTGATAAAAAAAGGCGGGAAAAAATAAAATCTGAATTTCATCAACCGTCGATCCAATACGATCTTGATCCGTACACGAATTTGGATAGTAGTTTTGTGAAAAATAAAAATTTAAGTTACATTTTCAAGGAGAACAGTAATAAATTGAATTACTATAGTGACGGCAGTGGCAGTCCATTGAAATTTAATTTCCGTAATGATTTGAACGAATTTATCAAGAAGCATAAACCGGAGAAGGAGATGATAGGAGATTTGATGACAATGTTGCGGAATTATGGACTAAATGTGGATAATGAACAAGAGTATCGACAAATGCATCTGCCATCGCCGAAAAAGTATAATAGAATCGAGATAATGACAATGTCGTCTGGGAAGTATGTACATTTTGGCGTGGAACGGTTCCTAAAGCGTGTGCTCAAAATGAACGGAATTAAAGTGCAAGACGATACCAATAAAGTATTGTACATTGATATCGCATTCTATGTAGTCAAATCGATGAAAATGGAGATCGGACTCGAGCTACCACAACATTTGGTTATTTTGGGTCGACCAGCTGGCGGATATTACAACCACAATTGTAAGGAGCCATTTGTGATCGGAATTTATGAAGGACTGTTTACATCATCAACGATTGCAAATGAAATTCTTCGACCATTCGTCGATGAAATGCTTTCGATTCGGGATAATAAAATCACGCACACGAACAACATGGTATTTTCGGTGCAAATTCGTGCAATAATCTGTGACCCAATCGCAAATAGTTTAGTGACGTGTACCAGCCTGCCGGACTCACTGTTTGGCTGCTCGAAATGTAATTTAAACGGTAAATTAGAATTCAATCACAGTATAACCAGCTATCCGGATTTCTGTCAAGCGTGCAATTTACGATGTGATGACGATTTTTTGTATCCAGAACAAATCGATCATCATACAGGGATCCCAATTTTACGCGAACTCGAAATTGGTTTAATATCACAATTCTACATTGATTACAAATACACCGTGTGCCTAGGCGTTATGAAACGAATGCTCGAGCTATGGATGTTCAAAGGTAAACTTGACTATCGACTAAACAAGAAAACTATCAACGATATATCGAATGAGCTCGAAAGTATCAGCAAAAGTATACCAAAGGAATTTCTCGCCAAACCGAAAACGCTGCAGGATGATTTAAAATATTGGACGGCGTACGATTACCGGCAGTTTCTTTTGTATTATGGGCCAGTCGTCCTACAAAAACGTCTACCACAAAATTATTACGTTAATTTTCTACATTTGAACCTCGCACTTCGCATTATGATAAACCCGGGCACCCAAATACAGTGTAGCGCCAATATATGTAGTGGCTTATTAAATAATTTCGTAACTGAATTCTCAAAACTGTATGGCCCCGATCTGATCGACTACAATATCCATAATCTAATTCATTTGGACGATGTGATATTTAAATCGTTTTCAATCGATTCGGTAGGCGGATTCCAATACGACAAGCAAATGAATTTTATCACGACAAACATCATGAACGGCATTGATTTAGAAAGTTTAATACCACGAATTGAAGAGAACACCGAATGTATATTCGAAAATAAAAAGAATCTCTCGACCATGAATTATCCATATTTGGACGCCAAAAATAATTTAATATGCCGGTACGCGATGCTGAGTAAAAATGAGCCGGATAACTATGTAATCACAACCAAGGATGAAGTCGTTATAATCGATGAAATTACAAAATTATGCGATGCAGACGAGATCATTATATATGGACGGCCGGCCACAAGTGTTATCATGTATCAGGCACCAGTTACAATACAAAAAATGATGTTGATGATGGCGAAGCTGTCGCGTCAAATTTTCAAGTTGAAAGACATAAAAGCGAAAGCGGTTAAAATTTCAACGACAAATGGTGATTATATTCTGCCGTTACTGACACCATAGTTATCCTTGAAATTCATGGTATATTATGTATATATAGAAAATTTATGTAAATGTTATGTAATTATGTTAAGGTTTTGTGATAAAAAGAAATTATTTTTATTGGTTAAGCTGTAAAATTATTGTAGCGACGGAAATGACCCCGCAAGTGCTTAAGTAATCGAAAATTAGAATAAAATGTATTATCTGAAGCTGTGAGTTTTATTGGTTTCTGTTACCGACTCTTTTAGGGTTGACCATTTCAAGGTCTGCGTTTTACCATTGGTGTAATTATATAGATGAAGTCTTATTATGATGATTATTGTACCACACCATAACGATTATTCTCAGTATTTGTTTAACCAGCCCTTTATTCAGAATAATAACCGAATTCGAAGTACAGCAGGTGATGGCTGTTTCGTGTGAATAATTATAATTAAACAATTGATTAACGATCTTTTAAACACAATGGGGATCATGTATTTCTCATGGACGCTTTGAATTAAAAAATACATTTTTTATTGCCATTCTAACGACCAACCGTGTTACCGTGTTCTTAGAGACACAATCAATTTTGCTACTTCACTATGCATATGTATGTGGAAAATCAACATTTCATTAAGCACAAAATTGATTGTATCTCAAAAATTGTTGGATGATGTATATACATAGCTAGCATGGCAAATTATTCTACTGACCGAAATAGCTTCTCAACAAAGTATTTGGTGCCACGACATTTTATCCAAAACTCATTGCTGAGAGTCATAAATTATTGGAACCTAATTTAGGAACAAGCAAATAACATAAGCATTCATGTTAGTTGGAGGTTTCAAAAATAATTTATCATACCCACATCTACAATCCAAATCCATATTATGTACTATATACATTTGCAAATGAACACCTGATCTAACATATGTATGTATATATGTAATCCAAAAATTTAGTTTAAACAAACAACATCTACTATGAATAGCAAGTACACAAAACTATATCGTGCATGATCGATTGTTCGTAAAAAGAATCTAAAAAAAACCTATCACTAAAATAAATAATGTCGTCTATGAAAGTGTATTCAGATTGCTGGTCCCAAATAAAAATTTATTTAGAATGACCATTTCTACCGGATAGTACTCGTTTTAACAATAGGCTTTTGAAATGTTGAAAATATATGTGTACGAACAATACCGGGATGTAGTCTGAAAGGAGATTATAAAATATATAGTACGCCAGTTGTGAGGTCCTGTTTTTGAAATCAAGTTCTGATTTTGAATTTTTTTCTCAGCGTTATCGTATACCAGATGTTCACGTATCATTTTCTACATAATGTTGACGATAAGAATATTTTGTGGTCGTCGTGCCTATATATCTGTCCGTTATTTTATCTATATTCGCCTGATAATATTCTTGGTCTTATAAATTTTGACAAAAAACACAATTTCAGAAAGAATCTTGTAACAATATAATTCAGCACACAAAAACGAAATTTTTCATTTAGAAATTCTCTATTGATTGCATCCTTAACAAAAATTTATAAGATTTTGTGAAGATATTTTCTACCTACTTTTGATGTGTTTTTGGTCCTTTTTCAGAATACATTTTTTACTCAGAATGTTTATTTGAGAAATAGAACAACAACAAGACAAACATTAATTTTTTTTTGTTGTGCGGGATGAATCGCGCCGAAACATTTTAAATTGGGCGATTTTTTTGGATTTTTGTTTAAATTTTAAAATATAACATACAACATATAGGATAGTTGATTGTGTGCAGAATGCAGACAATGACAGTAGCGTCTGTAAATATAAAATATATTATTTCAGATATGAAAAAGTGTTCCCTTTTTCCCAAGGTGGTAAATCGAGTTACCAAATTAAGGGGTTGATGATGTGTTATTGTGAGAAAATTCATAATCGAAATATAATAAATCAGTATAAATGAATTTATATATATATATATTCAGGTAAATAGAAGTTTATTCATATTTTTAAGAGGGTTTCAATTAGCTGGGAGAATCAAACCAATTTTCCACTACATTTTATTTTGATTGTGACAATTATAATTAAAATTGGATTATTAGTAAATTTTTGGTTAGTCCCAAACAGCGAAAAAACGGCCATAACGCGCTTTGAGGATGTTTCAAGTTAGTTTAGAAAATATAAATAACGTAATTCGCCCCAATACTTCCTATCGAGTTACAGCTTTCTATAGATTGACGGTTATTTTTCTAACTAAAGGAGGCAGGGGAGCGAAAGGGGGCAGCGACCCGACATGCAGGTTGTTCATTCATCATGGCTGCACCAATGTTTGAACAGCCAGGGTATCAAGTTGGCGCGAGAAATATTTATCTTACGGCGACTGTAAACACGGATGATTGTTAAAGCGATGCTACGCGAAGTAGAAACAATTAACTATGAGCTAATTATTTTTTTTATTTCACATTATTTAATAAAATAGTGTAAAGGCGTAATTGACCTTGAAATCCAATCACTTTCAAGGAATGTTAAGTGGTGCCAACGTAGTTAAGAGAGTGTACAGGATTATAGGTGCCCTGCTTTATTTAATAATTCTGAATGAAATATGACCTGACACACCAGTGAAGTTAAATAAAAGCGCGTAACAGATTTGAATCCTTCTGACATAAGGATAGCAAAAAAAATTATTACGTATTCAACGAATTGTGCTTCTATAATTTCGACAGATTATAAAGGCAATCGTCTTATATTTATAAAAACGGCCGTCGTTCTTGTCCCATCTTGCTAATTTTTAATAATTTTTATTATTGTTGACATGGTGTGGGTACAATTCAAGCCTTGGATAGATACTCTAAAATGCTTAGTCACAGCAAATAAATTATTTTTGATTGGACCTCCAATATTGAAAGGGCGTTCTCTAAAGAAGTATTCATTTCAACGTTATATCAGATTGAATCAATATATTGGCTGGAGCCATTTAGTTAAATTGTTTCAAAACTGATTAAACTTCCGATAACTAAAAATGTACAATCTTACGTAAGAAGTCAAAATAAATTTTCTAAGCTTTCTAAAATCTGCAATTTTAGTTAGAAGTTTTATTTATAGTTTTATTAATTCAGGAAGCTGTTAGAGGCCAATGATTTATAGTTACGCTACTGCGGTTAATATATTATGAACGATCGCAAGACACCTATAAATGTCGTAATTAGTAAATTTGCCACCCCAAAACTATAAATTTAAAAAATGACCACTAATCATTAAATATATACTAGGTCAGTGCTATCATAAATATATTGAAATCAAATAAAAATTCATCTAATATTGAAGAAGTAAAAAAATAAAAATGTATTATATATCGACTAACCAAATTTCAAAACCGGAAACTCTCTGCTGTTGTATTCCCATCTTGTGGGAAAAAAATATTTTTTCGTTCGTTTTCATTATCTTTTATTCAATTTTCAAATATCAAAGTCATTTAAAATATTAAAAGAAATATTTTTTATAAACGTTATGCAAAAAATACTTTTTGCACAATATACGTCTGTGTATTATACATTACATATAGGATGATGAATGCATCGTCGTTATAACCAGGTCAATGGCTGGGTTGATTTTAATTTCCCCAGTATTGTTACCGTACATGTGTATTATTATGTGAATGAGATAAGATTGCGCACAGAAAAAATAAAAGGAATATAAAGGAATTTTATGTATATGTTTATATATGTATACAAGAGTAGGGAATATAATTCAGTCTTCCTTTTTATGTTTAATGCAACTCAAAAAAGGTAGATATTCGTATAATTTATATCGCATATGTGATTTTCGAATCCCTTACAAAATATCGTGTGAAAATTGGAACTACCGTTCAATAAACGATCGAATGATCTTTTATATATATATATAGTTTTTATGGGAAATTTATAGATAATGCTCACCTGCTTTTTAGAATCACGATCATCTTTTATATCCGTAACACGTTCACGAATTGGTCGAAGTTGCTGTGACAATGGCGTGACACGATCACGAGCCGCAGTAACAGCTCGAGTTAATCCCTCGACTAATCGGCTAAGTTCGGCCATGCCACGTTGTTCAATCGGTGAATCGGGTCGCGATTCATTTAAACTATCCCCATTTAAAGATGCAGACTGACCGATGTCATCATTTGGCGTGTCACTCAATGAGGTCGTTAGTGTTGGATCTTGTGATTTTAAATTCTCAAGCGTTTGACTCAAATCAGTCACTTCGGCTTTGAGTGATGCGAGTTCAGCTCGCTGTTGTTTATAAACGCTACTTTTAGCCCGAAGCGTATTAACGTATTGTTTTAATTCATCACCACGCAGAATAACCTCACCAACAGTTTCTTGTAGTTTTTGTTGTTTTGTTTGCAACATTTCATCGACCTCGCGTAATTCTTTGGTCGCCTGATTCAATTGTTCAGCCGCCATTTCTTTATTTCGCGCCACCATAGCCGCCTGTTGTCTAAATGGTGCTAGCGTATCGTTTTGTGTATCTCGTTCGGCCATTCGTCGCTCTACCATAGCCTGAACTTCTTTATTTAGCTCGTCGACACGTACCTGATGATCGAATAAATAATCTCTCGAAATGCCGGGCTCATTTAACACCTCCTCAAGTATTTGTACTTCAGCTTGTTTCATTTGCAATTCTTGTGGTAGTTTCTGTTTCACCATAAATTCTAATACTTGTGTCTCCTCAAGTATACCTTCCATTAAATTTTCAGGACTAGCGCCCTGGGCGGATAGTCGAGCTGTTTGCAGTTCCTTTTGTGAACGTTCGTGCTGCTGAGTGGCTCGATGTAATCCTTGCTTTTGTTCATCCATTTGAGATTGTAATTCTTTTTGACGTTCTTTCTCGACGCGCAAATTATGGGCAGCCTCTAAAAATAATTCCTGTTGCGGGATTTTATCCAAACGTGATTGAGCCCGATCGATACGTTTCCTTACGTTCTCTGTTTCCATTTCAATCGCGTTGATATCATTTTTGAGCTCACGTGTTTTTGTGCCCTCGTGTAGTGCGGCCTGATGTGCACGATGTACTTCTTTGAACTGTTCCATAGCCATTTCATATTCGGTGTACAAATTTGAAATGTCCGGAATACTTAATGCATCCGATGGTAGATTGATTGGGATTAAAAATTTTGCTAGATACGCAGCTTGACGAATCGTCTCAGTGTTTTCGAAAATCCATCGAAAAATTGGATAAATCACTTTCTTATCGGCATGCATAATTGAATTACGAAAACCACCCGGATCGGTTGGATCGAACTGCGGTGGGCGGTATTGTATATTTCGTAAACCTTCCATCAATTTTCGAGTATATTCTTCCGGTTCGTTATCGCGTATCTCATATTTTGAAATGGCATCAAATTTCACCATTACATTCACTAGTACTTGGAGTAAGTTTTCTGAGGACAACGAATCGAACGAGATCAAATTATAATCCGTCTTGAGCAGCTTATTTGTCTCGGTCACAATAAATTTAGTATCGTCTGCCATTTTCACAACTTTTCACTTCAAAAATACTTTGGTAATAGGAAATTATCGATTCAACTGGAAATTTAATTTTTTTTGTTTACTTTCATGTCACCACATCAACGCCGAACAAAAAACAAAAATCGAAACAAACACGTGTTGAATATGATTCTCCTGAATGTTCGCTTTTGAGTAGCGATATTCAGCGCTAATTTCTGTTTCTCTTTAATTCATTCAGAATTTCTTATTTATAAATTCAATAACTGTGATCTGCCCCACATTGATATTCTTCTTTCATATTTCTTATTGTTGTTATTTCTTTACGTAATGTTTTTTTTGCAGTTTCTTCGGTTGTTTCTTCTTCAGCATAGAATTTATACAAGTGTATAGAGTTACAGTTTTCGGGGGTACTTTGCTCATTCAAATTAATTATCGATCGTATATAAATCATAAATGCATAAGTGGTTTTATGATTTAAGTGATTATCTCATCTTGAGGTTTTTCTTATATATACGATCGTTTGACTATAAGAAGATTGATTAATTCGTTTTTTATATATGCAATTATGATTTTAATACGATATTAGTCTAGTATTTCTTAACGATCTACATACACGATCTAGCCACTCAGAAAGATATAACGGATTTCTAACGTTATTTATGATTTTTTTGTTTGAATTTTTAAATACTTTTTAGCTGTGTCAGAGTTAAAAAATTAACATTATTGTGCATACATATATGGTTGAACTGTTATGAATTTTATTTTTGGAATTTGGGCATGAGATAAGATCAATGCAAATTTAAAACGATTTAATCGTGCGCTGCACAGTTGGGTGGAATTGTTGAGATTAAAAATGAAAGATGTTGTAGGTCAGTTATATGATTGTTTCACTAATTGGTTACGTTTCATGAAGTATATGCAATAAGCATTAATAAACATTACGTTTAGTGTTTATAGGAGTGAAATTAAAATTAGAAAAAATGTAATTTTAATTAGACAAGATCAAGTTTATGTTATACCAAACCAACTCGTTTTGATTAAAACACGATTAAAACTAAAAGACAACACGGAATATCGGGGACTGGAATATCATTTTAACACAGTTTGCGTGTTAAATGTTTGATTCCTTTCCACAGTGGCTATAATCGCATAGAACTGATGGACTAGTTAAATTGGCAGCGGACAACGAATAACACATAAACTAAAAATTTGTGCTACGATGATGGCTGGTTGTACGTTTTTGATGGTAGTTCTGTGGTCGATTTAAATCAGGTCCGTGTATATGGTGAATTGATTGATCCTGTAACCGAGTTCGATTTGAACTGAAAATAAAACAAATGTGCATTGCAAACAACAAATCAGGTGGAATATATATGATGGTTAATCTAATGGGAGATGAGCATTAATGTTATTTTCTCGTGTTTAGTTATATATAGTAAAATGTGTGTCATTCATAAATATCATCCAAAATTAAATTGTAACCAACCCTTTCAAAAAGATAACAAGAGCATTCGCAAATGTATATTATCAAAGCGAAAAAAATCATAATAACACATTAACATATCATATATAATTTTATTATTGCGTGTTCATCTTACCAAAACAATTTAAAATATAAAATCTTAACGTTTTCCATTCTTGAACGATTGTCTTTCAATTTTCCTTTCGAAATAATTATAGTGGTTTTCACACAATTTCAGACCAAAAACAAAAAGAAGTTAATTTTTGATTTACGAGTATGTCTGCTATATATACATAGAATGTATTCTGAAAGTCTTCCAGCTTTAAAACCAATAATTTTAATAAAATGATATAGTTACCGTTTACTGGTAGTTTGACCGAATTGAACTCACAAGATGCATGTTTTGAGTTTATTGTTTAATTTGTGTCAAAGATCCTTTGAGTAATAAAAGGGTAGCCATTTGCCTTTCATTTTATTTTTTATGTACATTTATACTCGTATTTCTTCATCGTTTCGCTCAACATCTTCATATTATATGGCAAACACATCGATTAGAAAATATAATTGCATGTAAGACTTACGCCCGCACTAAAAATTATTGCCGTAATTACAATACATAATTTGATTCCACTTTGCCTAAAAACGTAGACCCAGATTAAGTGTTTTGTGGTCGTTTTGTATATACATAAGAATATCGTGATTTCTTTCTATCTCTTTTTTTTTTTGCAAAGATGTAGAATAATTGCGGTGGTAAATTGAACATTTGATTATATTCGCCACCAAAAGTGATATTCTGGTAAATCCGACATGAAAATTGTATGAAAATTCTATATTTTTTCGTATACAATAAATAATCGACGAAAGTGAAAATTGTCACACATGCATATTTGAACGTGGGTCCAATCAAACATTTCAACAGCATAATCATTTTCACTTTTCACAATATTGAGCAATCTTTCAATGAATAATGTTCATTCATGAATATTTATATTAAATTTTCTATTATTTATGTGTTAAGTTATAGAAAGCTCTTATAAAGGTATATTATATATATACGCACGCGGTAATAAAATAAAAATTGAATCGTTTTAATGATCGTCTGATTGATACACGCAGGCAACGTAATTGATTTTGATTAAACATTTTTAAGTTAATCGATTTCAATCAAAATATTGTTGTATGGGGTATATGCATATGGTTTGATTGTATAATATTATGTATATGGATTTTATTGATCGGATATTATCCATGATTTGTCTGATAATATTTGGTGATTTCTCCCTATAAATGCTTTAAGCGACAAACTCGATTTCATTACAAATTTCTCCCGCATCTCAAATTTCGTTAATCGTATATATCCGATTTACGTTATATAAGAATATTGGGTGAATAAAGCCAAACTGTCGTCGACTTGTTATGGTACAAGATTTAGTTTTGAGTAATCTATTTATTTATTAGTTAAAGAAATCTATATGGTACTTATAAATATAATTTGAATTTTAATGAAGCGAAATACGAAAAATTCGTACAATAGAAGCAATTTTCTGTTTAATCCCATTAGTATGACCAAGTTCGCAACAAAGTTGTGGGTTATAAAGTATAGCAATCCAAGATAACGAACACATTTAGTACGTTAAATCAATTCGTTTCTAAATCTAATCTCATTGAATAATAATGATGGTTTATGTTTTAAATAAAATACTATATAATTAGATTTAGAAGCATCCAACACTAATTTGTTGGATTTAAGCGGCATCGATTATAGACAAATCTGATTCTATATCAAGTTCAAGTTGTTTATATAAGAAGTTGAGCTATAAATAATGGTAGCATCATATACAAATAATTGAATTTTGCTTTTTTTAGGCATAGATTCACATAAATTAAAAATAAAATTGTTCCCAGAATGGGTCCATGACGGACATCAACGGAAGTTTTTGTATGACGATTCATGTTGACCAATGCAGACTATTTGCTTTCTATCTGTTAAATAAGTTTCTAGTAACTTGCCAAAAATGCCAAATTCTTTAGCTTATCGATTAAAATGATTCACACAATCCAAATTGTAAAATCCAGAAATAGGCATGTGACACATTTATTTTCTAGAGACTCGTAAACAATTTCCACAAGATTAAGTGACGCCGAAGCAGCACTACAACTTTTGGTAAACCCAATCTGATTTTTGTCGATAAGATAATTGAAGTCTATATTAACAGACCTAATTAGTTTCGAGTCGATAAATATGTGAAAAAATCAGTCGTCTCATCAAAACATGAATTAAATAGAAATAATTAATTCTATTATTAATAAACAAATTTATAAGAATTATTATGAGTTTATGACTATATTCAACTTTTGTTAGTTACGCTGTATAAAAATAATAATAAACAGTTTTAAAGGCCATTACTGTCCCTTTAATGAGTCAACTATTTGGCTCCAACGGTTTCGATCCTGAGCATGTTTTTCATATTGTCTAAGACAATCTGAAGAGTCCAAATCGTTCTCTACATCGTGGAGCCATCGTGCAACGACTTCTGCGCTTACCATATGATGGCTCTTCTTTCAGAGATCGCTGCACAATTCGTTCCGGATCAGCACGCAGAACGTGACCGAGCCAGCGTACTCGCTGAGATCTTAGTTCAAGTACAATATATCTTCATCAGATCTCTGATCTCGATATTGTACAGAGCTCGGAGTGATTGCACGTTCCACGTGCCGATCATAAATCCGGGTACTTGAGCAAGGGTCCGGTGTTTTTTTGGCTGTATCCATTTTTCTTTTTGTTGACTTTATAAACAGTTGATTTATTTTACGGATGCGTTTTATAACTACTAATTATTTTACCTAGCAGAAGTGCCTGCCCGGAATATGAATCGAGACGTTTTCAGTGTTGTATTGTTTGTTAATATGTGCAAGTAAGACGTTAATGATAAAATTTAAATCTAAACAAACTCATCTATTTTCCAGGGAGTAAATTTAAAAATATTGTAATCTTGTCTTATATGGAGGTAAGCATACGATAAGTTTGTATCAAAACATTTCTTATTATCATAACCCCAATAGGGTTTCTTCAATAGAAATATATTTTAAGGTATATTTATAAGGCATCCAGATTTGACTATGATTTAGTGATGCCTATATATAGATAGCATTAAAATTATTGTCAAGTATTATTTGGTCGAGATTGGCGATCGAATCGGCAAACTAGCTAAAAAATAGTTTTGATTAGAATGATCTATATCATGACACATTTTACTTTTTACAGTCTCTATCCGAATTTAACCCCGAATAGACAACAACAGAAAAGTAAAACCTCATGATAATACTTTTTTATTTGCTACAAAATTGCAAATTGTTAAATATGCCTAAATTCTAAACCAAAGCTAATACATGTTATTGCGTACTCTTTGGTTTAGAAGGGGATCACTCGTTTCGTTTGCAATAGTATAAAAGTAATAAATATTTTCACATATGCTTTTCCGAACTGAGTTATTGAAACTGTTAAAGAAGCATGTTAATAATAGAATTCATTTTTATTTTTATTAGACGTATAAGTGGAGAAGTTCATCATTATATAAATATATATAGAATAGAGAACCAGCAGAATGGCTTACTACAGCTACGTAAAAGTCAAGCCACGATGATTCAGAACAATACTATTTACAAGCGTAGAATATAGTGGGCGGCATCTAATCCAAATGTACACTATAAGGGCACTTCTGTATATATGTATATAGAAAATATAATCTCAATGTAAATTACTTACAAGTTATTCTATATATGTATACTGCTCTACATATACATATATCGAATAAAATCCATTTTTCTAGACAAATTATATGAAAGTTTACCAATTGTCATGCCAATTATATTCCCTTTAAACACATAAATCGAATCAATTATGTTCAGCTATAGAGAATGAAACCATTCAGTATACATAATTTATGTATATCATTTTAAATATGTTAATTTACTATTTACGTTCTCATAATTCTTTTTGCATTTAGTTAAATATAAATATAATATACATATATAAATGTAATTTAAGGCTCTAAAAATAGAAACGAACATAAACATTAAATATAGTTTTATATTTGATTATAAGTAATGACGGTTATTATAAAATGTGAAATTTACTTACATACATATGTATATATGTATATGTATATATATACTTTTTTTTTATCCACAATAATATGATTGTAATTTTGCCAATTTATGGTAATTACTATTAAAACGTCTTGGTATAGTTTAAACAAAATGTAGTGTACATGTAAACACCTTAATCATTTTAAGAAGAAAGGGAATAATTATCGTTCAACGCGTATAAAGCAGCAAATTTATAATATTTACATGCTCTACATACGGCACGGTTGTAATTTGTTGATATTGTTATACGCAGCGTTTATCAAGACAATTAGATAAAAATTCAAATATAGGTAATAAATGTCCCGGTCGCGGTTTTATCAAGCTGTAATATGAATGTTACATTTTAAATTATTCCTATGCGTATATACGCAACAAACAATAGATAAATGTTAGATTAAATACAATGCATGAAAAGTATAAGAATTTGTCTATACATATATTTGATTTAACAAAAAATTTGAATGGCTTTTAAAGATATAAGGGAATATTAAAGTAACATCATTTATACCTAACCTTGTTCTAATCTTAAGCTGCAGTTCTATAGATTGAAGCGCATTTTCATATTTTTAATGCTATCCAATCTGTTCTGGGGCTAGGGACTCCTTCAACTATACTCGTATATGTAAATTCTATTTCTAAATTCATTTCAAATTTTAATAACTAATCATTAAATTAAATATGTCACGCTCGCAATATTTTTTAGTCATAATCTTAATAATATGCTTAAAAATATCCTAAAGAACTAACTTTCTGAAGAAAATTTACGCTTATTAAAGTTGATTTAATGTTGCCACTTGTGTAAATGGCAGTGATTTTCCAGTGCAAAATTTTAGAAATTTTGTTGGAAAAACTTCTCAATTTGTTGATGAAATATATATACATATACATATATATATACACGCACCTCGTTTGCAATCTAATAACTACTCGTATAGTCTCATAATGATAATTGCATAATTCGCTTCACATATATGGATGTATATGTATATACGCAACAGCTTTAAACTATTTTGAGTGCAATGTAAAATTTTCGAAGACTTAAACATTTGGTTTTTTTAAAATTAATTTTAAAACAATTGAATTTTGATCTGGTGGTCATTTAAATGTAAGACCATTTCATAAGATTATAAATACCAATCCAGTAAACTTCAAATTGCAACACATATAAGCATGACAGAAAACATTTTTGGGTTGGCACTCAAATCATGTTGTAACAAATTACATCTCATAAATAAATGTAAATCTGGGATGTGCATAAATAAGTTGTATATATAGATATATACATATATATATATATATATATATATATATATATATATATATATATATATATATATATATATATATATATATGTATATATATATATATATATATATATATATATATATATATATATATATATATATATATATATATATATAAATATTGTTGTATTGTTGGAATAACTAAGAATAGTGGAAAATTGGAATTAATTTTCCATATCAACTAAATATTATTGTAACAAATAAAATCTTTTTTAAAATATAAAACATAAAAAATCGCGTAATTTAAGTTGTGTGTTGTTGTCGTTGTCGTCGGCGTCGTGAAACTAAACAACTAACAACGTGCAATTATTCTATTTGTTTTGTTCTATTTAGAAATTTAGAAAAATATATACTCGCGCGTATAAAAAATAAAATTTAATTATTTTTAATGAAAACTATATTAAAAAAAAAATTTCACTTTTTGGAATTTTAAACAAATCTTTTGTGTGCTTTAAAATACTTTATAAGATTAAATAAATAAAAAACTTTTACTTTAATTATTCATCGCACAAGCAGAACACATCGTCATAAACAGTTTACGAAATGAGGCGAATAATTGAATCCATTGTTGTGATACATCAGAATCACTTGTAAATCATAAACTCACACACAACATTTCCAAATATGTATATATACAAATCAATCACATTTATGCAAAACTTAAGAACAGAACGGAAATTGTTTTTAGAATTTAAGAATATTGTTATATTTACCGTCAAGGTGACTTCTATACATTTTGTTGTTTGGATCTCAAAAATTATGACAGGAAACCGATGACATAACATCGTTAAATAACAATACAAAAAAATCGTTTATTTTATTTACACTATATATCGCGAAAATTTGAATGCGGTTTAGTTTTTGGTTGAGTAGCCAAAATAATGATCACTAACTGTCCCAATTCTATATGTATAGACAAATTTGAATGGCTAAAATTTGCAAAATAAAATACGGTTTCAAATAGTTTTAAAATTTAATCGCTTATATTACCCCATTTTTCGCCATCGATTTTTTGCTGTAGTATACGATTTCATTATGGTAATCTAAAATCGTGATACACCAGCTTTGAGTAATATTTTTATTAAATCAAAGAAGTGTGTGTTGTTTAATGAGATTAGCGAAATATATTTAGAATTTAAATAAGACACGCGGCTTCGTTTTCAGACTCATACTTACCTATACACAAATTTATTGAAATTTTTGATAGATGTGGATCATCATTAGTAAATATATTGTTATATCAACAATCAACATAATTCTTCTATAAACAATTTCATTATAAAATAGAATGGTCCAGACTAATATATGTTCCTCTGAAACCCATTCCAAATTTTAAATTATCTTAAATAGAAAATAAACATATTTTTGATCCAAATTAACTGAAGCATTTAAATTGAATAACGGAAAGCATTTAAATTGAATAACCTAAGACCTCTCGAATTATAATGTTCACAATTTTATTATTTTTCCCAAATGGCAACAAAATTTTAAAATTATATTGCCGCTGATTCTGGATATCGCCAAACTCATTAGGCTAATACCGAATTAAATAATTGGTTATTTCTGGCATAGGCTAAGCCAAATTTAAAACTCTACCTATAGTTTTAAACTTTTAAATTAATTTAATCGATTCAAGCTAAATCCGTTTTGAAATATTTTATATATACCCTAATGAGGCGCGCCCGTCATATTGGACAGGTGGAAAGTGCGCCCACTCCGTTCATTTAGTTATCACACACTATACAGAATATTACTCCTATGGTTGGCGAGCACTCACATGTCTCGTAAATCCAAATTGCACCAGTTTTCCAAGAATGACACAGTAGGATACTTGTCGTAAGACGCGACTAAACGGTTGAAGTGTTGGGCTGACCCGCATCCCTAAAAAATCTAATGTTTGTAATGTTAATATAATAGAGAAAATGGATACCGCCAAACCAATACCCGGACACGAGATTTAAGGAGCGTTGCAAGGGAATCGGCTGGTACTCAATGCTCTACAAGAAACTCGCTGGCCTAAAAGTGGAGACCATATATGTCCCTAGCTATAGGTTGTTCTACTGTCGATTATTTGTGTGCACGCGCCCACCAAAGTTAAAGACCGAAGCCCCTGCCAGCCCCAAGATAAAGACAGAAATTATAGATAGCCTGGTGTGAAAACATAGGTCCGTAATCCCGACACGCGAGACTGTGACCGATAATGGTAAGAGAATGATGTACTTTGCAATTGCTCACGACCTTAGAGTAGCAAGCATATTCTTCCACACCAAAAATCCATTTGGAAACATGGACACATCCTCACAAAATTTCCTGCAGCCAAATTAGTCACGTGTTAATTTTTAAAGGGCAAACTCGGGTTGTGCAGGTTGTGCGAACTTATCGTTCAGCGACCAAATACGTATGCAGCGATTATCATTGGGTCGCTGCAAAGCTATGATGGAAGTTTTCGTACAAGTCTGGGAACACAGCGAGACGGATGGAACATTAAAACTGTTGAAGTCTGATAAATTACGATTAAAAGAATCACGATCTTCTCAGCGACAGCATTGAGGAAGCACTTTGTCTGAAAGGTATTGAAAACTTCGGATGTCAGTGCTGCTCAGCAGACTTTAGATATGTTGAAAATCAGACCCAAGAATGATAGTTTTGATGAGTAACAAAATATAGCCCATAGTGAAATGCAACAACATCTCACAATCGCAAGGAAAAACAAGGCTGATATAGCTAGGAAGACAGCTAAGCGGATTTGTAGACGGAAGAAGCGAGAATGGTAGAAGGCCGAGGTTCTAAAAGTACAACAACTTCAAATAAACCGCTCATCTGGGGTGGACTGCATTAATTCGGAGCTCTTGTTGGTGGGGATACTTTGTGGAACTATCCTTTTGACTTTATTCGAATAGTATGGCGAATTAAGTTATGCCTGATGAATGGAAAGTGGCCGGGATATGCCCCATCTTCAAGAAGAGAGACGATCGAAAGTTTTTCTAATTTTTTTAATCATTATAGTAAATGAAATTCGATTCAAAAAAAAAAAATTGATACATCATAGTTTCTTGCTAAGCACTCACATAGTAAATCGCACAAAAACATGTCTAGCACTGATGTAAGATTATTTTTCGTGTGTTTTACTATGTGAGTGCTTCGAACTGATGACTAAAATTTGGTATCGAGAAATTTTAATATATTTTTTATTATTATTATTATTATTATTATATGAATTGTATTAGGTTAGGTAATGTGATTTACTCAGTGCGATACTACAGTGAGAGTAGTTTTTGGAATTCTATTTCCGAGATTTTGAAATTTTGTATTTTGTATTGACGACTGGTAAATGGTTACTAGTTTGATTGTAACTGAAATATTTAATTTATTTAAAGTTCCCCCTAACGATTGTTAGTCAATATAATGCCAACATTGAAAATGAAACCAAAGAATATAACCTAATTAAAAAGATAGGAATCATATAATACCATAATTTGATTTGTATGATCTTATTCTAATAGTGCCAGTAGTAATAAGAAAAGGAATGATATTAGAAAAATTTACAAATATTTATATATATATATATATATATATATATCTTCCTAGTGTTAATATATTCCACTGTCCGACCTGAATATAATTTACTACAACAATACTAACTATATATAATACAAGTTAAAATCAAAAATTTTAATGTATCTATTCAATCGCTAGTAATTTGCATGAACTAAAAAACCATCGGCAACCAGATAATCAAAATTACTAACCATATTCAAATAAACAGAAACAAAAAAAAATTTGCAAATTACAGTTTCGATGATAGTATGACAGATCGACAGCTCAATTAAGGTTAAAATATTAATACGGTTTCCGTTAAATTAACCACACAACGCACAATACAAACTATTAAACTTAAAAATGAAAACCTTTACTTTCATCTGCATCAAGAAAAAAAAAACAATAACCAAACCGATAATTAAAATTCATACAATCATCTTAAAGTTATAGTAACGAGATGGATGGATGATTCAATAAAATTTCTCGTCTTTTATTATAACAATAAACTCTACTCAATGTTAATGTTATATGTAGATTGTAACCAATTGAACAATAGTTTTGTGTATAGTTCCGCGTACGTATTTTTTTACAAAATTAACGAGATACACTTTTACATACGGTGTAATGGTAGATAGATGTGAACGATAGTTAGATTTTTTAATTATAGTTTTATCACGTTCGTATATACATATGTATATACGATATTCGAGTACGAGAATATCACATAGAGACATATTAACCCAAATAACTTTTTGTGTATATATACCACACACTCGTAGTCTCAATATCTGGTTTCTGTATAAATTTCGTTTTTTGGGTTCTTAATACATATATGATAATATTATGCCGAAACAGTATGTATATGTCTATAGAAAACTTAAGGTACAAAACTTACAAAAATAAACAGTTACACAAGTATATAACTCTTCATCGTTTTGAATTGAAAATGTATCGAATGCATTTGAAATTTTAATGAGTTTAGAATTCTAATTTTGGATACACAAAGCTATTATATACATATGAAAATTGTTGTTTGATTTCATTTCGTTTATTGAAAATGTTATGCTTCCGACATAATTGTTGGTGATTGATGTGTGTGTGTGTGTGTTTTGGAGGTCGATATTAATGATGGGTAGCTTTGCATATGACAGCAACTGTTAATTGAATCAGTTCGGTACATGTGTGTGGTCTTATTCTGTCGTTTAAATAATTCGCACGTTAAAGGTTTCGAATTAGAATACTAACAATATTAAAAATCGATAAATTTGAGTTTTGTTACAAAGTTTTCAATTTCTAATACTAACAACTTTTTGAGTAACACTATATAAAAATTGGATAGAATGCCAAAATACCAGAGATCAACTTACACCCCTATTATCTTAGTTGTGTCACTTGTCATTTGTAACAACAGGTGAATTTTGGTATTTTATTTTTGAGAAGTGACATTCGTTTGTCGTATCACGTCACTTCGACAGACTCAATCTCAAAACAGAACAAGAGCGACAACGGCGAGCCATATTGCTAGTTAAATTAAAATACATAGAAAACATACACTGCTAACACAACCATCCACGCTAACGATTGTGGTTCGCAAAATTCGCCGTCTGTTTGATAAAATACAGAAAGCATTTTCTATTCTGATTGTTTCGCGAGAAATGTGTTTGTTAAAAATATCGTTATTGCCAGAAAGACACCTTCTGGGATAGAGGCGCATTATGTTGTTTTAATGAAAATGCAGCGTCTTCAATGAAGAAAAATGTATATGGTATGTCAAAAGTGCCTTCCAAACGCAAGGGTGAACCGCTGTTCGGTGGTGGTTATCTTATATTATATCCTTTCCGTCGATTAACCCCAGACAGTTCGGCAAACCCGTTTTAATTTCAAATTCATGTGATATTTGTATCCATCTAGCAAAGGTGGGCTTTGAAACGTAGACACCACTTAGCTTATAGAAAGCATCACATGTTTCGAAGATTATTTCTCGTATGATAGATACACCCAACTTAAATCTCAGGTAAACATTTGAATGGAACAACCTTGAGCAAGATATCTAGAAGAAGAAAAATTACATATATTACATACTGTAGATATCTTATATAAATCTTTGTGCTATATTCCTTATATAAGTGTAACAGCCAGTCTAGTTTCAACATAAATTGGAGTTCGTTGGTACGGTTTTTGTAAAGTTTCTTTTAATAGGTTTAGTAAAAGGTTTATTGGTAGAAAAACTACGTCGGAAAAACTGAAATCATTTCTTGTTCAATTCATTGGCCTAATCCACCCACGTCTTCTTGCCATTATTCTTTTATAATATTCCAGTGCTAGAAACAAAATATTTTATGTTATGTCGTTTTTTATTAATTTTCTTTATTTTGGCTGACGCTCTAGTTCTGTTTACTACAGCGAGATGGTGGCGATATATTTTATGTATTCGTCGACGCTCTTCGTTGTCTTGACTGTTTATACCTTAAGACCATAAAATTAATTGCCATTTCGTATCCAATTTCGTAATTCTATTGTGATCGATTAATGAATTTCTATCGAATATCGAAAATAGTGATGTTACAATATTCCACCCCAGAAATGGCGTGAGATAGTAGTCATGTCGAATAAAGTTACTGGACTCAGGGAATAGGGATGTTAATTGCAGGATTTAGTTGAATGATTCAGGTTTGTCGAAAACTAATTTAATGCCAGAATTTGGCATGCCTGCCAAACATTTATTCTGATCTTGAAATACACAATATAGGATCAGGGTAGACAGGGAAGCAAACCTAACATAAAATGATTCAAGCTTTGTGTATTAATTTTTAAAATGTTAATGCTGTGTGGCTCGACTAAACCTAAAGCTAACCTAAAGTAAAACGTGTTAGTTATAATAATTTTTAAATAAAACGCATTAGTATAAAATGTAATATCTGCGCCTAAACTTACACCAAGCTAAACTAAATTTAATGTTAATTTTGCTTCCTAATTTTGCTTGATGTTTATTCATCACTTTAGCATATACCCGCATATTCTCTTAGTTGTTTCTCATGTCATTTGTACCGACAGTTAATTTTTGGTATTCCCTAAGTCGATTGAAATGACAATTGTCGGTTAAAGTGACCAACATCGTATTCCCTTAGTCGTGTCAAAAGTTGTTCGTCATCTGAAATTAAATTCGCATGAACATTTTAACTGATGAATGAAAATTGAGGCTAGAAAAACATTAGATTTGATTTGTTTATATATTTTATTCAAAATACAATAATTAAATATTTAAATATTTGTAAAATTACAAATTGTAGACAATTTCAGTGTTGATGGAAAAATATTGATATTCCATGAAAAATTGGTGCTGCCAGATAATTTTGTTTGTCGTGTCACGTCACTTCGAGCGACTAAGAGAATACCAATTTATATCTGAAGGACGTGACTAATGGAAGAGGGGTGTAAATGAAAGTTAATCGAAAAGTAACCACGTATAAATCGAATTATTAGTTGGCCGCCTCTGGGGCATTAGCACAAGCTTCATTTCTTTTTAGTTTAGTTAGGTTAGTCGATTGAGCCACACAGAATCTCTAGGTAATTCAATCTAATTCATATTCAGAATTTTTAAACTTACATATATTTCAATGATTTATCGAATTTTTGAATTCTGTAGTTATTGGTAGATTTGCACAATGCTTGGAAAAAGTACGACTACTTCCAAAAAATATGAATATAATTTTTAACGACATAACACATTAAATTAAATAATTTCATTAGATACACTAACAGAGAACATAATATTAATTATTCGCCAATGTATTTTTTGAGAGAATTGAATTTCCACTAAAAGATCGAGGTAGAAGAAACCACCTTTGCGCCGATGGAAGTGATATAGTGATGCAAATATGATTTTGACTCGAGAGTGGCTTTGAAATAAAAATAATAAGTTTAATGACTTTGCACCTCTAAAATGTATAACTAAGAGAACAAAATTATCCAATGCTAATCAAATTTATATTTGAACTATGCTATAACCTTAAGCCATTTTTATATTATCTTTCTTTTATACATAAAATAATAAAAATAGGTGTAATCGCAATTACGATATATCTTTAAATAGCGGGACATCTACATTCTATAAGTATTTAGTGTTAATAAACAAGAAATTCAAATAAAACGAATTTAATTTCATACAATATATCTAGCGATTTAATCAATTAACCGCGAAGCCATATCCCATATGGTAATGTATTAGGGCTAACAGTTAATTCACCAAATTTGTATAATTAGCAGCGCATACAAAACAATACGTTCACCCCAATTCTCATCCCAAATAGGCATATGTGACCATATACATTACCGTACTATATGCGTGCACCACATTTAAAACTAGTTTGATACCAATGCATATAAAAAAACTAATTTATTTGGTTTACAAAAATATTTGATCGAACTACTTTCCATTGTTTTATTATAGTTATTGTAAAAACTAAAACTATTATTAGAAAAACAAAATTATAATTACAAATTTTTAATGCGCGAATATATGAATAAAACAATGTCATACATTACAAGATTTCCATATATGAATACTCGTAAGTTAAAGGCCGAGATCGTGATGATTTATTAAAATTTCACTTTTTCCTATAACAAGTATTTAGAATTTATTTGTTTTCCAATTAGAAATTGTGGTAAATAGGTATTTGAATATCGTAAATATGTATATATACAATACGTTTATGGATGGATAAGCATTAGAATGTTAATAGAAATTATTATTATTATTTTGTGTTTAAGGGCTTAAGATCTAATTTCTGGTTTAATTAATTTTATTTACTTTGTATATATGATGTGGATACGCGAATATTTTAAACACTTCTTGATCTGGAAAATTTATCTACATGTAAAATAATAAAATTGCACAGTCATGATACCAACTAAGACGATAGCATCAACATTAAACTAAAAATCTATATGATTTATATAAAATCCATAAAGAAATATAAAATTCTATACATAATTAAGAATATGTACATCGACTATATATAACTGTCGGTATTCGTTAGAATTCTAACTTTAAAAAAATTTACTTGTATACAATTAAGCGCGCAAATATAGGAATACATCAAGCATTAGAGTCCTAAAATTAAACAAAAAAATAGAAATTCATTTCGATTTATCAGTTAATCTTAATCTCTGAGTTCGCGCGTATTTCACATATGTGGGAATATATAGCAAACCAATAAACTGTTCGCGCATCTTTCTTAATACGGTAACATGGAGACGTGTACGTGTACATACGAGTATATACAATGAGTGATCTTTTAACCGTATGACTCATACTCGTTTATATAAGGTTTTACATATCAATGTGTATAGTTTGTGTTTTATTTTCTATAATTTAAATTCTTATACATTTTTTTCTAATTTGGTTGTTGGAAAATAAAATGGATAAAAGACAAAATAAACTTTCTCTCAAAAAATTAAGAATTCCTAAACTATATATACTACATAGCGTGTCGTGTAATATAGGGTAACAATTAAATACGTTTCGGTCTGTATTTCCGAATTATTTAATCAAAGTCTATGTAAATAATAATTTATGTATAAGGAAGAAAAATCGTCAAATGCAACAATCAATGAAGTATTTAAAATAAGTTTCATCGAAATTGAACACCAAAACATGTTAGGAAAATTTAAATAAAATTAGGCCCTGACGGACTATTTATATAGATTGGTTAGATCATCCATGATTTTCTAGTAATTTATGTATTTCTTTATATCCGAGGCAAGGTTAATAATTCCGTGCTGAAGATGTTGTCCTAATTCTTTTGTAGTGCATATTCATGAATTGTTTAGTAGCAAAACTGTTTCGGATTAATCTATATAGTTACACTCCTCATTGCGTTAATTGTAAGTTAATAAGGTTTACGATCAATTTTTACTGCTTTAACCAATTATTTATTCACTTTGAATGTAAAAAATTCTTCAACGCTGCATTTGAGAACTTATATATATGAATTGCTTGGTCTCGTCATATTCTATATACATCTTTTGCCATATCGCCAACAGGACCAAGAATTCTTGCTTCATGTCGGGCTTATATTATATAAAACCTTCTTCATTTGTATAGAAAAAATCAGATACCAATTGATCTTCTTCTCCGACTTTACTATGTGACCAACTTTTATTAAATCCCCCAATTTTTTTTTCAGATCGTAAATTTTTCTAAATTAAAAAATGTAAGCCTTTTTCAAGTTCTAAAGTCTATTCCCTTTCGTAAATTCTGAAATTTTTTCTGATTCAATTTTTAATTAAAATTTTACATATTAAAAGTACATAGTAAAAGTTTGAAAATATCTTACTGTCTTACTTCTGTAATATTTCTAAATTTGTGTAAAATCTAACATTAATAAGCAATAAACGCGGTCAATTGTCAATTTTATACTTCCTATACATATACTCGTAAATGTATAAAAATATTAAATTGGGGCATCTTTCAAAAGACCTTGCAAGAGAAAAACATTACTTGAACTTGTAAATCACTATACGTGGTATATAAAACCTGTTTGACATCTACATACTCTAACTGATTTTAAATAGCAGTATGTATAAACCACCCACATTCAATTAGGCACAATAACATTAAAAATATTGAATGCTGGGATATTCTAATTCTAATATCTTAAATTAATTTATGTTATTTGTTGAATGCGGCGGCCACCTGTTGCGCCTATATATATAAAAACGTAATTCCTAATTCAACTATAAATCGAATACACTTTACGTTACACGCAGACTTTAATAAAATTATATTATTACTTTCTCACAAAGAATGTGAGCAAACACCAAAGAAGAATTCTTAACGATCAAAACCAAAAGAAAACAAAAAAGGGAAACATACAATAAGTATATACATATATTATATACACAAAAATTATCTTTATCAGTTGTAACCATCAAAAGCCATTAAATAGTATTATTTCAATTACTGCATTTTCGGAACAATCGCGACCCATAATTATGATATTTGCCTCGTACCGCTCGCATTAAGTATGTATATAGTGTTCGGGTGTTTAATTTAACCGACCGCCGCAATTTTATTTAACAATTTAATTCGTCTTATCAAAATTTAAGATCACTCAAAAGAATGTGCAAAATATTTAACAATCAGGTGTGGTGATACATCTTTAAAATTAGTTCCGTGATATTGAATTGTGATGACGTATTATTTGGTTTAACACACTCCCCAACATATGTATGTATACCACAACTATATAACTAGAATCCCGTTAATAATGCGTAAAGACAAATAAAAAAAAACTTTCACCATATTTTATTTAAGACAAATATTGAACGTAATAATAAAAAGTAATTTCCATTTCTTTAAAAATTAGGATCCAACCAAACGATTCATGATTCATTACGAACAATTTCTTATTTTCATGTGAATAAATTGTCATAGCCGGTAATCGCGTTTTTTTGTTGTGTTTTTTATTTATATTTTTTATGTGTCAAACAGCGTGAAATGAGAACGAAATGTTAAGACAAACACCTCAAAGTGTATAGGAATGTATATACGTAAAAAAACGAAATTAAATTAAAAAAAATGTGTATTTCCGTGATCTTGTATATAAGCGAACGCGAGCAGATCATTGGACGACGCGCAGTGGGTGTCAATGAACTTACGGTGATGAATCAAATCCGCGATTTATATTTTTTTAAAGATTTTTTTTTGCATATCAAAATTTTAATTGGAACTTGATAGAGGTTTTGACCTTGAGGCGGAGAAATTTCAGATGGTGTTTTTTTCATTTAAGTGAATTTTTGTTACGGGATCTTACGATCTTATACGTCATGCCATGATCGACATATTTATAGTCATTTATATAATAAAAGATGTGTTTATAAATTTTAATTGGCGATAATATATTTTTATGTGCAATTTGATCATCCCACGGTTGATTCAATGAGTATATAATGATTTCGAAACACTGGCAGTATTATAGTATAGAGTTAATCCAATAATAAATTAATTTGTTAAATTTTGGGAAAGTATGTAGATAATATTTATATTTGGTATAAATTAGGGAAAAAGGGTTGCAAAAGAACTATTGGTCATGAATGTCTTACAAATGGATCAATTGTAATAAAACAAATTGACACAGATTTCCCATAATTTGTTACTGAGAACAATGAAAGCCCGAAATGAATATTTAACAAATGCAGATTTTGATGACTGTGTAGTTAAGTATCTAAATTTAGATGAAGAGAATTAAATTAATTTTATTAGAAATGATTAAATCTTTAATTGGTAAAACTATGAAGTTAAAAACCAACATGCTATGCTGACTTTCATTTATAGCAAAGCAGTGTTAACTTGCTGTTATTTGGCGGTGTCAAGACAATTTCACTTTCACGTCAAATTCTGGAAATATTTGCGAATAATTTACTAATTTACGAACAGCAGAAAAATATCATAAATTACTTGCGGATACTATAACAAGACGTCAATAACCTATACAATTGTATATAATTAGAGCACATAAAAACTTCAAAAACATCCAAAGCTTCAATCACAACAATAAGTGTTGCAGTACACCATACCAGTCATAATAATTTACATAAACAACAGAATAATTTATTAGCAACGCTTTCATAAATATTGTCGAAATTAATAAATTTTATAAGATAATTGTAATGAATCAAACGAATATAATTTGTATGACAAATATTTTGACAAATACAAAATCGACGAGGTAAAGGTATTTGGCACAAACAAATACATAAATTAACACAGAAAATATACAAAAAATTCTTTAAGACATCGCGGACGAACAAGAAATATTTTAGCATCATAATTTACTTTTTGTAAGTAATATAATAATTTATGAAGTATGAACTAAAATCGAATCGAAGTCGCTATAAAGGTATGTATCGTTGTCGCATATATATCGAGTGACACAAATTTATTTTTTGTTATTATAACAATACCGCAGTAATTGTTATAATATCAATTGATAATTTCACTTGCGCTCATTAACTGTCACATTGATTTGATGTTTTGATAGATTTGTCGTGAATGTGTATATATAAGGTGCGCGCGATCTAGAATTTGTGTATAGGTGGGTGGTTTTGTTAGATGAATTCAATTTGTATTTAGAAATCAAACGAAAGTTGAGATTAAGGATTTCGAAACTTTCAAAAGTTTATCGTTTATCTGCCACATTTCATTAATCTTCGTGTGAAGGTTTATTATACATGCGCTGCTCACGGTTAAATTATGCAGTTTAACGAACCGAATTATGCAAATTTGGTAACTGTTGGGTAATCACGTAAATTTATCAAACTTTTGGAAATCTTTATTTATTATTAAGTTGCATTTTAAAATTTATAAATATCGAATTAGTGTCCGATATTGCAAATTTGTACAAATGTGTAAAATAAGAACGATAACTATTTATGAATTATGGATAATATACTACTATAGATTGTACGTTTTATCAATAGTAAATAATTCATAAAAACAATATAATTTCTTAATTTAAAGCTACACATATAAAAATCATTTTCATTTTCCGTGAGAATAAAACGTGCTATTATTCAATGAGATAATTTAAAATCATGAATCATGGTTATCATCGGAGCTAATATACATGTCTATACATAAACATGTATAAATTGTTCCTCAAACGTAGATAAAAATCGAGAAAAATTTCACTTTTACCTCATCGCAAGAAAAAAAAACATTAATTAAAAAATGAAATTAAAATTACTTTACATATATGTATGTAGTTTATACACCAAAAATAAATAAAATCATAATTCTTAATAAACAAATTTTTATTTAATATTATTTATTATATTATTTAATTTAAAAATGATTTATCACAAAAATTCCCAAATTTGGATTGGTCGGTGGTTTTGTTGCTTTCCAATTTTTACGCGAGATTTATTTTATGTATACATGAAACGTATGTATGCTGAAACAAAATTTCTTCTTTTAACCAAAAGAAAATTGCTTCGTTATGAATCATTAAAAGTTCAATGGCAATTTTATGAAAAGAACCATGCACCATTATAATATCTTTAATTAAATTAATATAATTATAAATTAGGAATTTTTTTTGTCGATTTACATAATAATTTCAATGATTTTGGTTTTAGTTTAAATAAAAGTGAAATAAATAATTACAGTCATTACGCATAACTTGTTGCTGGTAAGATGCTTAAGATTATCTTTATATATATAGAGATTTCACTTTGGCATAAGAAAGTAGAACAATTCATTCGATTTAATTTATGAATTGCAAAAATAACCTTGAAGTGGTGGAGTAAGTATTATACGTATCCATCTATTTTTCTGAATTTCTATACTCTCATAACTCAACGTTACAGCGTCAAAAATTTAATAATTAATTAATAGTTTAAATGAGTACAAGTTCAAACTTATTTAGTCTCTTTACTATATTTCCGTTTCAACCTCGAAATTATTATTATCACAACTCCTTTGAAATTGAAATAACCATTCTTAACATTTTTACTCTCAAAATTAATTTAATTTAAAAACGCACTTCCTAAAACTACATATAGGTTTCAATATTGAGACTCTGAGTCCTGATGTTGAATTTTAATTCAATTCTAAAATTGAATTAAAATTCAGCATTAAGACTCAGAGTCTCAAAACTCCTGTTGCTGATGACGTCACCATTTTAAATTTGAAATATCGAAAAATTCTTCAAAACTTGTTTTTCGAATAGCTAACATTCTGCGTTTTTCAAAATTTGAAGTTTTAGAATTTGTCATTTCCTATATAATTATCATTTTATTGCCTTTTTCAATTAATGCTAACTATAGGGCCAGGAACTTTGTCCTGAGAACGAAAAAAAATCGTTTTCAGTCTCATTGCTTTTTGGCATCAGCTTGAAAATACCGAATTGATTCTTAATTTACGTTAATGAAAAATAAAAAAATTGGCACAGTGGCTGCTAAAATTTACAACCCGTATTATCAGATACATGACTGCACTGCAGTTACCATTAACAGATTAAGCGATATGGCAAAAATTTCCATCAAGTATTTTAAGTGAATTAAAAAATGTTGAATGAATTTCAATTTTGGTATTCCAAGATTCTTGATATTATCGCGCCTCAATTTAAAAAAATTGAATTGGAGCAGATACTAACGGAAATTCGCTTAAAATGAAGGATTTATAGTCAAACCACTAAATCAGATATGGCTGATATCTACCACCGGTAATTACTGCCTAGCAAATTATGTTTAAAGATTTAATTGACATTTCATTGACCAAAACAGAGTCCAGAGTTTCTCTTATATTTAAATTTTAAATTAAAAATTCTACGAGATGCAAATTTGACATTTACAATTTCAACTCCAAATATTAACTTATATTTTTAATATTCTTAATTAAATTTTAAAATTTTGAAATTAATTTTCACGCATACGGTTTTGAAGATAAAATTTAAAATTCGAATTGTTGAATTTTCAAAATTTATTATATCGGAAATTTGTTGAATTTAGGAGCGTTTCTATAATTGTTGCAACACACCTTCAAAATTTACAAGTTTAGTAACTTTCTCCAAACTTGTGAATTTGGGATATTTTACAAATTTTGAGTTTTCATTTGAAGTTAAAATGGTCTTTCGGGTTATCGCTCGAATTAGATAAAATTAAAACCAAAATTTACAATTAATTTTCGTGAATTTATAAAAACTTCGTTCACTTTTTAAAAAAACTTCGAAATAATACCCAAACTGTCACATGCCAAAATTCGATAAATGAAATTTCACCGGATTTTCACAAATCCATCAAAATTTATAAAACTCTATAGAAACTTTAGAGAAAATTTGGAACTTCCATTTTAAATGTTAGAAACCTTCTCAAAATATTTAAAAAATTATTAATTTTAGTAAAAATGTATGCTGCTCAGAACATTTAAATCCTACAATGTTTTTCAAGCAGAATCTAAATTTTGTAAAATGTATTCAATTTTAGAATATTTCTCAAAATTTTGATGGATTCCTCGCAATTTTAATAAAACTTTCTTATTAAGGTTGCTAAATGTCAAACAAAATCCCTCGCAAAGTTTTTTGGTTAAGTAAAAGTTTTTATATAGGTTTGGGACTATTTCATTACTGCTATCATATTTAAATGGTGTCAATGAAATTACTCTGATCTTGAAAACTAAAAGTATAAGAAATAATTAATTAAATTATAAAAATAGAAATAGAAATACAAACTATCAGAATCATCAATGAACGTCAGTTTTGTGCCTTAATTCGTCCGCATGTTTCTATTTCTAGTCCAAAAAAGTAAATGACGGTACATGTGAATTTAACATTTAATTGGTTCACAAGTTTTTAAAGTTTTTGGTTCTATACACCACCTCAAAATCAATTGCAGAAAAATTCACATTCAACTTTTTCGTAAGTAAATTAGCTATAACACAGGCACTCTTATCATGCTCCGAATAGATTCACTGATTCCTGTGTCAATTTGCATCAATTCCATACCATTCAATGAGGTCAACCTCCACAAAACAATGGACATCAATTTTTATAATTGTATAATTCTATTGGATTTTATGATTTTAGATATGCCGATAATTTTGGTCAAACTTTTCAGTTTATATAGATTGACTGAAATTCGTATTTCTCGGATCATTTTATAATTTTGTGGACTCAAATATAGTGGATTTCTCGAAATGTGGCTATAGAGGTGATTGAAAACTCAACTTGACGTTATTTAATTCGGGCTACAGTAAGGCATTTGACTTAATCAATCATCTTATCGTTTGCAGTTTACAACAATAAATAACAGGTGGTCTGATCCAATTTACACCTATAAGCGGAAGAATTCATGTAGTGGAATGATTTCAGGTACTAATTGCTGTGCCGAATTTTGTTGTTAAAAAAAAAGTCAATAAACAAAATGGAATCTTACGAACTATACTTATCACTCAAAATATATAACATATTGTAAATATGATCCTAAAACTATATATGCACGTCACAGGTTTATAATTTGCCCAAAGACATTCTATATACAAAAGATACTCTTTTGTCTATAAGAACCCTTTCAACATACGGATAGCAGGTGGAATTATATAAAACAAAATTGTAAAAATACTGACCATTGAAATTACACATCAACCATGCATAACTATTTAAAACAAGCTCAACACAAACAGTACAGAATTTTGATAAATTCATTCCCAAATCTATCTACTCTAAGAAAAACGAAGCGAAACAAAACTAAACAAATCTATATATATATAGTGTTAAGTTTCTTATTAAAGAAATGGTAGAAAGAAAGAAAGTAGGGGATTACACTTTACTATATGAAGAATCGTAAAAAAACTATACAAGAAAACTAAAATAAAATAAAAACAACGGTCGGTCGAAAGAAATAATTTTCAGTTGTTTAGTTATTCAGTTAAATTCATATCGTTAAGACGTTACTTGCTACTTGGTATATAATATATGGTGTTCTTTTATATATATGTAGTTTTTTTTTTGTATATTTAAGAAATAACACACATACTATTCGTATTATATCAACTATATAAATTATATATATATACATACATATACAAGTGAATTACGGTTCAATTTTTAGTTTTCTTGTATCATAATTTCTTGATTGAGTTTGTTCTACTTTAGTTTTATATAAAAAAATTAAAAAAATTTTATTTATTGTCTTGGAAAGAAATTGTGTGCTGGTGATTTTATTATATTATATCTTGTATATACGAGAGAGTTTCTTTTTAACTTTTATATAATGTCTTGTAATTACAACAAGTGTATATCTATATGACATTAAATATACAAAAATGAGTAACTTAAATAGGTAGCCTATATTTAAAACGCGAAACGTAAATACCCCAATAAAGAGGATTTTATAATAAATTAAAAGTGCGTGCAATTTGGTTTGTTTCTAGGATAATATAACATTCCAACAATAAGAGATCAAAACAATTAAGTTCTAGTGAATTATAAAGTGATAAGTGTAAAACATATATATTTTATGAAGTAATTATGTTTCACCAAAATATTAGAAATTTTTTGTGGAATTCAATTCTTATTGGGATTACATTACTAATTAGTTATTCAAATGGTAAGTTTGTGTTTCGTTAATTAAATTGTTATTAGTTTATTAGCTTTTCGTATTATATTATGACTAAAAACCGCTATATATAGATACCTCGCGATATACAAGACTATTAACAGTTATTTATTTATAACTAATATACTTATACATTTATGTTTGATTTTCTTTTAACTAAATACATAATATACAAAATAGTTTTGTATTGTGATAAAATTGATATAAACTATATATAACACATATGTATATAGTCTATACTTGTTATGATTATGTAGCTTTTATATTTACGTAGATCTTGTCAATCATTCTGTCCATTTTGGAAATATGATTGAACGATTTATACCTTCGAGGGATTTTAAAAGAAATTCTTCTTGTGTTTTAATCAACCGGTTATTAATATATTTGTGTATAGGATTGAAGATTGAACTACAAAAATAATGAGAAGTACATTGTTGTTGTATTATATACGTGTAGAAGAAGAAATATTTAAATTACCTGGCATGGCAAGTGAAATGTAAGAAAATATTTTAATTTAAGATTAAAAGACGAGAAATAATTGAATTAAAGTGTCAACGATGAAAGTATCATTATATGCTGTTTTGTTAGTTAGTTGCGCGACGCAAATTGATTGAACGTTTGTGATGAGAATTTATGAAAGTTGTATGAAATCTAAAAAATCTGCCGCCACGAATATAATGGATAAGGATTGCATTATAGCGTTAATCCGATAACATTTGAAAAAAAAATTATCGGTTTACCGGTAATTCGAGATAATATTTTTAATATTTATGTGCTGACTATAAAGCTAAGAAAATTATACATATACATACTTATAAACAAAACAGCATTTTAATCTTTGAGTTAAATTAAAATTACATTTTTTCTCCGGTGACAAATGAGTGAAATTATTTTTTTAAAATATAAAAATAAGTTCGAATGTAACTTTTAATTAATAATAAAATAGTGTTATAGAAATGAATGTTGGCCTATCTCAAACGTATTTTAAACATCGTATAGGTATAGTTAAGAGGTAGAATGCTAATTCATTCTCTTGCACCTTACCAAAAGTTGGCTCACCTTTTGAGTATGTTGCTGATTTCAAAGTTATGTTGGCCGACCCGTCTTTCAAATATGCCATGAGGCAACTTCCAATAGTAAATAAACTTTGATATTTCTCTCTATTCTCGCAAACATGTATAGTTTCGAGTGGTGTTCTGAGGTGTTATATTTTTCCGAAAAACGCGCACCAACTAAATTAAATTACGTAGATTTCTTTTTCAATTTTGGGGATATGAGTAAAATGTCAAGAAATTGGAATTGTGCTAAACCTATTAATTTCATGAGTTATATATACATATATGAAAAACAAAGATTAATTCGTCATAAGGACTATATCTAACTGATTCTATAACTGAAATGACCAATTATTCATCAATTTATGGATGATATGGCAATCGATGAACTTTATGAATAAGCACGAATACATTACATGAGTATATTACAATAGTTTTCAAATTTTATGCCGGAATTTGAAACATTTTATACTCTTCCAGTTCTATTGTCTTATAAATAAATGCGATCGCATAGTTTTCTGATCATCTTTCTATAGACGGCAGCTATATCAAATAAGATCTCTATAAATGTTTCATTCAACGAACTGCTATATTTATGCACAACAATATATACAATATATACAACAACATAAAATTGTAAACCGACGTATTTAGAGAAATTGATGACAAAGGCATAATTATGTATATACATATATAAATGTATAGAGAAAATGTTAATTTATTGGCTATTTTCTCCAAAATTGTAGATACGAACGTATCTAACTTTAGAAATAAATAAATTAATTAAAATTTAAAACTAATCTTGACCACCTACGATATATATGTACATATGTACTGTGCATGTGTTTAATCGCATTTGATAATGCATTGCAACATTTCACTATATTTACACACAAAAATGTCAATTTAGGTTGAGTAGATAAATAGATGACATCAATGAACTTAAGTTATTGTGGCTGACATATTTGCATTTTTGTTGAAAGCTTATAAACAAGTTGACCAATAAATCTATAGAAAATATGAAGTTAGTGTAATATTTAATCGCTTTGCATAATAAATGAGCGGATTATTTATTTGAGGTGCGGATGACTTTTATAAAATTAAAATCTACAACTAAATGTACTTATAATGTTCACACGGAGTGTGTTATGTAAAGTAATTTAGGTAACACTATAGACATAATATATGTAAGTAAGTATATAATAGACGTTGAACAATGTAGATTTCTAATAAGTTTAAAATACTATTATATGAATATTTAAATTATCAAAAATTATTTGGTAATGTTTAAGTTATTTTTTATATGATGGGAATACAAATTTTGCTAATACGGAATTTTTATAGTCTATGGTATACTTTTATTATGTCATTATATAGATTTAATGGAATTTTTATTTAATTCGATTAGATGTTTGTACGCGATATGTATAATAAATTATTAATTTTTATATATATACACATATGTAAGTGATGTTTGTGATATTGTTCGTATACATAAACAACTGCAATTTCTTAATCACAAATCATTATTTAATTCGACATTAGAAGATTCTTAATAAAAAATTTTATATTAAAAAATATTATAAAAATTAAATAACATTTCATCAAATCATATATAACAGTATGAATTTCAATTATTTTCGTATAATATTTAAGAGCAACAACATATTACTATAGAAGTGGAATCGAAATAGAAAAGAAATTCATAACAAAAACAACACACCACTTAAAACACGTTAGATTCTAACTGTTACAAATTTTATATAATAGAATAAAATATTATTGAAGTTTTTGCTTTCTTAATAATAAATAAATTCTGATTTTATTATTTTTTTTTTTTTATCTATTTTTGGCTTCTCATTAAATCTTCTCAACCCATTCGGTTGGGTAATTTATCCAAGTAAATATCGTTTGGGATCATCTATTGGGTTAACACGTATTTTTATCTATATATGTATGTAGCAAAAAACAGAAAAAATTATCTATTTTGTATGTTAAGTTGTTAACTGTAGTTAATCAATATATGTGCGCTGCGTATTATATGCATAAACATTCTTCAGCCAAAATTGCAAAACAAATTAATTAATCGCGGCGGACAATAAACCAGATGACTTAATGTTATAGTTCAAAAAACCGTTTAATTTTACCATCAGCACAATTACATAAACTATTATATACATGTAATTTGTGTATATATTTAACCTTAGTATAATTCATAGTCTTTATATGCGATTGTGAGATGCAGTCCAGCTATAACCTTATTTCGATAAATTTCATTTTATATATATGAATGATGGTTTTATATTAAGTGATTTTTACAGTTGAGTAAGTTTTTGGAGTGAAAATATGGTTTTCTCAACCATAACACGCGCACTATAATCAAGAAAACTTTACCAACTCATTAAGAATTTTTACCTCTTCCGGTTTGTGTATTGTGGTTGCATTCACATACATATCATAAAAAAAGAAAATTTGATTACATATAATATAACCAGTCCACCTGTAATACGACGAAATCGTTAAATTACTTCCTTTAGATATATACATATATATATATAAAAAATATTAGAAAATACTGGAATGAGGGAAAACATATGTGTAGTTATCATATGACATATTACTTGAACATCTAGATAAATTGTACAAAATGTTCAACTTTCTCTTAATAATAATATACAAATTATAAATTTAAAACGGAAGACTTCAATTCAAAATTGCATGGAAAAAAAATACAAAACTAAGCGACGAACCTGAATTAATATATTTTTTTTCTGTTAACTTCATCTCATACTAAAAGGTATATAAAAATTATGTCATTTTAATATTCAACTTCACGGTTGGATGAATCGTAAAGTAAACATTTTTTAAATTCGTGCATGTTAAAATAGCATGGCGCAAAGAAAAATTTCTAAAAATTGTTTTTAATTTATCGAAAATTATTAAGGGTGGAAAATTTAACACAAATCCAAAAATTTATTTAGGCAGCGCGGAAATGCATATATCGGATTATATGAGAGAATTAATTTTGTTTGTGTTGATAACGCGGCTAAGTCAATTTTATTCGATATACAGTATGACTTTTATATATACTCGTATATGTATAATGAAAGTAATGTACTCGTAACGTGAGAATTTTAATTTTTTAATATTGAATTAGTATTTGGTATATAGCTTTGAAAATTTAAATTCTATACGGTGTGTTGTATATATTGTGTATAGTAGGAAGAACAACTATTAAGTTTTTTTTATGTGTCGGTGGAAACCATATTGTGTGCGGTATTTAAATTTTAATCGTGCTTTGTTGTACAGCAAATTTGGCTTGGTTTATGGTCAATAGAATATATAGTATGGTTTTTGGTTGGTATATGACACACTTCCCAATATTAAGCAGCATGAGAATTTATTTTTTGGGGAGATTAAACATATCTAAAAACAAACGATCTTAAGATGGCAAATTTTTCGAAATACAGAATGCAGGTATTATTTCATACCTATATATAGTTTATATATCAGTATGGACATTGAAAAGGCCTAATAACTTAATTTTGACTAAATAATTACTCTCGTATATTTTTCTAATTATCAAGTGGTATTACGGATAGCACAATTAAAACCGTAAGGTCGCATTTTTCTGGAGAATTTAGTATAATTTCCAAAGGCAGTTTCTTTTAATAAAGTAAAATAACCTGCATGTATATCAATTTAAATTTAAAAAAATATATTCAAATCTTACCAAAATTAAATTAATTCAAATCAGTCAATAGAATTTTACAACAAAGGTTATCTATATACACTATTATATTTAAAGCGTTTGAAAATATTTCGAAAACCACACACCGACACTTAAATTAAACAATTGAGATCAAATAGATCGTTAACCACTCAATTACATAATATTATATCAACAATAGATTCGTATAGATCAAATATTTCTTAACCTGTTAAACTAAATACCTTCAACTTATTACTTAATCGCACATGGATAATAAACCTTTGCAAACAATGTCAGATTTGCCTAATATATTTCATTAGCGATAAAATTACACCGATTTATATCTACACATATATACATATATGATCGTCTTGAAGACAAAAAACTATACTCCTATGTATTCCACCATTCAACAAACAAACCATAAATAAGAAATTAACAAACCAAACATTAAATAATTCGTATTGTTTGTATATGTATGTATAATATGTACACACGAAAGCAAATATAGTAGCTTATGATTTTTATATATTTCTTACCATATACCATAAATTAAAATTCTTGATTTTTACAAGACTTTGAATAAATCAATGAATAGACTTATACAACTATTTTAAACTATACGGATAATTTAACGGATTTATTTATATATTAGATATTTCATATAATATATAAATTTAAAAAAATTATAAATAATGAAAATGAAAATTTTGTGGTGCGGTGGGTTCATAATCATTTAAATTCAAAACAGTTTAATATTCTTGAATAATAACCGATCAATCTTATATGCACATTATAATATGTATATATCCAAACCGCACACCATATCTAAATTATTAAAACGGTTGCTCTTTATTCTAGTATATAT
Source organism: Tipula unca (assembly GCA_951394425.1). NCBI lineage: Eukaryota > Metazoa > Arthropoda > Insecta > Diptera > Tipulidae > Tipula > Tipula unca. The sequence continues at coordinate 1,850,176 of OX596381.1, read as the reverse complement.
CTAAATCATTTTATTTTTAAATTACTCTGTACTATTATAATAGCTGATTTCCCTAATGAACTGCTATTAATCAAATTATCAATACACCCAACTATATATATTATTTTTATTAACTAACATCGCGGTAAAACTGTAAACATAATAGAAGTTTGCCGTTCGTCTCGAATATATTCAATAAAATATCTTACTGTAATAATATAATCGTATATACCATCATAATTTTATTCTGTTACACAATAATTGACACAAACTGTCATTATAAGGTAAGATGTATATATTAGAAATACATTAATCATATCGCTATTTATATTTAATTAAAAAATTTTTTTAAATCTACGGTCTTATCTTTTTGTGTTACCATAAACCGTTTCTTCTCCATTAAGTACACCTCGTAAAATTTTCTATCATAACAGTTTTATTTATATTTTATATTTACAAAAATTAATTAAACTCAGATTTATATAAAAGCCTATATACATATAGGTATAGGTATATGCATATAATGTACCGGATAGCTCAAATCAAAATTTTCACTTTTCATTTTTATATCTAGACGATCAAATGTGCACATGTGTTAATATATATTAATTACTGGCCCCTTACTGAGTCAACAATTTGGCTCCAGCGGTTTCGACCGAGCATGGCTTCATACTGTCTAAGACAATCTGAAGAGGCCAAGTCGTTCTCTACACCGTGGAGCCATCGTCGCCTGCAACGACCTCTGCGCCTACCATATGGTGGCTCTCCTTTCAGAGATCGCTGCACAATTCGTTCCGGATCAGCACGCAGAACGTGCCCGAGCCAGCGTACTCGCTGAGATCTTACTTCATGTACAATATCGGGGATCTTCATCAGATGTGTACATATACATAAATCAAAATTGTATAATAAAATAATTATGATTTAGATTAAAATTAATAATAATTTTTGTACTCGCGAATGAGATGACAAGAAGTTATATATATATATATATATATATATATATATATATATATATATATATATATATATATATATATATATATATATATATATATATATATATATATATATATATATATATATATATATATATATATATATATATTATATATACATTAGACAGGAAAATTATATAATTATAGTGCAGATTTTATATTAGATGTGCGATGTACTTTCTAAAAAATTGTCTACGGTTAAATGGTTTAATTGGTTGTGAACATAAAAACGTCGACCGCAATTATTATACGAAAAGTGCAAGAATAATTTTGAACGAATTAATCATGTATTATATTGTGTGAACAGCACTTATACATAATTTGACAGATCAAATTATAGTTGGTTTTTAAAATTACATAAAATAATCGTACCACATGTCGAGATTGTAATGTTTTAAAAATTTACGAATCGAGTAAATATTTACGATAGTTTTATATCAGATTTTCTGTACAAACTTACGTTTGTCTTTTTTGGGGGTAGAGGACGAATAACAAATAAATGGAAATCCCTATATGGTTTGACGTGTAGGGATTTCCATTTACGTCAGCATTCAAGATACGACGAATAAAAATGGTTAAGCAGAATATTTTTAAATATTGAGGGTACAATCAAAAATTTGCCGGCAAACAAAATACACTACTGTTGATCAGTTAGAAATACAAAATAAAAGTTATCAGTATCACTGAAATTTACTTTCCAAAAGAAATTACTAAAACTTTGCTATTAAAATTAGCAATTTAACAATTAGTTTGAAAATGTACGCTACAAGCCAAAAGTTGTTGGTCGATAAGTTGTCTTCAATTAAAATGAAGGTAGCGCAATTATTTTTTTAATGTATATTTTTTTAAATGCTGGATCATAGTGCATACGTCATTATAGTATGTTTTCAGTTATTTCAATTTATCCTATATATTCGGGAAATCACCAAAATACTTAAAAGCCTTCATTTTTGTTCTGTGGAAATATTTTGTTATTTAAATATTTCAACATTTTAAGTGTTACTGGTAACAGTAAAACTTCATATTAAAATTAAATCAGTTTTTGTATGACAACAGCTTTCTGAAGTATATAAAAAAATAGACAAAAACTTGTAACTGCGGCTATCGAATTACGTGAAGCTCATATCACGCGTTACGTGACGTGCTATACACACTACAGCAATTTAATCAAACTCAGCAGAACCATCGCGAAATGATGATAACAGTAGAATCTTATCCAAAGATCAAGGACTAAATGGCAGAACTGATGTGAAGAGCCCACACCTTTCGAAGACAAACTGCCAGAAACGACTCAACTAGGCAAAGGGCCACGAAAAATGATAAATTTCGCAATGGAGATTAGATCTTTAGTTCAACAAATCGAAATTTCAAATTTTTGGTTTAACCGGCACACTTGCCTGATCTAGCTGTTGTAGGATCAGTTAGATCAGGATCGTTGGGAAACAAGTTCAACATCTGTTCTATATCAGTTCAACAAGAAATGAGAGAGTGATGCCAAGACTTAATTGCACAGTTATTCAAGCAAATGAAGGCAATGTCGGTAAAGCGGCAATGAGCGCTCAATTTAATCATTTTTAAAATAAATTTGTAATAAAACATAAAAAACAATATGTTAGTTACAAAAATAACATGGACCAAAAACTTTTGGCATGTAGTGTATATTATATATGCACTCGTATATAATATATAAAAATCAAAAACTGCCCTTCTCCCACTGTTGTGTATAGAGTAACCAAAACGATATATAATCAATACAATGATAATTAAAAAATATATTAAAACTTTAGTCGACAAGCGCTCACATAGTAAACACGAGAAAATGTCTTTCACCAGAAAACTCAACTAAAATTTGGTATCGAAAATTTTTAAATGAACAGTGTATATAGGCATTCAATTTGAGTATTGCCCAACTTGCCTAATATGATGGGCCGCGTCAGAGGTGATCCTATATTCTACATGCAAATATTAGATAATATATAACTTTCAGTTTAAAATGATTTCAACCAGCATTTTGTGAAGTTAAATATTTGTACATATAAACATTTACTAAAATTCACATATACATATATAGTAAAATGTAATCAATACTTTTGATAAAATTACCATACTGTTATGCTATATAGTTTTTTCGAACCCTAAAACCCTAGACCAAATTCGAATTAATTCGATTTGTAATCTGACCTAATTTTCAAAACAATTTGTTTATTTTAAATTCTAAAAACAAAAACTTTGATTTCCAATAAAATTAAAAATATCATTTTATAATGAATTGAAAATAGTTAAATTGTTGACCACAGTTCAAATAAATAATGTGTATTTATAGCTAATAAATAAATCCGTTCTTGAGCACGAATTCATGTTTGTATTCAGAATTTTGTACAACGGTTTTAATATTTCTGCTAATCAATATCTTGAGTTTGGTTTACTTAAACCATCCTGAATAACATTTTGATTGAGTTGTTTAGGTATCTACGTCTGAAATGTATAGTGACCAAATCTAAAGGGTCGATAGTCTCTAAATTGTACGTCAATTTATGTACGATTGGTAACTGCCATACTCTTATTTCCACATATACAAATTTCTTAATAACCATCAATTCAATTCATCTATAGCAATCAAAGTCTATAGCTAAAAAAAAATGCACACCTCTACCAGAGCCACCTATATATACATACCTCTACAGTGCCAACAGTAATTCGCATATATACAACAAACACTTCATCTCAATTACATCATTATACATTATCTCATTCCTCAAAATAGTATAATCATAAAAAATTGATTTTAAATTAAAAACTAAAAAATCTATAATAAAAATTAAAACCTTAATTAATTGTTGTTTTTTTTTTGTAAAATTTCTTTACAATTTCAAGTTCATTGTTCTCTTATAAATACACCGAACAATTATATATACCAACAACATTAAGAAGTGCGCGATTTCAAGTAATATCTCGCATACAACCTCATCATCATAAATAGATCAGGAATAATTTAAAAAAATATATTCATAGAACTTGATAGGTATAAAAGACTTGAATGGAACGCGTGCTTGACTTATTTGCTTAAGTTCATGCATGAATAGGTCATTTACATAACAGGAATTTCATTGCTTTCGAGTTTTTATAAAAATCAACTCACTGTACCCTAAAATTACTATATAGTTAAATTTAATAATTAAAATACATATTCAATTAAACTATCAGTTTGTCACACCTATTTTGCAAGTGTGGTATAGTCATAAAAATCTCCTATTACAGATAAACAAATCTTCCGAAAATTCTTTAATGGAATAATATGTATATACACGTTCGTACAAAAAGTTCCGTTATAATTTCTATTTGATAATTTATTGACACTATATGTGTATATACATATCTTAAATACTCTTTTTTTATAACTAATATATGATAATCGCGCCAAGACGAATAAGTAAGACAACACTACAAACGCACAAATTAACACATATATGACAAACCAGTTAGAATCTTAAAAAATATACGAGTAATTTACGAGAATCACTCAGCTCAGGTTATTTTTTTGTTGGTTTATACCAAATACAGTTCATTTCTTATTTTATTTTCTACTTTTTCCAAAATTTGGAATAAATTATAATTTATAAATATATTCTTCTTCTTATTTTTATGAAAACAGTTATGAACAATTTTTGATAACTTACCAATTTTTTTGCGCTTTTCTAGGTCAATCGTGTAGTTTTCCTGGATCACCGGCACATAGTGAGGTGACATTTTCAGATGAAAATTTAGGAAATGGTGCTGTAGCATCGTATTCTTGTGAACGCGGTTTTGAACTACTGGGACCGTCGAGGAGGGTGTGTGATAATGGAATGTGGACACCAGATGGAATACCTTTTTGTGGTGAGTACTTTTTATTTATATAATTTTCTTAAATCGTTAGACGATGGTATCGCTACGATTGATTAGTAAATAGTGAGTTAGAATTATCAAGTGAATTTAATAATGTTTAACAATGATGTGACATGTCACAAAAAATATTATTAGTAACAAAGTACCTATGCCAAATTATTTTCTCTGAACTTAAATAACTGCTGGTTTTAATTAATTAACAAAGAAAGTGTAATCTAATTGATGAAATTGGCCGATTACCGATAGTAACAATCTCACGGTGAATTGATTAAATCTATAACCAAATACATATTAACAATGGCATCAAAAATCAATTTGTATACTCGCAACTGACATCTTCATTAAAGAGTTTCTCATGGCCATTAATCGATTTAAGTTGTTTAATTGTGTTTAATTAAACGGTAATTAAAAAAATTAGCAAATTTTTCACGATTACTGTAATCGAATTATCATAGATTGTATAATTATGCTCATCATGCTCAGTATTTTTGTGCCGATTTCACTTGTAATAAATTAAGCGCGCCCGCATCGATTATTAAATTAAATTTCATTTCACTACCGCGTACTCAACAACGCACACAATAACCTATAATGAGCACACGTCTTTTTAAAGCGTATTACAGGTTGGAATTTATATTTATTTCTTATTTATTATAATCTTTAATAAAAATGACGGAAGAAGAATACTATATAAAATAAAATAAAAACTATATATATATTGTACATATTTATATACATAATATATAAGCAACGAATAAGACGAAAATGTATATAAACGTAAGAATAAGAAATAAGCGGGTCAAGGTTGATTATTCGGTTAACATTATTTTTGTTATTCGGTTACAAAGTCAATCGCGTCTTTTATTTTTTTATTCTTGCGGACAGCAGCATGAACGCATAGTTTATATATCAGAAAGAAAACTTATAGAACAAGTTTTAAATGCATTCCAGAAAACTAATTTAAATCATTAATCTTTTTTAATATATATTCATAAATAATGTCACAAAGTTACTCTTTTATGTATATCTATTCAATTAGTAATAAAAACATAAATTTAGACGAGCGCACTAGAGCATTAACCCATGTTATAGTAAAACAATAGAGTTAATGGTTAAGCCCAAATCTTTATTCAATCCAATTTTATGTTTTACTTACATTCTATAATTTATGTTGGTATTTTATATATAGTTTTAATGCTGCTTGCAAATTATGATAGCTATCTTCACGCTTATTGAAAACAATAGAGACGAGTGTATAAAGCAAAAGCAAAACTTTAACTACCTGATGATTGATTTATGATGTCTTACTATCACTTTAGATTTGTTTTAGTTGTATAAATCATTTGACCAAAAATGCATGAAATTTGGGAAGTGTGAACCAAAATAAATAACGAACGGGATTTCAATATTCTATATAATATTATAGTACCTAATTGATCTAAACTTTCTAATATTAAAAAATTGAATGGAAACTGGAAAAATGTTGTATTCAATTTAAAATTTTGCTTGCTCTAAGTGGTATTAGTGTATAATAAATGCAACCTGCACACAAGAAGTATATAACAAGAAATAGAAATAACGGCATTTACAATGTTGTTATTGCACATAAAAAATGCAATCGGCGATGACATTATTTGTCATGGTGATACACTTATACGAATTGAGATATACATTTATATATGCAATTATTGTTTTATGTTCTGTTATCAAAATCTGTACAGTTGCGTAATTTTTATAGGGTAATTCCTAACCTGTGCATCATATTATATAATAGCATAAAAATTTAGGAAAAAATAAAACTTTTTGTATTTTACCTAATTCACAAATTTGTGGGTGTCGCGGACTCAGTATCTATGATGAATATGGATATAACTACCCATATTCATCATAGATGAATATGGATAGTTAGACAAATCAATAAACAAACTGGATTTTGAAGAAATAATTAAGAGTTGAATTCTAAGTACCCTGAATTATCGTATAATTTAATTATGTATATAAAATAATAAATATTTAATTAAGATTATATTTACACAAGACAATTTTTAAGATACATGTATTGTGAGATTAACGGTCGATTATATAATAATGATTTGTCATTTAAAATACCGCCTGCATATATAATAATAATAACAGTGTTAAAGGCCATTACTGGCCCCTTATATACATATATGTATATGATTAAGTATTTGGGTTTTAAAATTAAAGAGATGAGCTTACAGTTTTACCTGTAGCTTAATTTAATTAAGTATGTATCCAGTATGGTGCCATCATACAATAAAATAAATTTTGCCGGTATGAAAAGCAAGAGCAGTGCGAGCGGTTTATGTTTAATTGTATTGTATACTGGTCAACTTTTTCGTTGCAAATAGAATTTCGTGGTGAATTGCGCCATATATATATATATATATATATATATATATATATATATATATATATATATATATATATATATATATATATATATATATATATATATATATATATATATATATATATATATATATATACAGTGAAACCCGTTTATAAAGTACACCCAAGGGACTATGATATTGGTACGCTTTAGACCTAGTGTACGTTATTCTCATGGTGACATTGAAAAAAAGTTGTATACATAAGTATGGACATATTTTTTAATGGTTAATTAGTGTATAATTTCAAATTGTTAGGTATAAAATAGTTATAATACATAAATAAAATCACAAAAAAAGGAACTCAAGTTCCAAGACTTAAAAATTATTCATTATTAAATTATAAGAACTGTGGAAATTATAAAAAAAAAAATTTATAAAAACTGAGGTACAGAATGATTCCAGTTTATCTCACAGTTTTTCTATTTTTATTAACGAGATGAACACAAAAATTTATCAGGACATTTAAATTACGGTTACATACATAATATATACGTACGATAAAAATTATGCGTACGTTATAGCCATAGTGAGTTAACATACAATTGTCCTAGAGGGGCTAAATCGACGTACGTTATAACCTTATAAACGGAGTACGTTAAATCCAGCTAAAGTTTCATATAAATACATGAAGTTTTAGACGGGATAAGAAATTGTACTTTATTGAGGGGGTGTATGTTGTAAACAGGGTACGTTAAAAGCGGGTTTCACTGTATATATATATATATATATATATATATATATACATATATATATATATATATATATATATATATATATATATATATATATATATATATATATATATATATATATGTGTGTGGGATCAGCGGAATTGAATTAGTCATAAATAAATTATAAACTAAAATAAAAGAAGGTTAGCTAATCAAATGATCTTGACACACCACAGGTAATTTTGATAAAATCAATAATCGGGTTTAGCTAATCTCTAGCGTCCCTACAGTCTATCAAGGTAATTAGAGGATGGCCAGTTCCATTCTATTTGGTTAAATTCTAGAACTAGTCTGCAAAAGTATGAAATTCCATGGTAACCAATGTGTACATTATTTCATATATGTATGTATATACCTGGCTTTATCGTATGTACATATATTGTAACATCAGCTTTGAAATTAGAAAATGTATTTAAAATTATGATTGAAAACGAATAAGATGTCGGAATGTGAACAAAGCTTTGCGGAAGCTTTTACAGCTAACTCTTGACGCGAGCCTTAACGAGCTTTAACTTTCAAAGTTTCAAATTACTCAAATTATCATTTAATTTGATTTTTTAATTCAATTGAAATTGAAAAGGTTAAAGAATCCATATTCGATATTGAAAAATTAAACTATAAAGAATTTGGAATGTTGAATCAGTAATTTTAAAGTTAACAAATAATTTTGATTTAATAACTTTCCAAGTTTGGAACTTATAGATTAAACCTCATGAATTATGAATGAAATTTTATGTGATTGAAATTCGAATAAGGCTACATTTATATATGTAGTTACATTCATCTTAAAATATCGAATTCTTTTTATGAAGTGTGAACATTGTATAATTTGAAATTTAAAACAATTAATCCGGTAAACGTTGATAATATTCTTCGCCTCAAGGAAATAATAACAAATTTTAAATTTAAAAATAAAGAATTGGGAAATTTTGGGAATGTATATATAGATTTCAAATTTTAAAATTGAAAGTTGGTTCAGTTCAAACTTCGAATTTTAAATCTGGAATTCATATTTCTTTTATTTTTAAATTGGGAATCAAAAACTTTGGTTTTAAAAATAAATACTAAAATTATATAAATATATTGGATGCACTTTACAATTTTGATTACTTTTTAAAATTGGACCTTTAAAATTTAAAGTAATAAAATAAATAGATTTTAGATTCCAGTATCGTGTTACTAAAATTGTGAAATTGGCATCGAGACTCCCAGTATTTTGAGTATCCAATTTTTAGAGTTTGGCGTAAAAAAGAAATAGAAAATTTAGATTTATATATTAATTTAAGTATATTAAATTTTATAAATTCAAAGAAATAATAAAATGTGAATGATCTCGAATTCGTATAATATTTATAATTATCATTCAATTCATACATAAAATTAGGATTTGAAATTTTCGATCGATTACTGAAATATAGTTTTTATAAAATTCAGACATTAATTATGGAGTTCAAGTAAATCACGAATAACATCCCGCGCGCGTTTTACCTTCAGAATATCAATTCTATAAAATGTTTCAGTTAGTTTAGTTGTTAAACTATTTTAAAATTAATTCATTTCCCATGCCATATGCTAAGGTATGTATAATTTAAAATTTTGTCTTATGGTTATCAATAATCTTTGAAATAAAAAATTTCACTGTAAATAACTCTTAAATAAAATCGTTTTCATTTTCTTTTCCATGTAAACACTATAAATTTTTCTCCAATTATTGTAACTTAAACGCTAAAAGTCACAATACAAAATAATCTTGAGTGCGCGACCACTAAATATATGTATACATATATATTATATATGTATATTATATAGATATGCATATATATATATATAAATATATATATATATATATATATATATATATATATATATATATATATATATATATATATATATATATATATATATATATATATATATATATATATATATATATATATATATATATATATATATATACATATATGTTTGTATCTATATTCGTAAGTAATGCTCTCTTATAACTTACATAGGTATATGTACTTATTCACTAAGGCCATGCAGAGAATGAAACGAAACCGCTCACCTGGAGTGGACTGCATTAATTCGGAGCTCTTGATATTCGGAGGGGATACTTTGTGGAACTGTCTTTTCGACCTTATTCGATTAGTATGGCGAACCGAAGTTATGCCTGATGAATGGAAAGTGGCCGCGATATGCCCCATCTTCAAGAAGGGAGACCGCTTGAAGTGTGAGAATTATCGCGGTATAGCTCTCCTTTGCACAGCATACAAGTTACTGTCATACATTTTATTGGATAGAATCACTCCTCTGGCGGAAGGCTTGGTTGGTGACTATCAGGGAGGATTTCGTCCGAATCGATCAGTCACTGATCAGGTCTTTTCGCTGCGGATGATTCTATCTAAATATTATGAGACATCCATCTCCGTACATCAGGTTTTCCTGGATTTCCGGCAGGCCTACGACTCGATCAATCGAGAGAGTTTGTGGTCTGTCCTGGAATACCTAGGAATGCCAACAAAATTGGTACGACTGTGTAGGATGACAGTGACGCAGTCTCAATGCTGTGTTAAAGTTGAGAACAGGCTATCGACAATTTTTGCAGTTAACTCGGGTGTTCGGCAGGGAGATGCTCTGTCCCCGATACTCTTTAATCTCATGTTGGAGTACATCTTTCGTAAAACTGAAACACCTCAGCGTAACATCTTATATCGCCAGTCCAATCAAGTGCTTGCATATGCAGATGACATATGCGTGATTGGACTGAATAACAACGGAGTGAAAGAAATACTTGATCCGCTTGTAGAGTTTTCAGCTTCTGTTGGACTCCAGATCAATGAGTCCAAAACGAAATACCTGATCTCTGGTTTTAGAGACAATGGCACACCAGATTTTAGTAGTGGCCACCACACGTTTGAGGGAGTGAGGAGGTTCAAATATTTGGGCTCTCTTATCACTCACGATAACAGTGTGGGTGAGGATATTAAAGTGCGGCTGGCAGCTGGCAGTCGTTCTTTGTATCCTCTAAGGCCACTGCTAAAATCTAAACACTTATCAAGTGCCGTGAAGCTGAAGCTTTACAAAGCGTTGATCAGGCCCGTTGTTATGTTTGGATGTGAAAGTTGGGCGCTGACGGATGAGTACGAGAGATGGCTCCTTACATTTGAGAGAAGAATCATGCGTGTGATTTACGGCCCTAAACGCGAAATAGATGGTACATACCGAGCTCTGTACAATTTCGAGATCAGAGATCTGATGAAGATCCCCGATGTTGTACATGAAGTTAGATCTCAGCGAGTACGCTGGCTCGGTCACGTTCTGCGTGCTGATCCGGAACGAATTGTGCAGCGATCTCTGAAAGGAGAGCCACCATATGGTAGGCGCAGAGGTCGTTGCAGGCGACGATGGCTCCACGATGTAGAGAACGACTTGGCCTCTTCAGATTGTCTAAGACAGTATGAAGACCAAGCTCAGGATCGAAACCGTTGGAGCCAGATTGTTGATTCAGTAAGGGGCCAGTAATGGCCTTTAACACTGTTATTATTATTATATGTACTTATATGTATATAAGATGAAGTTTAACAATGGATTATTTATCTTGACAATTTATATTGAATGTACATAGACGAGCATGAAATCAATTATGGTATGTTATATCCGCGGGATATTTAAATTATAAACAATATGAGCTGGATATACCCGTTCCATATAAGCTACTCAAATCAGTATATATACGAATTAACCTGCTTACTTATATACATACGTACATATATTCCATCTAGATAACATTTAAACTTTATTATAATTTATAATCATAAAGACGAACTAGAATAATAAAAAATATATTTTCTAATTGTTATCTTGATCTTAAAGCAAATTGAATATATGCGTAATAAACTATATATGGAATAGTTGTGTATGTACATTATATAGACACACGTAGCGAGAATTCAAGCTATAAAGAATTATTCAAATCATATTCATATATGTATGTGCAATATACATATACTACATGTAATATATTAATCTTAATACTAGTGTATGTATCGTTATTATGTGTATAGTGTAATATAGTTTTTAGTGAGGATGGAAATTATAAATAATAAATTTTCGAAGTAAATAGAGCAGAATTTAAAGAATTAGATTTGTTGTATAGAAAATTATAAAAGTGGTTGAGTTTGATTTATTTAAATGTTTTTTAATTTTGTGGCATATTTTTCACCGTAATATGTGTTACCTAAGTAGGCTCCAAACAGACATTTGTATGAAATAAAATTCTAATTTCATTTCAAATTCCCGAATTTTAGTTTTTTGAATTCAAATTTTAAAAAAAGTCAAATATTGTTAAATATAAAATACTAAATATGTATTAGTTTACTCATATATAGTCAAATTTAGCTTACAAAATTTAAAGTTTTACTTCTGATCATCGCTGGTGTTCTTTGAATAGACTAGAAAATGCGAATTTAAAGATTCTTTAATTTTTACAATTTTATTTTAAATTTGGAAAGCCTAAATTTAAAAGATAAACTTAAGTTTAGGATATAAAGAAAATAATATAAAAATTTTAAGAATTAGACAAATTTTCAGAAATATATGTCCTAAAAATTTTCTGAATTGACTGTGATTCAGATGAAAAATCATTAAATTTGTCCAATTCTTGAGACGACCTTGAAGTAGAATTAAATTATGTCAACTTTATATGTATAACTATAGATATTTTATGAAGTGATTGAACAAAAATGTTGGAGGTTCAATAATTTTGTTTGGAATATGTATTCCATCAAAAAATTCTGAACTTTAGAATATAGGTTACTCATATATCGGCTACTCAGACGATGACTTTTACATTTTTATGAATGCTTTAGCCCTGCAGATTTCTAGTGATAAACCATAGTATGTTATTCAACGTTTATTTATTTTATATTTTCTAATGAAACAATTATTCTAAGGTTATGCACATCGACCCATTAAATTAAACTCAAAAAATCACAGTTAAACTTTCTAGAATTGCAACTTAAACTCGAATTACAATAAACTTGAATAAACTTAAGTTCAAATTTTATTAATAAAAATGTTATAAAACCAACAATAAATTTATAAAGACATCGCGGTATGTATATGTATGTAATACATAGTCACAGTTTTTAGTTATTTATGACCAGTTTCGTGTCTCTTATATACCAACATATGTATATATACTTATCTTATAAAGAAAAAAGTCTTTCACTCAAAAATATTTTATTATGAATCATACAAATTAATTAATTCATATTTGATCCAATGATTAAATTTAGATACTCTAATTAGTGTCTTAACAATTATAAGATTAATTAAAACTTATTTCTCATAAAGTCGCAACGTAATCTGTATAATCTTAAAAATTTAAATTAAAACAAAAATGATACTTTCAATTTTCTCTGAAACACAAATCACTGTAAAGACAAAAAATTTAAATTAAAAGAATTTCACTTACAGTTCGTATACATATATTCTTAGACGAGTACATATATTAAGAAAATATTATTCTGGTATTTTCCTATATAGCTATATTCTATATACACATAAACATAAAATAAAGTTGTGAGGAAACGAAAGAAACGACAATAACATACAAGAGATCAACGAACAAATTAAAAGTAGCTCACTGTGTCAGACACATATATACACATAAGAATGATCATAGTAAATTTGTGAAAGTATTTTTTAATAAAATGTTAAAGAAAATATAAATAAGACCTACGATTATTAAGTGGTGGCGTGGAGTTTTTTTTTTTTTTAGTTAGTTTTGAACAATTGTCAAAGAGTTTTTGATTTTCATCTAAAAATCTCATGTACGACTATGCCGGTTTACGATGAAGATCATTATTATAGATTAGTTAAAGAGAAAACTTTCATTTTGTACTCTATCTCTGTGTTATGTGAATTCGCGATCTAAAAATATGTCTTTTCTCTCAAGATACAAGGCTAATTAGTAAATACTTCGTATTTTTTATGTTTATTGCGATCCTAAGATTGTGTGGTTCAGTTGAAGACAAATAAACACACGACGCTCAAGTATATATAGTGACGATTAATAATATCGAATACAATTGAATCTATAGCAAAAACAAAAAATTTTCCTCTACCCTGCTTTATGATATAGAGATTTTATACATTTCCGACTGAGCACGATCACTGAAGGGAGTGCTAAAATTAATTAGTGTCTTTAAATATTATTAGATCCCGACCAATCTTGAATTATATATTCTGACGTTGAATATAAAGCACAACATAAAGGGCAATTCATTTCGGTTCTCGTGGGATATGTAATCAATTTATATTGTTTTATATTGCTTCAATGAAAATTGCCCATTTCCGGGCAGATTAATTTTCATTAACACGCAAAATCTATTTCAACAATATTCCGTATAATATTTTATGAAAATTTGCAGTTTCACATAGTTTCCAGGAAATCAAATCTGAAGCACATTTCAAAATGCGATTTATATAATTACTTCACCATAAAACTATATATAAATCATTTTAACATTTGAAATTAAATTAGGATATCAGAAAGAAAAATTGTAATAAAATTTTATCTGGACATCATTAAAATAGACCGTGATTTTTTAAGCAATTATGTATACATATATGTATGCAGGCTACCCTGTAGTGCACATTTTTGTAAATTAATATTTTGTATATATCGTCGCTTTATTATAAACATAAAATATTATTATAGTTTCGTTATCGCTACTGTTTACAACTACTCAACATCGTACTATAATTCATGAATTAAAGTAATTTTTATGCTATTTGTTTCTTGAAATAAAATCATACTTTTATGAGTTTTTAATAAAATAAAAATATATTACTATTTAGACCATAAATACAGTTACTAAAAAGAAAAAATGTTAGTTTTGTAGTTTTATGCAATTTTCTAACGTATGTATATAAGCATTAGATGAATATTATATATGTTATGTGATTTTAGAGCGGCAAATTATGAATTAATAAATATGGGAAAAAATTGAGATCGAATTTAAATAGCATATGGCAACTTTGAATTATTTTGGTATAATGGTTATGGAGATACTAGAAGGACCGTATAGAAATTCGAGATTAAAAACGTGACTAAATCACCTGCACCTTAAGTGTAATTTTAAATTTCCGATGATGGCTTGCTCACAGCTGTACAAAAATTATTACAAAATATCGCACTTATTTTGCAATAGTCTCAAATGGGTTTTATCAAATCTAATAAAAATATTGAATGGAGGGAATGGGTATAGATTTTTCAAGCCAAGGGCATTCTCACAATAATACAAATACAATTCAAAATTTTATCACATCAATATATATCGTAATATTGCATTAATAATTTCGAATAACCTTAAAATGTTGAGACCTAACCAAATTGTCTTTGTTCATCTGATATACATGAACTTTGTCATTATGTAAGAAGTCCACATACATATATAACACAAATAATTCGCTTTGCTATATAATTAAAAAAAATCTCGATACGGTTTAATCGTATAACATGATGCATAAAATTATAATCATCACATTACATATAATAAAATAAAAAAATTATCAAAATAATATAAAATTACAATCTTCATACTATATATGTTATATAATTATGCAATATCATAAGCATAATAATTTTGTCCAAATCAACCAAACAATGTATAAAATCCTATATTAAGAAAAAAAAAATGTTACATAACCATTTGGTTTGTACTCGTAGACGAAGGCAGGAAAACGTGTCTCTTATATACGTGAAGATTAAAATCATTTACAAATCATAAATAATAATACATAATACATAATTATAATTGATATTCCACTTTTTTTTAATTTAAAAACCGCCTATAGTTACTTGACATATAATGGAGCAGCATCGTTTAAATGTACATAGGTATTCTGTTGATTAGATTATATTAGACACGGAAACCACAGTACCTTGTGTAAACCTCCAATTTAGTGAAAGTGGAATATACATAATCATGCAGCGTTTATGTAATGAGTAAATGAAGCATTTCCTTCAATTATTTTGTTAATTAAATTGTTTTAATCAAAGAAACAATAATTAATTAATTTTTTTATGTTTTAAAGCCGATTATAACGAAAAGAGAATTAATCGTTTCTTATTTAAATATTTGATTGGTCTTAAATTAATTCCTAAATACCTTAAATATATAAATATGTACATACATACATATGTATATGTAGTATTTCCATGTATAGTTTTTTCTATTAATCGTTCTTAAATATATGTATATAGTTCTTGAAGTATAACAACAACAGTTCTTATTTTTAATTACGTCTATATAATTAAATCGTTTTTTAATTAAAGCATTATATTAACACAGTATGCAATTTATATATAAAATAAATATTCGGTAAAATTACTGCTTAACTTTCCCGGAAAATAGTTTTAATAATAAGATATTTATAATTATTATTTGTATATTGCGTGATGTTTATATATGTACATATATAAAAGAGTTTCCAGTTTTCCACTCACACAATACATATATTTACTACAAAATAATTAAGTTTTTGACTTCTTCAATCTATAACAACTATATGTGGTTCGGAACAAATAAAATTATTATTTCCTAACATAATTACTAAGGTATTTCTGAATGGTTAGGTATTCGTTTAATTAGCGCACGCGACTGAATATAGGAAATATATTTCTTAGGAAATGATTTGGACTACATACATAAGTATGTTGGCACGAATATCATAAAACGTATCCGGGCATACTCAGAAAATATGAATTAATAAATTTATATAGTACGGAAATTTAAATTAAATTAGCAGTTCAAAGTACCTGTGTGGGAATTCAGTAACAATCGTAATATACGAAATAAAACCAATCACATCATCGGCAACAGCAACTGAAGCGTTAGATCTCATTTGCTCAGCAATTCAAAATAATGAGCAATGCCCATTTAGACACATGATCTCAGAACAGCTGTTATTAAATAAATAATATAGGCTTTATAGTAAACGTTTTAAGTACCTCATAGTTTATCTATACAATAAGATTATCCTCTTATAATCGACTTTGACAAATTCTGAACATTTACATTTTAGAGTAATGCTATACCACAGAAAAAATAAACATATTATATTCTTTTGTCTGTGGCTATACCTTATAGGGTAGCCTGAAAGGTTATACATCTTTACTAATTACAAAATTTCCAATTTGCCTTCATTAAAACGTAACGTATTTTAACACTAATTGAGCTCGTCTACCACCAATAAGACTTAAAAATTGCTTTTCTTTTTAGAATAATAATTCGCCTAAGGTAATGAAGTTCTTGTATATGTATATATACGAGTACATATGTATTTATTCAAATTCGCAGTCTAATTACAATTGATCGATTTTCGCGGTTTCACAGTAATTTGTAATTTATTTTATTAACAATTTAATTTTTTTTTTTTCAATTTCATAGTATTAAATGTAGCCGCAGGCAAAGCACCAATGCAAATCTCAACCGACGGTTCGGGCATACCGCAAAAAGCGATCGATGGTTCAACATCCGCATTTTATACATCAGATACATGTTCACTAACAAAACCGGAACGAATACCATGGTGGTATGTTAATCTCCTAGAACCGTATATGGTACAGTTGGTACGATTGGATTTCGGAAAAGCATGTTGTGGTAAGTACTAATTTAATAATTTCTACGATTCGTTTATTGCAAATATTTAATGGATAAGAACTAACTTTCACCTTCGCTTGGCGTGAAAATGTATAATTGTTGTTGTAATAATTTAATTTAATTAAAGGTTGTATTAAAATATCTATAATTATTATTGAATTGTCATTTCTATTGTCACAAGTATTTTTGTAAATGTATAGAAAGCTGTTCGACCTAAATACTTTGTCTTATGTGTCGTTATCGGATATCCGAAGTATCATCTCTTTCTTATAGGTGTGACCTTATATATATACTAAAGGTACTTTAATATTTGTTGTTATGCTTTTTAAAAGTAACCAACTATATTATACTTGAAGTGCAGTGACAACATCGCGCGAAGAGAAATCATAAAAATAATTGCAATATAAAGTCGTCAAGATTTTTGGAAAGTTCTTTGGTTGAATTAATCCATATACATGAAATATTTTATAGGCAACAAAAAACCAGCAACTATAGTTGTACGCGTTGGTAACAATCGTCCAGATTTAGGAACAAATCCAATTTGTAACCGATTCACTGGATTACTAGAAGAGGGACAACCGCTATTTTTACCATGCAATCCACCAATGCCTGGTGCATTCGTATCCGTGCATTTAGAAGTAAATACACCAAGCCCACTATCGATTTGTGAAGCATTTGTGTACACAGATCAAGCTCTACCGATTGAACGGTGTCCAACATTTCGTGACCAACCACCAGGTGCATCCGCTTCGTATAATGGTAAATGCTATATATTTTATAATCGGCAACCATTACCATTCCGCGAGGCATTAGCATTCTGTCGATCACGTGGTGGTACTTTGATCAACGAAAGTAATCCAGCTCTGCAAGGTTTTATCAGTTGGGAATTATGGCGACGCCATCGTAGCGATACATCATCACAATACTGGATGGGTGGTGTGCGAGATGCCAAAGACCGTAATACATGGAAATGGATTGGAGGTGATGATGTTACCGTGTCGTTTTGGAATTTGCCAGGTGGTAACGAAGATTGTGCTCGGTATGACGGCTCCAAAGGATGGTTATGGAGTGACACAAATTGTAATACCCCTTTGAATTTTATTTGTCAACATCAGCCTAAAGCATGTGGTCGGCCAGAACAACCTCCAAATTCTACGATGGTCGCGCTTAAAGGTTATGATGTTGGCGTCAGTGTCGATTACAATTGTGACGAAGGACATCTGTTAGTGGGACCAACAAGTCGAACATGTTTAGACACTGGATTTTATAATGAATTCCCACCTGTTTGTAAATATATTGAATGCGGTTTGCCCGCATCGATTCCACATGGTAGTTACGATCTAATAAACGGATCTGTTGGGTATTTAAGTAACGTAATTTATAAATGTAATGATGGGTACGAAATGGTTGGACGGGCGTCTCTAACATGCGATATCGATGAACGATGGAATGGTCCGCCCCCAAAATGTGACAGTAAGTCTATATAACTAATTATTAAAATATATTCGAGTACTAATTTTATTAAATTTATAATATAGTAGTGGAATGTGAACCGCTTCCATCCAGTTTCCAATTAGCCAAGATTATCAGTAATGGAACACTTTTTGGAGCTAACGCTGAAATTATTTGTCCAACTGGATATGAATTGAATGGACCGAGTACAATCACGTGTTTGAAAAATGGACAGTGGAGTAGTAAAATATCAGGATGTTTTAAGGAGGACAGTTCTTATCCAACCACAGTGGTTCCTATTACGCCAAGACCAAAATCGACGAGACGACCAACATCTCGACTTACGACAAAAATAACACCAGCTAGTACAACCACATCAAGATACACAACAACTACAACAACCACTACGACTAGTACAACAACAGAGCGGCCAATAAGTGTAATTCCTCTTGATGAAGCCAATCCAGGTAAGGGAATCGAATCCGAGTCAACCGGAAACGATGTTCTACCTGGAACAGTACGCGAAGAAATTCCACCAAAACGTACAGTTCGACCAACAATTATAGTACAAAAAAATCCACACGCTATTAGCAACGGACATGGTGTACCACCAACAAAAGTTAGGCCACTAGAACCATCCACATCAACCACCTACCAACCAACGCCGACTACAAGTAAAGATCCGTTGAATGTGATTGCTGCCGCCCATCCTCAAGACAATGAAATCGCCGGAAGTGTAAATATTCGAGCCGATCGTGTTCCCGATGTTAATGTACCATTTTCGGTCGATAACGAAGATGGCACGGGTGGCCAAGGCGCTCGATTAAATTTAGGTGCAATTGTTGCGCTTGGCGCATTCGGTGGTTTTGTATTTTTGGCTGCTGTAATTACAACAATTGTGATATTGGTTCGAAGGTAAGTGATTATTACGATTTTAGGACATGGGCGTAGTATGCATGGGATTCCTTATCTATATGTGTATCTCTATAATCGTTTTCACTCATTCATATAATAACTCATTAGTATTAAGTTAAATGTTAAATCGTATTAAACATAACCTCACAATAATATTTTATTGAGCACATTGCACTATAAATTGAGTTAAGTTTGATCTGAACGCGTTCCAATACCTATAAAAAAACTGCGAGGGCACTCGACAAAATGGCGTTTCCAACTGTCCTTTCTTCCATTGCACTTTGTGTATAAAAAACAACAAATCTATCTCTTTGTGTTTTTTTAGTCTAAAAAAAAACACGAAACAACTAACTAAATCCTAATATCCATCTCTATATATTTTCCATATTCAGTTCCAAGCCACGACATCGTAGCCATCATTTACAAACAACAACAAAATCATTACCATTGCAACCACCACCTACTACAATGCATAATCATCATCCAATGCCCTCGCGGTGGTATACAGTATTAGCGTTACCATTTCCAGATCAAAGATTAGGACGACGTGATATAAATACATTTGGCCGAGGTATTTATACATCGCGTGCCGGATACTTTAGTACCACCACAAATCCATTATGAAACGAGATGAATGTATATAGCGCGTGCCATAATAGCCATAATAGTAATTATAATAGTCACTCGAATAGTTTATCTTTATATCAATCAATGTAAGATTTTCAATTATTTTTACCATGTATTCACCATGTAACTTTAACTATAGGCTTTAACATATTTTTTTACTATGTGTATTGTAATCGTAACGTATTTTATGTCCTGTTATATATACGCAGAAATCGTACAACACAACATTATAGACATCGTGCATCACCCGATTGCAATACGGTAGCATCATTCGATAGTTCCAGCTCTGAGTCGAGGAATGGATTAAACAGGTAATTTTTTTACTAATTAATTGATTATGTACAAATCTACTCATTATTAAACCATTTACTATAATATGCTGGGGAATTTTCATATTTCAATTACCATATATACATATATAATTAAAGTTTAATTAAATCAAATTGGTCTAATTAATTATTACAATCTAATTACAATTATAGATATTATCGTCAGGCATGGGAAAATTTACACGAATCAGCATCAAAAAGTAGTGGTACACATAATCCATTACGTAGAAAAGAAACATTGGATCAACCATCGATGAATCGATCGCGCGATAATTTATCGCGATCGAGAGAAAATTTAGAAAGGTAATACAATAATTTTATTCAGTTTTGATCACGACATCGATCTATCGTGTACCACATGGATATAGTGATGTCACTTTCTATTGTTTTTATAAAATTATTAATTTTCTATAATCATTAAAAGTTTGTTATCTGCAATTTTTATAGATCACGTGAGAATTTAAGTCGTAATCGTGACCGAGATTTTAGTCGAGATAGTCTTGGGCTACGAGATGGATCCGAAATGGTTGTATCAGATGTGTGCGTTAAAGGTAAGAGTTATTTGTTTGTTATTGATTATATTAAGATTAAATATTGTTCGAAATACCTGAGGCATCGTCAACGATAGCACATATATATATAATATTATAGCATACTAAGCGCAAATCGGTAATTTGAACAGCAACCATACCTTCATAACTGGTATATTGGTAACCAGGTTAAGAATTTATTGGTGCCTGGGTTGATCGACTAGGCAAATTGGCTAACTATAAAATATAATAAGACTTATGTAAAGTATATGTATGTCCTTTAATTCTCGAATATTTCTGCATCTTACGTACAATTTAAAACATAATTGGCAATCTTAGAAATTCGAAATTGCCATTTTTATTTCTACGATCGTCTTTAAATTCTTATATAGTAAATAGATTAAATGCCACAATTTTAAAATATGTACATACTAAAGTCTATACAGCTTTAATATCATCTAATTAAATTACTTTTATTTATTTTTAATTTAAGGTGAAAAGAAACGCCATCATCATCATCATCACAAAAATAGTCATCGTGGTGAATTCAGGGAGCCTCATATTGTAGGCAATACAAGACGTGAAAATCGCAATAGCAATGGACACTATTGACACACCATGGTTATCACTATCAATTTAGAAGAATAATTAATAAACAAATTAAAATATAAATAAAATATATATCATATTTTTTATTGATTAATTAAAAATTAATAAATTTATATACTTTTAAATTTTTTTTAATTTTAATTTAAAGTAAATTTAAATTTCAAAATTAACGAAATGCATTTTACCCTAAAAACTGTCTTGCACAAAATACTCAGTACGCACAAAAATTATTCTTCTATTTATAAATTAATAAATAAATTGATCTGAAGGGAAATGAAAAAACAAGATTTGGTGTTGATAATGATAACCATTGTACCGCGAATAGGAATCTATCTAGAATTAATGTTTAATATGAAGTAACCTTCATTTAGCTGGTCTATTGTGGTGGTGCTATCAAAGTTGGAAAACTATTTGAATTTCCCTTCTTAAAACACGCTATTTATACATATAGAGATGCATATGATGTATAAATTAGTAATATAATTATTAATTTACTTTACTCGAAAATTATTTAAAAATTTGACCGAATATAGCTAGTATATGCGCACAAATTGACTTGACCTAGCCTATATTATATGTACATGAACTAACATTAATTTTTAAATTATTTTCGATTTACTAAACAAAATCTAATTATTTTTAAGAATCGGTTTCAAATTAATGATTGAAAATTAATTTACCAATTACCACCCCTCTCTATATTGCACAGAGACTACATGCATTTCAGTCGAAAACTACGTACAAATTTTGTGAAAATCTTGATCTCGTCTAAATTACAGTCGTCCAAAAAACAAATATACAATCACAAAAAAATTATTAAAAAAACATCGCTGTAATTTAGATTTGGTTGACATTTTCATAAAATTTAAAATGTCAAAAATTGATAAAAAAAAATTACCTTAAATCCAAATATTAAATATTTTGTGGCAATAAATTTGTATTAATTTTTAGAGTACGTGCCATTCAAACGGCAAAACTTAATTAAATATTTTATAAATTCTATAATAATTAATATTATTATTATGTTTTAGTAAAATAAAAATGTTATAAATGGTAATTTTTACGAATATAAAAATTAAAAATTTTAGAATTAATATTTATTAATGTATAAAAAAAATTATATAAAACGATAAAAATGTAGAATGTTGGAAGGCGTTTATATATTATTGTGTTGAATGTAAATAAAATAAAATTAATTTTTATTAAAAAATTTAAATAAATAGTTAAATAGTTTTGTTTTATTAAATGTCTTTAAAATCGTAACTGAACTATTTGAGAACTATGTATATATGTATGTACTTTTAAACATACATACATCTAAATTTTAAAAAAATATAAATTTAAAATCTATTCAAAGCTGTTTGGTATAAATGTATATAGGAGTTGTGATTTTGAAGAAAGCAAGTCTAAGCCTAATTTTTTTTCTTATAACTAACTGTTACGGCGTTTGGGTATTGAAACCCAATGGGATCAGGGATAACCCTCTGTACATACATTTTAGTATTAGACATGATAACAAGTAGACATATGTATAAACTCATATAGAACTGGAAAGTATTACGATTTTACATTTTTGTTTATTCTACAGCTGGTGTTCTAAAATTCAATCAAGCTATAATAAACTCTCAAATTTAATTTCTAATGCTATATGTACATTTTTTTATATATATGAACATTACTACATCTACATATTTCCATTTGAAACCGAGATGTAATATTGATCGATTGTGTCGCGGATAAGAAAGTTATTTCAGATATTTCAGCGATTTTTTAATATTAGATTAGGTTAGGTTAGGTGGCCGCACACTTAGACCGGCGGCGGTCCGTTGTGATACCACATTTCACACACACACACACACACACACACATTCATTCAACTCATTCAACCTCATTCACACAATTACAGTGTACCACCTGCACAATGCATAGCTCCATGTCACCCTGTATAATGACAAGGAAGGTGGGTCGGCCCATGAGCTCTAAATTCCAACTGTGATAGATGTTCAGTTAAATTAATCATCTCCCCGTAATCAGCATGAGATGAAAAATCCCTTTTCACATCCCGTCTTTGTTGGGATTTGAACCCGGTACCTCCCGATTCAAGCGGGATCTAATATTAACGGTCAGTTAAATATTTAACTCTAACAAATCGGTCGGTTAACTTTAACTAAAGAACCAGTTGTTAAATATTTCGTGCAACGGGTGTATTTCACATAAAAAAAATGCGAAGATACACTGACATATGTAAAAATCGAAGGGATTGCCTCATAAAAACTTTAGCTTAGTTAAGTGGTCATGCGGCAATCAAACAAGATCTTATCTGTCTGTTTGTTTGTATTCGCTGCCATCTGTTCCGGGGCTCGAAGCTGTTGTGCAATTTGCTTTTAGTGACCTTACCTTAAACTATTGCGAGCCAAATCAAAGACATAGGGCTACATATGCGTTTTAATTTTAATTAACTATCAGCACAGAGAAATATAGATTTGTTTATGATCGAAATTAAGGATCAACTTGAGATTAGACATGAGTAACATTATGTGAAGTTGAATTATTACGGGTAAGCATTAACCCGGGATCTATACTTATTTCCTTCTCCAAAAATTAAACTAATTAGGTGTCTGTTTTTTTATTCGAGAATTTTCTAGTTCGAATACTGTACTGGATAAGAGTATTCTCGTTTATTCAGTATAATCCAAATGATTTTAAGTTTTTAACAAAAAATATAAAACATTTAATGTTAATCTAACTATTTTAATTCACTATTATCGAAATAAAATATAATTAAACTTTATTTTTCGATGTACTCGATAAAAAAAATTTCCCCTTTTTTCGAGTTCGTATACTATGATTTTATCGAGTACATCGGAAAATAAAGTTTAATTTTATTTTATTTCGATAAATAGTGAATTAAAATATATAGTTTAACATTAAATGTATTATATTAATCGATAAAAAATTTAATTTATATAGATTTTACTGAATTAACGAGAATACTTATCCAGTACAGTATTCGAACTAGAATATTTTTGAATAAAAAAAAGCACCTACTGTATCACATTCACAAGATCGATGTTTGGGGAAAAAAAGCACTAGAAATGTTTGGAACATAGATATTTACGAATACGAATATGAGACGATTATTTAAATTAGGTACATTTATAATTAGTCTAGATACCAGAGAATAGAACAAGCGAACTCGATTGTAATCGGAAATTTTGTTGAATTTTTTTGTGTTCGTTTCTTTTTGAAAAAAAACAAAAAAAAATTGTTTGTTTTTGCTTGTTACCCGAATTTTTCGTTTCTCTTTTTTTCGTTCGTTTTGTTCTTTGTTTTTGTTTGTCCGATTCGCTTGCAAAATTGCAAGTAAGCTCTAGCTGACTTGAAAACATAAAAAAATTACAGATATTTAATAATTTTGATTATTTAATCGTCAAATTAAAATATCATACAAAACTGCGGTTGATTTGAGCGAAACTGTGTAAACAAAAGATTCTTGACAAGTGTAAAGAAATTTTAGGAATTTCAAACAAATTGTTGAAATGAAATTTAAAAAGATAAATAATCTAGGCCTATATAAAATACGGTTCAATTGAGGAACTAATAAGTCATTTTATTTCATTTAACAGGATACAAAACATAAAATGTATAATATAAAATGTACCTAATTATTTAAAAATATTTTTCTCCTTCACTTCGACGAACAAGGAACAACCGAACAACACAAACCGGATAAAAAAACGTAAAATTCCAAACATTTTGGAAAATCCGAACAAATTCTGATTGCTTGCAAGTAAACCGAAAAATTTTCAAAAACGAACAAATTTATTTTTTCTAGTTTGCTCGTTCGCACTTGTTTGAATGAAAAGGATAATTGGAAGACAAAAACTACCAAACCAATTTTTTTGTTTTTTTTTGCCTTCTGTTTTGTAGTTGTTTGTATTCGATATAAGAGAATTTTGTTTGGTGTTCATCGAAATTTTGTGCTTGTTTCCAATCTCTGCTAGATACTCAATAATGGTAATCTATTATTTGATGGTTACGATTCGTGATGAAAAATCGAATTTCGTTACGATATGCTACGGAATAATGTTTTCG
Source organism: Tipula unca (assembly GCA_951394425.1). Taxonomy (NCBI): domain Eukaryota; kingdom Metazoa; phylum Arthropoda; class Insecta; order Diptera; family Tipulidae; genus Tipula; species Tipula unca. The sequence continues at coordinate 1,823,944 of OX596381.1, read as the reverse complement.
ATAAAATGTATTTCGATAAATCAGCTGAAGACCGGTTCTCACTAATAATTCACAATGGCCGTATATTTTGATGGAAAACTGTCAAATTCTTGGCATTTGAACGATACCCGATGATCTGTCAAATTATTAGAGTTTTTTTTACTGTAATTTAGATTTTAGCATAATTAAATTTAATTAAAATAAATGTGTAATTAACAATGTACAATAAGAAGTGTATTATTATAACGGTACTGTGTACATCGCTAGTGTTAGGTATGTAGAAATATTTTTGTTTTCTGTGGTAACAATGGAATCACTCCCACATTTCACTACTCGCATCTGCTTACGAATTTCTCCACAGTACAATGCCAAAGAACGCGGGATAAAATGTACGATTCGATTGCGGGCGCGAGTTGCTTCCGTCGATTAAATGCCACACATCAGACTGGGTGTAGTTGTGAGTAGATATATCTAGGTTAGCTTGTCTTAGTTGTGCAGGATGACTCATATTTTGAATTTTCAGCTTCATTTCGAGGTTCCGTGGGTGTTCTGCATCTGGTAAAAAGCATAGCCGATTTTGATTTCATATTAAATGATCCGCCGGCACCGCCATATGCACCCATAGTTTATCCACATTTATTCACCCGAGACAAAATCCTTAAAATTAAGAACTCCAAGTACGTCTCGGCCATGGTGCTTATCAACAATACCACGATGGTCGCGACCATGGCATTTAGTCAAGAACTTCGATGTCCAAACCAATATGGCGGGCTTCTATCACAACAAACTTGCGATGCGTCACCAGAAACTACATGGAATCCCTTTGGGACAGGACTCCTACACGAGGATTTTCCATTTCCAATTTATTACATCCACGATCCAAAGGAAATCGATAAGCTCGTCAATTGTTTCGAGAAATTTAATAATTATGATCTGCCGAACCAAGATCAACGTTCGCTATGCAGCATCCAAATCAAAACACATATGTCGGCGGCCAAAAATTCTGAAGTTTGTATGCGGCGCAGCAAAGGTTGGACTGATATGCGGTACTGTGATCCGCTTCAAGGGAAAAATGTGTATGCTACCGCATATCCACGGGAAATTGTTAATCCCGATGATCGGAAAGTAGATAACTCTGAGAAATTTATCTTAGTTTCGACTAGGTTAGATACAACATCGATGTTTGATGGAATTGGACCTGGCGCCATGGATTCCTTAGTCCCGTTAACGATATTGTTCTCGGTCGGGCATGTCCTGGCTTCGATACTACCTGATAAGACCGACGACATCAAAACAAACATCCTTTACGTATTCTTTAACGGTGAGAGCTACGATTATATTGGATCGCAGAGATTTGTGTATGATCTGCATCAAGGCACTTTTCCGGTCAAAAATTCGTGGACAAATCCGATTAATCTGACCAATATTGAGATGATGATCGATATTGGAACATTAGACGACATGCAATCGCTTCGGGTATATCATGCCACCGAGTTTAAAGCTGTGGTAAATGTTGTCGCACTGCTCAACAAATACAATCAATATTTAGGATTCAATACGACAACGCAATCTTTGAGGTCGGATACGTTACCACCAACATCCGCCCAGTCGATTTTACGCGAAAATATCTCATTTCCCGCTATGATCCTAACATCTAAACCCGCGAATCGATACTACCACTCGTTGTACGATGATTACGAAAACATCAACTACACCTATAAGAATACGACGCTGAATTTCGAGGTACTTGAAAATCTGGAACTAACCAATAATCTGTTCGATCCGAATTCGATTCAAATTAAAATACGAAACATTTCGACGGTTTTGGCGTACTCGCTGTTCGAATTAGTGACAGGTCGTCCATATGTTAGTCTTAAATTGGGTGCTAGCTCGATACTAGCCGACGAGATTTTGTATTGTTTCCTGCTCTCAACTGATTGTCCCCTACTGAGAGCCGTTACACCACCAGATGTGCAATTCATTGGCTCCACGAAAACTTTACAACGGTACGTGAGTGTGCAAACATTGTTTACCGAGTCGAATGCAGACACAATTAAAATTGTCGCATTTCTGTTTGGACGTGCTCAAATGGATCTACCGAAAGCGAACTGTACGCCTCTTCCTTTATTCTGGTTTAGCGGGGTCAATGGTACCGGCCAATGTTACTTAATTACTCAAAATTATTCGCAAGCTTTGAGTCCAGCCTTTATCGACGCTAACTATAATTGGACGTCAGGGAAATATTCAACCTGGACCGAATCCACATGGTTGGAATTATCATCTATCATTTTCTTGCGACCATCTAGTTCCCACGAAGCTTTAACCCTATCGATTGGTTTAATCGTTTTGATCATTTCATTTGTGATAGTTTACTTAATTAACAGCAGAAGCGATATCCTGTTCGGGATTAATCCAGCTACCGCAACAACGTAAGTATTTACAAACGGGCTTTATTGAAACACAGCTAAAATCAATTTTTCAAAATATGAAATAATTCCACAAATTTTGCAAAGGTGAAAATAATCCCGATTTCAGTAAATTGTGTTTCAACGAGTCCAACTCTACCTAGGTGTCGATCTCGACGCAGAACCCTCACATATTTTATTATTTCATTTCAGAGCAACCATTCCACCTGCGCATTGTTAATTAGTATTTAATTTAATAAATTAATTTACAATTTTTAATTCTAATCCTAAAATCTTTAATATTTTAATTCATATTGGAGAAAATTTTTTGTTTGCGCCTCTTTGAAGACTGTAATTTCAACTAAATTTATTTTAATTTTTATTAAAACATTTGAATTAAGTTAACAATTTTGTAATATTGAAGACATTAATTATTAATTTATAGTTTTTTTATTTTAATTAAAATTAAATAATTATTTTGTAATATTTAAATTAAAATAAAAAAAAAGACACTAACAAGTATTGTATTATTTTACTCATCACTGTTATAGTATATTTCATCATAATAATTTCCTCTGTTTGTAAGAGTGAGGACAACGGATAGCACACATTCCAATTCACAAACGGTATTATAACAAATATGGCGATCAAAGTGTTGTTACAAAAGTGAAGATTAACAAATTTTTGTTTTTATAATTAAACTTAATTGAATTACATATTTAAAATAAGAATTAAAGTTATTTAAATGTTTTAGTACACTAAAACTTAATATTTTTAAAAAACCACAAGACTGAAAAGTAATTTAAAAAATGTAAGTAAATCTGATCATCAATAATTTACAACCAGTTTCGTCTCATCTCGTCATGTTGGTGTCTTTTATGTTTGTAGAATAATTAGATTTAGTATTTTTATCGCACAATATGATCATTAATTAGCAGCAATTGAGTCACACTAATTTAAGAATAATTGTCTAAAGTAAATCTATGGTCTAATGTTGTGTTGAACAATTTTCGGTTTTTGAATTGACATAGATTTGGTAATGGATGTGGTCTGGTTTTGAGTTTCGAGTTACATTTAGTCGGTCAAATCTTGAATAAATATGCGTGAGATACCCCACATTCTATTAATTTTGATTATCAGGTCGTTTTGGCGTTTATTTTCGATCCGAATGGAACAGGTGCATGACCCAGTGTTTTTGCAAAGGATAGTTCAGTTGTTATTCATACAATGAATACAGGTGTCCTTCGAAGTATACGGTACTGACACTTCCTCAGTGTACCCAACCAATCTGTACTCTGTATCGTCATCAACGTTCATAGAGTTCTCTATCTTCGTTATTTAAAGCTCCCTTGTATCCTGCTGACTCGATCTAAGTCATATAATACTTGTCAATCAGTTACTCCATAGTCTTGATCAAAGAAAATAAGAGACCCTATATGAGGCTGTATGGCTTTAATTGGGAGTATATGAATAAAATCCTGGCTTAAGAATGAAAGTAACCCGCTCAGGTTTCTAGGATTACGATGCAGAAGATCTGAACTATAAAACGAAATTTGAAATATTAATAAATATTGGCATTGATTTGATTTGTCTCGTCATGTCCCAGTCTACAGAAATTTTTGGGATTCCGACATCTTTTGGAATAGGTTCAACAAGATTAAACAATTCGTTATAAGCACCGAAATTAAATGTATGTTTCTTTTTTAGCCAAACCGAAAACTCATTAAAATGAGCCTCAAAGCGCGTGCCTTGATTTTTGCCACATTTTTTGGCAACTGTCTCGTTTTTGGCCTACTGGTGGCGAGTCTTACAACCGAGCATTGGGTAAAGGCAGAAGGTATACGACGGAATTCATCTTTATCACATGGTAAAATACATTTTGGGCTGTTATCGGGTCAAAAAAATTTATACCCGGGAGTCGGATGGCGAAACCAAACAATAGATGGTAAGAGGTGTCAACGTCTGTCTCACCACTTCGCACTAAAACAATTTTATTTCACAGTAATTACACTGGTTCGTAGCGAACAGAATTGGATGAATTTTATGCTGTGGATGGGTTCAGCTCTAGGCACCGGTATCGGTATATTCAGCAGTGCTTTAGCTGCAGTCGCGTCTGTACTAAAATCAGCTTCAGCCGAAAAAAAACGAGGAACCATTATAATTCTAATAATAAGTAATGTGTGTGCTGCCGTTTCACAATTTGTGGCGTTTATTTGCTGGATGGTTCAATTCTATCAACATCTAACTCATAATGTGTTTACAGCGGAGGATCAAAATAATTGGTCGAGCAAAGATATGGCATGGTTGGGTCATAGCTTTTATTTTGTGGTATTTGGCAGTATATTTGCGTGCATCAATGTGATCCTGATCATTGTGGCGATTAGTATTGAGGGGAGGTCACGAAAAGTGGAAACACCGTATGATGAAAAAATGCAAGGCGCGATTATGCTGTATTAGGTATCACACAGTTTCAAAATGTGTATAGTTTTACTCAGACAAACCTGCCAAATAGAAATCACAAACTCATTTTGTTATTTATTAATTAATTTAATTGTAAGCCATAAAAAATTAAGAGAACCAGCACGTTTAAATAAATGTGTAAAGGACTCTAGAAAATTTATATATTTTTAAAAACTTGTAAAATTAAAACAGAATTCTCTTCTCATTTGTACAACATAATTATTTTTAAGAAATCTTCTGATATACATATTTCTAATGCTCGTAGAGTACTCGTACTCTACACAACAATGACATTAGATAATCAGAATATTTTAAATAATCTCATTTTTTACAGTGCAAATGAGATAAATCGGTTTTTATTTATGATTAAAATAAACGGAAAATTTTGTATACAAATAAGATGCGTTTCGACAGTTCGTGTAAAGAAATCAAAATTCACTAAAATCTAATGGGATAACCAACCAAGGAATTTCCATCCAAGTTCACACAGAAAATTAAATTATTTAACTTTATTTTTAGAATTTGAAATTTGTTATGTACAATATTACGTGCGTTGCTAGTACATTGGAAATTTTGCGTCGATCTGTCGAGTCCAGGCATGTAGACCACCAATTATGTCTTTAGCCTCGAAATTTGGTAGATTTTCATTTAAAAATTTAACAATAATTTGGGAATCATTCCCTCGGCGACACACAACATACGTAGGAATTTGTTTCACTTCGATACTTTGCAGAATCTCATCTTTACGCCGCTCGTCTAAAATATCTTTTATTGGTATATTCATTGATGTGTCCAGGTGACATATTTCAAATTCCATTGGACTCCGAACGTCTATCAGCAGATGATTAAGGTTTTGGTCGATTATGTGTTTATATTGTTCGACGGATATTCGTTCGGCTGGTTCTAAAATGCTGAGGTGATTGTGTTTATCGTTCGCTCGACTGCCACAGAATTGTTCATAATCGATTAGTTTGGTGATGATGGGAGTCTTAGAGCAGGCGTCGCAATTATCACGACTACTTCGTAGTTTTATGTTCCGGAAAGTGGATTTCTCGCCATCGAATAGCAGCAGTCGACTGGATAGCACGCCTTCATGCCCTAATATAATTTTGATAGCTTCTAGAGCTTGCAGAGCGCCAATCACTCCTGTAACGGCTCCGATTACGCCACTATCACCACAATTACTTACCGCCTCGGGTGGTGGCGGTTTTGGAAATAAACAACGATAGCATGGACCGTCCTTGTAGTTGTATACGGTTAGTTGACCTTCTAGTTGTAGAGCACTTCCCGAGACTAGAGGTTTCTTAAGCATAACACAGGCATCGTTTAAAAGGTACCGAGTGGCCACATTATCGGTCGCATCAATTACAACATCATAATCTTTTATGATATCTAAAGCATTTTCACTGTTGAGCTGTAATCGATATGGGATCAGTTTGGTTGAAGAGCTTAATCGTCCTAGCGCATCGGTCGCTGCCTCTGCCTTTCCAAATCCTAGATCTCCTTCGGTGAAGAGCAATTGACGATGAAGATTATTGATTTCCACCTCATCGTAATCCACTACCCCGATTTTACCAATTCCAGCCCCAGTTAAATATAATCCAGATGGACATCCTAATCCCCCAGCGCCAACAATTAAAATAGCACAATTTTTTAATTTTAGTTGGCCTTGAACCCCGACCTCGGGTAATATAATTTGTCGGCTATATCGAGCGATCTCATGGTTGGTCAGTTTGTGTGGCGACTCCTAGAAGTTAATAAAAATGGCCATGAAAATTGGAAAATGAATTTCCCTAATTAAAAATCAAAACGACTATTCTACACTCGTAGAGCATAACCTAAATTTCATTCACAATTTTTGCAAGAAATAGAGAAAGAGAACGAAATTCAACTGATTTTGATCATAACCTTGGATATCGTTACAAAATATTTTTTTACACGTACCGTAATTTTTTTTAGCTTTCGCAATTGATGTTCTTTTTCACGCAGTAGATTTCGCAAACTATGTATTTCATCTTCTAAATCGGATACCTCCATTATCGGTAGTTTATTTATGTATTTTTAACGATAAACTCGATGAGGACAAATTGCACACAATATGTTTTGTTTATTTATGCCATTTCACATGTCACAACTACACTACTAGAATAAAATATAATAATGAAGTTAGCGGCAATTTAAATGTGTATGAACATGAAGCGATAAGTACTACATGCTGTTATAAAACACACTTATTTCTAAATTTGACGTTTCAAAATGTCAAATCATAAAAAGTTTTGGAAATTTATTACACAAAATTATTAAATATAAAATGTGTATTTGTTCTAATAATACAGACGATGAAATAAAAGACCAACTCGATTTAGTCGCACCTAAATTACCAATCGTGTATTCTAGTAAATATAATGTCAACTTTTGTGGCCTACAGAAGTTACATCCGTTTGATGCTACCAAAGGTCAGAACATCCTAGAATATTTGATTAAATCGAAACTATTGAATCGACAGAACTATATAAAACCTACGGAAATTAGTGCTAAAGAACTAGATACAGTACATAGTTTAAAATATATAAAAAGTTTAAAGGTAAAACTCGTTAATTTGAGCGTTGGGGGCCCATGGTAATCTTTATTAATTCCACAGTGGAGCTTAAATGTTGCAAAAATCGCTGAAATTCCACCGCTAATATTTGTGCCTAATTATTTTGTTCAACGAGGATATTTAAAACCGATGAGGTTCCAGACGGGAGGTTCAGTAAAGGCCGGTCAACTAGCGCTCGACTATGGATGGTCGATTAATTTAGGCGGTGGCTTTCATCATTGCAGCCGAGATGAAGGTGGCGGGTTCTGTCCATACGCTGACATAACACTACTTATAAAGACTGTACTCAACTCGGATTTCGGAATAAAGAACGTCATGATCATTGATCTGGACGCACATCAAGGCAATGGACATGAACGTGATTTCATAGACACTCACAATATTTTTATATTCGATATGTACAACTATCGAATATATCCGCGTGATAATCCCGCAAAATTAGGGATAAGCTGTGCAGTCGAACTACGACCATTCACCAAAGACAAAGAATACATAGATAAATTAAAATCAAATTTAAACAAATCATTTTCAAAGTTTCGTCCTGATTTTATTGTCTTTAATGCGGGGACTGATGTATTGGTGGGCGACCCGCTCGGTTTATTATCGATTTCGTCGGATGGTGTTATCGAACGTGATGAAATTGTATTTCAGATAGCAATCGAGAATAACATTCCGATTGTAATGTTGCTAAGTGGGGGGTATTTAAGGTCGTCGGCACGAGTTATTGCCGATTCAATCTTAAATTTGAAGAATAAATCATTATTACCTCGACGATTCTAAATCAAAAGGGGAATTCTAGTTAGAGATTTTAATACATTGGCTAAATCAGTCTTCTACTTAGCCTTCAACTTCACAACCAGTTCCTCGGGGCAATGAAATTTGATTACGAAAACCAATTACCAACATTAAACTTTGAGTATTCGATGCCTTGATCTTTTAAACGGTGCTTAAGATTTGAGTGGGTTTTACAGTATGACTACTAAGAACCTTGTTTTGTGATATATAATAAAAATGTGATTGCAAAATCGTTTTTTTAAACTCAGAATTTAATCCTGGGGGTGTTTTTATTTATTTAGCCTAACAACCACAAAATATTTAAAATAAAGTTATGTTAGACAATTTATAAATTATTAGCTTTAACGAGAAAATTTTATATTTTCTTGGAAAATTTATTGATAAAACTTATATATTTGTATATTGTATCATAAACAAATAAATCAAAGTACACAAGTATTGTAAAGTCTAGATATTTTGTTTTGCATTTTGGTTTTGGGTTTTGTGGCTTTGTGACGTGTTTCGTATCTGTTGAACGCCTAGAAAATGCTTAAACTACAGTTAAAAACTCCACAAGATTTAAAAGAGGCCGCCGCTGTTGAACGTCGTCGCCGATGGGAGGAGGAACGAAAGAAACGTATTTTTAATGCACGAGAGCGTATTTTGGGGGTAAGTTGTCGATTCAATCTTAATATGTATGTGCATGAACCGAACGTGCCTGATATTAAATTGTTTGTAGGTGGATTTTGCCGCACTCGACGATCAAATCAAAGAAAAGCAGAAGCTGTTAGAGATTGAAAAAGAGCGTGAACAAAAGTTAATCAACGAAACGTTACGACGGGATGAAGTAATCCGGAATAAAGAAAAGGAGCTGAATGCTGAGCGACGTCGTGTTCACCAGGAGATTAATGAATACCGTGCTACATTTCAAAGGCCTGAAGATTCGCGAGAATTTGATTTGAATGACCCGAATTATGTGCACAATTGTGCACCAGCTCGTGTTGGTGATGATGACAGCCGCTTGGGGATTTCATCGGCTCAAGTATTTTTAGGTGAAGATTTGATGGTTAAAGAACGTAGAAAAGCACAAAATGAGCAGCAACGGTTATGGTTGGAACAGCAGATAAACGAGCGCCGGAATGCTGAAATGGCGAGAAAACAGGCGGATAGCTTACTAATGCAAGCGCTTGTATCGCGTGATCGGCGAGCTATGGAATTAGACGCCCAGGAACGTGGTACGCGGAGGAGAATACAACAAGAAATGGCTGAATTTAATTTCCGGTTGGCTGCTGAACAAGAATCTAAGCGTCTCGAAAAGGAGCGTCAAAATGAAGAAGATAATTTGGCGGTTATCTACAACAACCTAACCAGTGATATGTTAACCGAAAATAAAGAATGTACTAGTAATTTTGGGCCACATCGTAAAATCACGACCGATTATCGCGGCCTTTCCGATCAAGAAATCAAAAATCTGCGAGATGAACAATTCAGCCAAGCACAAGAAAATCAAAAACAAAGAGCCGCACAGCAAATGGAGGACGCACAATGGGAGCAACACTCGAAAAATGTAGCCCGTACCGTCCTTCTAAAGCTCCGTCAAGAAAAGCGGGATCTTCGCAATCATTCGGATGCTGTCAACGAGGAGAACCGACGACTTGCCGAAGAACATCGCTCCCAACAACAATATTTCGACAAAGTGGTGTACACAAATCGCCCAACTTCAGATTATTTTGCGCAATTCAATACGACAAGCCGATAATGTCCTCGTGATATCAAATAAAAGACGTTATACATTAATTTTGTAATTCTTATTTTATATTTCTTACTTAATAATTTTTTTTTATAATTAAATTCAATTTTTTTCTCATTTTATAAATGCACAAAAAATTGTATTATTTAAATTAACTTTTATAATATTCATAAATCTTAGCCACTAAATTTACAAATAAAAACAAAATAAATAATTACAAATAGTGTTTTGGATCAAATTAATTAGGTAGATATTATTATTAATTAATATTAATTTATTTGGTAGATAATTATTTTAATGTAGATTAGTAAATGTTCGCGCGTTTTTTTTGTACTTGTAAAATAATCTCACGTAGTGATGTGTTTTCTTAATGATGTGTGTAGAGATTCTACCTTTGGTTTAACAATTTTGACGAATTAATTAATAATTTAAAAATAACTATTTACAATTTTTTTTATGTAACTAAATTTTAGTCAAAATATGTATTATTTGTTATAATATTATGCCTATACATATGTATATAGCTGCGTAACCATTGTGCGTAAATCTCACATATATATTTTCGTATAACTATGCTAGATCTATGCTAGTGTTTGGAAATAAAAAAAATGTTAAAGTTGACTAGTTACACAAGATATTAGATGATTAAACATTTTTCGATGGCACATAGATACATTATTAAATTCTTCCTTTTTTTTTACAACAAACAGTCTTATATTTATAAATTACACATACAATTTATAGTTCTTCTGTATCAGTATCTGATTCATTTTCACTTGATGGAGGTGTTTCTAATTCGGGTAGACCTAAATCTAAATATTCTTTATCACTCGTTCGACTTAATATTTGATCTAGATCTTTAACAATTTCGGAAAAATTTGGTCGTTGGTCAGGTCGGAAATTCCAACATTCGCGCATTAATGTGTATCTATATTAAAAAATTATGAAAACATTATTCTAGCAAATTTTAATAAAACGGAAGTATATGTGTATAGTAACTATAAGCTACACTACTTACATGTCCATTGAACAATATTCTGGTTTCTCCATTCTGTAACCACTTTGCAGAGTTGTTATCATTTTTGTATATTTTGCCATATACGGATACGGAGTGGCACCTAGAGACATAATTTCCCATAGCAGAATACCATATGACCAACTGTAATAAAAGAAATAAATCAAAATCAGGCTTTAATACGAATTAATTAACTGAAAAATAACAATAAAAGGACTTTAAACTTACACATCGCTTTTTGAGTCATATTTTTTGTACATCAATGATTCTGGTGCCATCCATTTGATAGGCAAACGGCCATCCGAATTTTTTCTATAGTAATCTTGAGCATGTATATCGCGTGCTAACCCAAAATCAGCAATTTTGATGATATAATCCTCGCCGACGAGTACATTACGAGCGGCTAAATCTCGATGAACACACTGTTAAAAGAAAATTTCACGATCATTAAATTATTAATTATTTAATTTAAGTAAAGGGTGTATAATTACTCTTCTAGATGCTAGATACTCCATTCCTCGTGCTGCTTGATATGCATACGATACTAACTCCTTTTCGGTAAAACATTTTTTCTGAATCGATGGATCTGAATTGTCATGACTTAATCGATTCGATTTTAGAAAATCCCTCAAATTACCGTGGGGAGCATACTCAACGATCACATGTAATGGCCCATCTTGAGTACAACACCCCAATAAATTTATAATATTTATATGCTTTCCGATCATTTTCATTAATTCCATTTCCGATACTAGATCCGAAACATCTTGATCTGTGTGACCGTCTTTCAACATTTTAACAGCCACTATTGTTTTACTGCCCGGTTTAAATAAATCGCGTGCTTCAGCCATCATTACACGACCGAATTCACCTTCTCCTAATGGCCGTCCCAATGCTAATTTACTACGTGGTATTTCCCAATCTTCGTCGATCGGAAATTCATACTCGGATTCAAACGATTGTTCACAATTACTATTCTGTAACATAACCGAACGATGTTTTTCAATTTTAACAATCGGGAAAGACTACAAATATGAAAACACATTTATTCATTTTGAACTTAAGTTTTACTTGCCCGCGTATACTTACAATCGATTCAGTCGTCCCAACACCATTTGTATTGTATGAATTCGGTTTAACGATGATAATTTTTTTCGTCACCATATTGACCTTTTCCAGATTTAAATTTTTATTCTGATTCTCAAGTTGTAATTTTTTGAATATCACACACATTACGCCAATGGCGATTATGAATGATGAGGCCAGAATAATGATTAAAATTAGAAGCCATACTGGTAGGCCACGCATTGGTAATTTGATTGGATCGACTGGTAATTCAGCGACGACTGCGAGATAAGCACTGGCTGCTGATGTTCCAAGACTGTTAGCTGCGTAACATGTGTACCAACCTTCGTCATCGAATGTGACATTGTCTAGACGTAAAATTTCTGGATTTTCCGAGTCCGTCTACAAAATTGATGTTTCGATTAATTGATAATTGTACACTAAAGTCTTGGATTAACTAATAAGCTAGACAAACTATAGACATGCAATCGGTTAGTATATAGATAAATCGAAAACAGTGTTAAAAACTGGATTTCCCAATTGTCTTCGGTTAGTAGATAGATAAATCGAAAACAGTGTTAAAAACTAAATTAGTAACAAGTCAAGAAATATATTAGAACCATTCAGCTGCGGGGAGAGAGTAAACAACCATCACCTGTAAGATTTTTTCACCAGTACAATTATCACATTTTCCTTTAATCCACTCCGAGTCGGAATGACTATCGGAAAAGTATGTACATTTCATTTCACCTGAACCCCCAACAACCAAAGTTAAATTTTCGGGTATTTGCGTTATAAATGGCGGGTGATTCACTCGTGCTGAAATAATTATTAAAATAATAATATAAATTAATTAAATAAAATGGAAGCCATCACCAGCTGTAAAATAATAATATAAATAAGATTTGCCTTAGGTTCCCTAAAATCCCAACCACCATAATACGGTACAGAACAAACACATAGAGAGAGGTAAAGAAACTTCCTAATCCACCACCTAAATCATTACCTGAAATTTTTGCACATTAACTGGTTTGGTGTCATTATCATTTTGTGCACGAATTTTAGCCCATTCAATATATGGCGCTAGATCAGAAACTGTCGGACAATCAAATTCTGCCGTATCATTCAACAAGACTGTTAAATTTTTTGGAAACCCCTCTTTTACATATGGCCTCGCCGGAAATCGTTCTTTACACACAATTTGGGTTCGTTATTAAACACTTTATAGAATAATTTAAAGATAGGAACTTACCAGTTACATAAAGTCTAGTACTATGCTCTATACATCCATGTTCATTGCACGCTTTGCATTTATAGGAACCAGAGTCACTTGGTACCAAATCTTCGAGAATTAAAGCAAATTTACGGTATTTAGCGGCGCCCATTTGCCGATTAATATTTTGATCATCTTTTGTCCATGTGAGGGTTGGTTCTGGATAACCTTTTACGTTACAGGCGAGCCGAACCATGTTGCCAGATGGCTTAGCGACTAGTCCGTCCATTGAATCAGGTTTTGAAAAATATGGTGCTTGCCCGCTCATCTCATCATCTTCATCATCAGATTTATTATTTAAATCAGTGTTAATGTCCTCATCTTCTTCGTGTCCATTTAAATTCTCTAAATTAGTCGTGTTGTGAGTCATGGGATCCAGTTGTTTGTTTTCATTCAAATAATTATTTGGCACCGATAAATTCGTTTTATTTTTCGGTTCACGAAATTCGGGTTCCAAATACAAGTCTTCATCATCATCATCATTGGTAATACCGTCATTATCATTTTTATCGGTGTTCAAACTATCCGGATCCGCAACTAAATTTTCAATAAACTGATCTATCGCTGTACCACGCATTGGTAATTGAATTGGAGCGATTGGTAATTCAGTGACCACACTGAGGTACGCACTTGCTGAAGACCTGCCAAGGCTGTTTGTTGTATAACATGTGTACCAGCCTTCGTCCTCGCTTGTGACACTCTCTAGACGTAAAATTGCTGGATTCTCGTAATCATTCTATAAAATTGAATATAAGGTTAGTTTTGTTAAAATTAACGTCAATATTTTTTTGTACAAATTTTTTACAATTTACAAATTTTTTTGTGTACCTGAATTTTTTGGAAATCAGCTGGCACATTGGAGTTATTATCATTTTGTGCACGAGATTTACCCCATTCAATATGTACTGCTAGATCGGAATCTGTTAAACACACAAATTGTGCGGTACCATTCAACAAGGCTGTCACATTTTTTGGAAAACCCTCTTTTATACTTGGGTTCGTTGGAATGCGATCTACACACAATTTGGATTCGTTATTAAAATACTTTATAATATAATGTAAAATTAGCAACTTACCAGGTAATTTGATTGGGTCTACTGGTAATCCAGCGACGACTGCGAGATATGCACTGGCTGCTGATGTTCCAATACTATTAGCTGCGTAACATGTGTACCAACCTTCGTCCTCGAATGTGACATTGTCTAGACGTAAAATTTCTGGATTTTCCGAGTCCGTCTACAAAATTGAAGTTTTGATTAATTGATAATTGTACACAAAAGTTTTGGTTTAACTAAACTAGACAAACTATAAAACATGCAATCGGTTAGTAGATAGATAAATCGAAAACATTGTTAAAAACTAGATTAGTAATAAGTCAAGAAATAGATTAGAACCATTCATGTGCCGGGAGATAGTAAACAACCATTACCTGTAAGATTTTTTCCCCAGTACAATTATCACATTTTCCTTTAATCCACTGCAAGTCGGAATGACTATCGGAAAAGTATATACATTTCATTTCACCTGAACCCCCAATAACCAAAGTTAAATTTTCGGGCATTTGCGTTATAATTGGCGGGTGATTTACACGTGCTGAAATAATTTTTAAAATAATAATATAAATTAATTAAATAAAAAGGAAGCCCTCACCAGCTGTAAAATAATAATATAAATTAGATTTGCCTTAGGTTCCCTAAAATCCGAACCACCATATTACGGCACAGAACAAATACATAGAGAGAGGTAAAGCAATTTCCTGATCCACCAGCTAAATCGTTACCTGAAACTTTTGCACATTAACTGGTTTGGTGTCATTATCATTTTGTGCACGAATTTTAGCCCATTCAATATATGGCGCTAGATCAGAAACTGTCGGACAATCAAATTCTGCCGTATCATTCAACAAAACTGTTAAATTTTTTGGAAACCCCTCGTTTAGATATGGCCTCGCCGGAAATCGTACTTTACACACAATTTGGGTTCGTTATTAAAAACTTTATTGAATAATTTAAAGATAGGAACTTACCAGTTACATAAAGTCTAGTACTATGCTCTATACATCCATGTTCATTGCACGCTTTGCATTTATAGGAACCAGAGTCACTTGGTATCAAATCTTCGAGAATTAAAGCAAATTTACGGTATTTAGCGGCGCCCATTTGCCGATTAATATTTTGATCATCTTTTGTCCATGTGAGCGTTGGTTCTGGATAACCTTTTACGTTACATGCGAGCCGAACCATGTTGCCAGATGGCTTAGCCACTAATGCGTCCATTGAATTAGTTTTTGAAAAATATGGTATTATCCCGTTGTTCTCATTGTTATTTCGATCGCCACTGTCAATTTCGTCATTATTATTTTTGGTGGTTTTTGAACTATCCGGGTCCGCAACTAAATTTTCAATAAACCGATCCATCTTTGTGTCGTCCGTGACTATATCAAGGGTCGTTGTGAAACTTATACAACTATTAACGTTACAAATATGACAGGTATATTGACCGGAATCGTTGGTGCGTAGTTGCTCAATTTGTAGGCTCGTTTTCGTGAAGTAAACTGGCCCTGGACGATTTACTGCAGGTTTACCATTTTTGGTCCATGTTGTTTTTGCTGGGCCTTCAACAGCGCAGTGGAATTGTACACTGTCACCAACGTTTTTCTTTATTAGACTATACATATTGAAGGTGTTGATGAAACGTAATTTTTTTGAAGTTGATTCATCAGAATTGCTATCCCCAGTTTTAGTGTGGTTTTTGACAGAAGACACCACCAGTGTAACATTCAACAATTCATCTTGAGTAGATTTGCAACTATATAAACCGGAATCAATTTTCTTGATCGATTTTAGTGTTAGGCTGAAATGTAAATAAACAAAAAAATGTTGGGTAATTAAAATTAACAACTCTATATGTTAATTAAATCACGAAAATGTCATCAAAACATTTATTACAAATAAGGCGATCAAATTGTATTTTTAATTTGTGTTCCATTTGAAGAATTTAATTTAATTACAGAGCTTATTTACGATTCAATGCCACATCATGTACATGATATTTATACATACATATGTGCAGTACTGTACAGAATACGATACAATGTATTCGAAAATATTGGGTAATTCTTGCTAGAAAGGTAAACATTTTTCCAAGTATTCGGAGGTATAGTTTGATTTATAAATTGAACGAAATATAAAAACCATCCAGCCGTTAAAATTTCTATACTCAAATAAAAAAAAATCCATATAACGAATGAACACTGTGCGTGTTTATTTACATTATTACGAGAGAGTATCGAGTAATAACAACATCTATATACACAAATAACCATCTAGAATTATTTTTAGAATCCAAATAATAACGAACCGATTTTTTGTATTAACAAAAATAAATACATTGTATTGAAAAGTTAATGTATTAATTTTATATACGGATAATTTATTATTTTTATGAAGCAGTTTATTAAAGTGCTTTCGATCGATCGATATCCAATCATATATACATACATATCATATATATATATATATATATATATATATATATATATATATATATATATATATATATATATATATATATATATATATATATATATATATATATATATATATATATATATATATATATATATATATATATATATATAAATATATATATATATATATATATATGTATATATATATATATATATATATATATATATATATATATATATATATATATATATATATATATATATATATTATATAAATATTCAATTGCTCTGTTGCATGTATAATATTACTGCGTATAGACTTATACATAATACTATTTATATAGAAACAGAAGGAAATAAACCGAAACAAAACATATTTGGCCTAGATTTGAGTATGAGATGTGTAGGCGTAATAAGTTTTCACACATTGGTTTAATTGTTTAATTTGAAATTGACGATCCAGATGGCGTTTACACATATATGCCAGAACGATTATAATATATGTAGGGATATAGTTGATGTGCTGCATTATAAAAATATGAATCGAACATTCGGATTTATCCAATAAATTTTATATTAAATTACTGCAAGCGGTTGAAAATAAAATATAATTATATTAAACAAATACTGACTTTACAATAATATCTTACGAAATATTTAACCAATCAACATTTTTTTAATTATATGTAGAATATTTTGTCAAAATTCTTCATAACTCTGAAAATTTCAAAATTTCGATTTTAATCTAATTCTGGAAATTGGGAAAAGACATAGCTCTTTAAAATCTGAAGTCTTAGAAAATCAGATATATCTCAAAATGAAATTTGAAAAATTCAGTAATTCCTAAAACTATACACCTATGTATATAAAATTATAAAAATTAACTTCTCGATGGTTCAATCATTCAGAATAAAAAGTTTATAATCCTATATGAGGACTATTTTATGAATTCTCATTTCTCAATTCTCATTTGAATTGATTTGAACAATTTGTAAATCTAAAATTTCTGAAAAAATATTCAAAATTTATTGTTTTTAAAATTACAAAGATTTTAGATACAACATTTTTAAATTCTAAGTTGAAAGTCTATTTTTTTGGTTTTAATATACATAATCATAATAATAATAAAACAGTGTTTAAAGGCCATTACTGGTCCCTTACTGCGTCAACAAGCTGGCTCTAACGGTTTCCATCCTGGGACTTGGGCTTCATACTGTCCTAGACAACCTGAAGACGCAAAGTCATTCTCTACACCGTGGAGCCATCATCGCTGCACCATTCGTTCCGGATCAGCACGCAGAACGGGACCGAGCCAGCGTACTCGATGAGATGTTATTTCATGCACAATATCGGGGATCTTCACCAGATCTCTGATCTCGATATTGTGCAGAGCTCGGTATGTGCCATCTATTTCACGTTTTGGGCCGTAAATCACACGCATGACTCCTCTCTCAAATGTAATGAGCCATCTCTCGTACCCATCCGTCAGCGCCCAACTTTCACATCCAAACATAACAACGGGCCTGATCAACGCTTTGTAAAGCTTCAGCTTCACGGCATTTAATAGGTGTTTAGATTTTAGCAGTGGCCTTAGAGGATACAAAGCACGGCTACCAGCTCCCAGCCGCACTTTAATATCCTCACCCACACTGTTATCGTGAGTAATAAGAGAGCTCAAATATTTGAACCTCCTCACTCCTTCAAACTTTTAGTGGCCACTACTAAAATCTGGTGTGCCATTGTCCCCGTAACCAGAAATCATGTATTTCGTTTTTACTCATTGATCTGGAGTCCAACAGAAGCCGAAAACTCTACAAGCGGATCAAGTATTTCCTTTACTCCGTTGCTATTCAGTCAAATCAATTTAATATACATAGGTTCTTTTAATTTATTCAAAATTTACAGATTCTCTAGAGAAATAAAATTTTAAATTTTATTTTCTAAAGTGTTAATGGAATTTGGATATATTAATAGAATTATGAACATTTATTTATATTATTGAAGGAAAATTAGCTGTTCTGACTAAGGGAATTGCGTCTAATTCCAAACTTGTTCCAATTGGGCCTATTTTAAATAAAATAATAGAATTAAGGCAACCTCGGTACTCCCGCCCCTATTGTGTTTCCATTTTTTTTAAAATTAATCTACATACAGTACGATACTAAATATCTCATTCAGTTACTGTTCACTGATTTTATTGACTTAAATTATCATATGGTTAAATAGAATTGAGTTGCATCGCGAAATTAACACATAAACAAACTCTCAGTTTTATGTTTGAGATCATATTGTAGTTTAAGTTCAACATCCTTACATATATACATATTTGGAATTTCGGTTTTGCTTTTACAAACTTTCTCGTCCTTAAAAAAATTAATTCATACCATCTTAGATTTTTGCTTAATTCGAAAGTTTTAAATGTTCGTGAAAATTCAGATTTGGACAATTTTATGTTGGTTTATGTATATATATCAAAAATTATGCTGAATATGACCGAGATATATAAATTCAGTCATCGCATGTTCACCAAATAAATAATACATATTATGCTCGTACATTAATAATAAATAATTTATATAATTTTACCTTTTAAGTTCGACATTCATATTTTCATTATTTTTATACCATCCTTGAAGATGTTCAATATTGCAATTTATCACGATATTCGAATGTTCAGGTACTCTTTCGAATTGATTTTTTTTATGGTTTAGCCCTGTAAATATATAAAAAAATAAAAACATTTTTTTGTTATTAATAAATTATTCAATCAACATAATAGCTAATTATAAATATAGTAATAATTTTTTTTAGTTATCTATATACTATATATTTCTTATATATTTTAGACTTAAGTTAAAATCTTTTTATTTATACTCAAGTGATGACAAATTTGTCTATTATATCAATCAATGGAAATCGTTTGAAGATATATATTATGTTATGGATATATGTATAAACGAGTAGAGTTTATACAAAAAACTATGCCAAGGAAAATTACTACTTACAATCGTATATAATCCAAATTCATTTAAAGGGTGATGGATGTATAGTACATAATTACATGTAAATATATATTTTACAGTATAGGAGTCAGGTATAAGACTGGGAAATGTTGTATATATACAAAATTTATATTTTCAGCACGATCCGCATCATTTTGATCATATATTGTATATACAGAAAATTAATTTTCTTTGTTAAAAAATATGTTAAAAAGTCAAATCAATCAAACAACATTAATGTGTAATGTATAAAAATCCATTAAATTTTTTTATTTTATTTTAATTTTCATGAAAATTTCTATATGTGTATGTTATACGAGTCTCATTGTAATTTGTACATATTATTATTATTAAACGAACTCAAAATCCATTTAGTCTCGTTCGCTTGGTTGTCTATCATATGACTGAATGTATAAATACAGACACATATTCGAGTAACTTACATATAGCTGCTCACTCATTCTATATGCATACGAGTATTAAAATCGGTTTATTACTATTCTGTGTCAGCATGAAAGCTATAGACATATAAATTACTGCAAGGTAAATTCTTGATTAAGATGTTTAAATAATTAAATGTAATTGTATATACACTATGGTGTATAGCTATCTAATCAAGTTTCATTTAAAAGAAGTTCACATATAACAAGTCAATTATCAATATAATTGATAATAAATTAAAATTATTTCTCTGTCTCTCTGCCTATTTCACCGGCATGCCAGACATAATTTTTTATGCTATTCATAATATGATAAACGATTTTGTAAACGCAACTATAAAAAAAATAAATTATATCCATTGCACGCCCAATCATTATTATTATATTCGAATCTATTAATTACATATAAATGATACATATCCAATTCATTGGTTTCAAGGATATATTACATACATTGGTTTTATACAATTGTGCATTATATTTATGATGTAGGTTTATTATAAGAAGAAATTATCAAAATTGTAGTTAACCTTAACTGCGTGTTTTATACTATACGTATACATACATGCTTATATATATATATATATATATATATATATATATATATATATATATATATATATATATATATATATATATATATATATACATATATATATATATATATATATATACCGGGTGTTTATTTTAAACTGAGACGATCAAATATCTCGAAAAATAGCCACTCTACGGAAAAAATGTCCATAATCAAAATTTAATCATACCGCGGGGGAAATACATTAGTGCAAAAAAAAGTCCCCCCACCCCCGCTTTGTAGGTGGGGCGGGGGTAACTTTTAAACTAAGATAGGAAGCCATATTTTTTATTGCAGATACGGATTCTACGACTAAAAGTACGTATGATTTGAATGAAATATTTTGTTCGGTTCATGATAGATGGCGTTGTAATCGACGAAATTCAATTTTTCAATTTCTCCTTCTTAGAACACACGCATTCGATTCTGCAATACGTTTGAAATAAAAAACATCAAGTTTTCATTTGAAATACTCGAAATTCGTCATCAAAATAATTTATTCAGTTTTGTAAATCTAAATAAGTGTTCAAAATTAATTTCAAGTTTTATTATTAAATTTCAAAAATACAAAATTCAGGCCATCATTTTGAACACTTATTTAGATTTACAAAACTGAATAAATTGTTTTGATGACGAATTTCGAGTATTTCCAATGAAAACGTGATGTTTTTTATTTCAAACGTATTGCAGAATCGAATGCGTGTGTTCTAAGAAGGAGAAATTGAAAAAATTGAATTTCGTCGATTGCAACGCCATCTATCATGAACCGAACAAAATATTTTATTCAAATCATACGTACTTTTAGTCGTAGAATCCGTATCTGCAATAAAAAATATGGCTTCCTATCTTAGTTTAAAAGTTACCCCCGCCCCACCTACAAAGCGGGGGTGGGGGGACTTTTTTTTTGCACTAATGTATTTCCCCCGCGGTATGATTAAATTTTGATTATGGACATTTTTTCCGTAGAGTGGCTATTTTTCGAGATATTTGATCGTCTCAGTTTAAAAAAAACACCCGGTATACATATGTACATATAAGATTATCTTCGCACATTGCATGGAAAATTGTAATTTGATTTATTCATTTTGTATAATGTATATGGGCAGTTTGGAGCATTACAATATAAATTTAGATTAATAAATTGATATCGACAGTAAGTAGAATAACTTTAAATGCAGTATTTTTAAAATTGTGGTTTAAGCGGTATCTAACTCTATTAAAATCAGAAAAGCTTAAATATGGTTAAAATTTTCGGTTACAACCATGCGGTTGTCTTGGTACCAGAAAGGTATAAATTTCTAATAATATTATTAGCATAATTATTAATGGTTATCTGCCATCACTTATACCATTGGTTTATCTATGTAGTCCAGTTCATCTGCTCTTTAAATTTACTAATCTTGTAACAAGATTAGAAGAAAGATAATCTAATCCTCCTGTGAGATATGATGACAATTAATTAAGCTACAATCTAATTAAGATCTCCATAATCTCAACGTCATTGCTAGTCGCCAAAATCACCAATTCCTCGATTGTTGTCGGAGATCGATAATCGTTTTTGAAATTTGTAATAATTTGCTTCAAGATTTGTTGGGTTGGGTTAGTCATTCTGAATAAATTTCTTTTAATTTTGGCATATGAAATTCATCTATAAGCAACTGTGTAAGTGGCGGTTTTTGAAAAACCACATATTACATCAAAACTATATTACATCTAAACTATGTTGTTCGGTATTCGAACTCCTGTATGAGCTCTAAATATTGTTTCGAATTAAAAACTATCAATCGAAATTTAATAATTCAAATTAAAAATTCGGTAGCAAAAGTTCAAAATTGCCTACACTAATACTTTATCTCCAAATTATAAAAATTTTCCAAATTTGAGTTCAACATTTAAAGCTTATTTTTAAATAATATCGAAATTTAATAAATTGAAAGATAAAAAATTCGAAAATTGTCACATTTTTAAAAATTTGAATTTTGTACGTCAGATCTCAAAACTTAGTGTGAATTTTGATAATTGTATTTATTTGGAAATGTAAATAATCTTAAAAAAAGGTATCTTCATCCTACAAATAATGCCATATAGCCTATATTCATATCATGAAGCTAAAGGGTTCATCCAGGGTCATTTGTACTAATAGTTTCAATAGTTTTTTTATACGAATTAAATGAAATCTTTATAATTTTGTTGGGGAAATCCTAGAGATAACTCCCTCTGAGTTTATATAATTATACTTTATATAATTAGTTTAAAAATAGTTGGGTTAGTCATTTTGAAATTGTTAGTACAAAACCCTGGATGAAACCCCTAGCTCCATGATACGAAGATAGGCTATATGGCATTATTTGTAGGATGAAGATACCTTTTTTTAAGATTATAACCTTGAGGAACCTATATCTAGTATTATCCCTCAAAAATTATAAAATTCGTCATGTTGTGGATTTAAGTAGGATTGTAAAATGTTTTTGGATAAAGTTCTGGAATAAGGGCAACTGGAACGGAACTCAGCTATTTCTTATAATCGATTAATTTGAAAGCTGACAAATGCAATTTTACAATAATCCTTAAAATAACGCTTAAATTGTTTCTAATATTTTCATTTTCTTACAATTTTTTTATATTCATATGACAACAGTGTTAAGAGAACCTATTTTGATGTGCTGAAACACGTAGTTCTACGTTCTGAGCTCGTGTCTCAGATACAACCTCAAGGTATAAAAATTTACTAAAAAACTAAGTTAAACGATACAGATAAAATGCAAAGATTAAAAGTAATTGCACGAATTACATCATTACTGGACATTACTTAGTTCTTATTCTTCCATCAACCACGCGGTTAATAACTAAGATGGTTTGTTTGTAAACATGTATACAAGTATGTAATTGAAATACCAAACAAACGTAATAAATTATTATTTTCCATTTATTAAAAAGATTTTCATCTCCGACAAATTTAATATAATAACAGAAAAATAAAATAAAATTTATTACACATGATTCGCGAATATTTTATAGCAACTACATATACAAAAACAAGAAATCATAATTTTTTTTAATGGAATTGATAACATAAAATAATCGCCATCAATCATGCGTTCTCTATATATATGCTCGTATATGTATACAAGAAATCGAAAAAAATGTTTGTTTTCTGTGTGGTTTAAAAAATCAAAAAATTAATCAAGATTCATACTGTGCTGGTAATAAATGTATATCGATGCATGTACTATAGTGAGGTACCCGTAACAACAGTAACAATATACATATATAATATTTAATTATACCACCTGGATAATTTCAATCATTAAGAAAATTTATTTTCTTCTTGCCCGCATTGTTGTAATTTGTAATATGAATGTATACCGTGGGCGCGCTTCATGATTTTCAATTTTTCATGTTTTTCCTTTATAATATTGAATACTGTACGGTAATGAAATGAAATTAATAATAATTTTATTAAATATATAATAATTTGTAATTGCAAATAAAATTTATTGTTATGATGACGTACACCCTTGGTACTTGTACGTGTACTCAAATTTGTTATATATTGAGCACAAATGTTGCAGTTAGTCACCTTTTACGGAATGTTATATTTTATTTATATATACAATATTTGCGTTTTGTTTATATACCCAAATATAACAACACGAGAGAGTAATTTTCTAGAAATTGAAAATGAATCAATCGGTTTATCTAAATAAATAACAAAAATATTTTCACGGAACATCTTAAAATGTAAATACTAAATATCAATACATATATGTTTGTATAGTAAACATGTAGGTATTTCCGGATATCCCTCTAATGTTAGTCTTAAAAGGAAATTGCAAATCACATAATTTACTCGAAAAACTAAATTTTCCAAAAACTTAAACCGTTTTTCCAGTACATATACGCATAATTTGTTTATATATAAAATAAAACTTAACTAAATTTAGAGTACACAGAACAGATTTGTTTATAACATTTTTTTTTCTATACCATTTTCCTTAAGTAATATTGAATTAAATAATCAAAAATTTCATAGAATTTTGTTTCGATTTCGTTTTTAGAATTTATCACTTTTTAAGAAAACCGAAAAAAAAAAATTGAACGTGGAACGTCTAAATATTGTGTGAGACTTTTTGGCAAGCGAGCAACACATATGCTGATGAGGTGGATAATTAATCACACTTTGTATATACAAATACAATACATTCGTATGTTTGTTTTGTTGGAATAATCTTTAACTCCATGTTTTACAAATCGATTTTAATTGAAATTTATTTAAAAATTTCAAACCAATTTCCGACATTTTTTTGTACGGAGGTCTAAAATAAGAATATGATTCAAGATCGCTTTAATTTCCAAACTCAAATCTTATATATTGATTCATATATGTACATATAGTTATCAAATTATAGATTATTTACTAAATAATATTCACAGAATCGTATGATTATACGATTCCGTGAATATTATTATATAATTATATTATATTATTATATTATCTTTCAATGGTGGTAAGGACGCTATTAAGAATGTTGCTCTTGCTAGCTGGGACTGAAGTGGCGTTCTACTCCTAGCTGTTGAACAGCCAAACGGTTCCTTATTAAACCCCACTTGAGGATCACTAAATAGTGTTATTTGTAAAAAAGAACCAACACAGAATTCTGGTCGCACTTATTTCTAGCCATGGACGTTTGAAGGTCCATTTCCAATGCATGGGACCAACTCAGGATACTGTTTATGACGACTGTCTGGAGAAACTGGACGACTGTTTACACCTCTTTGTTCAAACTCTTACAGTTGGCTAAGGTTGTAGTGCGCTCCTGCAATTTAGAATAGATCTTCTATAGGTTTGCACCACGGGTCCTTTGTGACATTAATTGCGGAACCTCAGTAGGTTCCAACCATTTTAATAAAAAATAAAATTTAAGAATTGTAATTTTATTTAGTTTCCCTCATAAATTCCTCCTAGTATATTATGGCACTTAGATTTATTTTTGGTAGCACTATATTATGTTTCATTAATTATATAGCCTGAAGAGTGTACTATATATACTATACGTATAACGTTAAAATTAAAATTTTCAATTGAAAAGTATAAACGATGGCAAAATAGCCAGTTATCTTTATGTGACGCAGTTGAGAAGAACTAAATGAAGCTACATAAGACCCAATACAAATTGATATAGTACAATTTATTAAAATTTGACAGGATTAACAAATAAGGAAACATTTTAAATCGTAATATTTGAGTTTGATAAAATTTAAACATTAAACAGTACAAAAAGTAAAACTGGAAATTATTTTAGAAATAATAATTTGGTATAATTATATCGTGCTAAATAAATACCACCTCTGTATTAAAAAATAATTTTGTCATAACAATCCCAAATACGGCACAACCAGCTGTGTGATTAGTAAATTTGGTATTGTATATGCGCGCAAAAATTTATGGCAACATTTTTTCAATTCGTTAATAATTAGGTTAATGATAATTGATTTGTAGAAATATAATGTTTGAATAGGTAATTTCAATTTATGTATGTGCGTATTCATAATAATTATTTGTATAAAATTAGTTATGCCAACCAAAAACAATATATAAATATTTTTACGTTATATATGACAATTATTATTAATTTCTTCTAAATACATTTCACGTTTGTACATATACACATTACAATATGAAAAATGGCTAATTAATTAATTGTCAGTTGTGTATGCCAAGTGTTTTTGGTTGGTATATATGTATATACAGTAGGGAGATACAGATATAAGACTTTTAAATTTTGCGATGTCTATATATAAAAAACAGGCATGTCATTCGATCATTTATTTATAGAATAATGTACATATATCCATATAGCTCTATAGACTAATGAAAAATCGGGTTTTCTTTTAACTTTATTACATTACATATATAAAAATGCAATAAAAATAATTTTCTTAATCGTTAAAGTATAATTTAAAGAGCTTCTGTTGTGTGTTGATCTTCTTCTGTTTGTTGTTTTATTTTTATTTCGCTGTTGATGGTGATAAATTTTAACTGATCATGAATTTTTATTGTTATTGCTGAATTTATATTTTATTTAAAGATTACTCGTTTTATTAGAAAATATATATATTTTCCCGCCAAAATTCTCAGGTAAGTACTTTAACTATCGATCGATCGATCTGATGTAAATGCGGATCATGTTCATGGTACGTTTCCGGAAATATATGTATATAAATTATTTGTTGTGATCAATTTAATTGTGATCGATAAAAAATATTCAATTTTCTATTTTGTTTCAATTTCCGTTTGGTTGTTAGAAAGGAATTTTAAATAGGAAAAGATGATTGAACTTTGATGTCTGTATGTAGGTGCCCGTCGAATTGATATGTGTAGCGACAGACGTAGCATGTTAATCATTATATACTTATACACAGAAAATCTCAAGTTCATAACCCGACTTGCCGAAAATATATACATATGTATGTATATACTAAGTAGTTTAATATGAATTACGATCTACAAGATTAATTTCTCAGAACTTATATGTTATAAATAATTAAAAATGTATCATAATACATTTTTTTACTATTAAAAACCCTGCGTGTATGTATAAGAATTATGTTAAATAGCTTTACAAGATTGAACTAATGACTCATAATAGAATATGTACGATCATAAATATTAAGATTTTTTTTTTAATTCTGTTTGTATCATAAAAAACAAGAACAACAATGTTAATGTTTTTTATAATTTCTATTCAAAATTTGGCCATGAAAATTTATAAGAAAATCATAATACATACGAGTACATACATCATTATATACATTATAATAAAAAAATATGTTCTTGTTGATTTTTCTTTTTATTTCAGATGTACATGTTTATGTTATTATGAGATCGTTATGATGATCGCGGACGACTGACTGACTGTATGTATAATGTATATATATATACATATATACATAATTGTATTTACGAGAGATTAAACAATTGGCACAAATCACTTTAAATTTTTCTTTCAAGGTGTCATCTTGTATATTTTAATTTTTCATATTTTCTACGATGATTATAAAATATACGGTCCACTAACCTTATAATTATATAAAATATGAGAAAATATTGAAAAACTGTTCATTTTTTATATTTGTATTAATATCTGTTTAACGGGCGTCAATTTTCTTTTGTTTATACATACATATATATTCAGTGAAAATGGGAACTGTCTTCTAAAATGTATATAAAAACTGATTTTTTATCCAAACAAATAATTTTCCGAAATTTAATATTTTTATATAAATATTAAGGCAATCCATTGTAAGATTTGGCGAGGTTGAGTCAAATTTAATTTCTCAAAGACTAAATAATAAAATTGATTTTGTCCATAATACATTTACATATATTATTTTGAAAGTAAATTTTAACCGTATTAAACAAACGTCTGTCAATGATTCGAAATTTAAAATTTGGTAAAATTGAGAGTTCAGATATTATGGATTTAAAAACAATTTTGGAATTTAGGATTAATCGATGAACTTAAACTGAATAATTTTGGAAATTTCTATAAATTAACGAATTTCTATCTGTATTTCGATAAATACAATTTTATTGATATCGACCTATAGTGATCGTGTTTTAAGATCAAATACAATTTTAACTGATTATGTATAGTATGGATTAGGGCTAATCAATTAACTTGCATGATTTTATTTTCTGATCAACTCCGATCTACCAACTGATCATTCCAACAAAATCATCATAAATTCAGTAAAATATAGTTTTTTATTTTGAAAGTACATATTTTATTTACCAAACGGAATATTTTGTTATGATTTACGCCAAAAATATACCACAAAAAGCAAAGAAAGGTGCAATCCATCATCATAAAATATGTAACACCACCATTTTAAATATTTTTTGCGCACACGCGTTATATTCTCGCTAAAAATACACAAAAAATTTCTGCAAATCTGGTTTCAATTAGTATGTAAGTATTTATATTTTATGTATGTACAATATAGTGTAGATCACGAGTAACACAACAGAATTTTCATTTTTTGTGTACCCTAAAAACATTTTTCAATACTACAATGTGCACTGACTGTTTATTTATTGTATATTTCTATCTATTTTTTTATTAAAGCGCGCGATCTTCACCATCACTATGTACACATCTTTCAATTCAAGATCAAGATAACAATAATATATATACATACATAATATGGTATTCAAATATAAACAAAAACATATGTTTTTATTAAACAACAAGAACAACAATAAACTAATATTATTTTAGGTTTTTCAAACAAATGCGTTGTTTTATGAAAAAATATTTTATTTAAATCTTAATTAAATTAAAATAATACCATACATTGTTTTATTAATAATTTATAAATATATTATATATAATTATTATTCTAAGAAATTCAATTTAATATTTTTTAATCAATTTTTTGTTGTTGAATGTACATACTCGGTTAATTAATAAAAATTTCAATTAATTTGAGGATTCTTAAACTATACTGGATCGTTCAAAATTATAATATATGTATATACATATATGTATAACATCGATCTATAAATATAACATGACTTATAATATATTATTATATCGATTAATCCTCGATCGTCTACATGCATGTATATAAGATCAATAAAGAAGATCATTGTATGTTTTCAGACACGCGCTGTTTTTATTATTCTTGTGTTCTCTTGTACAAAACAAACATTTAAATTTGTTTATACGATCAGACGTTAGGAAGTGTAAGCTGAAAAAATGCGTGCACATTATTTTGTTTTTCATGGAGGAAAGTTTTCTCTTTCTTTTTCGCGCGATCATGTTTGATCTCTTAAAATCACTATACATTTATGTACGTTATATGTATATACAACAGTAAAAATTACCATATGATCTGCGCGCTATACAAACAACGTACTAAATAAATATTGTGCGATCGTTAAAATAAGCGCGAATATATCAAAAACGATCGAATGAGATTTAACAAAATTGCCTTTGCCTATGGTTAATTATATATAAAAATGGCAAAATTCGTTTTTCTACTTTTTTTCATTATTTTATATACATATATATCTGCTGGATTTTCAATTTAATTAATGACTTATTTATTGCTAACGATTTTTTTTATAGAATCGTTTATATATTTAATGTACAACAACATAATTAAGGAGTGTGTATGTCTTTATACATTATAATCAGGATCATTTATGTTCGCAGGTTTTTATTTTATTTATAAACATTATTGCGTGTTAACATTATGGTTTATTTATTTTATATAATATTAGATTAGTAGTCAGTCGTAACTGAAATTTATGAAAGGGTTAATTTTTAAAACGTCTTTATGTAAACAAAACTATATAGTACATATAAATATTTATGTTATATAAGCGACATATTTTTTCGGAGTCCTTTTTTGGGTGATTAAACCATCATCGGGGAACAGTAATAATGTTCTTTTCTTATTCGAATAATTAATGTGATCTTATTATTAGTATACTGTGATTGGATTTCAAATCTATTAAAATATATTACAGAATACATTTTTTTATTTAATAGTCGCCATCTTTTATACTGTGCGTTTCCTCTCGTGCAAACTTCATATCTTAATGAATTAAATCTTCCAATGCGAACAACTATATACATGAAAATCTTACGGCATGCAGATTGACAAGAATTACATTTGGGCGGAAATTTGTATTTTATAAACTGAGCTAGATCATTCGAAAACAAGGCGATAATTTATTGATATTTTAAGCCACTTGAGAATTGGACACTTAAGAGCTAAGGCATCTGAGTATAATACACCAGCAATGATAGCTTACACGCAAATTTCTACTTTTTACATTCTTAAAGTAAACAAATAAAAATGAATCACCTTTTAAAAATGGTCAAGAAACACCAACAGATAAATAATATCACTAATCAACTATTGATATGTATTAATTTTCATGCGGTAATAAAGTGATGATATACGTGTGTGTGATGTTCATATCTTTAGATGGTAGGCCAAGTAATGCATTCATATATTAATTTATATAAGGGAGAAGCTAATAAGCGCGTGCTTTATCAGAAGAATTCAGTAAATTCTAAAAAATATACAGGCACAAAATATCAGAGAATTTCTAATGAAAAATTCAAAACTTCAAAATTCTAGAACGTAGGTATAAAGTCTAAGAAACAAAAATTTAAAATTTTCTGCTTCTAAGTTTTAAATTATAATGTACTCAGAATCAAAATCCCACAGCTTACAAGTTTTAATATTTTAGATCTTGGCAATTCATATATTTTCAACAGAAAACTTGTAATAGACGTTCTTGAAAATTTTTTGTTCTATGGTATATGTTTTTAAATTTGAGTTAGATTTTAAAAATGCAATTCATTTTTCTAATATTTCCATTAAAACAAATAAATATTACATACTTTTATAAATGTATAGAATACTCGTACATACTCCAATTTTCAACTAAATGAAATGAATTAAACTAAAAATTTCAGTATTCAAAAGATAAAATCTAAGTAATCTCAATGTGGTATATAGGTTTCAAAATTAAAATTTTAAATTTCAAACCTGAAAATTCTCGCATCAGCAATTTGTTATTAATTTTAAAAATCTAAGGAAAATAAAAAATAAAAAAATTAAATTATTTTGAAACTTTATAAAATTAGATAGCATTTGAGAAAATGCTAAATACACTTTTGAAATTGTAATTTCAAGAATTTCACATTTAAAATCGAGAATTTGATTTAATTCAATTTTTATTCTTTACATTCAAAGAAACTTATAATTTTATTAAATTGGTAAAATATCCCGGCAATTTCTTTAAATCACAATTCTAAACTAATATTTAGAGATATCAAACCACAAATTATTCTTAGAAATTGGTTACTTCCTAATATCGCTATTTAATCCGACATATCGCTATTTAATCCGACAGTCATTGTTGTGGTGACCCTTTTGCGTCAAACATGCAAATTAATTTGCTATAAGTAAAGTAATTTGGAGACAGAGAAATTCTGACCGATCATAACGTTTATGACCGCATATAGTCGTCAACCAAATCAGTCAAACAATTAGTTCCTGGACTATTAGCCTTACAATTTATATGAAAAACTATATCGATAAGAAATTAAATACATTTCTTTATTAACAATAAACACTGTTACACTGAGACGCACCTTCTCACCGTTCTCACGAAATCAAGTACTTTCCCTTCGATGCATATATGTATATACATATATACTATACGAGTATAGTATACAAAGTGTCAGTTATTGTGTATTGTTGTGATGATACACACACTTTCCACAAAAATAACATTTCTAACAAAATTCTGATATAATCCAAATGTCGATATAAATTTTCCGAGAAGACTAATTTCATATGTGAGCGGGGAGAATTTAACAGTTGGTTAATTACTAGGTCAGTATTTTCCTTAGAATTCATTCAAAATAAAAAAAATGTATTTAATTTTTTCCCAAATGATTTAGCAATTTACTTAAATTTATTTATCTTAATAAAAATAATCAGAACAATATATGATGACATCGGTTTGTTTATTATATGTGTACATACTTTTCACCCACACATTGCGATATATAATTCTAAGCGCCTTCTTTGATATGTATATATATATTTATATATAATATATTGTTATAAATCGCACTTTTTTATATGTTTTTGTATGTTGGCTAATAAGACAGTTAGTAAGTATTAACTATGTAGACTGAGACACGCGTTTAAGACGTATACACAAATAATAAAAAAAAATCTAACCACCTTGGATAAATAAAAATACTGAGATGTGTGTATCCCATTATCATCTGTTTACATTTCGAATATAAGTTTTTAAAATCCGTGAGGGTGGAATAGACAGATGTTAGAAATTCGTACAGGTTGAATGCGATGTGCTTATCGAAAAGAGGCGTTAATTTTCTTTAACATTGTCATTCTAATATATGTATATACGACTCACTCATAATAATTTAGCTAAACATTTGGTTTGAAATCCGACTCTAAAATTTTGATTTTTTTTTGTTGTCTGACCATAATATATAATGACTTTAAAACAGAAGTTTTGATTTAATAGCTTGGATATATGGTGTGCTAAATTGAATGGATGATTTAATTTTTGGGTTTTTGTATTTAGATGCGATCTATATATATGAGATGATGATCGCAATGGGATTTAAAAATATATAATTGGCGCCAAACAAGGGAAGAGTCGGGATATATACATATACGTGTATTTAACTATGTACGTATATATATATATATTCGGGAGTATATTGTACATGTTATATATAAAAATACAATTAGTTGAATTATTTATTACGTAGTAATAAATTATGAACGCAATTTTAAACAACAACACCAGTCTGATATATTCCAATTAATAAACCTTTCAACAATTTCATTATATTCGAGAAAATTTATTTTATATTTTTTTTATATTTCCATACGAAATCGAAAAAATATTTTTGTACTAGTCTGGCAACACTGATCTCCACCTTACCATTCAATCATGACGGTTATACATCTGCTGGATTTTTCTTTTTGTTATTCCATCTAAATAATAAGTAAATCGAATTTTTACGATCATGTACATATATTCAATGGTGTAGTATAGTATAGTTTTTAACAGACAATAAAAAAAATTCAAATTATGTCTCAAAAACTTTTAAGAAAAGAGTAACACGTGTGATTCAGATGCGTCAAGACGTCTGCCTTTAAAAAAACACATCTAAAACCCTATCCCATTTTCTTATATATATATATATATATATATATATATATATATATATATGAGTATACATTTATTAAATTAAATCTCTTTTTACCTATATATGTATATATACATACGTACATATTCGAACATCTTGATTTTTATTTATTTTTAATTACTTCAAAACACATATAAGATGAGGGTGAAGAAAATTTCTAACTAAAACACTATTTAATGTTTAGAGCTATACGTACATACGATGGAAAACATTTAATTTTATTTGCGCGCATATAAGAACCAAATCAATTATAAATGAAGCGAAAATATATATAAATTTTCGTACACTCTATAATACTACTCGTACTCTCCAAAATGTTGCCGCCGCGCGAAAATTACGAAAGCATCTATTTTTGATGGAAAAATATTCATTTGCGGCTATTTGTTTAAATTAGTAAATGAAAATCGTTTTTTTTGTTCATTTTATAAATAAATTTCACGCGAATGTAAGTACATAATTGATTTTTTATTTTAATTTCAATATATGTACATATATAGTTCTATGTTTAGATCATATATATAAACTACAATTATAGTCTAAGTACATTTGAAGCAATGATGTAACCGTTCTGTATGTATATACATATGTATAAACCTAATGAATTTCTTTCCCTATATACGTATGTGACATGAATTTATGTATATTATATTCTCACATATAAGAGTCTTTAGATAGGTGGGTACTGGGTAGGTATATATGCGATCGTTATTTAATTTTATTATTATGCTGCATACACTACCGGATGTCATGTTCACGTGACCCAAAATTTTGAAGAATATATATATATATATATATATATATATATACATATACACTATACAGGAAGGAAAACAGGAGATGAAGACTGAAAAATAGCGACAAAAATTCTAAGTTGTAGTATGAATACAGATGGCGTATTTATGTATAAGAAATATAATAAAAATTAAATAACAACAAAAACAAATAATTTAGAATTAATCAAGAGGTTTGTAACATTTGATGTAATAATTAAAATAAATATACGGCGATCATTATCGCTGTTTTGGTATATTTATATAGGTGGCTAAAAGACTGTGGCGTAAAAACTAAAAGACAGTGGCGTAAATTTAAACTTTTCTTTACTATATGTAGTTTTGAAATATTAATTTTCAATTATATAATGTGGCGCCCAACGTGGGGCAATATAATCAATACAGAAAATGAAGAATGCCAACTTATTAAATGCTATTTATTGCTAATTAATTGCACAATATTATTGCTGACAGCCTGAAACGCATATATTCTAAATTTTTATTGTTTTCTGGTATTTTAATTGAAGAAAATAAATTCCTCTAAAAATAATTGTTTTTTTAAAATATACACTTATTTTATTAACTATATAGGTTGACATCTATTGAGCAATAGATTAACTATACAAATAGCTATATATACCGTTTAATAAGTGTTCATGATTTATTGAATCTATAAATATAATTTTTTTAAAGAATGTAGCTATGTATGTAGAGTGTTGACTGTGGGCATTCAGCTTTTGTATAACAGCCAATAGAAGATAGATTTCTGAATACAGCCTTACATATAAGGATTCTGATAAAGATTTTGTAACGTTAAATTGAATTCGGAGTTTATGTGCATGGTGTCATAAAATTTATTTATTTTATTTATTTATGTACATGGTGTCATAAAATAGAATACGTTTACCTATTATTGGTATGGATTTTGAAATCGATAACAATAATAAAATTTGGATGATCGGGAGTATCTTTTAGAATGTGGAATCGTAGAGAGGTACCAAATTGATAACTACGATACTAAAATTATAATATATAAAATAAAATTGGTTAAACTAAGTTACAAATTAAAAGTAAATGTTAATTGGGTAATGATAAATTAACAAAAAAAAAAAAATATATATATAAATTTTAACTAAATAAAATAAACTATTTAAAAAGTTTTCTGTTCTTAAGCGAACCGAAATATTTGTATTAAAATTAACAGAAAAATATTGCTGTATAAGAACGGCTTATGCCTATAAATTAATATGTGGTATATTTAACTGTGTGTAGAAAAATAAAATCAAGCTAGAAGATTGTGGACAATGGTTATCATCGAAGTGAAATTAAAAGTAATAATAAATATAAATCAACTTATTCCTTTTTATGTATATATACATAATACTAAAAACTATAAATTAAAAATAATTCTCACAGTAAATAAGATATCACAGTTATTTGCAAGACATCACAGTTCCAAGACAGTTCCAAGATAGTTTTTATTATGAAACGACCTAAAGTGGAACCAATGACGTGTATTATCGGATCCGCAACGCTTCGCAAAAATACAGTCCAAATCATAAGTTATTTTATAATTTTTTTTTTATATATTTTTATATTATGTATACTTTTATGTTTGAATTCTAATTTAATTTAAAATTTAGAACTATTTTTTTATTACAATTATGCTAGATTAATTTCCCTCTTTATATTATTTAAAGTTTTAAAGTTATTCATTTCTATTTTATGTTTTATTAATTAATTTTTCTTATGGCCATAATAGTTTTTGTTGGATTTCTTATTTGACTTTTTAAAACAATCATACATTTCTAAATTCTTACATTTTTTAAATTGGTTAACAATTACCAACCAAATTTTCAATAACTGAAATTAAAATTAACATTTCAGAATTGAAAAGTTCGGTTTCAAAATTTCAAAATGGGATAAACTCAAATTTTATTTTTAAATTTTCAAAATTTATAACTAAGTTTTCGATTAATTACACACAATTTCAGTTAAATTAAATTCAAAATTCATTCATTTTTATATGTCTCAAGACTCAATTTGAATATTGAAAATTGATAAATTTTGAAAACCATAAAAAAGTTAAATATCGTTAAATTCAATTTTTTAAAGTTTGTAAATTTTTAAAAGTACGTACACATGAGCAATTTTTAACATTATAACTCAAAATGTGGAATTTGGTTTCAAAAGTTAGATAAATTTATGTTATTCCCAGGATTCCTCAAATTTTCCAAAATTTAACATATATCGAAATTTAATTGGAAGAAAAAAATTTATTATTTTCAAAATTCGGATTGAATTTACAAATTCTGAAGTTTATACGTAAAATTTATTAAAAAAATAAATGATCGATAATTATAATAAGCTTTTTTAAAATGCTGTGTGTTCGGAAATGACCATATAAAAGAAGAGTTTTCTAAAGAAACTTTCAAAATTCTACAGTTTTGTAATTCGATAATAATTCTGAATTTTGCATTAAAAATTTAAAATCTAAATTTAAAATTCACAAAACGTGATTTTTTTATGTAGTCCAATAAGGTACGGAACGCATCAGGTATACACAACAGTTTATTTCGAAACTTTATGTACGTATACGTGTCTTAATAATATGGAACTAAGCTATTTCTCATTCAATAATGAAATTCGATTTGTAGAATGTTTATAAATGAGATTGTAGAATGTTTCTTGAATTCTAAACTGATGTTTAAAATTTTTCAATAAATGAGATGAAACCTCGTGGGTATTTGTTACTCATGCAACAGTTTGAAATGGTCCATTCAATTATTGCTGAAATCTTCACAAAATTAAACGTTAATAGATGAGGTATTAACTTGGGAACATAAAGGGCCGAGTTGGGTTGTTTGAATTTGGATGTTTTTTGAGAATTGAGGGGAATTTGATATATATTTAGTTAAAAATAAAGAATTATAATAATAGGACTGTTATGTGTAGGAGCTTCGACTGTCTTACAAGACATTCAATGAGATACGTATACAAATTTTTGTCAATTATACCAATTTGTTTGTTTATTTTTCCAACTTAGCACTACTAATTAAAATCCAGATATATTTTTTATTTATTTTATTTTATTTAATGAATGAAGTCAGTCGTGTATTTAAAATGCTCCTACACGAAAAAAATAAAAATAAAAAATCCAAAAAATTATCTCTTGTGTATATATTTTGGTTGACTTGACTTACAAAATATATGTTAAATTATTATCATCTTAAATTGGGATCCATAAATCATATATATTTACATATATACTGTACATTTATACGTATATATAACGTACGAATTAATTTCGTTCAGTATTTTTTGCAACGTATGCGATATGTATACGATTATAAGATGTCATAAATTTTATGTATATATATACATATATATATATATATATATATATATATATATATATATATATATATATATATATATATATATATATATATATATATATATATATATATATATATATATATATATATATATATATATATATGTACATACATATACTATAATTACCAATTAAAATCACATTCAACGTCTTATATATAATATTATTGTATTTACTATAAATCAATTTCTATTGTTGTGTGCACTCTTATTAACTCTTATAACTCCACACCTTATATATTCATAATAATAATAAATAATAAACAAGGAATTTTTATTTAATATGTATGACCCAAATCAAATATATATATACATACGAAAGAAAATTTATTTATTTATTTTTCTTAAAACATCGTCTTCACAATATCATATAACAACAACAAAACAATAATTGTAGGTGGTTTATTCAAAAAATATAAAAAAATATATGAAAATAGATAAATTTTCCACAAAATGATTTACAAAATGGCATAATTAATAATTTTTGTTGTTTTTGTTTGGTTTTCGGGAGGGATGAATTTAAATTTATTTGATCGCTACTGTACCGGTTGTGTTTGATTTAAATTACCATTAATTTACTTTACTTCTGAGCTGAAGATTTGATTGTCTTAACAGATATAAATTTATTAAAATTTATTATAATCATTTCAAATATATATATTATGTTCTTCTTCTCGATAATGTATGTACATACAAACATACATACATGCTCGTTAGAAGAGAAAACATAAATTGTTCTTATAAATCAATTTTAATATAACATAAGATGAAAGCTAAAGATGAATAATATATATATATATATATATATACAAGTATGTATAAGAAAATCTTTTTGTGAGATCTTGTAAGATATTTATGTTTTGTTAGAGCGGTGTGTGTTAGTTTGACAAATGATTACATTTATAATGTACAGAGAGCATATCAAATATATCAACACACAATCTATACGATACAAACAACTTGTTATTAATGATATCAATTGAATGTCTATTATTATGTGTGCGGGTGATAAATGATCTTAAGTATTCTCATCGTTTTTTTAAAGTTAATTAATCACGACGATGTAAAGGACATCGTTTCCTTTTTTTACACTTATTTTTTTTAATTTAATGAATTTCGTATTGCAAGTGTCATTCATTAACTTTTATTATATATTTTAAGATGAGAAAAAGATGTTGGCTTGCATACATACATATATAATATGTATATATATGAACATGATCAGACAAAAATAATACAAAAAAAAATTGTCAATCTTAAAGAAATTTGATCATTTTAGGAAACAAAATATGTTTTTCGTTAGTTTTATGTTTTTGCAAAAACATTAAAATGGAAAAAAAATTGTTATTCCTGTTTTCTTTTATGCTTTTCTTTTAAAATATACATTTTTAAGCATAACCATCTGGATATATGTGACTTAATAAAATATAAGATGGCAAGAAAATGGTCTTTTTGATGTTAGTTGTTTAAATTGGCAACAACCTATACGCTCAATTTGGGCGATCCGTTGAGACCAACAAATCTTTAATCTTCGAGTATCCAACTTCATGGTATCGATTTTATTTTTAACGGATTAGTTTTAACATTGTAAACCCAATCTAATATTCGATTTTTTCTGAAAAAATAAGGTAAAATTGAGGAAAATCTTGTTAAAACTAAACTATATTCTAAAATTTGAACGGGATTTTTTTATAACTCTCTAACATAATTTCAATATTCATCAACTTTCTATTTAAAATTTCTACTAAATTTAAAATAAATAAAATTCGTTCATCCTCGTTAGGACACTTAACAACACAATATGTACTCAGTCCCGATTTATCACAATCCTCAGTAGAACACCAATGAGGGCATCAAGAACTCAAATAAATTCATAAAATTTCAAAAATTTGATTAAAACTCAGAAAGAGATATCCGTGGTTTAATATGTAAAATGTAATCACTCTAGAGACCTAAATTTTTTTGAAAAACGCTGATCGCAGCTTAGCCAATTCACATTTAGGACACAATCATCATCTAACTTTACGTTGGGGTAGTAGAAGAGAGACTGATCCATCTGTCTTTTGGCAAACACCATATAGTTACGATAGATTTCGGTTTTAAAGAAATGTTAAAATTCGTATATAATGTTTAATAATTTAAAAAAATTA
Organism: Tipula unca; assembly: GCA_951394425.1. Taxonomy (NCBI): domain Eukaryota; kingdom Metazoa; phylum Arthropoda; class Insecta; order Diptera; family Tipulidae; genus Tipula; species Tipula unca. Next base: position 1,784,038 of record OX596381.1, on the reverse strand, counting down.
GCATTAACCCACGGGTGGGCCAAACATCCAATACTATGTTATACATATAGAGCTAAATACCAAACCAGATTTAGATCTCCAAAACGCTTATTTTTAATATACCCTGTCGTCAATTTAACGCTGCGCTATTAAACTTCAAATACTATTAACATTTTATTTACAAGTCAATAAATTATTCGCCGCGACTCTAGCGCTATTTCGTTGACATTGTTTTCTTTTTACTGATTTTTGTTTGCATTTTATTGTTGAGACACAAAACAGACAACATTGAGACGTCTAAGTACATTCATACGCCATATAATACAATATAAAAAAAATATACATCTTGTGTTGACATCATATTTTAATAATTAAGATTTCAAGATCTCCTTTAACTTGTATATTATATACTAAACCTAGAACTACCACCAGATTTTTGTTTTTTGGCAATTATTTATTTTTTGTAGAAATTTAATTAAAATGATTTAATCCACAACAAAAACATAAATCTAGACGGAGAGTCATAAAAATCATTATCTAGACGCACAGATTTTATTATGTTTCTGCGCTTGTGTATTTATGATTTGTTAATTATTATACAATTTTTTTTATTGATTTTAATTAAAACAAAAATGTTAATTAACGATTCTGAAATCCTTTAGAACAGATAAATTATAACCAAAACGTTAATGTCTGTATTATTTAGTATAGACTGTCTAAATCTAAAAATCTAAACGCATAATTCGAATTTTATTGTTACAACTATACATATACATACTTGACGTAATTTATATATAGTGGTTTAGATGGAATTGGAATGAATTGTTGAATATTAAGAATTGAATGAACCAGCATTCAAAATTTGAACACCATGACGATGTGGTTGACAATCTGTGTAGTATTTGTATATAAGTAGTATATGTAAGTTGTGTACGACAATTGAAATGACGTGAATAGACGATAAATATTATTATTGTATTATTACATTCGTTATATATAAATACAACAGACTAGACATATTATATTTGTAATTTATTTAAATTTATGAAAAATGATTTGAAAAACTTAAAAACTTAAAAGATCGTGATTTTTATTACAAGCGCGCAACTATAAATATTTTATCTCCTTTGTGTATATATATATATATATATATATATATATATATATACATATATATATGTATATACATGTATGCTGCTGGTGATTTATTTTATTTCGTTATTTTTCACATGATTAGTTTTTCCAAAAATAACAACATGATATACAACAGACAGACACAAAACACAATATACATACTTATATATTGCAATAAAAGATAACCCTTGATCGCCAATTAAAAAAATAATAAAATGATTGTACTTAGTCATACATCATATATAGGGTTATGGAAAGTCGATGTAATTAATACATTTGTTTTTTTCTATTTTGACGATTAACATTTTTTCGAAGCGGGGTTAAGTCGCTTGTTTTTAGTTTCAGCATATTAATTAGATTATATACATAATATTAATCAGATTGTTTAAAGTTTTTCGTTTTTAGTTTTGTGTCTGACATGATCGGAATAAATAAATTTGTCAAATATACATAAATATGTATATGACGTTATAGGTGGAGAATAAATTACTATCTGTCTCGCACAGTTTTCTTTTTTTATTACGCAAAACTACTAGTTTTTGTAAGAGTGGGAATTGATAGGCTTGATGTGTCTAAATGTTTTTATTATAAATTTTTAATGTTATGTATATAGATTTATCAGACTTGTGAGAAAAATTATTTATTCAAAGTTTTCTTAATGATTTGATTTATACCCAATCCACCAAATCTACTTATATGCTCTATTATTATATTATTATTATTAAAGTTGGCTGGAACCTAAGCAGGTTCCGCACTCAATGCCACTCTGGGCCCATGGTGCAAACCGAGGATTCTATCATAATTCGCAAATGCGCTCGGCTGCTCTGGCAAACTGTAACAGCTTAAACCATGGCAGGGATGACAATTGACCTACATCTATAATTAAGAAATCTGGACCTAACTATCTCGAAAGCGGGACAGCCACAGACAAATTGAATGCTGTCATTGTCATCTTGCCACAATGAGCCGGAACCCACATAACTCTGACACGATTATTAGAGGAAAGGACGTTAATAAAATGTTTACAGTCCTTGACCAGTTTGGAAGTGATCATAGGATTTCGTAATGAATTGAGCACAGGTTTACTATCACTGCATAGAATAATGTCTTTTCCGGAGACAGCGAGGTTAGAAGCGTCAATCGCACAACGTGTGAGTGCAATCAGCTCCGCTTGGAATACAGTGCAGTTCCGGCCTAGACTCCCACATGATTGTAGGTCAAGTTCAGGACAATAGGTTCCAAAACCTGCACTAAAATTAGAGTGAGATCCGTCAGCAAAAAATACTAGCGACTGAGCCACCCAGTCCTTGAATTCTTGAGACGACCACGAGTTCCTCGTTGGATAAACCACCGAGAAAGAGATATCAAAGCAGAATTCTACCAACAATTTGTCATTAACCATATTAATTTCTGGTATATATGAGCTGAATAAATTGTAGATTAGTCTATGCCCTGTGATCAGGCCGAGAGCGTTCCATGCACCAATACACCGCAGGCGAAAGGCAGTGGAGCATGCCGAGCCTAGGATGACCGACTGCAGTGGGGGCAGAAATAAAATTGCCTGCAAAGCAAGTATAGAAGAAGAGGACATAGCACCCGTAATAGCTCGACAAGCCATACCTTGTGTGCTATTAAGCTTCGCAATGACAGAAACTGACTGAACCACAGGCCACCAAACAACAGACACGTAAGATAGCATAGGTAAGACGCGTAAGATAGCATAGGTAATATGCTCTAAATATATAAGAATTGACGAGGATTTGTACAGTATAAACTGTTAATTAAGGATTACTACATTCTCATATAAGCTCGGAGATCGTGTTCGAACCAGCATAACGTTCATACCAATTACGAATATATTTAAGTATTATTTTATATGCTATAAATTTAAAAACTAAATTTAAATGAAAATAAAATAATTTTAAGATCTTCCGAGCATTCCATAGAAAAACACACGATAAATTGTGTAGCACAGACGCAAGACAATTTTTGTGTTTTACTATGTGTTTGAAATGATCGACTAAAATTTGGTATCTAGAACTATTTTTTTGAATTAAGTTTATAAACTGAATATATATTCCAAATTTCCAGTCGATCTTGCATAGTACTAACATAGTAATACTCACGAAAACTTATCTAACACTGATGCATGACAATTTTTCATGTGTTTTACTATTTGTGGGTGCTTCGATTAAACTAAAATTTTTAATCGGATTGACGATTGGTAAAAATGGTTATGTGTTTTGCCGGTAAATGGTGAAGTTCACGAAACAACTCAATTTGTTGCATGCAATTCCTTTTTTTACTAAATGTTTGTATATTTTACCAAAATTTTACTATGTTTTAGAATTATATTTTCTGAAAAAATTTTCGATTATGAATTATAAGATGATCGAATTCTACAATTATTTTAATAATATTAATAAAATTAAAACGTTTGGTGTTTACAAATATTTCTTTCGAATTATATTCAGCAGTTATTACATTTTATTATTTGTTTCTTCATAAGTTCATATATAACCAATTTCCGCAATTCTATTAAACTAAATTTGAAGTAAATACATAGTAGCCGGAAAAGGTAAATTTTTTAACATAAACTTAACTTGTTAAAAGAAGTATAGACGGTCTGCTCTCCAGACAGCTGATCTCATTCACGCGTATAGACAGGTAGCATCACTGCGTAAACGTATAATGTCGCTTTAACACGTGTATAGACAGCAATTTTGCTGTCTGTTTATTTTATTACTTTCTAATGTGTGGGCACTATTGTACAAAATGTACCAAGTTTCTCTTTCATATAAAATTAAGCAATGGCAGACATATAATTTCACAAAATATTAAAATCATATCTATTATGAATATTTCATTTTAAACAAATTGGATGCATATCTTGCAATTAAATCTGGTATACTACACACACAGCTTTATATACATAAATCATATCAAAATACAAGCAAGAAATTTCAAAAATTCTCAAAATATAAATATGACAAAACTGAGTTCACCATTGTTGAACCTAACAACCACAAGTATCAATACGTCAAGTACGCGATAACCGCTGAGATCGACTAAGAAACATTAATATGATTACTGTTTTTATATTTATTTATTATGAATATAATTTACATAATTATAAGAGATTAGAGATAAACATTTGCGTTTTGAAATAAATTATTTTTGTGTCGGATTGTCATCTTCAGTTTTAGGTACCCGCCGTGAAAAAATCGTAATCAAAATTTTGAAGTGAACATACTTCACACCAGCTAATCAGCTTCGTTTTATTCGTACCACCCATTAAGAGATTTATTTATATATTCTATCCCCCGAAAGTGTTTACTAACTAAATATTTCTTGTACATGAATGAATGCATTAAGCAATTTCAAAAAATGTAAAATCGTTGCTTTACAATAATGAATATTTATCAACATCACTAAACCGATTATTCTTCATCGTTACCAGTTTTTAATAAAGTATTTGGTTATGTTACATTATATACGATATAACCGCACTTTATAACCAATATACCGAAGCGTGGGTATATATAGATGAATGAAAATTAGTATAGGCCGAATTTTCTATTCCGCGCGAGTACGTGGGTGCTGTTTGGTTAATAACTCATGGCGCTTTTCTTCTATATGCGCTTACATTTTAGTAAATCGTGCTAAAATGTTTTTATACTAAATCAAAATAAATTGCCCGCACGTAGGCGTACTTGACGAATAAGTCAAATTTATTTTGTATTTATAGCGCGGTTTTTCACCAAAAATCGTAGGTTTACTAATGCAGAAAAACCGATTAGTACATACATGATACGTCATAAAATGGTTTACTTACCCAAAACAATTTCAATATTTTGGTGTGTTGCTGTTGATAATCCACTATTATTGCTATCACCACTACTACTACTACTACTACTATCACGTTTTATTAATGGTAACTTTCCAGTACATCCTAAATTCACACAAATTAATAAACATATCAATGCAACTACATTAAGTTTTTTAAATAGTGGCCCAAGGGCCAACACTTTTAACTTGAAATACATGATTTAATTAATTTTAATTATCTAATTTTTAAAACCATAATTATATCCGCATATGTTAATCTGAAACGAGATAAAAATAGAAGAAAAAATTTAATTAGAAAAAAATATTTATTTGACAGTATACTCGTATATAAATAAAATGATGTTTGCTACAATACAATATATGATCGTAGGTTTGTCATACTGTTAGTTTTTTAACACCTCACCGCAGTAAAGACTTGAAATAAGTAGGATGGACAATTTTATTAGTTTTATACTATTTGTGATGATATTGAACTTAGAAATAGTTTTATTTTAACCCATATATCCACTTAACAGAATATGTTGTTGATCTTTTAAGTACACAGAAATGATGATCGTGCAAAAAATTCGCTTGATCATAATAATTTTAGGCATAACACTATAAACATAAAGTATTTATAAACATGGACTTTGTGACGACTTTAATCATTTTAATTAGAACATGATGATCACGACCTACACAATAATAATTACGATCTTGTAGGAACATATTTTTATTTTTTTCGGATTATATGTGCTTCTCAGAAATCGAGAAAAATAATTACACGCGCATCTTGTTGACAAATTTGCTTAGAAGATTTTAGAGATTATGTATAGCGCACTGCAAAAAAGAGAGATAAATCAATTTTTTGCCCGGCTGGTGTTAGTTTTGCTGCGAAATATTTTAATTTATTAGAGTTTAATACATAGCAGGGAATCGAAACAAGCGCAGTCAACCGCAAATTTATCTTAATTATCGGTTTCTCATATACATATAAGTCAAATTAAGAGATATGTGCTCTGTGTATAGTGGGACCCAAGTGCTAAGTTAAGTTGATGTTTGCATAATGAACGACCTGTGCCAGAAATTTAATATACATATAGGCTAAATCATGTGTATAATATTTCGATTTTTGACATTCTTAATTAAATTATAGGTTTAATTTCCATAAATAAACCGTTCAATCGATATACGACGCCTTTATTATTATGTGATGTGATTCAAGTTCCTCATAAACATAAATTTTATTAACCACACATAAACAAACCACAAAAAACCAATGTTGTTTCAACACCTACTTCAAGATTGTAGTACAAGTACATAAATTATGATGTAAAGTCAAAATCCAATTAAATTAAATCGAAATTAAATTATGTGTATGTGTATGTTTGGAATTTCTTATGGTTTTGTAATAAAACATGATAGTATATAGTTTAAAAAAAAATAGATTTACAAGTTAAAGATCATTGTAAATATGCACAAGGTCATGATCATATAGAATAAAATATAAAAACCTATAAAATATATATGAAGCATATCAGTTCATTTATAGATCCTTCCTGTTGCGTATAACCACAAATATTTTTGCGATCGTTTCAAAACTCAACTCTAAATTACGATCGATATTCTGTTTATGTAGATAGTCAACATTTCTGATTTTCAAGTGATCGACTACTGTTTACAAATGTTAAAATATAAAAATTCACCTGGTTTTGCTCCCAAACTAATAAATTTTAAATTTTCTATCAACATTTTTATGTTTTAAATTCAGCGAGCATATATACTCGTAGTATTGAACAAATATCATGAAGATCTAAAAGAAATGATAAAAACACGTGCCATTTTCGTATCCTTTCTCATCCAAAACCGAAATAATATTTTTTATTGGTTTAGGAAACCAGGCACCTGTTTAGAAATCTAATCGTTTTTCATATTATGATCTTAAACGAGTATCTTAAGGGATCATGAGAAAAGTATTTTTTTTTTATAAAAATGGTCAATTTAATTTATATGTGCGATCGACCACATGTTGTTCATAATTTTTATCCTTTTCTAGGGATTAAAATATTAAATCATGATCATATATATGATCGTGATCGTCATATTAAATACGGATGGTGGCAATAATTTAGTAGTAATAAAAAATTGAAAGGGTGTCTCTTTAAATTAATTTACATGATAATTCAATTATGTGGGATTATTTTATTTACCCTATAGACACACTGAAAAATGATGGCGATCAATCAAACGACATAATGTTTAAGAACAGTATACCATGTATGATTCATATATATATGTATTATATGCACAGATCGATATGTAATAAGAGTTGGTGTACATACATATATGTACGTATATATAAGTACATATAATATACAATTGTAGGTTCAATGAACAGTCTGTAATACGACTGAGACTATACGATTTATGTATTACATTTAACTTGTGCAAATTATAATGATTAGAATTATTGTTAGAAACGAATACTCATTTCAATTTTTTTTTGTTTGTTTATTTAAATTCTAAATTTAGGAACTTTTGGTTTATGTTTAATATTTTATTTATTTTAGAAACGTTGTATTGCTAATACGCCTTTAATTTCGATCTGTAAATTGTGTGTATATCACTTGTATAGTGGATTGGAAAAGTACAGACAATTATTATGTGTGGAGGAGCTCAAGATTTTAATCTCTTATGTCACTTTCACTATAATAAATATTTGAACAAGTTCTGCTATTTAGAAATATTTGTTCAACGTATAATATGATCGAGAACACATGATCAACACGTAATAACGCATGGTGAATATTATACAAATTAATCAATATTTTTAGTAAGTGAATAATCTTTTCTATATAAATAACTTTGTGGTAAATTGATTTAATTTTGTTGTCGAACTATATTCTGTTCAATTGATTAAATTGGTATTTTGAAATTAGGGCCTAAACTGAGATTACTATAACGTGCATATTATTTTAAGATTTGTAATCCTAATTAAATGAAACAATTCGATTGTTGTCTGTTCTTTACGCTAAATTTGAAGGCCATAAACCAAAGTTATAAACACAAAAAAATTGTCTAACCTATAATACTATCATCTTTCATTCAATAGAATTTTTTTTTTAACTAAACCCAAAAATATATAAATCCATCAAATGTATCGCATGAATGTATGTATGTATATACTTATCTTAACAAAATTACTTCAGACATCCTCAATTCCATTCAATTATAAGATACATACTCGTACATACATGCTGAGATATAAACAAATTATATCCAATTAAAACATCACAAAATTTGTGGTTTGGGTTTTAGTCGCTTATCACACAAAAATTATAAGATTTATAAAATTTTATATATTTTGTGATGGATGAACGCAAATTTTATAAACTCTTTCAAATCATATATACATAAATCATCTTCAAGAATTGTATATAAGTATATACTCGTATAACATAATTCTGTATAATTTTGATGACAAAATTTTTTATTAGATTCCCACATTGTGCATATTGATGATGAAGAAAATATTTGTCATGTTGTATATATACTTAAATCGCAAAGATATGGATTATTTAAATATATGTATGTAAGGAGATGATTTCCGATGAACTAAAGGTTCATAACATGTGGTTTTAATAAAGATATATATACTAACAATGTACCCTGGCACCAAAGAGCCAATAATTCAATCAACACTAAAAATAAAAATATAAATTCTCGTGCTTTTCATGTCAAAAATAAATTTTCCACTTTAAATAAAAACTCGCGATCTTCTTCATACTGTTATCCACCACGACTTAGATTGAAGATGAACGACACTTTGACCCATAAAAAAATCAAAAGAAAATCACGCAAAATAGATTTATGATTTAATATTTTGGTTTTATATAATAAAATAAATTATTTGAAAAAAAAAATTTGTTATGATGTCAATGCTCGCGGTTTTGTTGATATAATAAAAATGAAGATCATTAAAGACCACCCATTTATTTTTTTTTCGTTAATTTAACAAAATTTTCCATAATTTTCATTTATGTTTATTATGTGCGACATTTTAATGATCACCGCAGCTTTATTAAATAACAAAATCTATACATTATTTGTATATATACTTACTCGATCTTGACATTGATCGTTCATATTTTTTATAAAATGATCTTAAACAGAAAATATTTAAATAATTTCTCAAGTGGAACGCGATATTTGCTAATATAATATATAATAAATTTTATTGATCGATTATATAACATAATTTTCACAAAAAAATATTTTCTCGATCTTCAGAATAGAGTGTGAATATACTTGTACAGGATTATTTATAAAAAATTGTTTGCACTTAACAATCCCCAAGCATAATATATACAATCCATATTTAATATGTATACACATAAAACACAATGATATTTTAGAAATTATTTTTAAAAATAAAAAGTGCAGATGGAATTTTGCAACGAGATCGTGTTTTAAATTTAGAATTTGAATGATTTCCAGATAAAATGAAATAAAAATAATTTTTTGTTTGATTATTCGGAAAAACATTTTTCTTTTGTCTATATACACACCGATTTTTATAGTTTCCGTTTATTCGTTTGGTATCTGAAAAAATTTTTGGTGAAGGTTAAAACGCAAAAAAAATACCTCGCAAACATATGTTCAACAACTTAACAACAAAAATATCCTTTTTCTTGTAAAAGAAATAAAGTTTAAAAAATCTTAACACTTAAAATAATATACGTATATAGTCCTTTGAAAAAGGACTTATTGTAACATGATTCATTTGTCAAATTATTTTAAGAAATGGTTTTTGGTATACAAACCTCTTTCGTTTGAAATGTGAATCCACGTATGTTTTATTTTTTTCAACCAATTTTTTATTAAACTCCTTATATAATCCTTTTAGAATACAGCACTAAACACCAACAATTTAATCATAGTAATACACATACACTTTATAAACGTAATCCTTTTTGATCCTTAGAAATTTTTTTTCAATCACAAATATCAAATTTTTATGTTCCCATATTTTCAGAACTTATTTAACACTGATATCCAATTTTGTTAAATAATTTCAAAAATGATTCCTTTTTGGTAATTTTTTATTAAATTCACTCACTTATATATTTTTAAATAAATCACGTTAATTTAAATTAATCACTTTATATATATAGTTTTCAATTGATTTTCTTTTTTTCTAAATTAACGATCTTTTTTCTTAAAAACAAAAAATCACTCCCGGGAAATTTATTAATTTATTTAATTTACAAATAAAACTATAAATTTTTAAAAAAATGTTCATGGACTTATACTTTTTGAATAAATCTATATGAGTATATGCGATTCAATTCGAAGATGGTAGACTACTAATAAAAAATATTTGTTTGTCGATCGTAGTTTCGTTTTTACTTATTTTTGTTTTGTTTTTGTTTTTTTCTTCTTCAAGATCGAGTATAAGTAAAGTATAAAGAAAACGAAAAATGAAAAAACTTTAAAAATATTTTTTATTTTTACGAAACGATCGTATTCGATTATGAATGAGGCGGCCGATCGAAAAGAAAATGTGTTTATAGTATAGAAGAAAAAAGAAAATTATAGGAGAAAATGGATTACGATGTTTTTCGTTTTTAGTTGAATGAATTAACATTATCTGGTGGAGAAGAAATTAGTAGAGGGTGATTAGTAAGTTGAGTATGTTGACGTATATATGGAAATTAAATATTTAAGATATGTTTTGAGGTGCGATCTTCTATCTATATAATGTTTACACAGATGACCTATAATTATATTTATATTGAACCCGATCGGATTTCTTAATTATCAATAATATTGATCGGGAGCGCGATTAAATATTCTTACTGATCCATTAGTTATTCCGAGCAATTTAATTGTAGACGTTTGAGGTTCTCTACTTTTGCGCTTCTACCAATAATACCAACAAATATACTGCGTAGTTTATTAAGATAGATGACTATATAACGCAGCCTCGTAATAAAGGCACCAACCAGGGGCGAATCCCCCATAGTCTATATACAAATAAATGACTATAATTAGCCAATTTATTGTATTTATTTTGGTGACGATTTTATAGTTTACTACCAAATTAGCCCATAAAGTGCACCTGCGTAGGTCAACGACGTATTGTGAATAAAAAATATGGTCGTCATCATTTTATGCGGGTTCGACGATCCCCATCTAACACCATATTTATTTTGATATTTATATCTATATCCATTATGTTATGTGACATCTATAACCGTAACAAATCCAATTTTAACTTTATAATATCAAATAAAAAATGCCAAAAATTTCATAATCTCCATAAAAGTTTTACTTTGACCAAAAAAACTCATCAAAAAATAAAATTTTCTTTGAACATTTTTTTGTAAAAAAACAAAAACAAAATATGTTTTTGTAATTTTAAAATAAATAAATTATTTTTAATTTTACCACACCTCACGCACACGTCTTATATTCCAGACGAGCGACTGTCCGACCGATATGTTACGTATACATATAATAAAATTAAACATTTTATTTCATTTTAAATATTTTACAACGATTGTGAAGATCTTTGACACACATATAGAAAAAAAATTTAAATGAAAGATGGAAATTTGTAGGAGTCTATAGTCTCGTCATTGTACATTTTATAGTGTTACGTTCCATAAAAGATCACAACCTTTCCAAATTACTTAATTATGCTTCGGAACCTAACTGTATATTTTCGTCGAAAGTGTTGTTCTTGGTTGTATGTATAATAGTCTTCCAAAATAAAACAAAAGATCTAACATTTTCTTAATAATCTTGCTAAAATTAACTTCGACAGAAACCAACAATAAATAATCTTAATTATATCTCTCTCTCCCGTTTTCAGGCTAGACTTATAATAGCGCGGTAGTTATATTTCGACGAGATAATCAGGAAATAGACCGATCGTATAAATTATAAATTCAAAAAAAATGTTTTTTTTTTCTAATCTAATTATCATTGTTTCGTTTTCGGACAGATTCTTTATATTTAAGAAAAAATAAATTTTATCATATATTCCATGCTCTTCTCTACGCGGTCGCATAGTACAACGCGAGATCAATATTATAACAACACATACCATTTCTAATGTTATGCTAATTAATATAAATGGATATTTAATGGGCTTACTATTGACAATATAATTCAATTTTTATCTTATACGAAATGGTTGGATTATAATTGTAGTGTGTGTTGCGCGGTCTGAAGCCGTTTTAAATTAACATATTTTATGATTATTTACATCGTTGCGCTTAGGTAGGTATATACTTAAGAACACCAGATTAAACATTATATTGTTTATGAAGACAAATTATAAACTGACTCCTGGGAAATTATTAATTGGTGGTACACATATTTTAGTTAATGTATTTTAAAATGTTTGTTAGATTTTATTATGAATTTCATAAATATTTATGTCTATCGATTGTCAAGTAGAAGTCTCGGTCTACAGTCTACACTAAATACATATGTACACTTTGCGTGTGTTTTGATAGTTTCATAAATAAGTCGGTGTAATGGAGTTACAAATGATTCTTTGCAATGATCTAATCTGTAATCTCATTGATGTTAATTATCAAGCCTCAAATAAAGAAGACTTATTCAATAATTTCTATATGACTTCCTCAATCATATAACGATTTAACATCATATTTACTTGTATACACATTCACTTAATTGTTATATAGTAATTACATTTTATATATTTACATTAAAACTACTTTTTGAATATAATAAACATACGAGAACAACAAGAAGAATTCCTATAACTATCCAGCTCTGGCATTTCTTATACAAACAGAATTATATATAGTTAAGTTAAAGAAAATATGTATGTACATTATACGTAAAGTAAGTAAACTAACTATAAATATAAAAATAATAGTTAGTAATATATCAACAAAATATAATTAAAATAAATTAAAAATAAATTAGCGATCATTGACCACACAATGTAATTAGAATTACATAGCAGCGCGCGTGTGCACCCATACAAAATATGAAAAATGGTAAAGTGCGCGATCGTTTCTTTAAGTACAAATCCGCGTACATATTTTTATGTCTATATGCGTATAATAAATGAGAGAATTTAATTTCCGGATATAAAATAAAATACACATATAAAATATAATCTACGGTATCATCAATGAGACCGAACCGAACCATAAGACAAACCATATAATATGATTTTGTAGAATGTTAATGTTTTATTGCTTAATTAGAAAGACATAATCGACTTTATAATGTGGAACGTATGTATGTATACGAGTACTTAAATTATGTACATCTTGTTTGGGTTGATTGACCAGCAGAATAGGATCTATATTACCTGAACTTTTATTTTTTATTATTATGCTCGTTTGGTTAATGTGGGTTTTTAGTTATGGGAATATCGTGATTGTTTTAGAAGTACCAAATTTCCATCGACCTTTCCAAGCACTCATATATAGTTAAACACATGTAAAATTCTCTTGCATCAGTGCAACACTATTTTTCATGTATTTTTCTATGTAAACTTGACACGGTCTACTAAATTTAGTATCGACTCTATATAGAACCAAAAAATTAACAATTAAATTCATAAAATATAACGAACAATGTTACCGCACTAAAAATATGGCAGAACGACAATAATAAAGGATAGTAACACGGAAAATCTGAAAGGAAATCAAAACATTCAAACCATTGTGACTCACATATGGATATGGGATCATTATATTATATTGATCGATTTCGGGCGACTTATACTACCCCACTGACACATAAAATATTCAAAAATTAAATCTTATTTTGTTTAAATTTCATTATATGTATTTGATAAATCTTTTTGTAAATATATTATAAAATTGCTTAACTTTGCGTGAACAAACGAGCAACACTTGTTTTAAATAATTAATCCTATACGCCCATATTAAATCTTTAATTCACTGTCCAAAGATCAAACAGAAGGTTTTCTTATATTTAAAATATATTTACAACATAAAAATTAGTAACATTTTTTTTTAGATGTCGTTTAATAGAGCCATTAAATTCTTTTTCTATAGAGCGCAGCAATAAAGACAAAAGGAAACGCGCGCGCGAAATATCTTATTCGAGTTATACAATTACGACACTTCTTGACTAAATTTTTTGCCAATATATGTTGTATTGTCGGATATAGAATAGTTTATATAGGAAGGAATAGATCAAAAGTATAATAGACAATAGATATTTTATTGTTGGTTTGGTATATAATGTCTATTATTAATGTGCCATAATAAATCGGAAACAATAAAACATTTGTATACTAAAGCATATTTTATGTTGGTCGTCTTTCCGTTCAAAAAAATTTTGGCTTTTTGAAAATGAAATCCGTAATGATTGATTTCGATCGTAAATTATCCAAAATATGCTACATTGTACATGTATAAGCGATATCATCCGAGCCAAGTTCAAGTTTATACGAGTATATATTACAAAGAAATTCCTAGAAATCAAACATATTTTTTCGTTGTCGTTTAACTTGATGACAATCTTTGATTAACTTATCAATTGAATTTTTATGTATTTAATGAGTCTTGTTATTATTTTGATGTAAAAAAAATGTATTTTAATTTCCGTTATATATTTTCTTTTGCTTCATCTAACATATCAGATTTTATTAGTGTGTGTATTTTACTTACGGATCGCGAAGAATAAGAAGAAATGTTAAAAATCGGTTCTTTGATGTTTCACAAATAAACTGCGCGCGGCACTGTGTCACACGACTGATTTCTTATAATTCCTTCGTGTATATATATTTATAATCAAAAGACACCTTCAACATTTTATTTTTTATGTTTTATTTATGTTGGTATTTTTTTATGTTTTAATTATTTCATAGAATTGTAATTAGATTTTAAGAAAGGGTTTGGAAAGAGTTCGGCTTAATTAAAATACGTATATTTATGACAAGTTTGATATCAATGCAAATATGCCGCGTGATTCGGCGCATAATTTCAATATATGTATGTTATGTATGTATAAATTCCATAAAATAAGCGCATGAACCTTGAAATCACGACGAAAATGGGCGTTTTTCGAACATAAACATATACCACCAAGACATAAAAATGTGCTGAAATTGATTTACTATAATAATCTTATCCGTTTTGGTGATCGCAATAATATTTCATTTCGTTTAGGTATCCGTAAATTATGATCAAATGATTTATCTCCTTGGATACGCGCTTGAAGACGAAAGCCACCCAAACTTTATATATATGTATGTATATAGGTATAAGCGGTATGAAGAAGATCGTAAAAAATAAACGACTCAAAAATTAAGACATAAATCTTTAATTTTTTGTTGGACGAGAGCGTATAGTAATAAAGATTTTTATGTCAACTTCTGGAAACACGAAATAACAGATCGATTCTATTATTTTGCTCGACCCCGATATATTTATAGGCGCTCATGATTGGCAGAAACAAACGTATAATACATATATACATATAATATGTACATATGTATAATGTATATTTGTGTATCACGGAAAATTTTAAAATTTTGTTATTAAAAAATAAATAAAAATTTAAGATTTTTCCAATTTGATTTATTTTTGTTTATTATTTAGAACATGTCCGAGTAATATTTACGTCATTTAGAAATCACCATCATCGTCCAAAATTATTTTTTTTACAACAAAGCGTATATGTATATGTACGAAGACATCAACTAAATGATAATAATTTGCGCGGCAGATTAGAAGAATTTTTTGAAATTGTTTAGCGTTGTAAATACTGGATAGATTCATTTAATTTCAGTGAAACATGACATTTCTAGATCGCGAATTTATCAATTTTGTTTTATAAATTCCACGAAATAGTATATATTTAAAAATTTGTGTACCATGTCTGTGTGTCATTTATCTAACAGTGTTTTTGAAGTTCTATATGAAGATCATAGGTTGGTCGTAATAGTTGGAATTTAAATTGGAGCTCTAGGCCAACCGATCAACTTTTATAAGTAATATATTATGGTCCAAATCAGTTTTTTTACTAGTCAACACACTAAAACTTATATTAAAATAGAAGAAAAACAATACTGGTAAGAAAAACATTATGAGAGAAACCATAATCGTGATCTCCTATGGAAGATTTCTGTCCGAATCTCATTCAAAACCTACCCAGCAATACTTCTCACCTCAAACCAACAAAGAATACATGCGAACCAGGTAACATAATTTCAACACAAGAAATGAAACATAATTAGTTAAGTGTCCACAAGACCTATAAATCGCAATAACAACCAATTGTGAATCTGATAACTCATCATTAGCATAAATCAATAATGCATAGTGGTATATATACACTTAACATTACCACACATCCAAACAGAATATTGAATTATAAACAGAAGAAATATTGTCAGACAGTAAATAATTGATTATGTGGAATTTGAAAGGTCGTCGTCGAATCGTTAGTGAATTAAAATTTATCTTTTTATGGTGATAACTCTTCGTTTCACCTGGGCTCTAATAAGTATAAATCAGAAATAAATGACAATTAGATGTCATGAAATTACAGGCTGAAATTTTTTAACTTCAAATATTCAAGTATTAAAATTTGTCATTACTAAAACTTTGTGTATCTATAATTTCTAAATATTTCATCAATCGGCATTTATAAAATTTAAAGGAGCTCGACAACATACTTCCGTGCAATACCTGAATACAACTAAATTCTATAGCTCTGTGATTTACAAACGATTATATTTTCTAAAGTACTAAATGTAGGCTCTAACAAGAGATTGCTGATTAATGCCGCTTATCAAATTAAAATCGATTTTAGTCGGATTTAGTTTTTCACCTTGGAGGTCATAACATTTTTACCCTTATCAATCTTGATTCAGCGCAATGATATAGACTTATTGAGAATACATATACATATATACATTGTAAATTATGTTAACTATTTTTCACAATTGTTTGCTCTCTTTATATTTCTTTAACATAATTTTTTCAATTAAGTAAACAATTTAACGATTAGATTTTAAGCTGATAGAAAAAAAAATTTATAAACAACAAATCTTAAATATAAATAAGACGAATAGAAGAAATAGCATACGATGTTTGTTTTTATTTTTAGTACTTCTATTGTATTTTATTAGAAAAGAAGAACACGTCGAAGAAGAATAGTTACATATGTGTATACGGAATAATTTAATCAATCTAATCTAATCTCTATTCGTTTATTTACAATCAAGATGAAAATATATTGTACTTAAGGTTGTTTTCTTCTAGAGAAGTCAAAATAATAATCATAGTCGTAAATAAGAAGAAATTATTTAAAATGATTTTAAATGAAAAAATTGACCCAATTTGATTATTTTATACGCGGGATTTTGTAACCCGATGTATCTGAGAAATGGTTTTACAAATAATATGTTTTTGTCTCTTGATTCGGGTATACCTATACATATATGTAGTATATATCAAGTCATAACCAAGACCTCGAAAAATCCATAACAATCGTAAATTGTATCGTAATTTTTGCAACAAGTATGGTTCGCTCGGTATATGCACAGCATACAGCAGACAAAGACACAAAAATCCCAAAAATAAATCAACAGAATATTTGTAATTCTAAATTTATAATTTATTGGTCGCGCATTTATACTACATATATATGCAAAAACCGCGAGACCAAAGAATCTCTATAAATAAAAGGATTAAAAATCCTTCAGAAAATTGTAATCATAATTCATACTTACCACATGAATAAATCATGCAAATTTATGGATCTTACATGCAAGATATATGCACAGACAATGTATTGAACAATGTGAAGTATTAGAATTAGATTAGTGTTTGACTGTATACAGTACCGGCGCAGTATTGTTATATGGTACACACGTAAGAAAACTCTTAACTGTTTTGAATTTTTGATATAAAACAAATTAGTATACATATACTTATGTAAAATTTTAAGATAATGCCGCGAACTAAATCATGTATGATATGGTTAATGTCTTTTTGGTGTTTTTTAAATTCAAAACTAAAAGATAAAAATCCCGAATAACTTTTATATTTAAATTATCGAGAGAACATTTTTTTTCGGGTTGCAAGTCTCAAGTGTTCTCAAGGGTAAGTTAAATATACGCGGTTGCAACATTTGAAATTATCAGAATGTACAATCAATGCTATAGATAAATAGTTTTGACGTTGCTTTCATATATTCAACTTCGTATAATATTCAAAATTGATTATGGTTCATGATTCCATTTCCTTTTCCCTCAATTATAAATTTTGTTTACCACTCAAATATCTTTTAGGTTTGCACACATTTTAATCTGTAAACCAAATTTTTGTTGGCCGAACCAAACATTCACATAGCAAAACATATGAAAAATTGACTTTCATCCGTCCTAGATAATATTTCTAGATAATTTAGATTATGGCCACTGTATAAACAAAAATTGTAGAGTCGAAATCGGAAGAATTCTGTGACAATAAAATATGTATTAAACTCAAAATCAAAATTCAAATTTCACACAAAATTATTTTAATGTACCGAGCACTCTACTGATTTCTCTATACTTATCGATATAGTTGTATGTACTGAGTATACATATTCAAGTGGGCTAAAATCCAATCATACATATCTTTGTGAATGTGTAAATTTTTAATTTAAATTTTAAAGTTGCAATCAATATGAGATCATGCCTCACTCAAACACAATGGAATCGATTAATATTATTGAATGGCATGTTCTTATGGGCGAGCTATACGGGAATTTTATTTACTTACAAGATATTCATCACACTTGAAATCCCATAATTTTTTATTTTTTTTTTTACAAAGTGTCAATATTTAATATGCAAATGGTTCTGTTTTTTTTATTATCTGATACTTCTGTATTTTAATATTTTTAATCGATTGTGTTTATGGTGAATAGTATCAAATTTACATTTTTAAATTTTTTATAAATGATTTATTATGACTTTCAAATGTTTTATTATTAATATTATGTTTTTGTTTATTGTTTCGCGTTTAATTAAAATTATTGTAAAGTGTAATACAAAGAACCGCGCGACAAAAGTAATCATTACCAATTTTAAGCGCCATTAATTAACCGCGTATAAAAGTGTTAAATGAGTTGTCAAGATATGCGTTGTATATGGTGCGGTGTTAAATTTTATTTTAATCTCGTGTGGTTTAGTTGGTATACACATTTTATCCCGGGAGAATTAAATCCGCGCATAATAAATTATAATGCAATAAATAATAAATTTTTATAGTTTATATTTATAGATATCTATAAATTAAGGTCATCGCCGCCGTCGTATACATCACACATATATTATTGGTGAAAAATCTTTTGAAAATTCCATTAAGAAATAAAATTAATTGAAAAAATTTCAGACGTGTGAATATTAAATTTGCACAATTTATTATTTTTATTTTATTATTAATAATCGTTTTTATTTATAATCGATTATACTACGCTTGAATGCATATACACTTGTGCGCGCGTTATTGTAATTCGCGCAAAAATGCAATTATAGTCGTCAATTATGCGGTTTGTGTTTATCGCATTTCTAAAAATTGTTATTTATATAAACGATTGCTTCCTTATTAAGTACGTACACAAAATTAGGAAAGCTAATCAAAATCCATGACTCCCCAATCGTTTCGGTATAAAATCAGGGTCGTTTTTGTCTAGCTAACCCATATACGAGTACACACATAATATATTATATATTGCACGTGATTTTCGCGACGATGTAAACTAAGTGCCAAATATGGAATAAAAAAATGGAAATAAATCTTAATTATAAATATCACCTTATATGTGATACAAAATGTGTTCTTTAAATGATTTAATAAAAAAATCGTAAGTCTACGAGTATTTATAATAAATTTTAACAAGAAGCAATGCTTGTTGTTAGCGCGAGATTGTTGTTGGAATCTCACAGTGCTTATTGTAAAAATGTATTTTCTAATCTTATACTGCAAAAACGTTTTAATCGTACATCTTAATAAAATATTTTGTATATTTGTTTATTTGTTTTTTTTTATCAAGGATTAATAATACACCATTATAATTAAGTGCTAATGGATGTACATATATTATAGTAATCCTACATGCATTTAAAAAAACAACAGTAGCCGCCATATATATAATAAAAATAGTAGTAATTATATAATAGCGTCGATCGAGTAAACAGAATACATTTTGTATTCAATAAATGTTTGATCCACTTCGGCAACATAAATATTATTGACTCGTGTATTTTGTATATTTACGCCAATATTTGAATTATTGATGATGCATTTTGTTCAAATTGTGCGCGGGTTGTACAAAAATATAGTTTTGCTGTTTTTCTTCACAACTATTTATACAGAATTTTAAATTTTACATTGATTTTATAAATTGATAAAATGAACTATTGTATAAATTAAGCATTTGCACAAAGAAATTTTGCGGCTGTGGCAGGCATGTAGTCAGGAGGAGACTACTATAGGAGTTTGAAACATATATACATATATTTTGAAATCTTGCTATATATATTGAGGTCGAAGTGATACAACGTGTTTGCCCTATTTCAGGGCCCAGTATCACGAACTTTCCGAATACTTGTCTTATTAAAGGAGTATTTCCCAAAGCTTTGAAAAATGGTAAATTATTGTAGTTATCATCAGGAAAAGCGGGGATATGTGTCAAACCAATTCTAAGTGCTATCGGCCAATCATTCTGTTGCCTGCTCTAGGTAAATTGCTTGAAAAATTAATGATGGACAGGTTAATGGACATATTCCAAAAAAGTGGCAACTATAGTGACAAAACAGTTCAGCTTTAGAGAAAATTGATCCACGAAGGACGCAACGATCAAAATGATCAACATAGTCAAAGAGACGGGTCAAAAATATAATATTGGAGTTTTGCTGGATGTATCTGGCGCATTCGACAAACTGTGGTGGTCCAGAATAATGTTGGAGCTAAAGAGATTCAATTGCCCCGCAAATCTCTATAACATCAATAACAATTATTTTTCTAATCGAACAGCCACTGTTTCTTTAAGTCATGGCACACTTGAAAAGGCCGTCAATAAAAGATATCCGCAAGGATCCATCCTAGGTCCATATATTTGGAATATTGTTTTCATAGGAAGTATGAACCAAGAAGTCCAAGAAGTAGAATTCGCGGACGGTAAGATGCTCTTTGATGGGAATTCAAGACAACATATTCAAAGAAAAACGCAATTAGCCATAGACAAGTCTATCGGTGCAAAGGTTGCAAAATAAAGTTATCCTTAGCAAAGACAGTAATGTTCCACATAAAACGTTCACTTGACATCAGAAGACTACCATTGGTGTCCGTAAATGCTAAAAGAATCAGTATGGTGAAAACTGTAAAGTTCCTTGGAGTTGACTTCGACGGAAGGCACGGAATCACTTCACATGTCAAAAGAGTCGCGGAAAATAGTAAAAAGGTTTTCGTTGTGCTAAAACGAGGTGGTATAGAGAGACGTGGGGACTCAAGGAAGATACTTTGTCAATAATATATGAGTACATCGGCGTACACTGATAAGAAAGGGGGACGCATTCAATGGATAGTAAATTAACATATAGGTATTTGCCAAACATTGGAGCGGGATTAGAGACAAACATTCCTCTAAGTGCATGGTTCACCCAAATGTTAACGGAGCAGATTAGAATAGCCTCTTATGTGTACCGACTGAGTCTTGCAGACGCCAGCACCCGTGAATGTGAACAGGATGAAGATACAATAGATCATAGCCTTTATGTCTGTGATCAAGCTCAAGAAGCTAGACTTAAGCTGCCAAAGAACCTTAAGTCTTCCAAGAAATTTATAGCAATACCGTACTAAGCAGATAATTCAAAACACAAAATATTTTATCTTAAGTATAAATTTTAAAAGTAGACGAGTATGCGCCACCTCGTTGATAGGGACCGTAACAAGGAAACCTATTTGAGTGTACCAATTTAGGAGAAATTATAAAAGAATTGTTAGTCTGCGTTGGATTAGATATTTGCTCGGCTTGGGAAATAATTCTTCTCATCAAAGTGATAAATAATTTGAAATGTAATGAAATTACTTATATAAGATTAAGGTGCGGTTAACTCACTGCGCAACTAGTTCAAATATGGACGCACATAGTGCACCTACATTAGTGGCAGCATTGGTCTGAGGAATACTTTAGTCGTTTACCACAACAATCAAAATGGATATATATATATATATATATATATATATATATATATATATATATATATATATATATATATATATATATATATATATATATATATATATATAAAGAAATCAACCTGAAATTTCAATTGGTTCTGCTAAAGGAAAAGAATTTTACACCATCTAAATCTCTTCAGTAAAGGGCTTGCACAACGTCCGGGATCTGATGGTCTAGCAAGTATCATTACACTTAAATTAAAAACCAAAATCTTATAGCGACCTATTTCAAAGATATATCGTAGAGTAGATTGCGGCTGACCAATAAATTCTAAGATTATTAATGTAATTTTCCAATATAATTTGAGTATCGTTTTAATCCGTTTGTCGAAAGTGTATGGAATTTCGGATATGCAATTTAATACAACGAACCACGATAAGTTTGTATTGATTAACAAACACAAGCGGTTCATCTCAAAACTGAATGTCGCAAATTGTCTTTCTTTCAAACCATTAAAATAATTCGTGTCCCAGCCTTTTTCAATGAATTAAATGCGTGTACGTCTTCGTTTTAATTCAATAAAAGTAATTCATTCATATGTATACAGAACAACAACAACACACAGAAGGGGAATAAAATCCAAAAACAAACGGTTTGGTTTGAACTTTCTTCGTCATAAGACATAAGAAACAAATAAAAAACTCAAAATTACTAAGGCACGATGACAAAAATAAATAAACAAACAGATCGTCGCGCACATGCATGCTGCTGCAACCATATACATATATATGTATGTACATAAGAAATTGTATTTTCTTCATATATACAGAAAAAAATGTTTTACTATGTAGTTCAATGCTTTATGCTGCGCACATGTTTTATTATTAATACAACATCATCTTGTTTCCAAATTTGGAATATAAAAAAAATATATAAAGATTAATAATAAGAATGCATATAATGAAAAAAAGAAATCCGTCATCGATATGACATATCAAAATTGTCTTCTCGATATGTTTGTAAATATATAAACAAATTTATTTAGAGATATACGCGATTTATTGCAATTACGTTTTGGAATTCAGGAAATTCAGATGATATCGAAAATAAGCTGTATACCTACAATAACATAAAATACAATAAAATTGTGATTCAATTTGATCTTAAGTGTATAATGTTGTATTGTTCTTATACATTTTATTTATTTTCATCACCGACACAACAAGAATAAAAGGTTAAAATGTTATGATCATTGTACTCGTTCAAGATTGCTTTTATATATGAATGCATAAAAGGAGGTATGCATGCTTATAATGGCATCTATGTACGTATATACATAAATAGATCACTTGAATATTAAATCTAAAATAATTTCAAGGTACTGTGACTTTTTAATTCTTATATATTATATTCTTGCCTTCAAGTGGCATAGAGGTTAAAAAAAATTTTTTTTCTCAGGTTCAGCTATACGTGCATTTCAAGTGGAGAGGATTTCTATTTTTGATTTTTAATGGATCAAAAAAAAATTGGAATTTATGTTTATGTATATATTACATGTACATTAAACAACATATTCCAATGCAGCATATCATTCGACTGATGCGATAAAACATAAAAAACTTAAAGCCAAAAAAAATGGTTAAAGATAAAAATAACACAGTTGGAGATGACAAGTATTCTAGAAAAGCTATATACGAGTATGTACGTATATTATATGTATTTATAAAGAATTGCATCTCTTTAATAGATTTCACCTTAAGTAAATACATCGTCACGGGTACGTCAAGATAACACGACGTTATCTCATACGAAAAGTTAAAATGAATATAACTTATTATTGATATTGTGTTATCTTTATTTTTTTTATATCTTTAAGGTTCGTGGTATTTGCTTGCAAAAAAATCTAGAGTATATAACACATATGTAAATCAACCAGTCTTGTATCGATAACATAAATTCATCAAAACCAATATTTGAATTTATGCGTTGAGTGTGGATTAGAATTAAAAATTATTTGTAAGTATAGGGTTTCTATATTTGAAGAATTAATTATTCAGATATATGTACATAAAATACACAAAATTTAAACGTTTGTTGATTACAAATAAGAATTATGCCACATACGAGTATAATGAAGACAAATTTAATTAAAAATGGTGTGGATACAAATTAGAGCGTTTTTTTTAAAATTTCATAATAGAGAATGACCTATAAAAATTTCTATTGATATGTAGAGTATTATGAAATAAAAATAGCGCCCTAATTTTTTACTACGTTTTTGCCAAAATCGGTTGGTTTAAATAAAAATATCTATACACTATTTTAACGCTTCTTCATTTCATTCAACTTGTATTCAAAAATATATCGTTCGATAAGAGCATCTTGCATAATTTTTAATTTCTGATAATGTGTATACTTTTATTTGATATTTTTAAAAGATGTTTTCTTTAAAGACACCAAAGTCTTCCCAATTTTGTTGGTTTTTTTAAATTCCCGTAGAAGTCCAATTGCAGCAATCCCAAGTTTTTGTATACATAACGATTTTTTATCTTCAGGTCGATCATGAGGTTTATTGACTATAAGGGAAGATACAGAACAGCTTGATACCTCAATACATTCACAACGATCAATCGTATTGGCCAGATAGCTTTTGTTGTGGTTCATACTTTCGACCATGACCATTAATCATCAAATTTATAAAAGTAATTTTAAGACTGTATATAGGAATTTTGGTTCTGACTCTTAAAAATATAACAATTTTGCGACTGCATGATTACCAATAGAACTAAATTCCAAACAAGTTCCCTATGCTAACACAGCCAAGTATCTTGGCATGACTCTCGATGCTAAGTTAAAATGGAAAGAGCACATTAAAAAGAAAAAGGAGGAACTACACATTAAATATAGAAATATGTATTGGCTAATTGGAAGGTATTCAGAGCTGTCAATACCTAATAAGTTGCTACTATACCAACAAGTTTTAAAACCTATATGGACTTATGGTATTCAGCTTTGGGGCTGTACTAAGAAAACCATTAAAATAATACAAGCTTTTCAAAATAAAGTGTTACGTGGAATAGTGAACGCTCCTTGGTACTTAAGAAACGATAACCTACATAGGGACCTCCGGATGGAAAACGTCAGCGAAGAAATAACAATTCATGCGAAGAAACACATACAACGGCTTGGTCAACATGAAAATGTTGAGTTACGTGGTATGCTTAGCAACACAAATGGAGTACGAAGGCTCCAAAGAAAGAAACCACTGGAATTGGGAAGACTACAATAGGGTGGCCAAATTTTTAGAGACCAACTAATGGGTTATATCTCTGCAAATTGAACATAAGAAAGATAGAGAAATTACTAGATGATATATGTAATCAGTTGTAATATTTAAAACAATAAACAAAAAAAAAAAAAAAATGATTTTAAAGGTTAGTTGATTTTAACTATGAGACTATAGAATTATGAAACAACACGAATGCAGAAGCTAGAAATTATTTAATAAAATATAATTTTGGGATTATTAATTTAAAAACTGTGAATGTGCTGCTGTTCACTGATTTCTAATTTTTTTGAATTATTCTAAAACCCCGATCTTGTTATCTTGATTTTTTTTAAATTTATTTACAAGAAAAGTTGAAAACTCAACCGAACTGGAATATCAGGAATATATTAGAATACAATTGTTAGCACTAATTTATCAGCACTATATAGTCTCTGCCAAAACTATTGATATACTGGTCGCTCAAGAATGACCCAAATGAAAAATAGTTTTAGTTCTTTGTTAAGATAATGTTGAAGCTTTTCGTAATTGTCAAACCATTATGAATATATGGGAAGTTATATATGGATACGTGACCACTGCATATAGTTAAAATTAATATCGTTGAGATATAGAATTTAGTAATATTCTAAAAAGTGAAGATGGATATTCGAATTCAATTACAGCAGCCAAACTTAACAATGTCTGGCATAAATGGAGAGAGGCATCGTTCATGTCAGCACTGCAGCCTATAGCATGAAGCTATGCATTGGGCCGATGATAAATTAAAAACGGACCTGGGTTCTTGAAAAAAAATAGATTTAATAAGTAAAGCAGTTGATAAAAAAGTACAAAAAACTTGATTTCACTTAAATCGGCGAGCTGGACTTATACACACACACACACTCCCACTTGATTATCTAATTTTAAATTAAAATAAAGTTTTGAATTTTATTTCGTTTACTCTGCATCTTACAATTTATATACGTAAGTATAAAGCAATACGTATTTTGTAGAAAACTGTACATACATCACCTAGAATCCGCATATATTTCATTTATATACGCGATTATTTATTTTAAATTCAATTATACGCGAATATCCAAAAACAGCTACTATTCATTGCTTTTGTTGGTGTACAGTGTTTAATTTTTTTTTATGTTTCGCGGAAAAGTTATGATAAGAATTTTTAATTAAAAATTTGTATTGCCTATATAGCCACTATACGCGCGGTTTAATTTATTTGAAATATGGGAAAATAACAAAGTTCTTTATGTATCGTTATAAACAGAAACTATAATATATCCAACTCGATTATACATATTAAATCATTTCGTGTTGTATAATAATTTAGTTATTTTGTGATTTAATTTATAAATCCAAAACTATTTATTAGAATTATGTGAAAGAATTTCAATGCTAGATGTGCGCGATATTGTTTTTATAAACGTGAGAGATTATGTTTCATTAGTTTCTAAAATGTAATTGATAATTTTTCCCAAGGGACCGACATCGTCTATATAGAACTCTAGAGAGAGGTAATATGTAGTGTATAAAACTATGTATTTCATAATAAAATTATTTATAAATAAACTATAAAAGCGGCTATTAAATGTCAAATTAATATTTCATGTTTTATTTACAAATGACGACGAGGACGATGCATACATATCTCTGATGGTTAATATATGTATGTATGTATATAAGAAACTAAACTGCATGTTACATGCTTGTGTAACATAATATACATGCAACATAGAGTTCGGTTATGTTGTTTAGTTTTTTTTTATGGAAACCAAACAATTTTGTTATTGTTTTACATTTAGTTTTTTTTTCTTCAAAATTTATGTGTTTTAATTTGGAAATGAAATCTTTTTAAATTTTTTTTAAAAGGGAAAATGAAAAATTTAATACTGTTATACAAGTTGGGAAATTTATTACTGTAAATAGGTGAAAATTTATTGACTTTGGAATGAATGTTAAAGTTCAGATGTATATTGGTGTAGTAAAAATGTTTGTGTGCTATAGGCAATATAAAACAGATTAAATCAATCTGGCACTAATCTATATATATATGGCAGATGCATGACAATCTGAAAAACAATATTTTTCGCTTTTGTTATATTCAGTAAAGCACTATAAGCTGCCACTATAGGTATAATATATGCTCGTTTATATTAAATTCCGTGCAAAACGAGATAGATTTAAGTTAACCTGTATTTCATCAACTCAAATTAAAATTAGCACCACATACATATACACAAATAAAACAAACGGAAAACGAAAATTCATAATTATCAGACATTCTGTCGACGAAAAATCTTGTTAAAATAAATATTTTCTTTTCATTTAAACTAATTATTGAATTAACACAATATGGAAACGAAATGTTATTGCGTATCTGTTCCACGAAGTCTAAAGAACTCATTTTGAAGATATTCATACGTCATTAGAAGAAAATTCCTCATTTTACACTGAATAAATAAAGTAAGTTTTTTTTTGTAAATAAAGTTTTAAGTTTGTTGTTTACAAATTGTTAAAATCGATAAATTTATTTAAATAAAATAATCATAATTATACATTTTAAAGAATAATTTTAACTATTTCCTATATATCTAGCACTATAAAAATAACTACATATTATGGTGTGTAGAATATTTAGATATATAACGTCGTTTAACTGAACTGCAAACAATACACAATTTAACAATACAAGAATTTAAATATAAGTATATGTGACAAGAATTCTATTATATTTTCTAAAATAAACGATCAATATTTAATTTGTACGTTGTGTGTTCTGATTTGGGTGCAGCCAATACGGAATGGCTTTGCGTTTTATAATAATTGGTAAGGTGGTACAAATCATAAATTTCGTATTTCACATAAACAATAGACTCTTAATTTTATCACCCTGTTAGTTAGTTATCAATCGATAAAATTTTAATAATAGTTTTTTTTTAAATTTTTTATTATGCGGATGTAAATTGAAATCTGTTTTCCGGGGCTATAAATGGAATAACCTATAGCTTGAGCAGTTATAGAATTTATATTTACATATAAATAAATTACGATCAATTAATCATAATTATAATGAGGTTCGTATTTACGTCTTTACACGGCGATTGATCTAATTAAGAGTGATATTTTTACCCTAATCTTTGTGCTAAGAATTAATGTTGACGTATGACATAATAAATATGAACAGGAATTTCATATTGGGTTACATCTAAGGGTTATACACATAGTATCTTGAAAATACGTCACTTCTTGTTAGATTTGACGGCGAATCTTAAATCATAGCGCAAGCGAACATTACAAAATTGATCTCTGTATAATTTGTAATGGTTCTATTAAATAGTAAGTTCACCCATACTTGTGATTCATTTAAAAGTATCTTAATAAATGTATGGAGTATCAGATTAATGTATAGAGACCGATTACACGGCATATCTTATAGCTGTGCTTATATCTAACTCTAAATTAATTTTATGTTCTAATTCATCGAATTTTTCATAATATGTATATATATATCAAGTTGCACATTAATATTGTCATTGATGTCAAATCAATTTAAAATGTAATATATCATACGCACCAAAATATTATACAATCCTCTGACGAAAATCCATTACGCGAAAATTACTCAAACTTAAATTTTATAGAATTCGTTTTGTGGAACATTAGACTTGATAAATTTAGCCCAGAACATATTCCTGAACCAATTTAACTTTCGAAATGAAAGTTTACTCTGCACAAATAATTTTGAACATCACTAAGTTCTATAAATCAGTTGAGATGTTGGATATTATCTAACATAATCATTTATTTTTTATTTACATTTTGATTGATCATAATAACAATTATATATACATTAAAATATACTTGACGTTTAAGTACATATACGCTTATACAACAAACATTATTAAATTACAAGAAAATTGTTATAAACCATGTCAAGTGGTTTTTATCTCAACTGCCTGCCACTACGAGTATATATACCCTATAGAACTATATACCTTTCAAAACTTGTGTTTTTAATATTTTTAAGGGGAACCTTGGTTCATTTAGATAAAACTATCAAATCAAATTTAAATTCATTGAACTTATATGTACAATTTGTTTGGTATATACATGATTTCGATTGATGCTTGGTTGGTATGCACATCACAATTTGATTTCTTATGAAAACCTATACTAACTATATATCCTTTTGATCAATCATATTCTAATCATAAATCAAATATATAAATTTATGTTATGTTG
This sequence comes from Tipula unca, assembly GCA_951394425.1. NCBI lineage: Eukaryota > Metazoa > Arthropoda > Insecta > Diptera > Tipulidae > Tipula > Tipula unca. The sequence goes on along the minus strand of OX596381.1, from coordinate 1,754,361 downwards.
TTATTTCATTTGTTTTGTATACATATATATACATATAGTTATAAAATAAAACATAAATTAGCATAAATTAAATATTGTTGTTTCAATTTGTAAAAAAATATTGCAACTTAATATTAAATTTTATTTTATAATAAAAAATTATGATTTGAATTTATAAAACATTTTTATTGCGTTATAAAATCGCGGAAGTTGTGTTCGATTATAAATTCATATGGTAAGTAAGAACATTTATATTCTTTATAAAATTTAATAGATGTTTTTAAAAAAAACAAAATAATTTTTTTAAGTAACTCGAAAATTTCTCCTAAACTTTTACTAAAATCTGCGTTCAAGAAAATCTCGTTACAATGAATATTTATATTTTTATTGTGAGCAGTAATTACTAAATTAATTTTTCATTATTAATATTATTTTAAGATCCACCGACATCTTAACATAACGAGCAGAAATTCTTTGGAATTAGGCAAACAAATAATAAATTTTATAATCGTCTGTAGTATTTGAATTTAGAAGTTTCCATAAACCAAATTTAAAACAACAAATAATAATTTTCTTATAAATCAGATATTCTCGAACATTTTGAAGTTTTAAAATATCTCGTGCACTCGATCACACAATATCTCGTTGTATCATATAACACATTATGAGAATTATCATAACACATTTATGCTGTATTGGGGCATCATTTTTAAATTTGAGTGGATGTCGAAAACAATCACCGAAACGCATTTGGTACATACAAATATTAAATCCCTATAATTTGTAAAAGTTAATTAACATAAGCTCAATAATTTGAATATGAGAGCCCCTTGAACCTCGAGCCCTTAATTTTAATCAATTATTTTGGATTACTACGAAGTAGTGAAATTAATTAAAAATTTTCTCAAAAGGTCGATCCAAAACCCCCTTGCAGTTATTCAATGATTTTTTAAAACTACCTCTGACAACACAAGGGTAAATAAATAATCCCAGCTTTTTTAAAAATATGTACATATATAATTTGTACAGTTATAGTTCATCCCAGAACTTTTTATATTTATATTATCCCAGATTTTTTAATATGTAAAATTTATTTGGTGGGGAAAAATTCTTCGGAGCAAGTCGTTTAAAGGACGAACATATTTACATAGATTAAGTTACGGATCTAGTTAGCCACCATTACGCCAGCTTTGATAATTTTTTGACTTTGGAATTGCTGCTATATAAATAAATCTGTCGCCTTTGCCAACTTTTCAATGGAAATCAAAATCAAAAAAAATTGTATGGCCTATATTCTTGGCCACCATTGCGCGAATACAAAAAACAAATCGTATGGCCAAGCTTTTGTAGGGACGGCTATTTACTTACAACGATTTATTTTTGGGGCCTTCTTCTCCATCACTCGTCGCCTTTGCCAACATTTCAAAGAAAATAAACTCAAAACAAATCGTTTGACCAAGATTTTAAAAGCAAATGCCGTGAGAAAATAGTCGTTCTTACAAAAAGTTGGCTATACGATTGTTATTTCGAGTCTAATTTTCTTTGAAAAGTAGGCAAAGGCGACACATTTATTTATATAGTGGCAATTCCAACAGTCAAAAAATTATCAAGGCTGGCGTAATGGTTGCTTAACTTAATTGTTAAGAGAAAATAGCCGTCCTTGCAACGACTTGCCCAGAAAATTTTTTTCCCACCATTTAAATTTTACAAATTAAAAATGTCTGGGATGTGTATTTTGAGACCAACTGTATAATTTTTTAGTTGACGAAAAATTCTGGGATAGTATAAATATAAACAGTCCTAGGATGAACGAACTGTATAAATTATATGTATGTACATATTTAAAATAAATCTGGGATGGATTAGTTACGATGGGTTGTCAAAGGTATTTTTAAAAAATCCTGGGATTATTTCAATGTCGTGATCCAAACTTAAATCGGAATTATTCTAAAAATTGGTATGGGAACCCTAAACTCGATGCCAATCATTGTACATATACATATCAGGTTTAAGCTGTCTGCGATGTGAGGACGTTGGATTCCATGATATGAATAATGTTTCCATTGGAATTTAAGTTCCAGTGGACTTAGGTGGATATTGTCATAATAGGGGTGATAATTTACTAAAATTATACATACTTACAAAACTTAACGAAATGAATTGAAATATTTTTGAATTTCTTATTGAAAGTTTGAAGTATATTACACATGAACATACACACGTCTGAATACTAAACACCGTTAAAATAAAACTGAAAATAATTTTAAGATGATTGAATTTTAGCTGTTCGCATATAATTTTTATTACTATGTTTATTGATAATTTCGCACATGCAGTACAAAGAATTTTTAACGTTATCTTTCCAGAGAATAAAGTACGTACTTGATACTCAAATATACTACATTTAAGGTTATGTTTGGAAATAATCGTAAATTTATATCTAAATATCAATTAAAATGTATACGGTGGTATTGGCATTTGGCACATCTACATATATCAGCAAAGATAGCAAATAATACAATGTATGCATCTAAGTTTTATTTTTAAAGTTTTTTTAGTTAGCTAAAAAGGTGTTAAAAATTAATTATATATTTAGATTAGGATATTCGAATAAATAACATCTAAATGCATTTTTGTTGTTTCCTTTGTATTTCTCCAAACGCACCCATTTTTCCAACGCCTTCTCTGTTCTTTAGTAATTATCTGAATTTAATATAATTTATTAATGAATTGCTAATAAAAAAAATTTTCACCGTCTATTTAAGGCGGTAATTTGTCTTCCCAATAAGATGACCGTTTCTATTTATATAAAAAGGATAAATTAGGATTTAGGAATAAAATATTTTTTGAATATTAATCACAAATTTTGAAGAAAAAGTTATATAGGGAAAAATATATTTGAGTCTATATAAGATCGACTAGTATTTCGCGATTCCGGGATTAGCTTTTATTGGAACACATACGAGTATGTTGTATATATAATACTTTGACAATTAATTATGCGTAACGTTGAACACAAACATTATAGAAACGATCGATGGATCAATCCTCACCAGAGCAATTGTAATTTTTATAATATGTATATTTATTTGAGTCGGCGATCGAGGTTGCTGCAATGAGCTGGTGCAAGGGCAGAATGACCATTATTATTATTCAGTAAACCAGTGGCCCTATTCTGGTTTTCCCCGGGAATTGGGAATTGGGAATTTTTGACTTTTTTCTAGTAGTTTGGAATTATTTTTTCCCAAAGTGAATTCTGGCGATTGGGAATTTTTTTCAATGGGGAAATAATAATTCCATATTACTGCGGTTTTGACGTTTATTTTTCCCTGCATATTTTTTGGGGAATTAGATGGGAATTTTGATTTTTATGTTTCAAAATCGAAATAAAAAGTAATTTCAATGATTTGAAGATGATATGAAGCATTAACATTTAAATTTTTTAAATTAGAATCGAAAATCTATAAATAATTTGAATCTTGAATACTCGTATATAACAAATAATTTACGTAATAAAACCTGTGTTCTTACGAATTGGACATTCTTTGAATGATAGGAATGCCGAATATGGTATACATGTTCGACTCTAGTTGCTCGTGTGAACAGCGAGACGTGGGTATAATTGATACAACCGATTACGCCGGCAAGATTGAACTTTTCATAGAATCTGAAATGGAAAAGTTATTAGGGTTCGAAAAAACTTACTTATTCAAAAGTTAAAACTTACTGTTTTTGACTTTATTAGTTTTCGTTGGCGATTGTGGAAATTTTATGTATATCGGCATTAAATTTTCATCGACAATTTTAAAAAATTCGATTATTCATTGAGTTACCACACTCTGCGATACGCAATTTAGGTAATTCATACCCACTCTCTTTTGGAAAGTACCTGATATTATATGTACATACAGAAACAAAGCTTAATTAGTTTGTGTGTAAATAACGTTCATGAAACGTGTATAGCAGTTAACCTTGAGCCAAGAAACTCAGCGTAACTAGAACGCGAATTTCTATTGGTACAGTTGACACCTCCATAAAAGAATCAATTTCTCTTTTAATGCCAAAACCAATTGCTGGGGCATCCTACATTTATTAATAAACTCCGCTTCGTGGGGTTTGATGTATCCCGCAAATAATTATGCCTAATGCGTAAATTATAGCGCCGGTTTTGTTCGTCATCATCCAAAAGACGAATTAATCGTGATACATTAAATACATTTCATTCAATTTTTCTGTTTTTCAAATTTTATTTTTATTTATAATAATAAATTAGCAGCAAATTGTAATTTAGTGATAAACATTTGTACTGCTGAAATTTTTAAGGGGAAATTTTCCCCAATTTGGCAGAATACACTTTGGGGAAAAATGGAATAAAAAGTTGGGAATTATTGTAGTTGGGAATTTTTGAAATATTTTTTTCCAATTCCCAATTCCCCGGGAAAACCAGAATAGGGCCACAGAAAGTTCAGAAAATTTTCAAAATACGCTATTTGTTTTGACATTTTATGTTCTACTGTTACTGCATGTAGCGGAAAATCCTGAAATAATTGACCAACTGAAATGACATTCTGTTTGTGATTTTAATTTTCTCCCAGGTTTATAATAAAAAACCAATTCGTATTTTTAAGATTATTTTGGTAGTTTAAAAAACCGGAACAATCATAAACTTAATAATTTAAAATTTTAAATTTATTAACAACAATACAACTCTTTGATAATAATAATAATATTAAAAGGAATTAATTAAGTTAAAAAGAAATCGAAAAGAAAACAACAGCCATACAGAAGAAAACGATAAATTTCGATCTTAAAAGAAATAAAATCTGTTACTTGTTAATCCTCCAGTAATCCTAGTTTCGTGCTGGTAATAAATTCACATTTGAATTCTCTAAATTTTTCTTCTATTTTTTATTTTTATTTTCCAAAAGAAATACATTTTCAATTCCCCGTGATACTTATGTATATTATACGAGTATATAAAAAATATATATATAATTCCAACTGTGTTGTTGTCTTCTAAATGTACGCGAGTATTTATTGAAATCAAGATCTGGGTATTTTATGAAAAATGAATAATAAGAAAATGAATTACATTTTGATTATCTGATTAAAAATAAAATTGTAGAAATATAATAAAAGAAAAAAAAATCTTTGCAATTTTCAATTTATAGTGCGTATATATGTATATGTATATTAAGTTATTGTTGGTTGTGCGCTATATACAAGATCATCCTCCAAAATGATCTATGATAAATGAAATTTTATGTTAATACACCTAAATCATGAATCTTGATTAAAACACCTACAAGTGCATACATTTTTATTACATTCGTGCAGCGATGTGATTCAATATTTGATCAATGTCTTGTGTGGTTTTAGACAAAGACTGCTCTAATACTTCGAGGTATATAGAACTAACTAACTTTATATATAAAATCGATTAATTTTTTAGACATTAGTTTTACTTAAATCGGATTTTTAACCAGCAATTGCAATATAAATTGCATTAGGCTATTGTAAAATTGATGCTATAATCCTATTGTTCATTACGTTATTTGTGAATATCTTTTACCAAAGAAAAGTTCAAATCTAAACCAAGACGGAATTAAGAATTTGTCATAAATTAAGTTCTTAAAATCGAACAGCTTATTGTATTGTGCGAGCTATAATAGTTTGAATTTGTATATAATTTGTTTTTTGGTTCGAGAGAAATTTAATACAAAAACTTCGGCGATTGATATGAGAACTGATAAATTGTTCAAATGCGGAATTAGATTGTATCATAAGGAATTGTTGATGTACCACATGAAAGACGACCGAATGGAAAATTTGAGATATCCTAATTGAGTGCTATGATTTCGCGTAAAACATTAGCGATTGACTAATGTGTGGTGAAAGACCCAAAGTACACTTCCTTACTCATATTTAAATCTATTTAACAACAGATATAATATTTTTAGTTTAGACGCCCTACTAATGCTATATACTACATAATACAACGTCATCATAATTAACAATTATTAGGTAAACTATTTCGACTGCACACTATAATTCAATAAATTTTCACATGGCATGTTAATTCATTGGTTATGATAATTTAATAAAATCGATATGTGAAAGTCTATATAAATTGCTGAAACTATACACGATCGTTAAAAAAACTATAAGATAATTTTGTTTATGAGGTTCACCCACTGATTTTTAATATGTTTTATTTTTGTTTAGATTGCTGTTAAAATATACAATATGTATCTGCCATTTGATCGCGTAACATAATATGTACGATTTTAGGTATATATCAACCAGATTGTCACCGTTATTTAGCTAAGTGTATAAACATACTAACAAAAGATATGTATTTCAATTTGCATCTGATAATAAGTTTGGTTTAATATGCGCATAGCAATTCAATAAATTGTTTGGTTTCCGGGTGGGTATGAACTCCAACAATTTTAAATAATACCATCATCATTATTGGCTTTATACTATACTAGCACATCCTAAAAAAGGCAAATTAACGATATAAATCAAAAATAACCATAAAGTCATGAAACCACAAAAAATCTTAATCGTCTGCACTGTCAAAATCAATTTAAAAAGACAATTCATTTTTCATTTTAAACGATCATTCGCCCCTTGGTCGTTTCGATGTTGTTGTTGTTATATATGTGTATGTATACACTTTAACGTCGATCAAGTGTCTGCGCTGTTTACATGATTGTTGCTCATCAAAAAGGCATAAAGTAAAAAAAAAATCAAAATAAATCATCATATAATTATCTCGTCATCATCTGTATTAAATTATCATCTCTAATGGTTTTCTAAATTATTGAATATTAGACTACTATGCTGTATACATATAAACAAACCCACACGCATAATATAGTATGTATATACAATAACGACTTAGATGCCACATTAATCATCGCATGCACTTGAAAATTATGTATTTCGTTTTTCTTAGATAAAATGTAGAATTTTATGGTTTAGGGTCAAGATATCAACAATGCGGCTAGGAGTAGGAATAGAGAGATGACGTTATTATAAAAATCTTAAGTAATTTTATTGGTATGTTATTTTTATGGAACACATATACATAGCTAAAATTGGACAAAATATAAATCACCGCGATCGCGGTTTTATTTTGTAATGCATAAAATTACTAAACCATTAATTATCGCAAAATATTCATATGAATACAGGCAATTAATTTTATGTTACGATCGCTTATATATCGAAAAGCTACTTGATTTATATAAACGTAACACCAGCTTTTATTAATTCTTACACACTGTATGACGGTTTCATTGGATTATTTAATTTATACAATTTATCGAGCACCAATTATATTGTGGTTGTTGTTATTGTTGTCGTGATCAATTTCATTTTAAGATTTATTTATTTAATTTCTTATATATATATATATATATATTATAAATAAAATTGAATAAAATAATAAAAAAAAAAGAATCTTAAATATTTTATTAAACTTGAATTTCTTGATTCGCACAGACGGTTTGACATATTGACTGCAATATAAAAATATGTGCATTGGAATAATTATATATGTATACGATCGGTTTTGTTTTTTGTGGTTTATTTAATCGACGATCAACTTGTTATCGCTGGATATAATATGTTGCTGGTGAAGTGAAAATCTATAAAACTATAATCATTTGTTTTTAATCAATTTATTTACAGAATTGAATCAAACGCGCTAAATAATTGTATGCAGATTAATAGTACAACTTGTAATACAATTTATGGTTTAATTTCAGGCGCATTGGCCATTATTCGGACTGAAATCATTTTATTTATATCTTTCAATAATGGCTAAATCTCACATTTTGGGAAATGTTTGTTAAAGCCCAGCATTTCGTTCTACAAGCAAGCTGTTTACAACCAAACTTATATATACGAAATTATCAGCTGAACATCACGATAAGTGTATATAGCTACAATACTAGATCTCATACTTGAACAATTAATTCTGTATATTGACAAGATGAGCAAATGTTTTCCCCTTCTTACACTACAGAACGACTAAGTTTAACAGCTATTTTTCTATAAGTTAATTAATTTGAATTGTGAAAGTTTTGGAATTTTACTATTTTAATTGTATGGGACCTAATGACAATTTGATTTAAATATTTCAAATACGAAAGTGCCGTCCGAAATAAAAAAAATTTAAGATACTCATAAATCATTTGAGATTCATAAAATTCTGAAAATTAAAATAAAATTCATCTAATTAAATTTCCCAGCAACAACAACAGCATGAATCTCATAAAATATTTCAATTCAAACTGCAGCGCTACTATCCAAAAATAGATTTTGTGAAACAATAAAAATTCTGTTACAAATTCATTTCACATGTCAATAAAATTGTAACATTTAACATTTCGAGACATAAGTTATTCCTTCTTATATGTATAAGATAAAATGGATGTTTGATGAAAATTGTTACACGCTAAACTATACATCACATTATAAAACCGTAAAAAAATAAAATATGTTCTTATATACCGACAACAACAACAACGATACTTAAAAACATAAAACAGATCCATTCTGCACCATTTTAAGATTCTTAAAATTTCTCGCGCATATCTAAGCGCAAGCCAGTGTATTTTATAACACCCACAGTTTACAAAAATCTATTTTTGTTTTATTAATTTAAAAAAAAATTGCACATCTACCCTATATACATACACTTAATGGCAGAAGTTTTTCATTTTATTCCTTTTAAGATCGTCGTCGCATCGTTTTTAAATCCAATTAAAAATCAGTTAATTTTATGTTTCCGTTTTAGTGTACATTATATATGCTACATTTGCATATTTAACCGAGGACCTTCCGCTATAGTTGAATGGAAATTGGAATTCATCCAAAATTTTTGCATGGATGAAGAAAATATGCATTTACCGTACATACACAAATGACAGTGTAAATTGTGGTGTTGACAAGAAAAATTGGTTTTTTTCAATTTTACAAATTCACTATTGTTGGTGCGTATATACATTATGTACATATGTATATAAAAAATATTTAAATGTGACGACACATAATACATTCCAAAAATTCTTTATGCAACAATTCGATATTCGAGAACTGTTTTTTTGTGCCTAGCACAAATTTCTTGCGAGAAATGTAACTATTTTGATAGCTTAACTTTAAATCAGATACTTAACTAATTCACCGTCACGCGTGGTTGGAAAATGTATAAATCAAAATGTACAGCGGGATACAATTTTTCAGGTAAAGTTTTAAATTTCTTTAAAAAAAAAATGTTTATGGGCGCTTTATGGTCTCGGACCGTATCACTTTAAAATTTCAACAGAATATACTAAATGTCAAAATTTTAACTCTAATTTTGTAAAAGTTATCTAGAAAAGTACCTAACATAATTGGAATTTGGGTCATTTTGTAAAATATTTATAAATTCATCGACATCAATCAAATATTAGTCTAAGTTCCCTGCATATTTCGGGTTTGAGCTCCAATTACATGGTAATAAATATCAAACGTAAATAATTTAGGTTTAAGAGTTACATAACTCTTTCACTATTATTTATAAATTATACCAAGTTTCAGTCGACCTTCTTAAGGACTTACATAGCAAAACATACGAAAGTTTTTCTAGCACTGAAGCAAGACAATTTTTCGTGAGCTTTAACTATGTGTTTGGTAAGGTCGACTAAAATTTGGAATCGAGAAATTTTAATATTTCTTTTTATTATTATTGTGCTGATTCTATTTTGTATATCGCTACTGTAGTTCTTCTTGTTAGGCGATACTGCAGTCAGAGTAAAGCTTTTTAATTTTTATAGATGAATTTTCATAACATTACGCAAATATCTGTATACGTGATGTATAAAATTGTTAAAATGAAAATATTGATTTGTGATTGTTCAGAGCGGTTCAAACAACCGATTCAGCCGATCATTAAATACATCTTTCGCACGTGTTTAAATAAAAACATGTTCATTAACGCACCCTTTTCAATATAACACAGTTGTACATATAATCCAAAGAGGAAACCCCGATTGGAAGTGAAAGTATTAAACAAATCAGCTGGATTGTTCATTTCTTATTTTATTGTTCCTAAAACGACACAAACCCGTCAATTTTTATAATCTATCTAAAAATAAAACAAATTTTTTGAAACTTCCGAAATATTTCAATCGTCAAATGGAGATAATTTTTTTTTTGAAAATATCGAATTTTTATTTACATATTTTTTGACAGCTAGAGAGGAAGCGACGATATTATGAATATGTCTATATATATTATGTGGTAGATGTTCGAGTATCATAAAACAGATTATGTTGCACAACATGTTGCTTCAGTATTACTCAGGTGACATAAAAAAAAATATTGTTATGTTATTTTTATGATTTTCGAGAAAATTTATAGATTTCATTAAAAATGAAAAACAAAAATTATGTTGGTGGTTTTTTATGATTCATTTTCGAAATGTGCGTGAGCATATTTTTGATGGCAGTGTTATGACATGATTGATGATTTAGAGGTATGCACATATATTTATTTCGTGATACATTATAACTTGCTATAGTAATAAATTTAAAAAACTATATACGGCTTGCACAGAAAATGATTGGAGGTCAATAAGAGGAGGATACCGGATTCCGGAACAAAATTATTTATTGTACAAAAACCAGCAGTATAGACATGTGTACCGGAAAACATTGAATTTCCCACCATAAGTAAATTTTTTTTTTAGGTTAAAACAACAATCGATAATTATTGTAATAGAATTACAATTTGTTGGTCGTCTGAGAAAATCTATAATTTTTCTAACATCAATCTACGGAAACAAAACTTCGAATTAAAACAACTTCCTTAAGAAAATTATTGAATTTATAATTTATCGGTAAATATTAAATAAACAATAATGCATAAATGCTATATACCTATATATTAAAAAATAACTATTGTGTGTATAAGAAATGTTTCCATTGTTTGTATTCCAATCAAACTGTCTAATCAAAATGTCAAAAAAGAAAATTGCATGCGCCAAATGAATATTTTACAAAGAACATCATTTAGTGCATTTGTTCATACAAACATTTTTTTGAAAAATTACATAAAATTCAACTTTAAACTCGCATTTACGAATTTGGTACGTGTTAAAACTAACTAAACTTATGCAGCTCAAACAGTGTATGCATATAGCGTATACACGTTTTAGATTGATTTTGTTTATAACAAAAAAATAATTTGTTGGTAAAATTGTAACCGCATACAGTGCTTTCCGTTTTACGCCGCGCTGTGTGTTAGTTATTGTAAGAAATTTTCGTTTTCTTTTATTTTAAATATAATTTCCTTCCTGTACATAACTATATATGCACGCGTATGATCGTCTGTCAATGAATATTTGTATATATATACTATACATATCATAAAATCATAAAATTTAATATTATTTATCATAAACTTCATAAACTTACGAGTATATGATCGCAAAATAATGCCACCCGCATTTTATGTTGTTGTTCGGGAATTTAAAATTTTTCTTTAAATGGAATTTGTTTGTAGTATTTTCCTTGAAATGGTGTTAGTATATAGACCTCCAGGAACTACAAGGATGAGTACATATGCAAATGAATACATATCCTCAAACTTACACATAAAATTAAAATGATTGATAAACAAGATAAAATTACAAGATAAAATAAAGTGACTTTCTTGAAACATTCAAATCAAAATAATCGTTGAATTGATTTGGCGAATCAAAAAAGTTTAGGAAACGCCAGTTGGACGCACATGCTCTTCCATCCCAAGAAAAACATACTTTACAGAAGCTAGGATAACCATTTGCAATGTTACACAGAGATTCTCCGAAACGTATATATTTACTATTCAAACTAGCCAACTAGGAGATTTGGAATAGATTATTCCAATGACGTCTAACATCATTATACGGGTAAGTACACAGTAAGGCAGAATAATCAAGTTTTAAAACAGGATTGAGTCCGAACTAAATGAGTGTTATAATTGAGGTTAAAATTATGTGATTCTTGGTAAAGATATAATAATTAACAGTGTTAAAGGCCATTACTGGCCCCTTACTGAATCAACAATTTGGCTCCAACGGTTTCGATCATGAGCTTGGTCTTCATACTGTCTAAGACAATCAGAAGAGGCCAAGTCGTTCTCTACATCGTGGAGCCATCGTCGCCTGCAACGACCTCTGCGCCTACCATATGGTGGCTCTCCTTTCAGAGATCGCTGCACAATTCGTTCCGGATCAGCACGCAGAACGTGACCGAGCCAGCGCACTCGCTGGGATCTAACTTCATGTACAATATCGGGGATCTTCATCAGATCTCTGATCTCGAAATTGTACAGAGCTCGGTATGTACCATCTATTTCGCGTTTAGGGCCGTAAATCACACGCATGATTCTTCTCTCAAATGTAAGGAGCCATCTCTCGTACTCATCCGTCAGCGCCCAACTTTCACATCCAAACATAACAACGGGTCTGATCAACGCTTTGTAAAGCTTCAGATTCACGGCACTTGATAAGTGTTTAGATTTTAGCAGTGGCCTTAGAGAATACAAAGAACGACTGCCAGCTGACAGCCGCACTTTAATATCCTCACCCACACTGTTATCGTGAGTGATAAGAGAGCCCAAATATTTGAACCTCCTCACTCCCTCAAACGTGTGGTGGCCACTACTAAAATCTGGAGTGCCATTGTCTCTAAAACCAGAGATCAGGTATTTCGTTTTGGACTCATTGATCTGGAGTCCAACTGAAGCTGAAAACTCTACAAGCGGATCAAGTATTTCTTTCACTCCGTTGCTATTCAGTCCAATCACGCATATGTCATCTGCATATGCAAGCACTTGATTGGACTGGCGATATAAGATGTTGCGCTGAGGTGTTTCAGTTTTACGAAAGATGTACTCCAACATGAGATTAAAGAGTATCGGGGACAGAGCATCTCCCTGCCGAACACCCGAGTTAACTGCAAAAATTTTCAATGGCCTGTTCTCAACCTTAACACAGCATTGAGACTGCGTCACTGTCATCCTACACAGTCGTACCAATTTTGTTGGCATTCCTAGGTATTCCAGGGCAGACCACAAACTCTCTCGATTGATCGAGTCGTAGGCCTGCCGGAAATCCAGGAACACCTGATGTACGGAGATGGATGTCTCATAATATTTAGATAGAATCATCCGCAGCGAAAAGACCTGATCAGTGACTGATCGATTCGGACGAAATCCTCCTTGATAGTCACCAACCAAGCCCTCCGCCAGAGGAGTGATTCTATCCAATACAATGTATGACAGTAACTTGTATGATGTGCAAAGGAGAGCTATACCGCGATAATTCTCACACTTCAAGCGGTCTCCCTTCTTGAAGATGGGGCATATCGCGACCACTTTCCATTCGTCAGGCATAACTTCGGTTCGCCATACTAATCGAATAAGGTCGAAAAGACAGTTCCACAAAGTATCCCCTCCGAATATCAAGAGCTCCGAATTAATGCAGTCCACTCCAGGTGAGCGGTTTCGTTTCAATCGCTGCATGGCCTTAGTGAATTCCTCATGGGATGGATCCTCAGTGCAAATCTCCGCAGTCTCTCTTAGAGGTGGCTCAACAACAGTCTGTGACGCATGATGAACATCAAGCAGCTCTGTAAAGTGTCCACTCCATGCGTCAAGTACTGCGTCGATGTTGACACAGACGTTTCCATCCCGGTCCCGAATGGCGGTTGACGAAGGCCTGAAAGTATGGTGCAATCCAGTAATTCGTTTAAAGAAATTACGTGAACTGCGCTCATTGCTGAGTTGTTGTACTTTCAGAACCTCTCAGAACATTCTCGCTTCTTCCGTCTACAAATCCGCTTAGCTGCCCTTCTCGCCAGAGCAGCCTTGTTTTTCCTCGAGATTGTGAGACGTTGTTGCACTTCACTATGGGCTATATTTTGTTGCTCAACTGCAAGACAACACTCGTCATCAAACCAATCATTCTTGGGTCTGACTTTCACTATACCTAAAGTCTGTTGAGCAGCACTGACAACCGAAGTTTTCAGTACCTCCCAGACAGAGTTCACGCAGTCAGACTGGTAATTGGCTCCTTCAATGTTGTCGCTGACAAGATCCTGATATCGTTTCTTGTGATCTTCATTTACCAGACTTTCACAGTCGAAACGTACCATGCGGTTCGCTGTGTTCCCAGACGAAACTTTGTACGAAAACTTCCATCGTAGCTTTGCAGCGACCAAATGATGATCGCTAAATACGTATTTGGTTGCTGACCGATAAGTTCTCACATCCTGCACAACCCGAGCCCGTCCTTTAGAAACTAACACATGGTCAATTTGGTAAAGATATACGACTTAAATATGTTAAATGAATCACTGCAATGAGCAAGGCGAGGAGTATACTGCTATTTTCTTTTAATATTTATGCTGAACTTCCATAATCAATTCACTCTGTATTTTATAGACAGCTACGGAGCGCAATATTATTTATTTATGATATCATCCATTAATAATCTTACACATCTCAAAAATTTGTAAAATTTATCTATTTTTAAACATTTTAAAACTTCTTTTTCTTTTTTTATAAATTATGAATATTATTTCCGGTAAAAGATATATTTTTAATTTCATCTTCCATTTAGAAGTATATACATTGTTGGTGTGGATCATATTTAAAATTAATTTCAATCAATTTAATTTAATTAAAACACCACCAAATGCTTGGCGCGGGATTATAATAAATCGATTACAAATCTTAATGCATGCCATATATATAAAGAAAAAAAAAATTGCAAACAATTCTAATTTAAGTACATACATATATGCCAGTACTAATTTTAAATTTAATTTATTCTTGCACGTGTTTAACATATCCATATATAATTTACTTAATTTTCCATTTACTTCCGTTATTTTATTTTTGCATCATAAATACGAACGATTCCAACATTGCATTACCTAAATTGGAGCATTCACATTAGAGTTGGAATATTTACCGATTAGTTCAGTGTTGAGATACTATAGTAGTAACCTGCGAAGTTCATTCTACTAAATTCATTCATTCACCATAAAATTCGAACATAAATTCTTCACCAACACAATTTTTATTTGGTACCTCGTTCGGCATTTCATCTATCCGATAATACTCGTATAACAGATGTCATTTAAATTTATGAATTTTCATCTTCAACGTAACATTTATATAACATAAATAAATTTCACATTTCGACTTTATAGCATAAATTTATTTTTAAAATTAAATAATTCATAAATATCATGTATAGGAACATACTACTGAGTGCTCCTCTCTCTCTCTGTTTCTCAACATCATATATTAGATTTAAAGTGATGTTGATGATCTTTAATTTAAAATAACATCTTTCTAATTTTGTATATATATCGTTGTACATGGTGCTTACCACAAAGTATAAAGAAATATGCGCGAGATAGATAGACACATAATATATATGTACAAGATCCGTAGGATCGATCAACAGTGTTGTCAAAATATTTTAAAATTTTAATTTGATGTAATAAAAAATTATGATTTTTTTATGTATTTTATGATAAATGTATGAATTAATTTATAATATTATATGCGACAAACAAATAAAATATAAGATTACATGATGGTTAACAAAAGGCGTAGACTGCGTATATGTATTTACTGGGTCGTTTAGAACATACTATAAATGATGGTAGCAATCAACGCAGTGTGATATTTTACTTTACATTCAACGAAATAAATTATTTTAAACACAATGTGAATATTTGTAATATATCATTTATAACCAAAGTATATGAAATCACTATTATCCCTTTAGACCTAAATTTGCAGGTTTGTTATGCGAAGGATCTTAGACTATAATACGGGTTTACCTTTACAGATGATGATGGCCATCAAAAAAACTAATTCAATATAGAGGAGTGAGTTGTGCCGATCTCAATAGGAGCATAATGAAAAGGGATTTATTTAGATTTCACTTAGGATAACGACTAATTCATCTTCATCAATTAAAATCTTATTAAATTCTAAATTTGGGATTTGAAATTTTTAAGTTCTACCGAATAATTTAAAATTAAAAAGTTTATAATCTTTAACCAAACTAGAATTTCTTTCTTAGAATTATAAATACTAATATTAAACAATTCTTCCTGAATATGAAATTTTGAAATCGTCGATGCAAGATTCTTCAGAGTTTGAAATCCAAACTTTATATTTTAAAGGCTAGAACCTTACGATTTTAAGGAGTTAGAGTCTAAATTTTCAACAAGAAGCCTCTCTATTTATTAAAATTTTAATATTTTATACTATCGAATAATTTTTATGAAGCATAATCCAACATTCTAAAATTTGAAATTTAAAACGTCGATTTATATTTCTTAATTCATTACAATTTTAAATCTAAAAATATACAAATTTAAGCTTTGAATGATTAACTTCTGAGGATTAAAATTTTCGAATTTTTAAACTGAATTTAATAATTTATATTTTAAATTAAAAAATTTTAAATCTAATTTTTCAAATTAGATTAATAAAATTAGATATTGATTACAAAATTTTGTGTGTTTATAAATATGTTTGCTCGTTTAGGTCAAATTTAAGAATTAAAATTTCATCCACTTCCGCTCATAAATTCCTCCTAGTGTATTAGGTACCTAGATTTACAAATGTTCGATGACACTTAATATTTCATTAATTATAGCCTGAGGTATGTACTCGTACGTGAATAACGTGAAAATAAAATTTTCAATTTTTCTTATGCAAGGGGAAAGTATAAAAGGTGGATAAGAATGAATAGTATGGGAATGAATAGTTGCCGACCACCGGGCAAGTAAGTAGAATCAATGGTTAAAACTGTTTTAATTTAATTTCTAGTTTCAAATTGGTTCAACTCAACTTCTTCTAAAATTTCCAATTTTCTCTTTTCAAATGGCAATAAGTTTGATCGTTCTTATCGTTTATTCTGTTAGCAAATGTTAAAATTGTTCTTTTCGGTGAATTGTTGTTTTAGGTTTATTGCCGACCAAAAAATCCACCATGTTTTTTAGTGCACCAGGAGCTTCTTAAGCGTACCTATACTTATTCTAATTTTTATTGTATTTATATGTCTAATTCTATATTTTAAATAAATCATTAGCAGTTTCGATATTGATTGATTACTTTATCAATCATATAAATAAATTCATTCCTGAGGAATTCATACTGATTGCGATCACTGTATAAATGACATTAAGGCGTATTAATTAATTATTATGTTTCAACATTTTTTTTTAGCAACAATAATCAAGGTTTGACTAAATTATTATTCATTTGACATACTGACCTTTAATAATATTATATAAATTTGTATATTACATAATAATTGTGGCGGCAATTTTCCCCATACGACATCTTTCTAGATTGCTGTTGAGTTTCTTACATATACGAGTACACGTCTTCTATTACTCTACAAATTCTTCAAACATTTCGTATTCACGTTTTATTAGCTCAATTGAATAATTACATTTATTTTTATAGTTTATAGTTGACAATGCAGATAAATACTTAGCTTTAATTCTATTATAGCATTTTTTTGTATAACAAAACTCGTGTAAAGTCTTTATATTCGCGTTGTAAACTATAAATATATATATTTTACTGTAATCTGATCTTTTACTAGGCCTTAAGTATTTTATTTAGTAGAAAATGAAAGCAACAAGAATTTTTGAATTATGTATGTAATTGAATTATTTTAAATTAAATAATAAAAAAATATCTATTTTTTATATATAAAATAAGGCTACTAACAAAATTATTACTATATAACTACTACCATACACTACATTTATCTACTGGATTCATCGGCGTACCGGGTGAGCATTTATACACTTCGGCAAAATCTTCCGAATTTGATAGTGTGCCAATCACACGAAATTTTCCTGGACTATGTACGGCCGTTTTAAGTTTATTTCGTGTGGCTTCGGGCCGCATTGCGCCACACCAAACTTGCGCAAAATTTAAGAAAAATAATTGTTTGTGCGTTGCATCTATACCGGGAAGGACTTCAGTTTTTAAGCTTACTGGATCATCGTGCTCCTCCAGCCATCGACTATAGGCGCGGAATGCTTGTTTTATTCCACCATTGTCTGCTATGTTTTCACCTTGGGTATTCTCACCGTCGACCGCAATTCCAACTTCAGCTACCGTGTAATTACTATATTGGGCTATTAAACATGTTGCTCGTTCATGAAATCCATCTATATCGCTATCTGTCCACCATCGATGTAAATTACCATCTCGATCGAATAATCTACCTTTATCGTCAAAACCATGGGTTAACTCGTGCCCAATCACAACCCCAATTCCGCCATAATTTAACGATCGTGGAAAATGGCGATGATAAAATGGTGGCTGTAGTATTCCCGCAGGAAACATTATTTGATTTTTATTTCTACTGTAGTATGCATTCACGACTGCCGGTGCGGTGTGCCATACAGTTTTATTCACCATCTGGCCCAATTTATTTTGCTCGTTTTGCGTCAAATGCACCAACACATTCAGCGTATTCTCAAAATATTTAGCCGGATCAATTTTTAAATCCTTATACTTTTCGTTCAATTCTTTTGAATATAAAATGTAATCCGGATATCCAATTTTCAGTGACATTGCATTAACCTTTAGTTCAGCTAGCAATTTCGTCGAACTATCGATCCATTCCGTATTGTTAAGTATTTCACGAAACGCTTGTTGTAATTCGTATGTCATCGTAAGAGTATCTTTTTTACTATTTTCATCGAAATATTTTCGCACAAACATGGCCCCAACGGCCATACCCATATTTGAGTTCACTTGACTGACACAATTTTTCCAGCGTGGTGGGGACTGTTCGCGGCCGAAAAGTACTTTATAAAATTTTTGTTTTGCATCTTGAAAACGATCGTCCAGATTATTGATGCGATGACGAACAAAACGCCATAGTAAATAATTAGATATGGTACGTTTTTCTGTTGCCGATAGGAGTTTAACTAGTTCTTGCATATAGTTTGTGGCAAACATTACAATCATCTCGGAGGAGTTCACGGGCCGTTCCAAAATGATCATTAAATACCGTATCCAATCAATTTGTGGAATTAGTTGGTGTAGAGTTCCGAGTGACATTCGTTTATATAGCACCGAAACATTGGTACGCTCTTCTGGACTGGATGTGATTCTGGCTAATTCAACCTCAAATTTAACAATTTCTTTCGAAACCCGATTGGCGTTTGAAGTGTTCGATCCCAATAGTGTTATTATAGTGTTCATGTACAATTCATACGCCTCCAAATACTGTAGATTGTTTGTCTGCAAGAAATAATCACGAGTTGGAAGTCCTAGACTGGTTTGATCGAATTGGATGATATTTTCTTCGGAATTCTTTATATCTGGCCCAACCCATTCGGCAAGAAATATATCATTGTTGTAGAGACGTAGACGAGCGGTTAAATTTAACCAATCGAAATTTTCTTCGCTCCACGTTTCGTCCAATACAGGCCAACCACCCAAATTCGTTAGAAGATCTAGTAGTGGATTTATGCCACGCTTCTCGATTAGAGCGTAGTTCATACATGATTCATATAAATCTTTTGCTTTCTGTTCTGCATTCTCGCTATCATTACTCTCGCTATGTGGTAAACGAAGGCGAATCGAGGGACTGTCACGTTTCCTTCGATGGTACTTAAGAAAATTTCGCATCAGTTGATGCAGTTTATTGCGTTTTTCCAGTATTTCTCGTTTTAGACGATTTTTCGTCACCTCATTCGATTGCGTTTTATTCTCTTTCAGTAGATCTTGAAGTACGGAATCCAAACTTTCTCGTAGCATTTCAAAAGTATCATATGCAGCTTTATCTTTTGGTATCGGATTAAGCTTTTCCCAATTTCCGCATGCATATTGATAGAAATCGTCGCACGGATTTACTGTTTGATCCATGTATTGCTTCATTATTTCAGCCTGGGTGGCACGAATTTTTTCCGCAGTACCCTCGCCCTTCCAAAATGCGTGGAATGGTACAAGAGTTTTTTGGTTGATGCTGACGCAACCAAATAGTTTTGAACTGGATAGTTCGTCAATGTTAAGTTCCGAATTGACCGGAAATTCACAATCTTTTGATGTTTTCCATGGTGGTTTATCGATACTATCATCTTCGACGTCACCCACATCGCCGTCCTCAAGTATTTCAGCCGGTTCTAACAGTTCTTCATATTTCGTTTGATTTTCTATTTTGTCACGTTTGCTTCGTATAATTTCGGATATTTGATCTTTTTGAATGTCAATTATGTCATTTAAATTTCCATTATCGCCTTCAATATCCCAATCGGTTTCGGTATTGTCATCATCGTTCGGGCGACAATTTGGCGGTACAACCACTAATTCGGGTGGTATAAACGATGTGCGAATATCTTTTAGTAAATCACGTTCTTCCGTTTCCAAAGTTTCGGAAGGGCCAATTCTCACGGTTTTACAGATTATATCACTTTGCGCGACTATTTCTTTGGCACTGTCACTCACAACTGATGGAAAATTTGGTTTTTGTTGATTTTCATGGCGAACCGTGCCCACCATTTCTAAATGCATAAACAATAGAAAAATTATACAGAGCGGTACCATTGTTGCGGGGATAACAATTAGCATTCGATGTAAATTACAATAACCGGGGCACCATTGTAATCGGCCGGTTTTCTTATTAATCCCAAGGGCACATTGTAAACTATGTTCGGACAATTGATCGTCATAATTTGAGTTCTTTCTCATTTATAAATAAGTATAAGTTGTATTGCTATGATAGTATATACACGAGCACGCACAAATTGTTATTAAATTACTTAGCGTTCACTACTTTATTCAGTGTTTGAACTGATATATACAACTATATCTCTGTATAATACATCAACACACATACACATAAATCACTTTCAATTTAATTTAATTGTTTTAACCAATTTTAAAATAATGATATGATAATAAGCCACCAACCACAATACACAATAAATCCGCAATGGCTATACGTTTTGATTTAATTTAAAATAAAGAAAATGGAAAATATTATTTTTTATCAGCGCGATCACACTTAATATCAAAATTACGAGATCATCACAATAAGACTGGAACAAATTTGATCTTGTTGAATCAATTTAAGTCAATTTTAGAAAATACAAAAAATAATATAATAATTTACAAAATACAATCACAATAAAGAATATTTTCTTATATTATGTATTATTACAGGCGCGCGCGCGAGGCGGAGAAGAAGATCGTGAGACGATATATATATGTATATAGTGCCTACTATAAAGTACGGTGCACGTTGACTATGTTAAATTAATAGTACTGTTCATAAAAAATAATAATAATGAACAGATGATGGCAAAGTTGTAATTGTCAGTGTCAAAAAATAATAACCGCATCGCCAACTATATAGTCTCGACTAACCGATGAACACTTAACCGATCAATAATTGAGCGCTGTAATTGTTGTACAAAATTTAAAAAAAACATTAAACTACAATATTTTTTATATGGTTGCGGATTGGAGATAATGTCCGGGGTGGATAAAATGTATAATTATTTAATTACAGAGATCTGTGTGATATTATTGCTGTCTGTATTTAGATTTTCCACGCGCTCATATTAATTCCGGATATTCTAATATAAATTAAATATTTTTCTTAATTATTGTTGAATACTCGCGTAGTACGCTAGGTAGTATAGTTCATACATATGTATTTATAAATACAAAATTGATCTAGCATTGACCTCAAATTACATTTTTGTAAAAATTACGTCGTTCAATTAATAATTTAAATAATAAAATTAAGATTTTTTGTCGCAGGTCATTTGGTGGCGCGGCTCAGATTCACGTGCATTTAAATCAATTGTCTATACTCTATATCGTGACTAGCTGGCTTCGTCACTTATCGTAAACACTCATATAGTTGATTGGAATTCAAATAACGAAATTGAAAGTTATTTATATATAAAATAGAATGCGTTTCAATTAAATAAAGATCATGATCTAAATATTTCTGTATATTATGGGAATGTATTAAATAAACCGGCATGTTTTACAATTTAGTATTTGATTAAAATTAGTTGGTTCACAATGACTAATTTGTATTTTGGCTCAGGAGTTTTTAAATCAAATCAATCTATATATTATAGTATACTATATTGTTCAAATCTTCATTTTCTCTATATACACCAGAATTGTTGGCATCCTAAGGCACATGTCATCAGTATACTCAAAGCAGTCCATAAATGTATAAACATGTGAAGCTGAAATTTAAGTTAGCCGAGCTCTACTAAAGCTTGGTTAGGTTAGGATAGTGATCCAATCCTAACGGACTAGCATATAGAAAGAAACTGGTCTGGTCCGTAGCTATACCACATTTTGAGTTTCTGCAACAATGTCATCCGCGTAGGCAACCACTCTGAACCCTTGCCCTTCCAGGTTTAATAACACAGATCATTAATGAACAAATTCAAATGCAAGGCTTATCTGAAATGTTTATGATTTTATATAAAAATTCTAAAATATCATGCGTAATTTAGGATTACCATTAGAATTTACAACTGAAGTAGGGTATATTCAAAAGTCAGATGAGAGGCACAAAAGCAATGACCAATGTGAACATCTGTAATAATATATGTCGTATATATAGGTACATAAAATATTATGTAAAGCGATCTCTTGAATATTTTCAATTTTCATATTTATCAATAATTACAGTGTTTTAAGGAACCCCCAGTAAAAAATTGCGGGCTCAACAGTACTTAACATTTTTTTGTTATTGTTTTAGTAATTTCCTGTTTATTTTTTATACGAACAAAATACCAATAATAAACTAAATGAAATCTATCTACATACATCGTATATATAGGGAAGTACACAATTGCACAAAAAAAATTATCTTCTTACTATGTTGACAAGAAACTAACACTAAATCTGTCAACAAACACATATTTCAGTATCAATTTCAAATAAACGACAAATTATACGTTTTGTCGTCTGCGCGCAGTTAAAATGATCTATAATTGAGATAACAATACCGCGCGAGATATTTTGTTACCATCAACTGTCGGAAATACAATTTTCAATCATTTGATTCAATCATCATCATTATCATCATCAGGGTACTCGTACTTGTATACATAAGTTATATTTTTATTATATACATGTTCCGATCCATATCCATATACGCCCGTGATTTGAGATAACAATGTCATAAAATGTACATTATACAGCATTTTAACTATATGGAACTTTATCAACATATATCGTCATAATTTTTTTATACTTATTTGGTCCTTAAAAATCCATAAAATTTTAATTTATAGTTCGATTTATGTGCATATTGAAACGAAGATACTTAAAAATCGGATAAAATCCAGTGCTAAAAGAAATCAAATACAAATTAGCATCAACGAACACTACAACACGCAAAAAATTGTGTTGTACTGTTTCAAAACCATTTTTGGTGTGTTTTACTATGTGAGTGCTTTGAAATAACCTTTATAAATCGTAGCCTTTAAAAATTATAGTAAATACAGTTTAATAAAAAAATATTATATCGATACCAAATTTAACTCGACTTTGCTAAACAGTCACATAGTAAAAAACACGAAAAATGATGCAGCACTGATTCAAGTTAATTTTCCTTGTGTTTTACTATGCGAGCCTTGGGTAAGGTCGACTAAAATTTTATTATTATCATTGGTTTGATTGTATTTTTGTATATCGTTTTCGCTACTGTATTCTTACTAATAAAGCGATTTAATTAATATATTTGATATTACAAATTGATTGATAAAATTAATAATTTTATATATTTTAAAAATGCTCTTTTATATGATTTATGAGTAATAAACCGAACCGATTCCGACAAAATCAATAAAATTTCATTTCCAACTCAGCTGGTCGGAAAATTTGAAAATTTAATTCCATTATCACTTTAT
This sequence comes from Tipula unca, assembly GCA_951394425.1. NCBI lineage: Eukaryota > Metazoa > Arthropoda > Insecta > Diptera > Tipulidae > Tipula > Tipula unca. Next base: position 1,730,389 of record OX596381.1, on the reverse strand, counting down.
TACAATAATACATAAACATAGTTAAAATTTTCACTTAAAACTCGAAAAATATTGTCACCGCATTGTGTGATGTATACGCAGACACCGAAATTAAGTATATGTATGTTCATGTAAATACAATTCCAAGGATGTGACAAATACGACACGAGACGAAAAATGATTCTTTCTTGTTTTCTTTTTTGGTGGGTCATGATCAAAATTTTAATTTAAATCAACAACAATACATGATTGATTTATCCTATATGTATATTTCTCTCGTATACTTACAATTTTAGAATTTAGCTCAACATTCTGTTAAATTTATTTTTTGATTCAATATAACATAAACCATTCCCGCATAATCGCATTTAATCCTCAGTATTTACAAATATATAGTGTCGGAATACATCATTTTGGTGTGTATGATGCTATACCACAAAAAAAAAGAATCGGTTCTCTTCTTATATATTATGTAGATGCGCGCTCTAAGACTTAAGACCGGATGTCCTTCTGTTTAATATTCATAATAAGATACATGTTATTGTGGTTGTTTGGTGTTACAGCAACAACAATATGAATAATTTTTATTTTATTTTATTGAAAATACATAACTTGTAATGCCTACACCTAATTATAAAACTAACAACTTGTTTATCGATTTTATTATGTAAAAAAAACATTAAAAATTAAACTAAAAATAACAGATTAAACTGAATGTTTTGCGGTTAGCAACAAAAAATTAGGATATGAATATTATTATTATTATGTAGGTACTGCAATATATTGACAATTACAATATAATAATTCTATTATATAGTTAAAAAAAATTATGATCGATAGCATTGGAAAACACTTCAGGCTCGCATTGAGCTATACGTAATATTGATCAGCTGAAAGACTAAATCGGAAAAATTTAGATCATAAGCCCCAATTTTATAGCTGAATGTTTTGATTAGTATGCCCATTATCAAGTGATTAGTTAATCTCTGGAATGGACATGCAATGACATTGAATTGTACATCTTTGCTTAAATTACTACCTATATAAACAGCCCAGATCAACACCGATTGAGATATTTGAAGGTCGGTCAGCCAAATTTGTTATAGGTGCCCGAAAAACGATTATTTTTATTTTAAGGTTTCGATCAGTTCAAAATCTACCAATAACGAATGTAAAATGTTATCAGAGGCATCCAAAATCTTCGACTCACTCGGTTGCCTATACCATGCCCTATACTATGGTCAAAATATTATTTCATAATGAAATTTCCAATTACATAGATTCTCTGATTCTTCCGAGATTGCTTATTCTGCCGTCATTTAATAGCAAATCGCACGGCTGAAATCATATAGAACCAACATCAAGGAATAATTGGCGTTATGTATACCAACCAAAGAGAACTCCTCTGATTGCGTTACTTAAAAATTTTCAAATTTTAAATGAAAAGAATGGTTTTGCCTCTAAATGTTTAAATTTAAATTAAACACATCACATTATCAAATGATCACCCCTTTGACCAACAAAATATTTCATACTCATGCGAGATGGCATTCATTCAAATATTAATAAAGCCGGCAAACAGCGACAATGTTTCGACGAAATATTGTTGTAAAGATATACTTATCGGTGAATCAGGTTTGAAGATTTCATATTCCTGAGCGCTGATCTTGGACTCGACCCTATGTTACAGATGTGTTGTCCATTAATATATACAGCACTAAATTAAACCCCAATTAAATTTTTGAATAAAAGAATAATAGTTCAAAAGACAACTATACATTCTACTTTATGGTATATCAGATGCATTCAGAATTCAATAAGGAAACTTTATTCCATATGTTGCCAACAGTTGGTGGGGTGGGCGATGAGTCTATCTCATTAATTATAGGAAATATTCATGCATGCATTAATCTAGATTGAATAATTTCTATTATACTTTGTCCTTTAAATCAGAAAAATTTTACCGATTAACTGGTTTTCATACCAATTTTTTCTGCGTTTTCTGCGATAAATTAAAATTTTGGAAAATTTTTGGTCCCTATACTCACGAGATATCCTACCCTCGAAGTGCCATGATTTGTACCTTTGGTGGCATGGAGCATCCTTGCTTTTGCAATATCCGACATCATGGCCTTGTCAAAAAATATTTTTCTTACAAATCCTCATACCAACCAAAAAAAACCTACCAAGATACACAAGCTAGATATTGCAATGGCAAATATTGTTCCTCTTTCACAAAAGAATTCTACTTTTTTCAAATTTGACAGAATTATTGCCCTATTCAATATTGCATCACTAGCAATCTCCAAGAAAATATACATACCTATACCTACAATACTTATCAGTTCTGTAAACATGGTACAAGCGAAGTTCCAATCGAGATCCGTGGAAAAAATCTTTGTGAGTTTGCTGGCAAAATTAGCCGTGTTGAAAATGACACAACAAGGAAAATTAACTGACTGAAGAAGCTCACCAACTTCTCTAGGTACCGCCAAAGCTTTGTTTGGTCTAGCGACAAGAAACAGCAAACTTTCGTTCCTTTTAAGATCAGAACTTCAAAAGGGTTTGTTCCGAGTTTTTTAGTTAATAATATGAGTGCCAGAATTTTTGGTAGTAGTCGAAATTGCAGCCGAAGTGGCTTAGGTAATCGAAAGTAATTATATTTGTTATGGCGACTAAAATTATATCCAATTTTATCGATATTACAATCCCTAGTTTGGCGCATTATATATTATGTTTGTATAGATACATAATGTGAAACTTTCTAATTATTTAGTCATAAATGTACAGTTTGTGTTGGTAACGTCTTGTCAATCATTTCCTTGTATATAATATTTCTCACACAACACAAAAATTCATGAATTAATTATATAGACTTTGGTCGCCTGTCCTGCAACCATAAATCACCATGTCTTCGAGTAAATCCATCACATTTTGACAGAAAATCTTTTAAATTCCGTTAACATGTAGGCAACTAATGACTTAATTTTCCAATATATTATATAAATGTAGTTCAGAGCTATGGGTCAAACGAATTTTAACTTAACATGTGCACGTTTGTGTAATGCAAACGACAATAGAGTCGTTAATAGAGACCTGTAATTAGAAAATATTGAAGACATACATGTATATATTATTAGATAATTAGACAATAAATCATAAAATAAAAATTGTATATTTACGGTACCGCAGACATGTATATGTCAAGTTATAAAATTGTCACGAGTTATTTATGGGTCGGTCTTAAATCATGTTGGAATTTTGAAATTTGAAAGAAAGTGGTAAAAACGATTTTCCCTTTTACACTTAACAATTTAACATACATATCCGAGCTACCTCAGCAATATAGTTATAACAGTAAACCGCATATATATTCGTAAATAATCCGGTTAATTATCTTGATATATTAGAATATTTTAAGACATTATATAATCCAAACTAAAATGTGTCGTGGAAGGAACATTAAAAAAAAACTCGATAAACCAACTGCATGTGGTATCTAAACCGCAGATGCGTGTAAAATGTTCTGTTCATTGATACTTTAGGTTAATTTAACAAAAATTATCAAAAATCGAGGCAGACGATGGTTTTGAATAAAAAAAACTACATCCGGTAATGAGTTTATGAAACTAAAATCCAAAACTAAATCAAAACAGATAATCAATGTCAGTTTTGTCTTCATAAAATACTGAAACTAATTAAAAATGCGAAATTATAATGATTGTTAGTGTTCGACGCGCCAAACTAAATTTTTAATTAGTGCCACAGCATTGGTTCCAAATTTTCTGAGATGCGATATTTTTTTTTCTTAAGAAATTGATGATCCATGTAGGACAAATGATATACGAAAAATAATAATTTTGATGCAACATAGTTTTTGTCGTACTATAGTCAATTTGTCTGTCATGTCATTCAACACACATGTACAAATGATTTGATCTTATTTTTGAATGTCAATGTCAACTGATAAAAATTCAAAATGTACACATATATGTAAATTTAGATTGATGGTACATACACTGTTTAACATTAAAATGTATTTACTTATAATTCACATTGGTGGTCATTAAACCGTTTGGGTGTAAGAAATTTATCTTGACATATTACGGGATATTTTAATTCACAAAATTCATCATACCACTGATAGTTGTAGTTACCGTTTAGCAACAGACAATCCTTTGTTGTTTTAAATACAGCATGTCCACCACCATTAGATGGATTGTGTTTTATCCAATTTTTGTAGATCACCGGTTGGCCCGTTGCCGTCCAATAAAATTCATTTATATTATGGCCCAAATCGGTACCGCTCGTCCAAAAATGAACCCCCGTCGATGTTAAATTATTTTGCTCCTTGAACTTTTTTATCACATACAAAACAATTAGTTCCTCTTCATATGAATGTATGGAAACTGGATACATTGCGTTATAGATACAATACCGCATGGCTTCATACCAATTGTGAACCTGTAATAAAGGAAATATATACGTGTAATTATCATTATGAAGAATTAGAGATACCCAGTTATACATTATATGTATACATACCATCGGATAAGTGATGAAGTATTTAATTCCATCCGTGTTGTAGTATTGAGCCCCGTCACAGATCCCAGCTGGAATTAATACAGCCAACACCACCAAAATAAGTTTCATACTTCTTGTCACAGTAGCGTTTCTAAGATGAATACAATTTGAGTAAAGTGTTTGTTCATTTTTATACTTTTTTCGCTTAACTAATGAAATGATGAAATCGCGATGGAGCATTTAACTTATATGCTCGTTCAAATTCAGAAATAATAACAATGTTTATCATATTTATTTGTTTTATTTATATTTTATACTAATCAAGTTGACAAATCTCGTGCCGCAATGTATTTGGCAAAAACAATTTATCTTGACAGATGAAGTAATGTTCATACAAACAGTACTCGTTGTAATATCTGTATTTGTATCCGGCATGCAGTAGTACACAATGGTACCTTATATTTGTTGCAGCATATGTTGCATCGCTGGGATATCCACTAATCCAATTGGAATAGACCATTGGATAACCGGTTTCACTCCAAAAATATTCTTTATTGCTGTGCCCCAAATCCGAGCCACTGGTCCAAAAATGTGCACTTGTTGAATTGATTCTCGTCTGACCAATCACCTCCAAAATCAGATTATACTCTTCGATCGTGTGTATTGAAATTAAATGCATGCCATTGAATCGGCAATACTGCTGAGCTTGATACCAATTTTTACCGAGCGGAATGCTGACATAAAATGTTGTTCCATTCAATGTGTAATACTCAGAATTTATAGTTTTTATCACCAATATTAGTGAAATTATCGCAATGATAAATTTCATTTTGTTTTCGCTTCTAGTTCAACGAACAAATAGAAGAGAAGCAAGAGTTGGGTACTCTTTATATATACACAAATTGTGTAAGTCTATATATATAGACTCGGGAGGAACATCCTGAGTTGATAACAAAAATGGAAAAAATGGAAAAAACAGTTAGTAAATTACGTAATCATTAAATATTGCGATTACCAAACATTACACAGCATTTTATTTAAAATACATTTCGCGTTATCTCATCGACCTAGGGGAATTTCTTTAAGCTTCTACAAAATGGTATAAAAGAAACAGAAATCACACGTTTGGTTTAGTGAGACGTGGATAAAGTGTGTATACATACATAGAGAAATGGAGCCTACGGTAGCGTATTTCGTATTACTGGTGACGATACCATTCGTTCATGGAGTCTTTTATAATGCGAATGGTACAAAATATTTTATAAGCTACCCAATGGTGAGTTTATATATCGAATTTCTAACATTTGTATAGTTATTTACACCAGATTTTTTTAAATTATAGATGAAAAATTGGCATCAGGCACAACGCTACTGTACAATGCAAGGTATGCATTTACTAACGATCCATACACCAGAAGAGAATGATATAATTTTAAACATTATAAATCAATTTAATGCAACATCACCGCATGTACATTTTTGGACGAGTGGAACTGATGCTGGACACGCTGATAAAGAATGGTATTGGATCGAGACTGGATTTCCAGTATTGTATACAAATTGGTTAGATGGTGCCCCAAGTAGTAAAGATAGATATTGTATATTGCTACATGGTGGCGTACACAAATTTAAATGGTATGATCAGTTGTGTAACGTAAACCATCATTTTATTTGCCAAAATCGACTAACAGTTCCTGATACAATAAAAAATCAGCATTGCCAAAGTGATTTATAAAGCGTATATACATAAAAATAATACAAATTGATTTATTTAACCTATAATAAATGATTAAACTAACATTCGATGCCTTTTATTTTTGGAAGATTAATTTTATCCTCACAAATAAACTGATGGGCTGAGTCACACGTCTGGTCCCACCATCTGAATTGATGTGTGATCCCACCATTCAGTATGACACATTTTCGTGTAGCTGCACTCGGTGCACCCGCAATCCAATTAGAAAATGTTATTGGATAACCTGTTTGTGCCCAATAAAATTCTTTCTCAGGATAACCCAAACTTGTACCACTGGTCCAGAAATGTACACCCTCCGGATATGTTGAGTTCCATCTAGCGATCACTTCCATCACCGCATTATGATTATCTTGTGTGTGTATCGACACCAAATACATACCATTTATAGCACAGTTTCGAAAGGCTTGGTGATAATTTGCCTTCAACGGATGACTTATAGAATACTTTGTACCATTAACATAGTGATACTCACCACCAATGGCTTGATGAGCAATTATGAACGTTAGAAAAACAATTAAGCTCTTCATTTTGTGTATCAAAGTAACTCAGTACAATACAGTAATTGTGTATTGCGAAAATTGGAGCCTATATATACAATTTAACTTAGGCAATGAAATGGTTAACTTCAGCGAAGAAGCATTGAAAAATTCCCTGGTTCTAGTTACTGAACGTTAAAAATTTTCACGAAGCGTTACTTTTCTGTGCTATAAACGGTATGCATTTAGTGTCGGTACATTCACAGGAATATCATAATTCAGTCATGGGGGCGACAAATGCATGGAATTCATCGTATCCAAATGCACATTTTTGGACTAGTGGCACAAGTTTGGAACATAATGAGAAAGAATTTTATTGAGTGGTAACAGGATTTCCGTTCACCTACACAAATTGGATTCGGAACAGTGCAGACCGGAGTTTGAATATGTTTTGTTGGTGAGACATCTAATAAATATCAAGGGCTCGATCGAGATTGTTTTGTTTCGCATCATTATAATTGTGAGGACAAAATCAAAATGCCGGTCACTGTTAAAGATCACCAATGTGAATTTTAATTAATTGTATTTTATGTATTGCTATTTAGAACCTAATAAATGTATCGTTCTTGCCGATATCATAATCGATAGCTAAAAGATGAATTCAAATTAAAATTAAACAAATCAAGTTCCAACCAATCGGTGGTCAATGCAAAATCAATTGTTAGTAGATTGAATTATGTATATAAAACTTGATTTGTACACAAGTTGCCCTTAGTATTTTAAAGCAATTCCTAGTAAGGCCTTTCCGTGTGTCATCAATTGCCATCATTTCAGAAAATTCATTAACATAGCCGTTGGAAGATCAGGTATCCTTGTTGCCCTCCTTTGTTTGTTATCATTACTTGCTGTTGTTGTTTTGCAATCAACGGTGTTCGAATCAAATAGAGATTTTTAAACTCTTACTTAGAAGCTGAATATAATTTTCCTTTTAATATACTCTATACTAATTTGTATTAAAAATTCACGCAATGCTCCTTCATTGCAATGTACCACATCATTGGGCATTTCATTTTTTGTATATAAAGGCAACCGTTCAGCAAAGAAATCACAAACGTAGTTTAATTCTCCTTGCTAAAATGAAACATTTAATAGTATTGTTGGCGTGCATTGTCACAGATTACGCCGCCATTGGCGGAGAATATTACAATATCAATGGTACAAACTATTACATAAGTTATCCGCTGGTGAATATAAAACTGATATTTAATTAAATTATCTTCGTTTAACAATACATAATTTACATTTCTAACTTCAGTTCAAAAATTATCCTCAAGCATTTCGTTTCTGTGCTATAAATGGTATGCATTTGGTTTCGGTGCACACACAAGATAATCATAATTCAGTCATGGAGGCAATAATCGCTTGGAATTCATCGTATCCAAATGTACATTTTTGGACGAGTGGCACTAGTTTGGGGCACTACGAGAAAGAATTCTATTGGGCGACTACCGGATTGCCCGTAACCTTTACAAATTGGATCGGAACCTCTCCAAGCAGTGCAGACCGAAAATGTATTATATTGCATGGTGGAACAACTCATAAATATCAATGGTACGATCAAGGTTGTCAGATTTCGCATCACTTTATTTGTGAGGATAAAATTAAATTACCGAACACTATGAAAGAACACCAATGCGAACTGTAAATAATATAATTTTGTACTTGAAAATTGAATAAACTTTGTGATCGTCATTTAAAATAATAAACAATCTATAATTGAATATATATATTGCTCAAAATGTGTCCCCATCTCTCATCAATATATTTAATCTTTATATAGTATGGAATATGCTTATTACTTCAATATAAGATACAACAGGTATAGTAAAGATACATTGTGAAAAAAAAATATTCCGTCTACAAACATTTCGGTCTACAACATTTTATTAGAACTATTTCAGCGATATCCAAATGAAAAAAAAAACAATTATTTAACCGAAATTGTTAAATTGACATTCTGTGCCTTTAATTTTGGGCATAATAATTTTATCCTCACAAATAAACTGATGAATTGCATCACACGATTGATCCCACCATTGAAATTTTCGTAATGAGCCACCATGCAGTATGATACATTTTCGATTGGCTGCATTCGGTGAACCCGCAATCCTCAATTTTACCAAATTTTTCTACTGATTTGGGGATTCCAAAATACTACTACAGCCTGTAATATTGCAGTCGTCGTTACGTTCGTTTGGATCGACGTTGTGCACACTTTCTAGATGCCGTCTTAATCCGCTTGTAGAAATTCCTTTGTAACTTAAAACTTTATTTGGGCATAGCAGGCATGTAGCGTTTTTGCCATTTATCCAGTGTTTTCAACGAATTTGGGCGCACTTCAACTCGAAAAAATTCAAATATAAAATATTATTAGTTTTTGCTTTTCGCTAGAAAATGTTAATGGATATCCTGTCTCCGCCCAGTAAAATTCTTTCTCGGGATAACCTAAACTAGTACCACTGGTCCAGAAATGAATATTTTCTGGATATGTTGTGTTCCATCTAGCTATAGCTTCCATGACCCCGTTGTGATTATCTTGTGTGTGTATGGACACCAAATACATACCATTTAATGCACAGTAGCGATAAGCTTGGTGATAATTTCCATTCAGCGGATGACTTATCCAATACTTTGTGACATTAACATAGTGATACTCACCACCAATGGCTAGATCAGTGATTATGAACGTTAGAAGAATAATTAAACTCTTCATCTTGTATATAGAAAATAACTATTATTATATATATTGTGACTTGTCCAAATTTTGAGCTTATATATACAATTTAACTTAATCAGTGATGTGGTTAATTTCAGCGAGGCAGCGAGGCAGTAATATTTTCTATTCCTTCCAATACAGAAAAATTGGCATCTCAAATTTACATATTTTAAAAAAATTTGTAATTCCATAGCAAGTAAATCGTAATTAATGGTACACACTTGATCCATTCCTTATCTTTGATTACCTTTCGCCGATACTAATATTCGTAATAAGTGCATTGTCAATATTATGGCATTTGAAAAGTTGTTTCTTGCAATCTAGATCGGTGAAATTTTTATAAAGATCCTATTTAGGACTGGGCCCTTATCTCCGTGGTTAAATTTTATCGATTTAATCAAAGACTGAACCGTTTCACATTATTTGAAACAACGTACAATACAATTTGTATCAAGAATTGTTAGCCTTTATATTATATATGAGATCAATCAACGCTCCCTCATTGAAATGTATCGCATCATTGGACATTTTATTTTTATATATAAAGACATCGATCAGCGCAAAGAAGTCAAATATTAATTGTTCTTGCAAAAATGAAGCATTTAACTGTATTGCTTATAGTCATAGTCGCTGATTGCGCCAGTGCTGGCGAATATTATAATATTAATGGTACAAACTATTATATAAGTTATCCGCTGGTAAGTGCCTGCTGTAATTAGATTCGTTTAATAATAATATAACTATACGTACATTTGCAAATTTCAGTCCAAAAATTACCACGAAGCCTTCCGTTTTTGTGCTATAAACGGTATGCATTTGGTTTCGGTGCACACACAAGAAAATCACAATTCGCTAATGGCAGCATTAAACACATGGAATTCATCGTACCCATACTTAGATTTTTGGACGAGTGGCACAAGTTTGGGGCATTACGAGAAAGAATTTTATTGGGCCGCTACAGGATTTCCGGTAACCTTCACAAATTGGATTCCAAGCGCCCCGAGTAGCGTAGATCGGAAATGTATTTTATTACACGGTGGAACAACTCATAAATTTAAGTGGTATGATCAATTTTGCCTGACTCCGTATCATTTCATTTGTGAGGATAAAATCATACTGCCCAGTACCATTAAACACCACCAATGTGAACTTTAAATTGATATGTGTATATGAAAGGGGAAAATTAATAAATTAAACATTTTGGTCGAGCAATAGATACAGAGCCTTTTTCCATTCCCAAAAATGTAATAACATTTATTGACTTGATACATGCTTATGGATATAATAATAAAACATCAAATTTGAATTTCCCAATAGAATTTTGAATAGTCTCTATTATAAATTCATGATACATCATTTTATGTGCTATATATAGGCTCCGCTAGTTGTGTTCATATACTTTTTTCATCTGAGTGAATATTTATTTATTTAGTTAGAATGATTGAATTTGCATTCTGTGCCTTTTAATTTTGACAGATTGATTTTATTCTCATAAATAAATTGGCGGGCTGAGTCACACGTCTGGTCCCATCATCGGAATTGATAGATGGTGCCGCCATGCAAAATTATACATTTTTTATTAGCAGATATAAATACATACCATGTATTCCACAATATCGGTATGCTTGGTTAGTTTGATTTCAACGGATGGCTTATCCAATAGTTTGTACCATTAACGTTGTGGTATTTATTACTTGATCAGCGGTTAAGTACGTAAGAAATATAATTAAACTCTTCATTTTGTATTGGTATATAGTACTCAACAGTTATAATAGAACTTAATATTGATTCTCTGCAGAATTTGTTACACTTATATACAATATAACTTAGGCAATGCTGTAGTTAATCCAATCAAGGAAGCAGTGTATCGTTTATTTACAAACTACCATTTTCAAATCGAATTTGATCGAGATAATTTACAAAGTTGGAAATCCTTACAATCATGGCACAGCAGTATTTTCGATTCCAGTAAACGCCATAATCTACGCGGAACATATATACCAACATCATGTACATGTAAATTTTTTGTTGGAAAAAACAGCTTTTTTTAACATCTTCATTCTTCAACATCCCTATTATCATAAATAATGCTGTGAATTCCAAATCTTCCATACAAACTCAAATTTTAACAAAATACTTATTTTATTGAAAACAAAATGTCTATCTAACCTTAAGTTGCGTTACATACAACATTATCAATACTGTATTTTCGACAGATCGATTTTATTCTCACAAATAAATTTATGAGTAAGTCATACCTTTCATCGTATCATCGAAATTGATGTCCGCCTTGTAATATGATACAATTTCGTGTTGCAGCATTCGGATGCCGTGACATCCAATTAGAAAACGTCTCCGCCCAATAGAATTCTTACTCGGAATAACCTAAACTTGTACTACTGGTCCAGAAATGTATACCTTCCGAATATATCGAGTTCCTTTTAGCGATCGCTTCTATGACCGTATTATAATTTTGCTCTGAGTGTATAATGCACAGTTTCTATAAGCTTGATGATAATTGGCCTGCAACGGATGACTTATCCAATACGTTGTGCCATCAACAATGTGATATTCGCCACAAATAGCTGTATCAGTGAGTATAAATGTGAATATATAAAGTACAATTGATCTATTCATTTTAATGTAAAGATCTCAACAGTTGTATAGTATATGGTTTGTTTTGAGCATATTTATACCATAAAATTCATGGAAAACACTTCACTTAATGCTCCCTCATTAATGTTTACCACATCATTGGGTATTTCAATTTTTATATATAAAGACATCGATCAGCAATACAGTCTATAGTTGAATTAAATCTTCTTCAAAAATGATGCATGTAATTCTATTGACAATACTCGTAGTCGCTGATTGCGTCATTGCCGGTGACTATTACAATATTAATGGCACAAACTATTACATAAGTTATCCGCTGGTATAAGTGCATGCGTCTGGTTTAATTAGATTCGTTTAACATAATAACGCATTTTTAAATTTCAGTCCAAAAATTATCACGAAGCTTTTCGTTTCTGTGCTATAAATGGTATGCATCTGGTTTCGGTGCACACACAAGAAAATCATAACTCGGTCATGGCTGCAATAAATATGTGGAACACATCATACCCATCTGTAGAGTTTTGGACGAGTGGCACTAGTATGGGACATTACGAAAAGGAATTTTATTGGGCAACAACAGGATTTCCACTAAGCTTTACGAATTGGATTTCGGGCGCTCCAAGCAGTGCAGATCGAAAATGTATCATTCTGCACGGTGGACCAATACATAAATATAAATGGTACGATCAAGGTTGTCATTATCTTCGTAGTTTTATTTGTGAAGATAAAATCGTACTGCCGACCACTGTTAAACACCACCAATGTGAATTTTAAATTATTATTTGTGTACATTGTTATTGTAGTTGAATGGCAATTTTTATTAAATTAAATGTTGTGGCCGATTTTAAAATTTAAACTGCTAATATTTTAATTAGTATTTTGAATCCCTAAATTAGATCAAAATAATGTGTCCTCACATACACTGTCTGACTGACTTTTTAATGCAGAGTCAAATTTAACCCAGATATTTTCGATAGCCCTGTCTATAAGAGTATGAATTGAGCACTAATTGTTTCACCAAAAACCATTCCAACTGTACAACTGGAAATCGGCGTGTTTCTCAAATTTTTTATTTAACCATAAATAAATTATATCTTGATCAGTTTTTAATAAACTAAAGAGTTATCCAACAAGAACTGAAAACTGTAATGATTAATGAAAATTAATTACAAAAATGCATCAAACGGTTCCCGAATATTAAAAAAAAAAATTATTCTCAGCGACGAAGCTCATCTTTTACCTTTTTGGCTCTGAAAATACAAGAAAAATTGTCGAAAATCTATTGTTTGGAGCTATATTAAGAATAACGTCTGTTATTATATGCCAATTGCTGTTGTTCTAGGAATTGAGCCTCATTCATGTTAACATTTGATGGATAATTCCTTCAAAATCGTAGAGTCATTAGTAAGAAGGCCACTTTGGAGATATTATATTCCACTACTAATCGTGAAGTCAATTAATAAATATCAAGGGCAGTCTCTAATGGAAGAAACCCAGCGGTAACAAATTATTTAGAAAATATTAGATTTATTTATTTAAAATGAAATATTTCATTAGCATTCTGTGCCTCTTATTTTCGGTACTTTTATTTTATCTTCACAAATAAACTGATGAGGTTTTTCACAAAAATCGGCATACCATTGGAATTGGTGTTTGGTCCCACCATGCAATAAGAGACATTTTCCATGAGCTTCAGTTGGGCAACCTGGGATCCAATTAGAAAATGTAATTGGATACCCCGTCTCCGGCCAGTAAAATTCTGTATGGGAATAACCCAAACTTGTACCACTGGTCCAGAAATGAATATCCTCCGGATAAGTTGAATTCCATCTAGCGATCGCGTCCAAGACCCCATTATGGGATTCTTCTGTGTGTATTGACACTAAATACATTCCATTTAATGCACAGTTTCGATATGCTTGGTGATAAGTGCCCTGCAGAGGATGACTTATCCAATACTTTGTGCCATTAACAATGTGATATACACCAATAGCTTGATCAGCAACTATCAACGTAAGAATTAAAATTAAAATTTTCATTTAATATATTCAAATAACTCTATAATTGTGTAGCGGTTTGCTGACTTACTAGTGATTATATACAAAATAAACTTAATCAACGCGAATTGTTTAACTTCAATAGGAGGCAATGTTAAATTAATGTTCTACCAACATATACACTAAATGGCACTACAGATAAAATTTAATCAGCACTTAGTTGATTGGCTATATATTATGCATGATACCTCATCTTATCGGAGAGGCTATATTTCTAGTGATGCAAACTGCCAAGAAAGTAGCTTCTGACAAATAACTATCGATATACATAATTTTCATGTAATATTCATGAAAGCACTGGTATAGTTCAATAAAATTCATTGACTGGGTGTCTCAAATTTGGGCAAATATAATATAATTTTAATCAAAAACTATTTTAAATTTATTTGGAAAAAATACGTTTAAACAAAACTCCATCAATGCTTCCAATTCCACTACACAATTTCACGGGGAATTACAACCATGTGAAATTTTAATTGCGCAACTTTTAATTTTATTTAATCAGCAGGAAACTTATTCACATATCAGGGTTTAAAAAACTCTTAGAATTTTGCTTTCAGTGTTATTGTTGTTGTTTTTTAAAGATTAACAATCATGAAATGATGTGGCGGGGGAACCACATCATCTTGAGTCAACAAGTCTGTTTACAGAGATATGGCTATATAAGAGGAGATAAATTTATAAAACCGACAATTACAATATATTCTAACTATTTAAAAGCAGTAAATTAGTCAGTAAATTAAAATGAAAATGTTTGCATTTTTGTTTGGTATGATGGTTGTGGTACAGTCCACAGAGGCTGGAAAATTTTATAATGTGAATGGTACAACATACTACATAAGTCATCCGATGGTGAGTACATTGTAACGATACACAAATATTAGTTCGGTCACTAAATTTTACCATTTTCATTTTAGAATAAAAACTGGTACCAAGCGCAACGATATTGTACACTGCATGGTATGTACTTGGCAACAATACACACCGAACCACAATACGATATAATTTTGGATTTAATTGATAAATTTCAAGTTACAACGCAACATGTACATTTTTGGACGAGCGGCACTGATTTGGGTCAGGCAAATCGCGAATTCTATTGGACCACTTCAGGTTTGCCACTTACGTTTACACGATGGATGGACGGGTCGCCTCGGACCAGCGTCGCTGAAAAATTGTGTGTGCTGTTGCACGGAGATGGGCCAAAATATAAATGGTACGATTATGATTGTAATACGATTCAATTTTTCATTTGTCAGAGTAGTTTGGAATTACCGACTTTGCTAGAAGCTCATAAGTGCCAGAGTTAGTGTTAATGTAATTCAATAAAATTATTTATATAGCAGAATTTGGATTTTTTAATGTCTTATCGATGGTGAATTTAGAATTTTAGATAAATTAAAATAAATATGAATTTTTGAAATTTCAATATATTTCAGCCATCCCACATTAATCATTATGTATCGAATAAAACTTCGAATCGATTTCCTAATTGAACAACGGATTGAAATTCAAGTGAAATACAATCAATAAATTTAAAAGTATCTATTCTAAGAAGTCAGCAGTCATAAATTGCACAACGACACCAAATTCCGACAAAACAAATATATTTCTGAAAAATTCTTAGCTGCAATTTATGATAAGACTTTACTTATCACACAACGCGATGTTTACCCAAACTTATTATTTCTATAACAAAGACCCCAATGGTATTAAAATTCACATGATAACCGCTTGTCGCATATTACGCATATATGTATATATATATATATAATACATAAAACTCTATATGATTTATGCTATATAAATGAACACCATATTAAGATGTTCAATTAGTAAGATTTTGTTTAATATGAAGTCAATAGTGGCGCTCTTCGCATTACTTGTGGCGATTCCAATCATTCACGGGACCGAATATTATTATGTGAATGGAACCAACTATTTCGTAAGCCATCCTATGGTACGTAAATGTTATGTTTCCTCTATATAAAATTAATTTCAATTATAAACGCAGAGTAAAAATTGGCATCAAGCCCAGCGTTACTGTGCATTTCATGGAATGCACTTACTGACGATTAATACACCCCAAGAAAATGACGCTGTTTTGAACATTTTAAATGATTTTAATCCAACATCACCGCATGCACATTTCTGGACAAGTGGAACCGATGCCGGACATCCCGATAAAGAATGGTATTGGTTAGAGACTGGTGCTCCTGTTTTGTTTACGAATTGGATAGAAGGACGGCCCATAATTCCAAATTATAATTGTATTTTATTGCATGGTGGGGAGCACAAATTCAAATGGTACGATCAATTATGTGATGCATCTCATCATTTTATTTGCCAAGATCGATTAACCGTGCCCGATACGCTAAAAAGTCAGCGCTGCCAAAGCGATTTGTAATAAAATTGTACAACTATTTGCGTTCAATTAACATGTTTTTTAAACTTTTCCGAAAGCTTTTCTACATCAGCCTTTATATTTAAATATCTGAATTTTGTAGTGTGCGGAGATACATCATTGTAGAAAATTTAATTCTGGACTATATATTTAAACATGGCTATCGTTCAAATAATATTCTGTTGCGTTTAATTTTTGATATTATTTATTAATTCAAGCACTCACATGGTAAATTTTTCGTGTATTTTACCATGTTAGTGTCTGTAAAGGTCGACTAACATTTGGTATCAAGAAATTTTAATAATTTTTAAAATTATAATTGTCCATATTAATGATCTCCAGCTGATTTAGATATTGAAAGGGATCGTTCTTGATATTTAGCCTGTTTTGCATGTCATTTGGCATGTAGGTAAATTGGATAGAAATAGAAATATGAACTATTTTTCCTAATTTAAAATGACATCTACTTTTGGGAAACCTTACTTTTAAGACACGCATATACTCTAGGGAACACTCTATTTATGATACACCTGCACCTGTTAATTATGAAGAAGTGATTGATCATAGTTGCACAAAGAAATAAGTGCTATGGATAATATAAACTCGAAAATGCCAGAAGAATTTTTTACTAAATTTTTTAGAGGTTAGGAATTTGCACTGAAAATTACCACTGTCGATTTAAATAAAATTTATAGGTTTCAAATCACCTAATCATCTCCATCATCGCTTATTGTTAAAGAATTTTAATCTTAATATGCTACCGTGCTCAATTTAAATACGAGCATTTCCAATGAAAACAAAACTTCCATTGAAACTTAATTTAATTTTTACTTTCTTTAAATAAATAAATAAAATTTCCTCCATATTTTTTTCACAGTTCATGGTTGTTCCCTTTCCGTTTTACATAAAATTAATGATCAAAAACAAAACATTAAAATTATGTATAAACAAGCGCGCGCAGCGAGAGTCACCTCATTAAATTAAGATGAAAATTTTTGTTTCTATATAATTTCCACCTTCTGTTCGACACAACACAACAACATAACACACAAAAAAATTAGAAAAGAGGAAATCGTATCACATTTTAATGCGGGATAAGATTATAGGGTTCCAGCCGCATAGCATATAGCATCTTATATACATATACCTTTTTGTAAAATTATTTATCAAAGATGATTTGTTACAAATCATTATTGTGTTGTTTGGATTTGTTATTTTCTGTGGTGTCATGAAACATTTATTTTGTTGTTGGTTTTGACAAAATTCAACTAACAGCTGAAAATCTTCATACATATATGCGTATCCATAATGAAAATTTAGTTTTTTAATTATGAAAATATTCGTGCGTGTAAGTTGTAAGTATATGTACATACGATACGGAAAAAAGGTTGATTGACAAGGACAACAATTTAGTCACAATTTTATAATTTAATGTCATATGTGCAAGCGTGCGATATCAACAATATAATGTATACACAATTTTGTATTACAAATAGAATGGCGGTGATTGGTGACCACTTTGTACAAATTTATCTAACTATGTTTAATGTATAGGAATGCATGAATACTTCCGTGCTTGATAAACAATCTAGCATATATAAAACCAATTAAAAAAATTCTATAAGTACATACCGAAACATGTATTCAACTATAAACGCATTGGTTTTCGTCTTATCAAAATTTGACGCAAGTATTATAAAAGGTGCTGAATACTATTCGAATGGAACAAAATATTTTATCTGCTATCCAATGGTAAGTAGACATACATAAAATCTATCTAAATTTTCACCACAATGATTCGAAATTGGCATTTAGCCAATCTTTATTGTGTCTTCAATCGTATGCATCTCGTACCACTTCATAAGTACAAAGAAAAAATGTTTTCTTCGAACTATCGACGAATTTCGTAATGATTTTAAACTAACCAAATCGTTTTCACATTTTTGGACAAACGGGCCGGATCCTGGCAGTTTGGTTGATGACTTTTATTGGTTCATTTTATATGCCAGGATAACATCAATTTACCAATAAAGTGTGGGTTACGTTTCCGGTACACGGTTGATATAAATGGAATAAAATTATTCTTGACTTTTCCAATTGTCGGCTCATTACTAATTGTGGAAAATATGTTGTTTTCAATTGAAATTAAATGCCGCATGCGGCAATATATGAACATGCAAATAAATTTTATATTTAAAAGATATCGTGTCATTTCCGAAATAATTTTTAGGGATATTTTTCTGTTAAAACTAGTTATGAACAACGATGCCAGATTAAACTAATAAAAAAATTAATTAAAATTCCAAAAACCTAGATTTATTATATATATATCTATATGTATATGTTTTAGGATTGACAATGTTGATGTCTCAACATATCGGGGAGCTCTAAGTGGCTTTGACATAGGACATACTGTGCCGTTTCACAATCATGATCATAAAATTGAAATCTAATGGATGAATCACCATTTATCAAAATACACAACTTAGTTGTAACGCCCGATCGTGGGCATCCGCCTAACCAGTGTGTAAATGTTAATGGAAATCCTGATGCGGCCCAATAGTACTCTCGATTTGCGACCCCTAAATCAGTACCGCTTGTCCAGAAATGTACACCTTTTGCTGTAATTTGATGTTTCTCTAAAATTTCCAGGATCGCATTGTATTGTGGTTCACTGTGTATCGTGGCTAAATACATGCCATGCAGGATACAATATCGCTGAGCTTGATACCAATTTTTTTGCTGCAAATGGAAATATTTTTATGAAAGGTATGTAGGTATATACAATTTTAACCTTACCATAGTTGGGTAACTAATGTAATAAGATGTTCCGTTAACGTTATAAAATTGTCCTGCCTCGTTTGATATGATCGCAATGAGAAGAACAACGAATATTTTCACCCACATCATGTTGACTATACGAATAGACTATATACTGCACACTTAAAATGTACGTTGTTATATACGTTTCGCGACCGGATGTGAGTTTTTAGTGCGATAATAATTTCTTTTTACATAGAATACTCCACCACTAGTTACTTGATTTCAAATAATTTGTTCATTGCCTAAATTGGGTGTGGTCTGAAAATAATCCTTTTGGCAGTAATAAATAAATTTGTGATAATAAAATAATCCCAATACATCTAATAAAATTCTTATTTTTGCAATTGACCACCTATATTTCTTAACCTTTAAGCTCTGTAAATATATCATACAAAACAGTTTTTTCATAATAAAAATCCTCAATGCAAAAGTGTTGTTGTCCGAACCAAGCGCACTCACATAGTAAAACACACGAAAAATTGTCCAGCATGATGCAATTTCAATTTTTCGTGTGTTTTACTATATGAGTGCTTGATCGGTCAACAAAAATGTTTCCTAGAAAAATTACAGTAACGAAATTGTACGGCTATGTTCAGGTAAGTAAAGCTTTTATTGGCTTTCGTTTCATGGACCGTGAGTTCAAGTTTGAATTTAATTTCGTTTTTGAAATTGGTTCAATTCATACACATATCAAGTATAAGAGATTGGTACCGCAGTAAATAAATTATGCGGCGTAGGTTAAGCGAGTAGAGTTACTGGCTGTCGTATTTTGAAACCTGGGTTCAAGTCCATGCTAAGATCGAAATTTTAATTAAATTTCTTCTTTAAAATTGGACCAACTAACTTAGGTTCTGTTAAAATAGCAGTGGTGGTTTGTATTAAATTATGCGTATTTTTTAACCGTCTATACTCACCATAGACGGGTAACTACTGTAGAATGAGTTCCTGCTTCTACAGTATAATTTACTAAAACGAAAATGGTAAACAGCAATATAATAATTACGTTCATGTTTAGTTGATAAGAGTAATAATATTGGTAATGAACGTAAAATTCAAGTTTAATATATCATTTTATCAAACCGCCGCACCGCAGTAATCATTTTTAATGCGGTTGCGAAATATTCGCGCCTCGGCCAACTTTTATCGTATATAAACTAAAACTATTCGTCACAATACCATAGAACAGTTTTGAGTTTATTTCGCAAAAACATGAAAAACTTGATTATAGTTTTGACATTGATAATTGCTGATCAAGCCATTGGTGGTGAATACTACTACGCTAATGGTACAAACTATTGGATAAGTCATCCATTAAAGGTAAATTATCATCAAGCGTACCGATATTGTGCAATAAATGGTATGTATTTGGTGTCGATACATTCACAAGAAAATCATAATGCAGTAATGGAGGTAATAAATCGATGGAACTCGTCATTCCCGTTGGATGTTCATTTCTGGACGAGTGGTACAAGTTTGGGTCATCCTGAAAAAGAATTTTATTGGGCCGAGACAGGATATCCTACAACATTTTCGAATTGGATCCCAGGTTTTCCAAATGATGCAGCACGAAAATGTATGATTCTTCATGGGGGAGCAACACATCAATATCGATGGCATAACCAAGTATGTGACTCATCTTTTCAGTTTATTTGTGAAGATAAAATCAATTTGCCCAAAATAAAGGAACCGAATGTCGCCTCATTAACAATAATTCTGGTTAAGTATAATTAAAATGTTCTTATTGTACAAAATAAAGTAATGTAAAAATCACTCAAAGAACGTTGAATATTTTGTGTTGACCTCCCAAAACTATATGTTAAAGAAATTGCAATGTGCTAGCAACCAATCTGTGTTTAGTTACTTACATCAAATTGATCGATTTTATTTCTAACCGATACTTTTCAATATGCCAAGAGCTAACATCCCCATATTTTTTGCGGATCTGACCTAACATAGTTTTATGACATTTTAAATCATATTTTATCAAACCTCGAGCTTCTTAGATTTGTGATTTTGAAATGCTAGCAACAATATACAATACAAAAATCAAACAGAGATTTACTTCCTGCTGAGTTTCCTGCTGATTACATTTTAAAAAAATGCACACACAAACCGGCCGGTTTTATTTCCCTATGAAATGATGTATAGCGTAACTATAGTAACCCCAATAACTGGCGGTTTTACTTAAAATATTGAATGATCTTTAGATTGAGTAAAATTGATCGAAAGATTACATAGGCGATGAGCGGAAACGATGAACCATGTATATATGTTGTAGATAATTTTAATTTATATCAGTGCTGCCCTACTCAAGTCAACCACATCATTGAAAAAGCTAAATTGTATATATAAGCGCAAACAATTCGACAAACTGCACCACAAAAGTTTTAAGTTCTTTACATCTAAAATGAAATATTTAATTATATTTTTGACATTTATATGTGCTGATCAAGCCATTGGTGGTGAATACCACTATATTAATGGTACAAAGTATTGGATAAGTCACCCATTGAAAATAAATTATCATCAAGCATTTCGGAACTGTGCATTAAATGGTATGTATTTGGTGTCGATACACACACAAGAGAATCATAATGCGGTCATGCAAGCGATAGCTAGATGGAATTCATCGTATCCGGAGGGAATTCATTTCTGGACCAGTGGTACTAGTTTGGGCCATCCCGAGGCAGAATTTTATTGGGCAGAGACGGGATATCCAACAACATTTTCTAATTGGATCACAGGTTATCCAAATACAGCTGCTCGAAAATGTATCATATTGCATGGTGGGATCACACATCAATATCGATGGTTTAATGAAGCATGTGATACAGCCCATTTCTTTATTTGTGAAGATAAAATCAATCAGCCGAAAATCAAAGGCACCGAATGTCGTAGTTTTGATTTTTCGAAAGAACAACTTTGACTCTTGTTACAATTAAAATATTAATTTTAAACTTTTACAAATAATTAACGTATTTTCGGAACCACAATGTATCAGATTTTATTAAATATATTCACCTTGACTAAAGGATATTGGAAGATGAATCCCTATTTACAAAAATCTTTTTTGAAAGTTTTTATCTTAATAAACAAAGTGAAGATTAATTGTGTTGGTAAATTTAATGCACATAACCATTTTCGTTAAGTTATTTATTATCAAACTAAAACAATATAAAAATATAAAAATAACTCACGCTAACACTCATTAATTTTTTTGTTTAAATCTATATACTAATCGTGATCTAATAAATGGTGATAAGGTATTTGTTTTGACCCGAACTCACCTCAAAAATAGGTCAGGCCGTCTTACGTTATTTCTTTATTCAAATCCTATGTTAACCTAATAAAACCATTCTCCAATCTCTAAAAAACATTTTTTGGGTAGACACTTTGACTAACATTTAATAGATGTCGGGGTTTGATAAAAATTTGATAATAAACCATTCTCTAATCTTTCCTACAATTTTATTAGATATACACTTGTTTAACTAAGGTTCGATAGATGTCGAGATTTGATACACTTTTGTATTTATTGCCTGACATCTATACAAAATAATTATAACTACATATATAAAAATGTGTGTCTTCGACAAGTTTGTTATCCAATTTTGTGGATAAACTGGAGAATTTTTTGTTTAGTTTTTATCTGTCAAATAAACTATTCAGTCTCTTATAAGAATCATATCAGAACGACATAATTTTCTTATCACGAAGACGAAGCTAAATTTTTAAGTGTTTGCTCTTATCTTAGAAAATATACAACTTATACAATAATCAATAAAAAGTCAAATTAGTAATTTTAATGAAGTGAAACAAATTAGTGTGACGCGTCTTAATAGTTTAGAGTTACTTCAATAAAAAGAAAATCGTCATGGCCTTAAGATTTTGTGCGAATTTAACGTTTTTATTTTTAGAGAAAACAAATTTAATTGAACGTTATGCCGCGGCTAGTGCAGCCGGTTTTCGCGGGGCGGAAGGACCATTTCCAGCTGGATATACCGTCGACGAAGTTGTAGGTGCAGTAAATTCGTCCGGAATACAACAAGTGTTATTAAATATTGCGATTGGTGATGTTCCCAATGGTCAGTTTGGTATAGCATCATTTCCAAATCACGAAAAACTGTTTCAAGCGAATTTTGACGCAACTTTAGTGCTTGCAAAAGCATTGAATTGTAAAAAGTAAGTCACAAAATTTAGATCGAAGTCTTTAGTAAAATTATTTATACGAATTTTGTATTCTAGAATCCATGTAATGGCTGGTAAACTTAGTGAACCACCAACAGCTGAAAATCATGCCGCATACATTACAAATTTACGATACGTTGCCTCGCAATTAGAAAATGAAGATGTCATCGCTGTTATTGAACCGATAAATGGATATTCACTACCTGGTTACTACATGAACAATTATCAAAAGGCGATCGAAGTAATAGACGCGATTAATAGTCCTAAAATTCGTTTAATGCTTGATCTCTTCCATTTACAATTGATCCAGGGCAATATTGCCAACACCATTACCGAATTGTCCAAATATATTGGGCATGTTCAAATTGCACAGGCCCCAAATCGTAACGAACCGAATACGGATGGTGAAGTTAATTTACCATTTGTTTTGAATCGATTGGTTCAAGCCGGCTATACCGATTGGGTTGGATGTGAGTATGCGCCGAAGAATGGTACAGTGAATGGACTCAAATGGATAAAAGACTTTGGTTTTGAATTGTAGATTTCATTTTTTTTAAATTGATGAAATAAAATTGTTCATTTTTATTGAGTTTTCTAATGTTTTAAGGCAAGCATAAATCATCACACTACACTCACTAATAACAAACTATTAATCCACAATTCAAGCCATTGACGACTGTTGCGCGACCAATGACAGCTTAAATTGCAACAGCACAATTAAATAAATCGCCATTGTAGTCACTGAGGATGTTAAGAGTTCCCGATTAACATTCGCATACCCTTTCAAACTAACAATCGCCGGATTCATACTGATCGCCTGTATAAACAAATCAATTTCCTTTTTAGTTGGCTGATCCACTAATTTTAAATTAATTGACAGCAAAGTATTTTGAACGCCTTGAGCCACTTGCAGCGTTGCCTTGTGCGAACAATCAGCAAAAATGAACAATAAAATTGAACAGTATATCGCGTCCACAATTAGTCCAATCTCCTTGAACGAAAATCCGAATCCATGATCAAAAATTTCCGATAATGCGCCATAAATAGCAACCGTGATGTTGACAAACCTGTAACGGAATAAAAGTTAGTACGAGCAACATGAAATGATTAAGGCGACAGGCACATCTAGATTTACATATGTATGTATATATACTAACTACAAATTACATGAATAAACAATAGGTTGAATATGTTCGGGCATACGCATTTCCCAAGGTTTGCAGTAATTCACTCAAATTCAACCATAAATATCGATACTGCGATATTAGCGAAGCGGTACACTCAACTCGAACATCGCGACTAAAACAATCCGATAAACTATTCGAAGCGACACGTATCGCACGACAATTTATATACCATAGAGCACAATTCATATTTATTATGGTCACAATGTGATAATAAGCCGACGTGTGCCACAACGAAAATCCCTCCAGTAGCACATTTAACGAGAGCAAAAAAATGATGGCACACAGTAAACATCCGATCGATATGATCACAATTAAAATTTTTAATTTAGGAAATTCTAGTGAACGACCCGTAATGCGATAATAGCGTAGCTGAAAAGTACCCCACATTGTTTTGTACACGGCCACATGATTTGCCACTCCCCATCCAACAAACGGTATCCAAAAATGAGGCACCAAAAATATAAGAAACAGTATGGCATAGATATAATCATCAAACTTATCGGTTGTCTGTAACATTTGCATCCGCTCGTAGCCCACAGTCAAAACTATTAATGACGTTACAATATAAAAAAATATCGCGTAAATAGTTGCCGACGATTTCCAACTGAATGTTATCCGGCCGGGTGACGACCGTGTGATTGGCATCACCGCTAATGCACGAAACAATATCAATAACAATTTATGATCCCGATAAAATTGATCATGAGTCTCGACTGTATCGCCATTGGCCGAATTCAATTGCTGCCGAATTGCTCGCTCCTTCTCGCGTTTTATAATTTCCGGATCAACACCCGTTTTTGATGACTGCTCTTTGCGAATAGTCTCCCACACAATGTTCATATCAGTTTTGAGTAACGCAAAATTAATGGACTCGTCAAAATCTGCTTCGGAAATTCTCATAACTAAGCTTTAAATTTTCACGTTAATAATTGTTTTATAAATTCCCAGACGAATACGCACGACAACACGTCTCACTTGATAGTGGTCAATAGAATTGTTATTGTTTCCCTTTTTATAAACATTAGAAAAGGCGATAAAATTCAAATTAAAAATTAATTGATGGGTTTTTATTATACAAAACTAATAATTTATTGGGTAAACAGTAATTGAAAATTTATAGTGTTTTCCGTTTTTCAATTGTATTTTGGAATACTAAACATAAAGCATTAAAGCGCGAAGACAGGGGTTATAAAATCCAGCCGGTATAATCGTGAAACGTCGGTAATTATTGTTTGCAAATTATTCAGTCTGCGATGTATAAATTGTTCTATAATTTACTATGAGTGCGATTACCCGAAGCAGTCGAAAAATTAAACAACGGAATAAATTACTAAATTAGGTAATTTTACAAATGCTCAAAATCACTGGACAACAAAGCAGCTAGTAAGTTCAACAAATGATTCAAGTGTTATGAGCTCAATGCGGCCAAAAGGTGTCATAGTTAAAACAATTATAGCTCCTTTCACTACTATCGTATGAGCCGTAGTATGTCTACACTAGCTGCAATCTAAACCCTCAAGAGTATACACCCTTGAGTGTTATTGCATATAACATGCATACATGCATTCCAAATTACGCACATGCAAGATGCATCCAAAAAAGCTATGTTGTGATGTTCTATAGCCAAGCAATTTTATTTTTGAAAGTTGATTGCTCTGAATACAAGATCCGTCAGGTTTTGTAAATGCCGCTCGATGACCGAAATTCCAATTATACCCAAATACGCTCAACTTATATTTTATAAAATTCAGATTTAAGTGAAATTTTAACTATATTCATGCATGCTCAAGATTTAAACACCCGTAAAAATTGTTTTGGAGAAAAAAGTATAAATTAATTAAAATGTAAATAAAACCTAAACGTCTTCGAAAACGTGCCACAATTTCTGTTGATCATCTTTATATCTATATATTTTATAACCATCCATTTGCTGAACCTACGACGGGCAATTCAATACAAATAATATGAATAACACTTATTCCGATTTCCGAAAAGCCTTATTTAAGCGGGCATAGAAATATTTCTTCACATTGTTGTTGTGGTCAAACCTATAGCACATATATATAGTCGATAGTATATGAGAGTAAATAGCACAAGATTCCGATGTTGTCCCTTGGATCTTTATACATTTTATCATTTGGATTACTGAAATTATGTTTGCAGATAATCTTAAAGTCTACAGAGCCACAATTATCTTGTATTACATCTATGTAAGATCCAACTATGTTCTGACCAACTACGAACGGAAAAGTGCAGCAGTAATCATATGATTCCAAAACTATGAAAACCACAAAAAAAAACATCATCTTACACGACAGTTTTATTATTACCTGTTATGGCTAAACTCTTTGGGAAGACTGAAATTGTGGAAAAGATCATAAGTTATTTATTTTGGATCAACAAAATTGAGCACACCTATGTTCTAATTTACTATAAGCATATGTCAGTTTTAGACAAAGTTTGCTGTAACGAATAATTCCACAAGTTTCGCGAATCAAAATTTGGCCAAAATTATTGAACAGTTTGTAAAAATAAATTAGCTGAATATGCGCAGTACAAATTGGAACGGATTTGCTGTACACAACTATACTAAAACCTATCTTATAGAAGTAAAGCGCTGGTATCCAGGATATCGTTGCTAATCGTTGGCTTGATAAACATTATTTTAATCTTAAATTGTAATGGACATGCAAACGAATTAAGTATTTCATCGATGGATTAAATATAGAATCATACAAAAAGAATGTCGTGACCTAACCCAATATCCAGTAGTTTATGACAATAAATTGTGCGTATATACACACCTCCTGTAACCCAACTCCCCCCTCCCACTCCAGTAAAAAACATAGACAAACTCAATGTCATAAAGCGCAACACAATAATTGCATGTGAACAAATGTTAATGTTGTGTATATCGACCAACTTTGCTTATTCGAATATGACATTAAACAATTTCGAATCAATTTATTGATTCCTAGTTCAAAATTTTACAACAACAAACTAT
This sequence comes from Tipula unca, assembly GCA_951394425.1. Lineage (NCBI taxonomy): Eukaryota > Metazoa > Arthropoda > Insecta > Diptera > Tipulidae > Tipula > Tipula unca. The sequence continues at coordinate 1,702,599 of OX596381.1, read as the reverse complement.
ATACAATATACATACTACAAGCAATTAGCTATAATTTATGCATAAAATGAATAATACAACAGGTAATTAACTTCCTTGTGAGAATATTGTGGAATACGTATATTACGAAATATGCGTTCGTTAGTGTCACTATAGACTTGTCAAAAAATTGTACAAATTCAATTAAATCAAAATCCTAAAATAAATTTAAATTAGTCAAACCGTAAAACGGATTATCCAGTCAACATTATTGAGTTGGTCTTAGTATCTTACTTATGCGCTCTTGAATTCCCCAGCTTTTTGAAGCCAATGGTATATACACAGATTAGATGACTTTATCCTGGAAGTTCCAAATAGATTTCAATTTTCAAATTCTGTCGAGTTCATCACTCGTGCGTTATATGGATTATTGACGCTCCCTTGTATTTTATATACCGCACTAAAATGACCGTCAACCAACTATTTCCACCATGTATATATATGTTTATCATTAGCAATTTTATGTGTTTTATGTGTTTGATTTATTTAACAAGCATAATGAAAAATATTACACCTTTGCGTGTTACACTCTTGTCTCACGATTTTGCCGTCATTGTGTCGTATACGCGACGATATTTTCGTTATTGTTTTCCCGCACACTAACCATTCCCACCCAAACTATATGTAATACGTATATGTATATATAAGTATTTTTTTTCCTGTCCATAGTTCCATTTTAAAATTTATGTTGAATCGTAATTGCTATTGCCGCACTCGTTTTCAGTTGATTTAAATTCATCGAAATGTTTAGTTTATGCCGTAGTGAAATGTTAAGTTCAAATTTTACTAAAAATGTTGTTAAATCATAAATGTATTCTATTATTTGTGATTATTTTAAATTCGAAAGTGTTGTTTGGTTTGGAAACAGATACCGAGAACGATGCGGATTCGAATATGCCTAGTTTTCGTATTGTTGCACCAAAATTTTTATGCGGCGATACTCAAGCGGACGATTCGGTGCCTACATCAAACGAGATTACAATAACTACTCAAACCATGGGTGGTCAAAAACTAACGTATCGTGTTCAAATATTTTTTATTGTGCTTGGCAAATTGAAGGGCCAACAGCATACGCTGAGCATATGGAAAAGTGTTCGCCAACTACAACGCAAAATTGCAAGTGAAAAAGATGATATATCATTAAAAAATCAAATCAGTATACATAACAGCCAACTGACGCCTGGAGTTCAATATACATTTGAAATTGTGGGTATCGATGAAGCGGGCCGGGAAAGTAAAAGTCAAAATTTTACAATAGTCTATCGGGAAGGTAAATTTGGTACAGAAATTCAACAGGATGGTACGTCGGTGACCGAGGAAGTTTCACTACTATTAATAGGTTCGGAAACCGCGTATGGTGACATGCCGATCATAATTGAGGCACGTTCGATTTGGTGTACGCCAAATACTGATTTTTATATGAAATGGGATATTAAACCGGCGGATAATAGAAACGGATTATTGGATTACTTCAATATCAAAGGGAAATTATTACGAATTCCGAGTGGCATTTTAAAAGCAGACCAAACATATCAAATATCTGTGCAATTATTGAAAAATGAGAACCACAAATTTATAACAAAGGTTAGTATATGTGGCCATGAATAACTTGTATATGCGCACGCTAACATGAAATGAGTACATGCTAATATGAAATATGTGTTATATTTTCAGGCCGAAATGGGGCTTACCATAATGAGCCGTGAATATTCAGCACGAATTTTGCCGGAAATATTAATGATCGGAATAAATAAGGAGGTCGAAATTAATTTAATCCTTAAAGATTCGGACAACACTGGTAATAAATTCAATATAATGTGGACGTGTCAATTAGCCGATGGTACGGCTTGTGAGGATTTTGTTCCATCCGAAACTGGTACGCAAACTATCCAATTCTATTCAAAAGGTAACTATAAGATAAGTGCCGCAATCGAGTTGAACGGTGCGCCTAAAACATTAAGTTCAAATATTACTGTAAATCCCGATATAATTGCTTATCCACAAATACTGAATGTACCGACCAAGGCAATTTCGGTGAACGATAATTTTGAGCTAAACGCAATTATAAATGATTTGGTGCCGAATTGTTATGCCGAATGGATCGTATTGAAAGCGGATGGTTTTAGTTATTTCAACGAAACACAAATTCCTGGTGGCCTAGGTAATATAACAATTCATGATGTGGAGGAAACATTTTTATCGGAGCTCGTCGATTATGGTAATGATACCATAACTCGAAGTATTCCACTAAAAATCCCTAAACAGAATTCTGAATGGGAACCCAAATGGCCGGGACTAAACTCGAATTCAAAATATAAATTTCGTTTGAATATCATTTGTCCCGAACCGATCGACGATGCTAAAACGGAAGAACGTAAAACTATCGAAAGTTTTACGGATGTGGTGATCGAAACAAATGCCCCACCTATACCGCAACCCATGGAAGTTGAACCGCTCGCCGGCGATTCATTAAAAACCATATTTAAATTTACTACTGGTGTGGCCAAAGATCGACCGACTGACTACCCATTGAAATACGTGTTTTATTATGTCATCGACGGATTTGTGATCAATTTAGGTGAATTTTATGAAATTATGATGACCACAACCGAACTCCCATATTCCAAATCTGAAATACAAACTTACTATCAGGTTTGTGATTCACGTGATGCTTGTTCGAATGATGTGCTGGGGCCACATATAAATGTTAGCCTGGTCGAAAATGTTACCGACACCGAGCTTGAATTTAAGAAGAGCTTCATCCAAAAAAATATGGAAACGATGAATTTGGAATCAAGTTTCAATACGGCAATTGCTAGTTTGCTGACGTATCAACACTTCGCCGATAAGAAATACTTCAATGAAATTCAAATGACCACTATCGAAGCCATAAAATCGACGATCGTTAAAATTAAGAACCAAGAGGTTTTTATATATTCGAACGATGATATTTTGTATTTCATAAAGTTGTCGAAAAAAATTTTGGACGTTATAGACTATAAGGAAAAAGATATTTATAAAGGACTTCTGGAACTGCTCGATAACATTGATGATTACAGTACGGCCGATGAATCTGGCCCATCGAAAAGTCGTATGGTTGATTTGTTTGCTGCTATCAGGCGACGTGTGAAGAGAAGTGCAAACAATTTTGCTAATCAGAGAGTAAATCAAAGGGACAAGAATAGGGATAAAATTATAACAGCTCTCGACTTGTACGAGAAAGTATTTGATGACGATGAATTAACGGATTTTGTTAAACGGATTGAGCAAGAAATTAAAATTTTCTGTAAAGAGATTAAGGACGAAAAGACACTGGTTTATGGTAAGGCAGTGCGCTTATAGGTCTCATATTTTTACTAAATTTTTGTTTAATTTTTTCATATACAGCTAAAGATTATGTTGTATTCGAGGCGATCAAAACCTATGATCCATTACTATTTCAAGATCACACACTGGTGATCCCATTCGATAAGTATTCTGGAAAGAAATCAAAATTTCATTTTACCAAAAAAATTCAATTTCCTCTAGACGGAAACTATTGCTTTGCAAAAATTTTCTATCCGAAAAGGAATAATGTCAACTTGGCGGAAAACGAAGATATCTATGAATTCCTCCTATTCCAAAATGGGGAGTTAAAAAAATTTCGTCCCGCAGCTCAGCTGAAAATGGGAAAAAATTTCTTATATGAAATACCGATCATAACAATAGGCGACGGCAAGACATTAACATGTGGAGTCCGGTCTGAAGTGACCGCCGAATGGGATCATACGAATTGTGAGACAACTGACGTTACGGAAAATGTTATAAAATGCCGATGCTTGAATTTTGGACTATTCAGAGCCAGCGAAGACGATCCGAACGATATTAGAACTACGACGTTCGAACCATTAATATCTGATGGTAATTCAAATGATCAAACTGACCCCAAGACGATGACAACGGTTGTTCCAATTGCCACAACCACTATTCGTACAACAACAACAACAACAAATCAACAAAGTACCACTACACTGCTTACGACTACTATTACTGATAGCACGATTTTAAAACAAACTACATCTACTGTAAATGATATCGCTGAGATAGATAAAATTGCAACGAGTACTGAACCAATGACGACTATAATAGTTGAAGTAGGAAATATCACCGAAACTACTGTTAGTAATATTCCTGAAAGCACAACTCTACCAATTAGTAGTAGTACGACCACTAGTATACCACAAACTACGACTCTAATAGTACTTAATACTAATAGTACGATTGCTAATTTACCAGAAATCAGCACTTTCTTACTAACATCTACTAACTCACCAAATTCGGATTTATCGGGTGAGTTGACTTCAGCAACATCTAATCCAGAAATAACAACAGTTTTCGAAGTAAACAGAAATCTCTCTCGAACGAGTAGTCCGAATAGCCCAACAACCCCCGAAAATGTCGAGATAATAAATCAAACCATCAAATCCCTGCAAGTCAAAGATGAATTAACCACAATCATTACCAAAGTAGGTAATAACGTTGCAATCGACAATCAAACGACTGACCAACATATCACGAATGATGGCGACAATAAGGTGAAAACTATTAATGAGACAACTGGCGCAAAAATTATAGCTAATTCGTCAGACGCAGTAGCCGGCACTGATCGAAATACGGCCGCTTCGATTGGTATTTCGTCGGCGCTATCGTTTGTTATATTTTGTGGATTTTTTGGCCTAATATTTGGTGTACTGTATAATAAAAGGAAACGGAAATCAACTACCGTTCAGGAAATTGAAATATCGGTAAATATATAAAACAGGCGCATAACACAAAAATTTCAATTGTAATTTCGTTTCAGACTTCAAGCGTAAGACAACCGTCACAAGGGATACGGTATGCAAGATTTTATGATGCAACGAATATGGGCGGAACCGGCCATTTTGATGATAGTCCGATCAGATAGTTTAATTGTTTGTTTTTTTAAAATTAGTTTTAATAAAGTTTGTCATTATGTAATATGATTCGTCTATATTATGTTCTGTGGAAGACCAGTTAACAAACACTGGTTAGTTCAGAAACATTATATTGCCAAGTTATATAGTAAACGAGGATCCACTAAATAACCAAGCGTGTTAGTATCCACATACTCGTAACGAGTTGTGTCTGTTTCATTTCTAGACATTATAATCAAATAATCAAATCGGTTAAAATTTTATCGGTTTACCGAAGAACGGATTGTAAATGTACATATGTATTTAATTTTAATTATAGCAAAGAAACAAAAGTTTTATGTAACTTTTTATTGCTTTACTAGAAAATACTCTTATTGAGTTAAGAAATTTACTATTTAGTTCCGCATGATGTCACTACTTAACCGAATAACTTGGAAATGATAAAAATTGCGTTTAGTTTCGTTTAGTACAATAGATGGCATTACAATAAATTACTCATATAAAGCGATGTTGTGAACCAAATGTGTTAGTATACATACTTGTAAAGAGATGTCTCTGTTTCATAGGCAAATCGTTGAATTTTTAAGTTCCGTTTATAAAATGTAAAATGGAAACCTTTTGGTGTCACAACTATCATTCGTAACGAGTGTAAATCTATAGATAATTCAACTATTATTTCAGAATAAAATTAATTAATTTAATTTATTAATAATTAGACGTATGTATATTTAACATTTTATTTATATGGCATTTTAAGGGCTCATTTTAACGATTCTAACAAATTTTAAATACTTTATTGAATTAGGTTCTGATAGGGAATTTTATATAAATGTAACATAAATCTGGAGTGTGAATAGAATAGTAAAGATTAATAGAAAACTCTCAAGAAAATTAAATGCTCAATGTTTGTTAAACTTTAGAGTGTTAAAAATTTGTTGAAAAATTATTTTAACCAAGGTTGGGGCTATCCTGCAGTGATCATCAATTTGTACAAAAAATTAATGGCTATCTAGATAAGCAACGTTACGCTGTAAAATCAAGTTTAATTTGACTCAACTAAAAATATTTCTTAATATTACTCAAATAAACTGATTAGTTTCAAATTTATTAGTGTACATATTCAAATAGACTTATGCAAGTGAAGTTCATGCTTGTCTTATAGTCAAATTTTGTTTGATATTGGCTCATTTCAGCATACGTTGGTGTTGTTAAAAACAAATTCTTCCTCTTAAAAATCTGGGGTAGAATTCCACAACATTTTCGGTGACTGTAATTTTGGTGATAGCAAAAATGTTGATCACCGTATAAAATACCAAATTGTCTCCAAAATTACAGTTACCTTACAGTTACAGATACCTACCCCTGGTTAAGCATCGCAGCATAGAGTGATTTATAAAATTATAGTGAAACAGCGGTCCAGACTTGATGGCCTCAATTACCGGGTGATTGTCTTCAAACTGTGTCTCCCATTTCCGTACCCTTTTTTAACCAACTATCTCCAGACATTCTCAATTATTTTAAGGACGAAATGAGGTGGCCATGATATAGGTAAGGTTAGGTTTTTTATATTTTTTTCGAGCATTTTGCAACAGGAAGTTCTTTTATGGAACTGTTGATCTGGATTAAAATCCAGATCAACAGTTCCATAAAAGAACTTTCCAGGTTATAATGACGTCTTCTCGACTATGGTTTCTATACCCAATCCCTTCGTGAAAATAGTCATTTAGGCCATCAGAATCATCCAGATTAATTTTTTTTCCTGTGAAAAATGACAATTTTCCACCAGTTCGTCCATGCCTTGCTGTTCTTTTTGAGCAACTGCGTAAAATTGCGTAAACGCAATGGAGCGGCAAAACATATTCATGAACTAAAAATAATATCTGAAAAAATGACGTCAAATAGATTAAGTCTTTAATAGTTCCCATTTTCTTTTTCTTCTCTGGCCATTTAGTTGGTTGTCGAGCTTTATTCAAAATTTTTCTTCAGATATTTGATATTAATAAATTAATTGACTGTTAACTACTTTTTTTTTTAAATGTTATTGTGAAACTAGTTTATTGCTTTCTCCGGTTGAGTTTTCGCCATTTTTATTGCTGCCTTTTCATTGGAAATTTTGGAAATTCAGCCAATTGCAAAAATTTGGAGATGATGTACCATCACGGATAAAATAACCGAAAATGATATAACGACTGAACTACAAATCGGTAATGTTATATGTGTTCAATACGATTCATTTGTAAAAGCATTGCAAGATTTGACAGAAGTAAAACAGGGACAATTAAATTCAGAATTGGTGGCCGTAAAAGTTGACCAAATCCAGTCAAATCTTGAAAGAAAATATTACGGCCCAAAACGAAATTATGATGAAAACGATAAGCGATTTTTGCAAGTAGTCTAACAGCTTCATCATCATTTACTACTTCAATAAATATTGATTCCAAAATAAAATTGGTCGTGCTGGAAATACAGTTACAAGTAAAGGACTACAAAGAGAATGTGGTAAGTAGGGAACGCAAATTTACCGAAATTTTCCATTACCGATAAACGGTAAAAAAATGAGATTGAAACCGGTTACCCGGTAAATCGAAAACTTACTAAACAAATTATTAAAATGAAATATACGCATACTTTGATAACTAGTTCAAATGTAATCAGTACCAGATTATTGGGTACTCCGGGCCTTGGGCCAGTATATTAAATGAAGTGTTTCCTTACAAATTTCTACCAAAACTCCACGAACTGCTATTCAATGTTCATTCAATATGTCGCAATTGGGATTCGAATCCGACACCTCCGAATCCAAACGTCACTGCTTTAATCACAGTGCCATTTACTCGGTATAATTTCAATTAAAAATGTAAAATTTGGAAAATAGCCCAAACACCCCCCATCTTTCTCTATTTTTTTGAATTTCAAATATTGGAACTACAATTCTAAAATTTCCACTAATCAAATTTTAAACATTATACCATTCTTTGTTTAATTTTAATCTTCAGGATGGTATACGGGAAATTCCGTTTCGAAATTTTAAAATTTATTTAAAAATTTAAAAGCTGCTGTGAATTGGTAAATTTCGAGGTAAATTCAAGACTTTCGAAATTTACACAATCTGGAAATTAAATTTACAAAAATATCAGTTTTTGTTTTTGTAAAACTTGTGATCTACATTTTATATAAATTTTGTGTAATAATTTTGACAATTTCGAAATAATTTTCTTTAATCGGAACGTGCGTGTACATTGTTTGTTGCTAACCAAACAAAACTATATTAGCTTGAGTAGGTCTTGTCTGATTTCAGATTCTTAATTTATGACTAACTTTAAAAATGTAGCAAATTTCTCCAAAATTTTGTTTAAATTGTTGAATATCAGCACAAGTGGTTAAGAAATAGCATTGGTAGATGTAGATGTGTATAGTACTAAAATATATGGTTGGTTTAAAAATCCCATTACAAACAGTTTCCGACTTATGTATATATGCTCGTTTTGTATACAAATATTTAAAAATATTCAAAACTGGGTTAGTAGTTTGATTTTTGTTCTCGAAAACTCATTAAATTCTGTATTGTGTAAAATTACCAAATTTACCGGTTATAGTTGTAATTTTTTTTACCGGTATTTCCGTAAGCTAAATTCGACGGTAAAACCGGTTAATCGATTAATTGTAATGCGGTCCCTATAGTGGTAAGATACTCGTATTATGATCGTACTATGGTATTCTTATAATTCTTGTTTAACTTGTTCAGCTTGTTTTGATTAGATTACACAATCCCTTTGGTTTTTGCTTTTAAGAGAGATGCGAAATAAGAAGTTAATGGATTTGCCAAGTCTATATTAAATAAACTGCTGTCAGATTCTTTTGCCCAACAAATATGGTGGGGTAGATAAGCCAATGCAAACTGACAATTACAGTTTAATTTTGGAAACTATTTTTTTTTTAAATATAACAATATTCTGGAGTTGAAATATGTAATAAGAACTGAAAAGAACCTTAAGGTTCCTTTTATAATAAAGGCAACATTTGCCAGGCGGTTGAGGATTTTGTTAAACGGATTAACATATTGGATTGTTATTAAATTACAATTTAATTCAAGTTTATAATCTAAGAATAATTGAAAAGCCGAATATTACATCGCCAATAGTATAAATGACCGAAAAGGCAGACATTTGTATAGCTCTGAAGTTATAGCTTGGTTTGCTATACATTCAATAATATGTCGTAAATATAACCAGTTTTGAAGTCGGCGATAAGACATACTTTAAAGCCACTTTCCAATCCCTCACATAGCAACTCCACACGAAAACTGGTCTAGCACTGATGCAAGACAATTTTTCGTGTGTTGTACTATGTGAGTGCTGAGCAAGGTCTACTAAAATTTGGTATCAAATTTTTATTTTATTTTATTTTTCGAAATTATTTACGTTCGATAGTTATCAGGCAGCTGGAGTTCGAATCCGAATTGTGGAGAGACTTTTTAGATTTTGAATTTGGTCGAGTTTTGTATAGTGCCTGACAATTGGGTAACCGTGAAATATTAAGTCAACAACAATCGCCTCTTTTTAGAATTTACTAATATACTATTCAATATTATTATTTAGTACATATGTATATTTAATATATCTGCAATTAAAATATACCATATAGGTATTTACTGAGTATAGTCATACGAAAAACCGAACGATCGACAGATACATTATATACGAAAGAAAGAAATTATTTTGTTGGTCTTCCATTTTTACTTTGTTCGAAGAAACAGTCAAAAAAAAAACTAAACTGTATGTACATATACACATAATTATTGTATATGGTTGTATTTATATAAATTTGTAAGTGTGTACATTAATTTCATTCATAAACACATAAAGTGTATAAATCGAATTGAACAACAACAAGTACAGAATGTTGCCCGATAACCTCACATACATATGCATATCCGTACAATAAAATATACAGACACTGATATAATAATGTTTTGTTAAAGGTTTAGTAACGTATTAGTGAGCGTCGTCGGTTGATCGTATTTTCTGTGTGTTTATTCTGTGTCTAAGATCTTCTTTCATTTCTTTTTTTTTTTTTTTTTTTAATCTTTAGATTTTTTGTATATACACAGTTTTGTGTGTTAGGTTCTAGGTAGTCTTAAATTTTGTGCACATCTGTACTGCGATAAATTTCGTGTCTGTGTACAAAGTATGTGTAGGCAAATTAATTAATCTAATTAGTTAGATAGTTTGGTTTTTTCGGGTTTCTGTTGTAAATTGTACTGATAACAGATTATTTTTGTATTCAACTTCTTATCAATTTTTTTTTTGTTGTGTGGTGATCTTAAGTGTAGATATTTTTTTGTGTTTTAATAAAATCGGAGGAGTTTTGTATTTTTTTTATGTTTATGAATTTGTGATATATAAAAAAAATATATTTATTAATAGAAGTGAATATTTACACATATATGTACTCATAATGCAATATAATGTAGATATAGTTTGATGTGTAGTGGAATTTAATATATTATAATTTTTTTAGTACAATAAATAATTAGTTATACGTAAAATTACACAAATTATTTGGATTACTCGAGTGCAGATAAATAAAAAGGATACCCAACTTATGATACACGGGTGGTGAGGATCTTTCAATTTCAATTTCTTAAACACCGATACTCAATTTGATACCAAAAAACAAAAATTTCATTCGCTGACTGGTTTTTGTGTCTATGTATGTGTTAGTTTTGCGGCATATAATAACGTGAATCATGTTTATGAATGAATTTTTTTTTATTTTTAGTGTTTATTTATTTTGATTATATTGTGACTCGCGGTGTTCTTAGTATGGAATTAAATAGTGGTTGTAAACATTTTAATTGAAGTTTGTCTGATATTTTATGTATATGTGCATTAGAATGCTCGTTCCATTCAATTATAGCTGACGTAAACAAATAGTTTATTAATGTGTGATACTGATACTTTAGTCGTTTTGTCTAGTAATTTGTTGTTCATTTTAATTGAGATGTTGAATGTTTGTGGCAGTAATATAGGAGAGGACGTTTATTGCAGTAACATAAATAAAGGCCTCATTTGTTTTATTCAAAATTGATTTGAAATTCATATAAATTTTAAAACGTTTCGAAATATATTCAATACCAAGATCCTTAATACATTCAAATTCGAATATACATGTAATAGTTTTGTAAAAAGTCAATTTCAAATTGGAATCAGGGTCTAAATTAAATACACAGATAATTTTCGGGTTACCGCAACGCTAACAAAAAACGAACAACCAAAAACACAAATTTTAATTAATTTTCAAATTTCGATGGATAATTTGAACTAATCTTAATACACATTTAATTTTATTTAGTCATTCGATTATTGAATCTAAATCATGTATCGTGTAAATTTTAATGTAGATTTTTGATCAAATTTGTGAGGGGCTTGATTATGATTTAAAATTTTTCGATATCGCAAGCACAAACATTTTTCAACAACATGTTCTGGAACTTAACACAAAAAATTAATTGAAGAGCGTTCGAAACGTCTTGGGTGCGGATTAATTGAAATTTCGTCAATTCTTCCACAAAAGTTTTAAAAGTATATCATTTGTTGGGATAATATGTTTTAGACTTACCATATACATTAGTCGTGTTTGTTAATTCAAAAAATTTTCTTATTGGAATGAAGTTCTGGATAGAATTTTCTCATTTTTTCAGTTAAAATCCAAATGAATTTAATATTTTATCAATAAATAAGATACATTTAATCTTAAACTACACATTTTAATTCACTATTATCGAAATAAAATCAAATTTAACTTTATTTTTCAATGTTCTGGATAAAACATTGGTTTTTTCAAGTTCGCGATAAATTCATAGTACACGAACTCGAAAAAAAAGGGAAATTTTAAAAGGAAATATTTTAAACAAATATTTTTCATTGTTTTATGCTTGATACTTGTATTATTTCACAATAGACGTCAAAAAATATAGTTAGAAGTTGAAATTTATTCAAATAAATAGAGCTTAAATTAAATATATTGGTTAAACTAAAAAAAAATTCCCAGTATTATTCCCGATGTTCTTATAGAACTTGAAGTTCTGTTAATAAAAAAACGCACCAATTATCAGTTCGGATCAATTTAATGATGATTATAATGTTGGCTGTACCCCTTCGTATTTTTAAAAATAAAAAAAAAAGAATTAATTTTTGCGACAACTGGCAAGCCATCGTCATAAACAATTTATAACTTCTGTTCCACTTACTAAATATTGATGCGATTTTTTGTGTTATATCCATTCGAGTATGCTTAATGTTATGATGTTAAGTATTGAACCCGGCACTATCACCGTGTACACACCGGGCGTTGCCGTTGAAATAAGTCTAATTTGATTAATTGACAGTTTACAACTTTAAATATTCATAGTTTAGTTAAGTTTTTGTGTTTTATGGGAGTTTTAAAATAATTATTAAAATGGAAAAGTATGCGTCAATTTTGCTCAAGACAAAATATTTATGGAAATGTATATTTTTGAAAACTCTACCAAATAGGTCAACAAAAGTCTACAGTATTACTCTTGTCGCGAGCAGACTTATTGTAGACTTTTTTGTGTTATGTCAATATGTAAAGTGTTTGTACAACAACCCCAGAATTTTGTGGGCTCGCCAGGAATTTAACACAGTAAATTATTGAAGAGCGAATGTAATGTCTTGGGTGCGGATTAAGTTAAATTTCGTTAAATTTTATAGAATGGGTAAAAGATAAATGGCCATGTTATTTAGAGCAGATTCCACAAAGAAAATATTTAAAATCTTAGCTAAATCGGCGACTGTCAATTTGCCAACATTTTTGCCAACAGCCATTAACAGGATATCTGGAGTTCTATAGAAGACTTAACGTGAATATTGTGAATTCCGCATTTATTCTAAAATTGGAATGGACGATTATAACTATATATTGTTGTAACCTATTCAATTGGTAGGTGATTGTGAATAATAATATATTAATTTTATTTACTTTTAAAACGGGCGAGAACATAGAATTTATTCACCTCAAATTTAAAATTTTAAACGCATATATAATTTGAGTTGAAATATATGTAGAAGGAATTATTAAAACTTGATCAATATGTGTATAAACTAAACTATACATATAATACAAAGGAGACTATACTCGTATATGTATATATAGTTTGGTTTAAGATTGAAAACCACAGACAACCAAAAAGTTACCTTTTTGAATGCGTCTATCAAATTTATCCCACCAAATGCGGTATTATGTATGGGTATGTACATCAATTAAAAACAAAAGGACAAAGGCATTCGATTAAAATTTTCCACTAAAAATTACCTTATAGTTGAATGAAAATCGTATCAAATTTCTTTTTAAATATGTACACTTAATACACACACACACACACACACATATCAGTGATAGCAAGAAATTGTTGGTTTCGATATTAAAAACATACAACATGCCCAGTAACAGCAGACCAATTTTTTTTTTGTTGTGTGTATGGGATAAGATTTCCGTTCGCAATGTGGAATATCGAGTCAATTAAAATTGGAAATTGTCAACTTTAAAATAATATCGCCATTGTCAAAATCACCAATATTGTTATTCTGACATCATGCTCGAATACATATATGTAAAAAAACATCAAACGCAACTACATTAAAATTATTAATATAAAGGTCGCGTTTTAAAAATATAAATGAATAATTTTCAAACGACCTTTCTATTAATTTTTAATATTGGACATTAGCCAAATATCGTTCAACAAATTCAAATATGCATAGTTTTAAAAATATAAATTTTTTGGTTTTGAAAAAACATTTTTTTTTTAATGTTGTGTAGAAGTGTATATTTGGTAGATATATAAGCAAATTACTAATTTTACTCTTTAGTATACAATACTGGCATTTATATAGCACCAAACAAGTTCAATGTCAAAATTCCCATCAACCTATAATAGCAACGGGTTGGTTTGGTTTAGGGCCAGATCTATCGGTGCAAGTGTTCCATAAACTGTTTGACTTAAGGAACAATCTATCCATACATATTCTGATTTTTATGAAATTATATAAGGTTGACTCGGAATCATCTCAAATACTGTATTCATAACACAGAATTGTATCAATTTTGTAATTAAAATGATTAATGATTTTGAATCCGCGGGCTCATGTTTTGCAACTATGCGGTCTACGGTATTACCGCAACAAGTTTGGTAGTAAAAGTACGTATTATAATATTCCGGTAATTTTAAACTATATTTGAGTGCCTCGTTTTTCATAAGGAGTGCAACAAAAATGTCTTATAAATAGCTTACTTCAACAATAGTTTTTTATCTTATCATTTAATTAAAAATGATAAAGAAAAAATAATTGCTTCGACAATCTATATATAAAATTATAGGTAAAGATATAACAAACAAATATAATACACATAAAAATGTATGAATGAACATTAGAAAATTAATTGTTAATATATAATCGGCGGACTCGTGTGTAAAATTGTTCGTTCGCCTTTTATCAAATCTTAGTGTTTCAAGTATGTCTTGAATTCATTTTAAAGTTGAATCGGGGTTCGGAAATTACTTCGGTGTTTGTATCAATAAATATGAACTATAATTCAATTGCATGGGTTTATCTTGATTCTTTAGGTGAGTGCATATCGCCTATATGTATATATGTATATGTGGAGGCGATACAATCTAATTGTTTTTGATGTACTTTTGCATGAATAACTGAAATTAAACTTTGGCAACTAATTAATTTTTCAAAAATAAATGAAGTTTTAGTACAAAATGTTGTTAACGGAAGGAAGATAGGGAAAGAATTTCTTCTACTACCTTTCATCCGAAGAATGCAAAGTTTAATAAATTTCAGAAAATGGCAATCAAAAAATGTTCTCCAACACTTGAACATTTGGCAAATCAATTTAATAAAAAATTTCACTTAACATTAATGAAGAAACCAAGGATACATCACCTTACATCCCATTTCATATTACGAAAAGTTACCAGTGTTCAATTGAAGTCGCAGAAAAATTAAATTTCGATACTAAAGTTTAGTCGACCTTTCCATGCACTCACATAGTAAAACACACGAACTATTGTCTAAAATTGAAGTGGGATAATTTTTCGTGCGTTTTACATTACCAAGCAATCGGCAAGATCGACTAAAATTTGTTATCAATATTTTGTATATTGATAAAATAATCAACAAAATAAATAATAAATCAACAAACATGCCAAAAATCTTTATTTTCGTGAAAATTATCATTACTCGTAATAGTTTTTAGTTGTTCAAAGAGGCCGACCTGGAATGAATCAGAACTTCTTAACAACATAAACAAAACATTGTAAATGCAAATAAAATTCTAGAACTTTACTCAAATTCAGTTCACACTCATGTTAGGTATTAGTATAGTTAAGTTTAAAAATTTATTTATATGTTTTGCTCAACATCAATTATTTTTAAATGAATCAGATATCCGTGGGTTTTAATTCCAGTTTGAATCAATTTTCGTTCAAAATAAACTTAACTTCTTTTCAAATTTCTTATTTTTTCTAACAGTTTAACGTCTGTATACTGTGATTTAACTATAGTTTAGCTGTTGGATGTACTTATATACAAGCAACAAATAAATCAGAGCAGTAAAGAATTTGATGGCCTACACTATATATAACCTTCAAGATAAGACAAAGTGGAACTTGTATTAACTAACTATTTTTTGTTTGTTTTTATCGAAGGGGCCATAGCATAAATTGCAATAAAGTGGAGTGGATAAAATTTAGTTCCACTGATTATAGTTGCAACTTTGAGGTGTACATACTTAAAATTTTACCTTTTAATTAAACCCTGAATAAGAAAAATTCCATACAAACATCTGTAAGACTATCCTTTTTTAAAAATCTATTAGAATCTATTCATTCAGTCACAAATCATCTGCTTTCGAAATCAAATAATAAAATAAAAATAATAGTTTGAATAAAACTCGAATAAAATTTGAACTATTAAATGTGGCTATAGTCAATGAGTAAAACTTGAAATACGAAAGGGAAAATGCAATTCAAATTTTGGTTAAATTCTATTGAAATTGAATTACAATTAAATTGTTATCAAAATAGAGTCAATTTTAAATTCTATATATGTATATACATAGTCAATATGTAATCAAAATTTATTTGTAATCAAACAAGTAAACCAAACAACAAAAATGCAAGTCAATTGTATTCAAACTTTGTGTTTCTCATCATTGTCATTCATTTCAATCCCATTCAAATTTTATTAAACCCAATGAGATGATTTACAATTGAGGTAATCATTTCGTTTAAAATTAAATTTGATTCAAATTTTATTTACTTAAATTTAATTTTACTCAAATTTTATTTACTTAAATAATATCCATATATTTCTAATCAAAATCTGTAGTAAAATTTAATTGAAGATCACACTCTTAGATTGAGTTTGAAAAATAGATAGTTTTGAAATAGTTTTGAATATTTAAATCAATATGATCCATAGGTCATTTATTAATCCCGGATTTATTTGTTTAGCTCGAGTTAAGTTAATCCAAAATTTTGGTGTATTGTACTTTCACCGCAAGTACGTGACTGATTATTGATGTAATATGACTGCTTCTATGATTAATTTATTGATTGATTTGATTAATTTAAATAAGTTAGCAACATTCTATCTTCCAATGCAATATGAATCCTCTTTGGAATGGAACCGACATGTATTTGTTATTCGTGAATACAGACGTTTTTGGAAACATATTTTTTTGGAAAATATTTCTTATGCAGAAATATGATTCAATGAAGAAAACTGAGCATTGGACTGTATATTTGAATTCTATACTGCTCCTTGGATGTGGTATATAAATATAATCGAATGATATTATAGCTGATGCTCCTTTGATCTGTAAACGATGTTGGGCCTCTTGAGCGTTTCAGCATATTTTAGTATAAACCGGTGGTAAAGTAATTTAACATTCCAGTCATTGGTTGAGTGCCTTTGATTAAATGTGGGCCTGTTCAATTAGGCGTGACCTTTAGGTTGAGAAAATGTTAACATCGAACTATGCGATCATTTGTGGGAGCAATTGCCCAAAAAACGGTTCTAAGTGGATTTCACTTAACGTTTTATATGAATACTTCCGTACAGGTATTGATTGTGGTGGCCAGTTATCTGCCGATAAGACTTATATCATGAAAATTTGAAGATAATGATAAAATTATGATCCAATTGTATGTGAGGACACGAGCTCTGCCGATTGATAAAAATACAATAAAATGGAGAAGTTGATATAGGTGCGAATGCGCATTTCCCGTGAGTATAATTGAGTCGTATAGTTGGGTTAGGGATGTGCGAGAGAATTTGAAAATATGTACTTTGTATAGGCCACGTCGTCCGTCAACTCTTCGTTACTGACTCCTGCTGTATATAATATATGAGCATATATATATATAAATATGTATATACTCATCCATATAGATCATACTCATTTTTATTAACCAACAGCTGCTGCCATATTTTGTTGCACAAAATCCTATCTTGTTATATACGAGTATGTTTTCTTTATATACGATCTTTGAAATAATGTCAAATCGATGTATGTACCAGAGTTATTTAAAGAATTCATTTTAATTTTTTTAAGAAATTATTTTGTGCATATGGAATTGAAAATGCATTTTCAAAAAAAAAACTCGATGCGATGTTTACAAGATTCAAAAATAAAAAAATAAAAAAACTAGAACATAAATTATAGTATGACACAAATATTTATATTTAAAGACGAATTTTTAGTTTTCGGTTTGAGACTGAATATCAAAAAAAAAAAAAAACCAAACCTCATGCAATGTGAATTTTTTCTTTTAAGACAGAGAAGATGTATGATATGTATATCTATAAACGATCTAATTTCACCCTCACCAAGTATGTTTTGTTGTTGTTGTTTTCTTAAGGGTCGGGTTGTTTTGTTAGGTATAAAGATTTTGTTTGTGTCTAGAGTAATTTTCTCATTGGGATCAGGTTATTTAAAAAAAAATTGTTTTGGTTTTTCTCTTGTTTACCTACACATACACACGGATTTTAATACAAGACATTTATAAAACTGCTGTCAGTTTTTTATTTCAATGTATTATTTTTGAGTATTGGCAGTGCAATGCTGCCGTTAACGAAATATTAAAAATTAGTGTATTATATACCGAGAGTATCTATACACCTGCTAAGTCAGTGTGTTCTGACCTTTGTCTTAAATACATATATATATATATATATATATATATATATATATATATATATATATATATATATATATATATATATATATATATATATATATATATATATATATATATATATATATATATATATATATATATATATATATATGTATATATATATATACATATATGCATACCTAGTTACTTAATTATCTTCATCGCGGAATAAACCAAATACATATTTCATTTTTGTCTATATAATTCGCATCGCTTGACATTCAAATTTAATTTAATAATTCGGTTCGACACAGTTTCTCGTTTAACTTTAGCATCACCACACATACTCATCTACGAGATACACTACTGTAGATAATCAATTTTGTGTATATAGTTTATATACATACTATAGTATCTTGCATTTTTCTTTTAGTCTATGGAGGTTGAAATCAGTTTTTTAATGGGTAACCATTAAGGTTGGATCAGGCAAGGCCGACGACAATGAGAAAAAATATTTACTCTAAAATTTTTTTCGTTGGTCCAAAATACCAAATTCATGCTCGGTATCAAATATTTAGTATAATAACAACCAATTTTGAATATCTGAACCAATTTCATAATGGATGGATGGATTTTTACCCATTACCGCCAGTTTCTACATATAACAAATCTTGCTAGATTATGAAAATAAAATTGAAATACCGAGAGAGCGCGAGCAACAACTGTTTTTATTTGATCGATTCGAATCCCCATTAATTGGAAACCAGTTCATCTTTTCAAATAAACAAATATTCCGTCCGGATTTTTATACTGATTCGAACCAATCATTTTTTTTACACAGATTTATTTGTTTGGCACTGCTTCTGGATTGTTAGCTTAGCTTCGTTTCGGTTCCTTTGTCAATTTAAAGTCGATTACGCGTAGATTTATTTATAATTTAAGATACCATGAAATTTAAGATTATATCTACTATGGTTAAATGGCTAGTAACGAATGAATTAGACGCCCACATTCATCCCACGATGTGAGTCAGAATATAGAAGCGAGTAAACAAACCTCGTTATTTTGAATACAATTTTAGTCGAACTGTGTTTGATAAATTTAGAACAAAAATATTCATACAACGTTTTTTGATTTTATTTCTAGGTACTAGAAATGGAATTGGAATCATACGAGGATTTGGCGGATTATTCGCTTCAAGAAGTACCATTTTATGAATCAAGTGATAATAAAGTATACGATTTATCGATGAATTCAACAACCACAAACAAATCAAGCCTTAAATATAATGAATTCAATAAAAAAAGTCATAAAAAACCAATTAAATCAGTAAGCTTCTTGCCGACGTACGTTGAGGTAAGTTAAAATTTGTATTCGAGAAATGGTTTTTGGATTTTATATAAAAAAAAATTCTTTATTGTTCTATTCTTCATTCTAAATATATACATATATATAAAGAAACGTGCTTCTTGTCAATAAGTAAAAAAAAAATGTAAACGTTTTTGTTGTTCATCGTTTTCGATTCAAGCCAATCAAATGAATGAATTTAATGCTGATATATATTGATAATTCTATAAAATAATTTCAGGGGTTTGAAGGTGGACCACCAATACTGTTAAAAGAGGAGCCCGAAGATGTACCTCTTAACATGCAGAAAGTTCCTAGTTTATCGGATTTATCCGATCAGGAAGCGTCATTGGGTAAGTCAAAAATTAATTTGTTTATACATTTCTGTATGTCTTGAATTGAAATACGATAAAAAGAAATGTAAATGAATATGTAATTAATTAATTGCATGTGGCTTGGTTTTTTTTTATTTAACCGAAGATATAGGTGGCATCTAATCGTTAACATTTAAAACATCAAAGTGGTATAATATGGGTCTAAACTGTTATATTCTTTTAGTTCGGAACAGTTTTTACTAGATGGCACTACAAATATTTTTGGTATTAATTTTAATTGTTCTGTGTCTCTGGTGAAATGTATTTGAATTTTTCGTAGTGACACCTATTAATCAACATGATAAAAAAGTAAAGTGGAATAATTTTTAAAATTTTAAGTTTCAAACAAAAATATTTTAGTTGTGTAACTTAGCCAAGATGTCACTATTAATGCATTACTTTTCAAAATTAGGTACAACTTGTCCGTTGGTTAATTGGCATAATCTTAACCTAATTTGATCCCAAAATTGCAGTTTTAAAATTGATTTTAAATGAGTTAAATAAAATATGTTTAACAGTAATTTTAAGAAGATGAATTTAGAGTAAAAATAATTTTTTTAATTCAAGTTAATATGTATTAGCATTAAAGAATCGAATATTAGAGAAATTTGAATTCTTTCATTCAGTCATATTTTGTGCTAAAGTCGAGGTAATCATTAGGCATGAAGCATGAATGAAGATTCAATTTGTATACCGGTTTTTACTAAACGCTGGAGTATCGGAATTAAGCACTTGTTAAGAGTTTCATTTATATTAAATAATGATAAGTGTAAATCCATAATTGAAAGCATTTTACTTCTGCACAAAGACGGTTTGCTTCTTTAGTGTTTTGAACAAATTTTGAACTTTTCTATTTCATCACGATTTTGATCAAAATCTTCGCAAAAAAAACAACAACAATATTGAGTATAACTGTGAGAAACAGTCCAAATCATTTCTTTACTAATTTGCATGATATTTTATAGGCGCGGGATTCAAAACCAAAAAAAACCAGCAAAAATGTTATTAATGTTTTTTATGTTCGTAATTTTATCAATGAATATATACATACGACAGTTTTATGAATGAATTGAGATTGAGAAGAAAAAGAACAACAAACGCTGTACGCAAACGAAAACGAAGAAAGAACATAAAAAACGCGAAGATGAAGATCATACAAAGATGATGTGCCTATGGTGTGGTCAATAAACTTTTTACCTCGAGTTTCTTGTTTTTTTTGTTTTGTTTTTGTTTTTGTTTCTTGCGCTCGTTTTTCATTGTACATATATGCATTGACTGGTGGACGTACATACGCTAGAGTTGAGCTCTTATAAATACTTACATATTATATATATTATATACTCGTAGCAGAAGAGTTGGGAATAAACATAAATGAGTAAAATCATAATTATACATATTTATGGTTATTACTAATTGAACCGGATATCGATTAATAATATTATGTTTGATGGTATGTGCTTTGACGTGTATATATATTGTCAAATGAATGTAAAAGTATATGCGGTGTTTAGATATTTATTTTAGTCAAAATCGAATGTGATATTAAAATCACGATTTTCCTTAGGTGATTGAACTTGCAAGAGGAGTTCTAATCAAGCAACCTATATAGACTCTTATATGAGCTGAAGCGAAAATGTCTTCAAATATGTTTATTGGCATTGGAAGTTTCATAGTTTATTTGCTCTAATAAAATCCTATATATATGTATATCTATCGTGTTGAAGTGTCTATTCAAATACGAAATTACAAATCGTCTGTGCGGACAAAGCGAATTCATTTTTATATTAAGTCATATGTTGATCTGTCTTTTATTATCGATCGAAATCTCTTTCTTGATCGTCTATACAACACAAATTTTTATAATCAGTATTGTATTTAACTGCAGCTTGTTGTTCGATTTTTTAATGCAATCGCAAGGCATACATCTAAATTCGCGAACAATGTTACACACAATATTATATAAAATATATACTATATGTATACTGTGGTTAATTAATAAAAATGAATAATCATTAAAAATCACGTATTTTAATTAATTAAGTAAATTTTTTGTTTTGCTTTTCTTAATTTTTTTTTCTCACAAACAAATTTAAATAAAATTCGATTTTTTCGTTTTCTTATAAATTTATTACCAATAACAAAATGTCGCGACAGCAAAAAATAAAAAATTCAAAAATACAGACAAATAAAAATAAACAACTTGATTTTGGAAGTAATCTGCAATAATTGGATACATTTAAGATTAATATATATAAATACATATTATCTTAATCAGAAATTGGCGCAGAGATTTTAGAAAACGGTTTTGTTATACATATATACATATACTCGTATCTGAGCAAATAATACGAGTTTTATGGAGGGGTTTTCGGCACTATTCATGTATAAATTAATTAAACTAATCACCTAAATATTTATAGGATCAAAAATTATTCAAAATTTCACCCTCTCTATGTATATCGTGACTAAAGAATTTTTGTTCGACCCTTTATATTTATGTACAATTATAATAAACAAATATGATATGAGCTTTTTTCAAGTCTTTTATCATAATTACAGTATTTAGGTAAATAATATTTACTATTATCCCTCTAAAAGTGAAACACTAAATTGTAAATTATTTTCAAATCGTATTTTGATGCCAAAATTTAAATTTAGTTTTAATTAAATTTAGTATTGGAGGTTTTATTAATGCCATCTTAAATTATTCATAAATAACAAAATATCTATGTTGCTAATTGCTATTATTTAGGCATGCCAGCGCCTAGGTGGCATAACAAGTAGTTTTATTAAGAATGACAAAATGCCTGGCAATTAATTTTTCAGAAACATTTTATGAGAACCCCTTGACCTCGGGTTTCAAATTTTCTAATTTTAGATGTTTTAGTTTTTGAGTTACAGAATACATAGTACAGTACATACGTAATTGTTTGTATACAGATCTCCAAAAATGATCAATTTGGACGCTAAACTTGGTATTTAATTTTCCCTGAACATATATTTTTAGAATGTTTTATTTTATTTCAATTTACGCAATGTTTTTGCCAAGACCAATTAGCCAACGTTAGTCCAGTTCCATCTGTATATTATATAAAAAAAATTTATTTATATTTATTTATTGTTTTTTATATTCTTTTTATAACTTTTTAAAAACAAGTTTTACATTTTTTATTTGAAGATTTGTTTCGTTTTCTGTTTCTTTTACAACAAATTTGTTAAGCTTGGGAAAAGAGTCGCGTGGCTTGAACGAAACAGAAAAATAATAATAATTCCAAGTATGAAAACGGAAAATAAAAGACATAAAAGAAAAAAAAACTTGTATCTTACAGCAGCAGCAGCAACAGCAGAAGTATTTCATCATTATTATTATTATTAATCTAAGTGTGGTACAATAATCACTAGTTCCAGCTAAGATTATATTAAATAATAAGATTTTCTTCTTTTTGTTGTTCGCGCGCGTATATACATATGTATATATATATGTACATATGTGTAGCTATCGCACGGAATCTTAGTACCAAGATTAACTATATAGCAATCATCTTCTCGTTGCAATTCAAAACAAAACTTGAAATGAGTATACTTATATACATAAATCTTAATAGTTTTTATATATTTTATCATGGTTGTTATATTTTTTGTGACTTTTTTGTGATTGATTAATTTATTTTTATGATTATTCAACAATCCTCTTTACCATATAAGTTTGTGTATTTATGTATACCATGCTATCTAAATCAAATACAAACGGATGTGTGTATATAACTCGGTTATATCTTTTTGTTTGGTGGAAGACTATATACAGAGTTAGTAGAATTACAAATTAAGACATAAAATATTTTATTTGATGCGAATTAGATGATTGTCATTATGTAAAATTTCATTCCTACTCTCTTTTCTTATATTAATCGGTTATCAATAATAATACTAAAATTACGTTTTGCTGGAATTCCCAACAAGTCTAGATTCTTCTTATACGCTCAATCAGAGCGAGTTAAAATATTTTTCTGGTTCTAAAAAAATGTATATATTTTCTCCGTATAGATGTTGCCTGACGATATTAAAGTGCGGCTGGCAGCTGGCAGCTGGCCGTCGTTCTTTGTATCCTCTAAGGCCACTGCTAAAATCTAAAGCCAATCTGCCACTTACGATGAAGATTCTGCATCTGCAATAATATCAGTAAAATCAAAACAGCTACATTCAGAGTCTGCTTTTGATCTAGACACATACAGTCAGAAACAGAATCAAGACAATTAATTTGTTCAGCTCTAACAAATTTCCGAAAGGGGGTTTTCATTGAATCCAGTTTTGCTGGATTTTCACACTTTACGGAGGGAGGGATAAAGTCTGCGAAAACTACAAACATACCATCGAAAAGAGAGATTATGTTATTTATTAAAAACTGTTGTCCATCCATATTATTTCAGGTAATGAAAATCATTTGGTTTGTTTCGCCCATAACGTAAACAGCCGTTGAACTATAAGAAAACCGCAGGATAGGGACGCTAAAAAATTAATTCAAAATGATACAACTGGTTGGAACTCAACATATATGTTTGAACGGTTTGCTGAGTTGCTGAAAAATTCGTAACTATTAGCAAAATTATTCCCTTAGTGCGTTGTATGACGGAAACCATAAAACAAAATTCAACTAATTCTGATGTAGCTGCTTCCCTCAAATTGAACTTTTAACCTGAAATTGAAAATAAATTTTCAAACATAGAAAAAGTATGCCACTGCTACTGTTTTAATGCCGCGTTTGGACGATCAAATGTTCGACGAGCAAAACGGATGACATGGTGCATAACATAATGGTGTACAAACGTACCTTGCTCAGCCTACAATTGGACTGAAAGAGGCTGTTCTATCTTACTGGACAATTCACCCAGAACTAAGCATACTATAGCTGAAAGATATCTATCGGTATAGTCGCCACGTCTGTACCTTCAGAACGTTTAAGTGATGAATTTTTTTGAAAGTGAAAAAGTTTAAGTATTTTCTTCCGTTTAAGTTTGTTTCCCAACAATACTTTTGGCCGAAAAATTGACTATATTTTAGTTTCATTGATTATTTATTATTTAAATTTAGAATTCGAATTTTAAATACCGATTTCGGCAAGGTCGATTCTTTGTATCCAATTTTATTATAGTGAATCGATTTCCATATATGCAATTCTATATTGATCTTTATGGAAAACTGCAACATCCCTATAGTGTGAATATAGTCTCTAAATGGTTTTAAAATTGTAATCCTAAAAATATGTATAAGTAGATACGAATATATAATACCAAGCCTTTAACATCGACGTCATTTTGTCTAACAATATTTATTCGACATACATATGCGCATATACAATATATTCAGTCATTCTTAGATATAATGTATATTTACAAAGAAAATAAACATTCAAAAAAAATAAAAATGTAAGTAGATGTTAAACAAAATTAAATAATAAAAAATTAAAATTTATAGCCATAGTAATATATGTAATAATAATAACAAAACAATCTTATATGCACAAAATAAATAAATACGGTGTATACTGTAATTTAAGAAAACAATTTATTAATTTCTTATTCTTGGTACAGTATTATGTATACATATAATACCAGCTCGTATATAGATAATGATAACCAAAACAAAACAGATCATATATAATTTGTTTTGATTTCGAACTGAAAACATAAATAATTGGAATAGGTTTTATACCCTATCTATCTATATACACTATATATGTTAGAATATAACGCCACTATAAAAAGATACATACACAGATTTTTATTTTTTTCGAACACTATATTTAGTACATTTATCGATTTCGAGTGTTATCGCGGCAATTACGAAAATGACAAAAATATATTGTGTATGAAGCTAAAATTCTATTTACGTTATAATCAGCTGTTGTAAAATAGATGGCGGTTCGATCATACACCGCGAATCGTGGTTAAAAGCACTGATCAATTATAATTTAATAAATAAAGCGTATATACACACATTATCATATATATTCTTGACACCTATCCCGCAATTATGAGTTTGTTTTATTTAATTCCCTCCATTATATATGTCGATATAAGATAAACTATTATAGAGATTTCTATTTAAAAATCCCAACTATATTCTAAATTTTTGTTTATTTATTTATTTTTTGAAATTTTTAATTTTTTAATTTTTTTTTTTTTCGTTGATAGACTAAAAAATATAAACCAAGGTATATGTTAGTAAAAATAATAATAACGATAATTTATTATTTTGTATGTTAATTGATTAATTTGGGATATGCAGCTGTGATGGAGGCGCCAGCTAATCTAGAGATGGTGATTCGTCGTGTTATTGTAGGCAAATTTTAAACTCTTTCGGAACCTTTCTGCTCAAAACAAATTTATTAATAAAAATATGTATCTATATGATGTATAGTCCATTAGTCCTCGAAAGATTGGACGACCACAATTTTTTTTTTATAAATATGTATGGTTCGTTGAATATCTTTTTGAAAAACAGCTGGAGATGGCGCTGTTGTGTTGATGTTTAAAAATATATTAAATTTCTCTGTTTCATATTTCTGAATTTTATGTTTAGAGAAAAAAATTAAAAATAATTTCTAACCAAAATAAAAAACATTATATTAATGTTTATTTAGCGTCTTTATGTCTGTTAAATTTTATATAATGTATAGTTTTTATATCATATATGGGATATATGTAATTAAAAAAAAAAAAAAAATTTTAATCATTATTTAAAAAAAAAATTTTAAACCATAAACCATTTGCATTAAAATTTGTTATAAAATGCCTATAGGATTTGTTTTGATTTTAGAAATTTGTGTTTAAATGTAAACACAATAAATTTTCATTTAATGTATTTTTTTAGGAGTTTAAAAAAATAAATTTATATTGAATTTATTACAGTTTGTACATCAACATTTTTTTTTACTTTAGTTTGTTGGTTGGGAACAATTTTCAAAAAGAAAATTTAGTATCAATTGTTTTACACAATATATTATAAATATAGATTAGAGTAAAACTAAAATGTTTCGTGTTTATTTTGTAATCATTTGACATTAATTTTCCATGTTAAGATTATAACATTATATTATATATGAGAAGAGCTTTCCAGAGCCCATTCAATGATTTTATAAAATACATTCAAATTCTAAACACAAAAACTCACTTCGATGAATATATACAGAAACTAAAGACCAATTCATAAAAGAAGTCCTCATAATTCCAACCTAACCAATATCTAATTGGTTTATTGGCGATACTCCAAGATGAAACGATCCGAAATTTCATAATTTAGGTCTAAAATTTCACGGTTATAATCGAACAAAATTAGTTCACGAATTCATTTAGAATTATACGAATTCGTATTTAAAACTTACTGTTCCAATTTAATTTGACGACTGAATAGAGAGCATTTATTCTGCGCATAGGGAAATCGACAACTAAAAACGTAATGCCGAATTGTAGAGCAGATATAGAATAGCTTTTTTCCTCAAACTATAGGTTGCGAACCAATGTTCAACTATTTCCATTTTATAAAATTTATGAATTTTTCTGCAATATATTTAATGCAATTTGATTGGTTTCTCTAAATTTCAAATTTTTATATTTTCCAAAGATTTTAACGAGTTTTATTATAAAAATTTATTATATGAAAAAACTATAGAATATTTATCTCTGCGTTTAAAATTCGTTGGCTTTGTAAGAAATCATAAAATATTGTAAATTTCACAAATTTTGGGTTAAAATATTTTTGAATTTTTATGAATTCTTGGTTTAGTATGATAGCTTTAAATTTTTTTAAATGTCAGATTTATGTTTGCTGTATATCATATAAATGGTCCTTATAGGTTTTGCTACTAATTAAATGGTCTCCAATTACCTAAGTTTAACTAAATTATACGGTTTTAGCGGTTTACGAATTATTGTTCAAATTAAAACCTCCCTCAATAAACTGATGAATTTAATACTTTCTGACTTTAGTAGCTTTCGAAATTAATTTTTAAATATTTTTCCCACAACAAACGAGAAACGGCGCCCTCAATAATTCTATTCCATTATAAATATTGAAATTATATTTACATATATGTATATACTCATTAATAAAATAATTTTTCGATCTTTGGCGCAGCCGCAAAATAATTTAATCTGATCAAAATCAAATTTGTCAAGTACATCTATCCGAGTAGGAAGAAATGCTGAACTATTTTAGACGATCCTTTATCATTTACGTTCTTAAATAGTTAACATATACATCTCACAATTGAAAAATTAATTAATTGTTAGTAAAATTAGTTAGTATTTCAATTCGTCGTTTATTAAACCTTCTCCGTAATAAATAATATAATTTAAGAGTACGGTAATCGTGTTAGCTCACTTGGAATTTTACATTCTTAACTAAAATTAAAAACCTATAATTTAGTAGAATCTAGCTTTTCTAGTGTACTGGAGGGTGAAACCACCATACATTTGTCAAATTTTAGCCAGGAGTAGTGATTCTCATCATTTTGGTAGAAAGACTATTAGAAGTCAAATAGAAACTAAATTTTACATGCAACAACCCGAGAATTTGGAAATAAACTTTTTAAATAAATTATTTTAAAAGATTTCGATTTTATCATTCGAATGAAAGTTAAGTTGAATTGGGGTAAATTATTTTCAAACCTAATGATTTTAACTGGAACTTGAATAAAATTAAATACACATTCAATCTTAATACGGCTCCCAGAATTTTTTTTATATTTTCTTTCTTTTGAAAGTCGAAGCTAAACTTAGTATAGCACCACTGATTAAAGATTGTGTCTCAAATGTTATTATGTTGTCTTTATTAGAAAAGCATAAATTGTTTCGTTTCTTACAGTGATAGAAAATTAATTGAACAAAATTACACTACAATTTATACTCTTCGAGCGATGTCATACTGACAGTGGGTCTCTTAAACTAGTTATGTTGTTTGAGAAATTAATTTCTCTTCATATATAATTTATCCAGATTTAGTACATTACTTTCTCGATTAATCATAAAATATAATGAAAATATGTTATAATAATAATAATAAACAGTATATAAAGGCCATTACTGACCCCTTACTGAGTCAACAATCCGGCTCCAACGGTTTCGATCCTGCGCTTGGTCTTTATACTGTCTTAGACAAGAAGCCAAGTCGTTCTCTACACTGTGGAGCCATCGTCGCCTGCAACGACCTCTGCGCGCCTACCATATGGTGGCTCTCCTTTCTGAGATTGCTGCATAATTCGTTCCCTATTAGCACGCAGAACGTGACCGAGCCAGCCTACTCACTGAGATCCTACTTCATGTACAATGTCGCGGAGCCTAAACATGTACAAACATGCCTAAAACATGTACAATGTTTTGGGCCGTAAATCACCCGCATGACTCTTCTCTCTAATGTAAGGAGCCATCTTTCATACTTATCCGTTAGCGCCCAACTTTCACATCCAAACATAACAACGGGGCGGTTAAACGGTTTGTAAAGCTTCAAAGCTTTGAAAATATGTAAATGATTTTATTGATCTTTACTATAGAGCAACAGTTGTAATATCATATACTCGTATCTTAAAAGTATTTTTACAATAATAATTATAAAGTATGTATATCATACGTATAATGACTATATTATTTATTTTCATATATACAATATACACATACATACTGGTCACCCAGTAATATTTAATTTAACGGAAAATTATAGTTTCGATTTATATATAAAAATTTTAATAAAATTCACGAAACACGGGGGAAAATAATTCCCACGCTTTATTCAAAATACTCAAACTATGTATATATTTTGCACCTGCATTCAATTCTCATTTAATTTATTTCTTATTACATACGTTAGTATACTCTTTTGCCGATCTGTTTTTTTGTTGTTTTTTTTATAGTGGTTTTAAAGTTGGAGGATTTTCCGCAAAATAATTATCTATTTTCTTAAAAATAATACTCAAGTTTATATATAAGACAGCGCGGTCTTAAATTTCATTACCAAAGTTAGGATAATAATTAACTTCGTGTAAGAATTATTACTTGGTTATTGTGTATATATGTTTAAACTATGTACAAACTATAATAATTCATAATTTTGTGTTTCGCCTTTAAAATAGGTGATTCCATTGTTTTGATATCATATCTTTTATTCGTATAGTTTTTATTGTTTAAAACTAAAATTTGGTTATTGTGTTAAATTACTACTTTTTTCAATCAACTTAATTAAACCGAACATATTATATTATTATACGTATCATACATGTACGTGTGCGTATGTACATATATGTATTACATACAGTCGAAGGACTAAAATTCCAGGCAACCCGTCAAATAGAAAATTTGAATTAATTTTTTTTATTTGCCATTGTTAGTTTTTTTATTGTCCACCCAACTATTTTATACTTATGTATGTAGCTACATAAATGACCGAGTCAAAAACTTAGAAAAAGACGATGTGACGCGAAAAATGCATTGCGCGATGATGTTACGGTTTTCTGTTGAATATTTTTTGTATTCCTTTTGTATTTGCGCCACTACTAAAATATCTGAACCGAATATCCGGTCAATTTTAAATTAATTTTTATTAATAATATAAAAAAAAAAACTAAAAAGTTAAATAATAAATAATGTGGGCTCATTTAACAAAAAAAAAAATAAAACAAATGTATGTAAAACAAATGAATAGTTTTAGTTATAAAAATGTTTTTTATTCCTCTCTCATTAAAGCGATTTGATTAAGTGTTAGTAGTGCAGGCCTATCTAACTCGATGCGTGTTATTGTTTCGAGCCATTTTTAAAATTCATCATAATAAAAGGGACGTCGAGTAAAAACTAAACCATTTCCATCGATCATTCTTTCCAAATTTCAGATTTAATACTTAGAATAGTTTTTAAAGGTCGGTTTAAATTAATTTTATTTTAAATTGATTTTCAACGAATATACCTTGTCTGCAATGTTGCATATCGTAATTCGCACATAATATTTTTTCGATAACGTTTTTAATTTCTTTGATGAGATGTAAGATTAAACAGTATACCATGTTCTGATGTGAAACACTATTTTGATTAAAATTTAATTTTGTGAATTTTTAAATCAAATTATATAAAACATAAGACAAGCCACTATAATTAAATTTTATGTAAATTTATCTATAAAATTTATCTAAAATACAAAAAAAAAAAAATTCAGTTGTATATTTTTCCGAAAAAAATAAGGCCAATAACAATGGCATTCAATTTTATTTTCTCATACACAAAATGGCTTTGGTTAATAGCAATTAGTACGGTTAATGTCATTATAATTCAAGATAATCGTTTCTTTGTCTATACTGTATGTATGTACATATATATAGCGATAAATGTCCCTCACCGTGTTAAGAGTATATTTTATACAATTTAGTTTGGTCATTTTTCACAGTACAATTTACTTAAATAAAATAAATGAACACTCTTATTGACTTTATGGGCGTTTATCATATATTTACTCAAAAAAAAAACGTGTTACATTCTAATACGTATATATGTATGTATGTATGTACATTTGAATGTTTATGTATGTTGTACATATATACATACATACGTACATAATATAATGTAACATGATACAATCCTGTACATAAAATTTTTAAACAATTAAATCAATAAACGATTTTAACGATTAATTTGGCGATAAAAAATCTTTTTGTTTTTTGGCGCAATCTATTTGATGTTCTCTGGATCAAACAGCTAAACCATTATTGCTTTGATTCTTTTATCTTAATTATTTCTAACAAAAGATATAATTTTATACTTTTGATTTGATTGGTATATTTATTCAATACATATTAGATCGATTACCAAAGAACATATACTCGTACATGTAGTTAGAACGATTGAATTTTAAAAATTTATGTATTTCGATTTCACAATAAAATTAATATGGTCTTTCCTTTCGTTTAAAGATTGATTGTCACTACGCTACTATAATAAGGCCAACCAAGTCTAAATTTTTTGGCTGTGTTGTTGTTATAATATGTTGTGCAGAAATCAATTGTTTTTTATAAAGATAAGTTCTTCAGATTAGAAGCTGTCAAAAGATTAATTTACAAATTTAGAAAATACTTTTTTAAATTGTTGTTGAAACTGTTTTTTGATAAATTAAAATGAAATTGATTCTTCACTGGTCTATTATTCAAGCGCCAAAAATGAAACGCAAAGTCCTGCTTGGAACATTAATAGAGATGTTTTCCAATATAGGATGAATCGGTGTGGCCGAGAATAACGGTTCCGTTTAAAACGGCATTCAGAAGAAGACGTCTGTTTTCAAGGATGCGCACATTTTATATTCTTTGTACTTTGCAGAATAAGGAGTGAGCCACATTTTTCCACTTGACATCTTACATAAGCGTAATATAATGTAGGCAGAAATTAGTGTATCCATGAAGTCCCCGGTCCACCGCTTGATAAAGTCAACCAGGTTGAAACTATCGTTTTCGATAAATGTGACTCCCAGATCAATAATCTCGCATACTCGAGGACATTTTGTGTCATCAATATTTTGTATGCTAATTATTGGGATGCTTTTACGATGAAACGACATAATTCCAGTTTTTTAAATATTTAACTGCATCGAATTGTGGGCACACAACTCATTCAGAAGCATGCTATTTTGTATAAAATATTAAATAAATTATGAACAATATTCCGTTATCGGCAGATATTAGAATATTTGAGTGTTTTAATAACTTGACTATTCTGTCCATGAAAACAATAAAAATCCATGGTCCAATAAGTGATCCTTGAGGAACACCAGATGTCGCTTTGATAACGTTGGATTTCTCATTTCCAATTAATAAATATTGCAGACAGTGTGTTAGATACGATTTGAACCAATTAATAAATCCGGGTGTAAAACCGAATACAATTCATTTATCGCTTTACTGGTGAATTCGACCAGATTGGTAGATGTAGTCCTTCCAGGCATGAAGCCCTATTGGCAGATAGAATTGTGACGTTGGTTTAAAAACTTTGCATAAAATCAAATCAAATAATTTTTGAATAGATTAATATGTTTATATTCCCCTGTAACATGAAATTTAAAGATAGGTGATCTTTGAAATTTTCCATTTATCAGTGTATCTGGTATAATCATGAGGCCTATAGATTAATTGAACAATGCTGTAAACAGGTCTGCTATCTTTTTAATGTTCGAGGTGCAGGTACTATTATAAGTCATGAGGGAAGCATGTTCTTTAATTTTAATTTTTTTTTAAGATTCTCTTTAATTTTTCCTTCGATATTTGCAAGATAAGATCTGTACTTAAAATTGAAAAAAACATCAAATTGCTCGCTGCGTTGTAGACAGGCCAGCTTGTCTGTTTCCAATCGTGATTTCATTGCCTTCATTTCAAAACCTTCGTGTAAAGTGTTAAAAAATTTATCGACATTTGCGTTCACATTATCTGCATTTGAGTGACAGTATCTGAGTATGCGATCACATCTAGTATGCCGCGAGAGAATATCGCATCAGTACTATCTCCCTTCTAAATTCAGGACTATATGAACGTTGAAATGATTAAGACGGCCTCTTGCATAAGGAGGTAGAATAAATCCAGTAGTTAACTTCGCATATCTTTGGAGTACAAATTACAAGCATTTTTTCTG
Source organism: Tipula unca (assembly GCA_951394425.1). Taxonomy (NCBI): domain Eukaryota; kingdom Metazoa; phylum Arthropoda; class Insecta; order Diptera; family Tipulidae; genus Tipula; species Tipula unca. Next base: position 1,669,061 of record OX596381.1, on the reverse strand, counting down.
AATCAGTAACAACTCTTAACACAAATGAGAATATTTAACATTTGGTGATATAAATTTCTCGATATCATATTAGGTCGACCTTTTCAAGCACTTCATAGGAAAACATACATAATTCTTCTAAAATTTCATAATTTTGTATAAATCATATTTTATTTGAACGGTTAAATGAGCAGTATGGCCATTAAATAAATGGTGTGTACGATATGACTGGCTGCGCCTGGGAGTTATATAATTTTACACTGACTATTGCTTTACCGCAACCGGATAGAACATAGAACATTATAGTTTAGAGCAGTATAGATATATTAGAATTATAGATGTTATAGAAAATGTTGAAATTCGATAATTTTTCCTGCAGCTTTACGCATATAAAGTAAAAATTATATAGCAATTTTCCTAATCCCTGCGTGGATATATACACAAAAACCTTAGTAATTTTACTAATTACCTGAGAAACATTTAAATTATATTTTCCCAAAAAAATCATTAAATCGAGATTTTTCATTTTGTTGTACAAAAAAAGAAAAAAAAAATATAAAAATGAAAATCTTTTGAACTTTCCTTAAAAAAGATCAAATAAATTTCCATTTCTTTATATTTAATTTTTTATATTTTATTTTTCTCAAATATATAAAAAATAAAACAATAAAAGATGCCGGCAGCCTTAATTAAATTTTTAGTTCTTATGTTTGTTTACTTATTTGTCAATATTTATATTTGAAAGATTTGAGTAATTATTTTATGTTGTGTGTGGTTTTGGTGACACAAGAAATATTTATATAAATTATAAAGAATTTTAGTGCGGTTATCACCCATAATATATATGTATGTATGCATAAAAAACGTATTATTTACTTATATAGTACCTCTTGAGGCCATTTAATTTTTCTTAATTATTTTTTATGTAATTTTGAGTGTAAATTTTACTTGTTAAACCTCCTTTATTAGATATATATTTATATGTTGTTTGTTTTCTTATTGATGCTGTTTAGTCAGTTGGATCCTTATATACATACATAAACATGAGATTGTTGAATTTTAATTACTTATTGGTATATTTAATATATAATAATGGTGATGATTATTTGATAAGGCGAGACCATTAAAATCAATTGGGTGTTGCGAAAATGCAAGACTATCAGCGACAAAAGGAAAATAACATGACATTTTCCAATCTAGTTTTAATTCAATTCTTTCAATGATCTTTATGCGTCTATGAATAAATCTTATACCTAAAATTTGGAGTCATTTTTACCAAAAGCCAATTATGAGATTTCGATCATTTTTCCTAATTCAAAATTCGTTAAATTAAATAAAACATTTTAAATTAAATGTAACTGTAAAGTTCGATTGATTATTATTAGCAATCTTATCTATGTATAAGATGAATAAATCAAAGAATGGTTGGTTGATGATGCAAATTTCCAATTTGACGGAAAAACATTAACTTTGAATAAATAAAGAGCAACTTGTTAAATGGTTTTAATATTTGCGGGAGATATATTATTCATGCGATAGATTAAAACCAAATTTCACGTGTGTACTCCAGACTTTAGCCTTCAATTATTTTTTTTATATATAACCACGATAATCATTCTGTTTCGTGTCCTGTTTATATTCTCAAGAAAAAATTTTAATTAAAATTTTTTTTTTAAATTATCTAATTACAATACATTTCTCGCCTGCTCGATTTTTCCAGACTGCTTGGTGTGTTTTTTGTCGGTTGATTAGACCTTTAAAATATCGTTTTTCTTCTCTCATTTTTTTTATATAAATTAAATAAAAATGAAAATTTATTATATAAACAAGTACATTATATATACAATATATATATATATATATATATATATGTTAGATCGACCAAAAATTAGTTTGTTGTAAATATATAACAAGTAGATAATTTCTTGTATGTATATCTCGTCAAATATATGTAGAAGAGTGTAGGGTTAATAATTAGCTCATGTCAAATGCGACCGTTATTCATAATCTTAGCCCGAATGATCAAATAGTACGAGTATGTATGTATATATATGTATAGTAGAAAAATTATTGTATAAATATAGTCGGGAGATCAAAATAGATCAAATTATTTAATTATATAATATATTATATATATTTGTTAATTTTATAAATATTTTGAAATAAACAAAACGCACAAAAAAATGATTTTCTTTTATTTTATTTAATCATCAAATTTTTTTATATTTCGGAAAATGAAAAATATCAAAGTGATTCAAAAAAAAAAAAAATTTTTTTTTGTTGAATTTTCTTTTCTTTTTTTTTTTATAATTTTTTAAATAAAAAATGGTTACAATATTATTATATAAACACTATTTTTTGCCTTTTTATCTTTTTTTAATATTAAGAAAAAAGAAAAAGCGAATGTTGATTTTCTTATTGCTTAATAAACATTTTGAGGTTACATATTATTATTAAAGGAAATAACATCATAAAATAAAATAACAAAACTTTGTATTTAAAAAAAAAGAAATGATTTGATGTGTTATGTCGGAATTGAATTTGTTTCGTATATGTGAGATGGAGTGCTGCGGCAAATGGAAAATACTGAATGTAATGTAATATTTATTGGAAGATATAAACTAGACTTTCTGTCACCTTGTATTAAAGTTAATTCAAAGTTGGTTACATTGCAACTATAATTTATTAACAATAGCTGTCGAATATATACAGTGCATGTGAAAAACATGGCCTAACCAGCAGTCAGTAGTCATAGGAATTATAGATCGTTTAAATAATCTACCGAAGCCGCTGTGTTTTATATAAATGTAGTCCTATTCTTCTTATTAGACTGGAATTAAACTATGGCATTATTACGCTTCTTATATAATATATATACATATATAAAAAAACAAATTGAACATATTTTGTTGCTAATTTAAATGCTTACTCTTAGATTAATAACAAGCTCCATGCATATATACCGTCGGCAGTTTTAAAAATAATACCAATTTGTTATTTGATCTTAAACTTTCGATCGCCAATATTTATTCTGCTGCTTTCTTCAGTATAAGAACTTCACGACTTGACTCCAACATCGTTACCACCAAATCTTTCCCAAATTATCTGAACAAATTTTTATTAATTATTAAATCACAATTTTAACTCCTGCATTTTGAACACATTCGAAATCAATTAATAAGATACTATTTAAGGTTTGGCTTTATATTTTGAAAATTTATTATAAATTTGATAAAATTTCAGTCAAATTTAAAATTGCAAATGAATAATAAATGAATGAATGAATAAAAAAGAAATTATGATATATGTACTCGTATATATGTATATTGAGAAGAATAAAAAGCAAAGTAAAACAGAAATTCCGAAATTATTTAGAAAATTTAGCATGTTCTTGAATTCAAATTTTATAAAATGTATAACGATGGAAAATTAAAGAATTAGACAATTGGATAACCAAGCCTTTGAAATTATGATTAATGGCAAAATTTTAAAAATCGAAAATATGTTCGGAATTTGATGAACTCTTAATAATTTTGTAGGAGTATATAAAATATTTTAATCGTTGCGGCTTCTATAAAATAAAATGGCTTCCATTATATCAGGATCAATCCGACCTCTCCTATCTCAATGGCTTATCCAAATCCAGAGATTTGTGGATTTCACAGGATTTTTGATAAAAGTTAAACGAGTCCATAGTCTTTTTTCCAGATGGCTCTAAATTCATTGAGTTGTTGGTCTGAGGTCGATTAGTAGTCTCGGTTCGCAATGTACAATAAAAATGTATAATGGTAATCTCAAACAGTTATTCAGCCAAACACGATTTTCAATTAACTGTAATTGAGCCTGAACCAGAAGCTCCTAATGTGTTTAGCTCAGGGAGTTATATGCAGAGACTGCCTTTGCCGATACGATTTAAATGGAAAATAGATTTTTGTGTTTTCCGAGATCGGAAATTATTACATTCCCTACATCGTATCTGTTGCTATAACAAAAAAATTATTTCTAATCTCGATTTAATTCATTTATTTTAAGTTTTCACAAGTAATATATTTAATATACATAATACCAAATAGATATTAAAATAAAAGTAAAAGTCAAGACAGAATGTATTATAAATCCCTTGATTATGGTGGGTGGTCTATTCCAGCCTTTTGAATTCAGTCAAAAAAACATTTTTTTTAATTAAAATTCAATAAACATTGTACTAAGAATTTATGTAAAAATTATGCAAAAGTACGAGTAGGTAAACGTAAAATTTATTTACTGTAATTTCTTAAACATAATAATTATTGTCTTGGCAGATATCTGGACAAGTATACTTGTATATATGTATGTATATTTATTTATATACGTATATAATATATAAACAGCGGATGTTGTCACATGTCAAATTAAAGCCTAGGAAACATAAATCTTTATCTTTGACAATTCAAGTAATAATACAAATTTTTGAAAGTGATTGATAAAGGATTCTAAGATGATAACTAAAATTACAATTTCTTAATAAATTTAACCTTCAAGTTTAAACATGAATAAATTGTTAAAATATCTAGGTATTTAAAAAAATAAAAATAAGTCGAGACATAACCAATATAAATGTCCTCAAAAAGTCAATCAATCCGTTTAAATATATTTTCAGTATTGATTACAAATATGCCAATTTCATTTATGTATAATACGAGCATTTTGGAATAAATAAACTATTTGTCAAGTATGTAACGCAGATATGTACAAATATAGACGCCAACCAAACTTTTTTTTTTGTTTGTATTTAATATCTCATATAAATGTTGATCAATGATCATTATAAAAATGATTATCATACAAATGCTGCTGCTGCTGCTGCTAGTGGTGCTGCTGCTTATAATCCAGTATCGAACCTATAATAACCACTAATTTAATTTATATAAAATCACAGCAAGTGGTGAATTTAAATATCAATATATTTAAAAAATTGACGGTGATCTAGTGATTATCATTCCATCTATGATCATAATATTTGGATATTCGGATATTATTTATACAAATTTTATTCGAATTTGAAGCTCAACAATTTTAAAATTTTAAATTAATTAAAATTTAATTGGATGTATAATATTATGTAGAAGATATATGGATTTTCAAAATTATTATCAATTTTTATTGTGAAATTAGTGATAAAGTATATACGATCTGACGTTTTGATGGCAACCTGGATTATTTTATTGGTTTTATAAAGCTATATTCTCGTACTAGGTGAATTCGTCTTCGCATAACTATATAAAACATGATCTGCAAGTTATTTCTTTTTAATTTGATATTTGACATTTTTGGTTTTGCTTTTAATAGAGCAAGTATTGTGTCATCTGTTCAGAGTCCTTAAATAAATCTTTTATAAATCTTTAGTATCTATTAAATTATGCTGAGAGCTTTTCTGTATATGTAAATTTGCAATGGACCTAGATCTTACATAACCATCATATTGTTATGATGTAATACATTCACATAATTGGGAGTTAATTAATAAATAAAATAAAATATATAAATTCATTCATAAATTAAGTGTACATTCATAATATAACATTTAATTAAAAAGAAAAAAAACATCGACCATTATTTTTTTTATTTTTTATACAAAATAAAAATTTGCATTGCATGCAATGTTAAATTCGCATTTAATATAAAATAACAATCACACTACTATACTAAAACTATATAATATTTATACTAGCTATATGTATATAAACAAAAGATAATTTTTTTTTTTAATGTTTATAGTACATAATCAATTTAATTCACAACTATACGTATGTACATTGTACATACATACATACAATACAATTCGTCATTTATATAAATCTTATATTTTTATATTGTTAATCGCGGTTTGATTGTTTTGTACAATAAAATCCATAAATCATTGATCTAAAAATTTTGGTGTAAATGACAGGATTTTGGTTTAATTGCCGCATAAATAAAACCCGTAACATTATATAAATTTCAATTCAATCGCTTCAAATTTCAGTGAGTTGTATATAACACTTTTAAATATGTATACATAGTTGCATTACGAAATGGTGTAATGTATGGAAAGGGTTGAGGGGAATCAGACTCAAAAAATTTAGAATAAGATTTCGTTTTGATTTTGATATAAAAATTAATAAATACATAGTTTATATATGTATGAACGATTCTTATGTATTAAAAATATTATATAGTTGCAATATTACTACTCGTACATAGAAATGACAAAAACTATATAGAATTAATTTGTTTAAGAGTTGCATGTAAAATAAAATATGTATATAGAAGTTATAAAAAGAAAACCGGAGATAGCTCATTAGTCAGAATTGATCATTTAAAGCCCACACCATAAATCATTGAAGCTTACATGTATATACATACATATATATGTATATACATATACGTATATATGAAAGAATATTATTCTACGTACGAGTACATTTATGACCATGTCTTTACGTTAATGCTATAGAAAACTATATAAACAATATTAAGATTATTGTAATTTTTTTTTAATTGTTTAATATTTTCCAGAAACGAAACCAGTCGTACGGAAAATTCGATTTACAATAATAATAAACAGTATTAAAGGCCATTACTGGCCCCTTACTGAGTCAACAACTCCAACGGTTTCGATCCTGAGCATGGTCTTCATACTGTCTAAGACAATCTGAAGAGGCCAAGTCGTTCTCTACATCGTGGAGCCATCGTCGCCGGCAACGACCTCTGCGCCTACCATATGGTGGCTCTCCTTTCAGAGATCGCTGCACAATTCGTTCCGGATCAGCACGCAGAACGTGACCGAGCCAGCGTACTCGCTGAGATCTTATTTCATGTACAATATCGGGGATCTTCATCAGATCTCTGATCTCGATATTGTACAGAGCTCGGTAGGTACCATCTATTTCGCGTTTTGGGCCGTAGATCACACGCATGACTCTTCTCTCAAATGTTAGGAGCCATCTCTCGTATTCATCCGTCAGCGCCCAACTTTCACATCCAAACATAACAACGGGCCTGATCAACGCTTTGTAAAGCTTCAGCTTCACGGCACTTGATAAGTGTTTAGATTTTAGCAGTGGCCTTAGAGGATACAGAGAACGACTGCCAGCTGCCAGCCGCACTTTAATATCCTCACCCACACTGTTATCGTGAGTGATGAGAGAACCCAAATATTTGAACCTCCTCACTCCCTCAAACGTGTGGTGGCCACTACTAAAATCTGGTGTGCCACTGTCCCTAAAACCAGAGATCAGGTATTTCGTTTTGGACTCATTGATCTGAAGTCCAACAGAAGCTGAAAACTCTACAAGCGGATCAAGTATTTCTTTCACTCCGTTGCTATTCAGTCCAATCACGCATATGTCATCTGCATATGCAAGCACCTGATTGGACTGGCGATATAAGATGTTACGCTGCGGTGTTTCAGTTTTACGAAAGATGTACTCCAACATGAGATTAAAGAGTATCGGGGACAGAGCATCTCCCTGCCGAACACCCGAGTTAACTACAAAACTTGTCGATAGCCTGTTCTCAACTTTAACACAGCATTGAGACTGCGTCACTGTCATCCTACATAGTCGTACCAGTTTTGTTGGCATTCCTAGGTATTCCAGGGCAGACCATAGACTCTCTCGATTGATCGAGTCATAGGCCTGCCGGAAATCCAGGAACACCTGATGTACGGGGATGGATGTCTCATAATATTTAGATAGAATCATCCGCAGCGAAAAGACCTGATCGGTGACTGATCGATTCGGACGAAATCCTCCTTGATAGTCACCAACTAAGCCCTCCGCCAGAGGAGTGATTCTATCCAATACAATGTATGACAGTAACTTGTAAGCTGTGCAAAGGAGAGCTATACCGCGATAATTCTCACACTTCAAGCGGTCTCCCTTCTTGAAGATGGGGCATATCGCGGCCACTTTCCATTCGTCAGGCATAACTTCGGTTCGCCATACTAATCGAATAAGGTCGAAAAGACAGTTCAACAAAGTATCCCCTCCGAATATCAAGAGCTCCGAATTAATGCAGTCCACTCCAGGTGCACGGTTTCGTTTCAATCTCTGCATGGCTTTAGTGAATTCCTCATGGGATGGCTCCTCAGTGCAAATCTCCGCAGTCTGTATTAGAGGTGGCTCAACAACAGTCTGTGACGCATGATGGACATCAAGCAGGTCAGTAAAGTGTCCACTCCATGCGTCAAGTACTGCGTCGATGTTGACACAGAGGTTTCCATCCCGGTCCCGAATGGCGGTTGACGTAGGCCTGAAAGTATGGTTCAGTCCAGTAATTCCTTTAAAGAGATTACGCGAACTGCGCTCATTACTGAGTTGTTGTACTTTCAGAACCTCGGCCTTCCACCATTCTCGCTTCTTCCGTCTACAAATCCGCTTAGCTGCCCTTCTTGCAAGAGCAGCCTTGTTTTTCCTCGCGATTGTGAGACGTTGTTGCACTTCATTATGGGCTATATTTTGTTGCTCAACTGCAAGACGACACTCGTCATCAAACCAATCATTCTTGGGTCTGACTTTCACTATACCTAAAGTCTGTTGAGCAGCACTGACAACCGAAGTTTTCAGTACCCCCCAGACAGAGTTCACGCAGTCAGACTGGTAATTAGCTTCATTAATGTTGTCGCTGACAAGATCCTGATATCGTTTCTTTTGATCTTCATTTATCAGACCTTCACAGTCGAAACGTACCATGCGTTTCGCTGTGTTCCCAGACTTGTACGAAAACTTCCATCGTAGCTTTGCAGCGACCAAATGATGATCGCTGCCTACGTATTTGGTTGCTGACCGATAAGTTCTCACATCCTGCACAGCCTGAGCCCGTCCTTTAGAAACTAACACATGGTCAATTTGGCTGCGGGAAGTTCCGCGAGGATGTGTCCATGTCTCAAGATGTATGTGTTTGTGAGGGAAGAATGTGCTTGCTACTCTAAGATCATGAGCAACCGCAAAGTACATCATTCTCTCACCATTATCGGTCGCAGTTTCGTGTCGGGAGTACGGACCTATGTTTTCACACAAGTCGGTCTGATTTCTGCCAGCTCTAGCATTAAAGTCCCCAATTACCATTCTAACATCGTATTCGGGTATAGATCCCATCAGATCGTCCAAGTCATTGTAAAATGAGTCTTTATCTTGGGGCTGGCTGACCTCTGTGGGCGCATGTACACAAATTATCGACAGGTTAGCTAACTTCATGCGCAAGCGAAGCTTACACAATCGGTTATTAACTGCTTGGAAATCCAAAACAGCGTTCTTTACCTGCGGCCCAAGAAGAAATCCAGCTCCAAGATTTCCGAGGTCATCTCCACTGTAGAACAACGTATAGCCCTGGGACACATGGTCTCCACTTTTAGGCCAGCGAGTTTCTTGAAGAGCAACGAGTTCCAGCCGATACTCCTTCATGCACGTGATTAGGCCCTCTAACGCTCCTGGTTTCCTTAGTGATTGCACGTTCCACGTGCCGATCCTAAATCTCGTGTCCGGGTACTTGAGCGGGGGTCCGGTGTTGTTTTGGCGCTATCCATTTTTCTTTTTGTTGACTTTATAAACACTATATTTTTTTACGGATGCGGGTCGTCAGCCCAGCGATCCAACCGTTTAGTCGCCTCCTACGACAAGCAAAGGATACTGTGGTGGTATTCTTGGGAAACATGTTCGTGCAATTTTGATTTACGAGACATGTGAGTGCCCCCCGACCACAGGGTCGATTTACAATAAAATACATTAAAATAGCATAAAAATAATCATATTCCAAAAACAATCATAATATGTATTCTTAAATATATATACATATACTTATAGAAATGTATATCAATAAAACAAACAATTCAATAGCGTAGCTACGGATCACTTACAATTACGCAATAGATTTATAAGTGCGATCATATTTAATCCCGAACTATAAATACAGAAATTGGTCTCTTGGTGGTAAAAACGTCGCAGAATATAATATGGGCACCGCTGGCCAATACAACAATTTCCTGATACAGTGTATTCACAATTGTTCAACTTGGTTATGATGGCAACATCAAACATTTGTATAACAATTTGGTTGAAGACAATTTTAACAGTTTTAATCACCAATCGTTCAATACCAATTCTGTATTTAAAACATAAGCAACCCGAGATACAAACCACAAAATGTTTCAAACGCATTGTATAGGTTCTATTCCATGGACTGAATGACTGACTCAGTCAATTAGAAGCAAGAAAAGAAATTATATTTAGTGGTTGTACAAATGAAACAAAAAATTTTTCTCAGTAAAAAAATATTTCAGTTTTAGCAGTGTGAACTGCCATAAAAAGTATCAAATCGAATACTTTTTATGGCAGTCAAACAAACAACATACCTAAAATTTGCGGATGGATGAGAATTTTACTATAAACTTTGTGTATGGAAAAGAATTTTACTATAAAAATAACTTTTGAATGGAAGAAAATTGTAAATATCAATTTCAATCAAAGTTGTGATTTTGTAAATGTCAATTTTTTCTTTATAAAAACAATTTTGAAACTTCAAAGTTGGTTTGTCTAATACTAAACTGCGCTGTTAAATTATTTTGCAAAAAAAGAAAACGTTTATTTGTTGTCCTTGTTACTCTAATGTAATTTTGTTGGTATCATCTTTTCAGTCAACTCAGTCAATCAGTCCATGGAATAGTATACCTTAAAGCTTCAGTTTGACGGCATATTTGCTAGGTGTTTAGAATACAAAGCATGACTGTATGTTGTCAGCTGCTCTTTAATATCCTCACCTAAACACTGTTATCATGAGTGATAAGAGAGCTCAAATATTTGAACCTCCTCACTCCTTCAAACGTGTATAAGTGATCACCTCTAAAATATGGTGTGCCATTGTTCTCACCGTTAACACAGATTTGAGACTGCGTCAGTATCATTCTACACATACTCATATCGATGTTGTTGGCGTTGGCATTATATAGGTATTCCAGGGCTCTCTCTGAAATATAATTGTACACAAATTTCACTATGAAGATAAAGTACTTATGTAAATAAATAATTCTGCGTTATGCTATAGGATTACACAAGGTACTCATTTCTCGACATGTGTATATGTTTCGCAAGAAGCTGACTTATGTATATGTTTCACCATGAACTGACTTATTTTGCTTTCCCTAAACTATTCTAGAGTTGTCTAAGGTACATACGTATATGTGTATAATTATTTCAGGCTAACAAATGTTTTGGATATTTTAAATGATCAAGCGGAAATCAATCCCTCATGGATTTCAAATTGAAATTCCAGCCATAATTTAGCCACGATCAAGTAAATCCAGACTTTTCAAGACATCATTTAACATCCAACAATAAATTTACAAATTCCATTTAAGAATTTTTGGTAGTTTAATTACAATCGATACATTGATATAAATTTTCGTAGTATATCGAAACGTAGTACATATATAATAGATTCTGAATTTAAACTTCATATAAATAAATATTGTATTTTAATCGAGACACATTTTCTTTATTTAAAATAAGTCTACAAATTCGACTTGAACTGAACAAAAAATGGAAACTTTCAGCAAATTTTTGACATTACAGAATTTTTAAATAAAAAAAATGAAAAATTTCGGGATGGGGCAAAATGTTATTTCAACCTATACGTACGTCTAAAATTATCCTTAAGTTTAGGATAAAATTGAACCAGTAGTCAATTTTGTTGAAACTTTTGTACAACATCTGGACAGATTCAATGGTACCTTTTTAATTAAAGTTGGGTGGATTACTCCAGCATTCAATGCCACTAATGGGTCCAAGGTGCAATACCCGGACAAACACATATACTTACACGTTAAAAACACAAAACCGTGATGTTTGGGAACACCGGGAATCGAACCCGAGACCCTTGAATAACAAAGAAAGGACGCTACTTACTGTGCCAACGAGAGCGGCCTTACTTAGTTCTGTGTATCATCCAGATTTCGATATAAGTTCATATATGCGGGTACCTTTATTTTAATATTCTCAAGTATGGGTGGTGCTTCGATGTAATCCAGTAAAATATTACCAATAAATGAATGCTTTAAAAGTTCAAGCCTAATTTCATTGTTGTTATATTATTATTAAAGTTGACTGGAACCCAAGCAGGTTCCGCACTCAATGCTACTTTGGGCCCATGGTGCAAACCGAGGATTCTGCCACAGTTCTTAAATGCGCTCGACTTTTCTGGAAAACTGTAACAGCTTAAACCAGGGTAGGGATGATAATTGACCACATTCGAAGATATATGATTAAGAAACCGGGACTGAACTACCTCGAAAGCGGGACAACCACAAACAAAGTGTATTCTGTCATCGTCATCTTCAGGGCAGTTGTCATAATCTCTGAACAAGTTCCATTCTTTGTAAGTGAAGTTTAAAACGGTCATGTGCAATTCATGTGCAGGACAATAGGTTCCAAAACGCTCATCAAAATTAGAGTGAGACCCGTCTGCGAAAAATACGAGCAACTGAGCCACCCAATCATTGAATTCTTGAGACAACCACGAGTCTGGATAAACCACCGAGAAAGAATTATCGAAGCAGAATTTTGGCAACAATTTGTCATTAACCATACTAATTTCTAGTAGATAAGAACTGAATAAATTGTAGATGAGTAATCAGGCCGAGAGCATTCTACGTACCAATACACCACAGGTGAAAATCAGTGGAGAATGCTGTGCCTAGGATGACCGTCTGCATTTGGGGCAGAAATAAGATTACCTGCAAAGCAAGTATAGAAGACGTAGATATAGCACCAGTAAAAGCTCAACAAGCCATATCTTGTATGCTATTAAGCTTCGCAATAACAGAACTTGACTGAACCACAGGCCACCAAACAACAGACGAGTAAGATACCATAGGTAAAGCTCCATAGATTTGTAAATAAACATCTTATAACATTGTTCTTATAAGTTGTAGCTTTTCCATTCAGATAGATAGGGTGGTAATTGTCCTCGTGAAATGTGTTGGCGCCGCGTTTGTTCAGAATTGGACTAACTGTATATGATTTGGAGAAAACTCAAATTTATAAAATCGCGGTTTTAATGTTGTTTGACAATTACTAATAAAGTTAAACGGTTTGGCGAAGCCTTTTACATCAAGCCGACTACTGTGATCTATATATATATATATATATATATATATATATATATATATATATATATATATATATATATATATATATATATATATATATATATATATATATATATATGTATATATATACATATATATATATATATATATATATATATATATATATATATATATATATATATATATATATATATATATATATATATATTTATATATATATATATATATATATATATATATATATATATATATATATATATATATATTATATATATATAGATATAACAATAAACCATATATCCTCATCACGGAGAAGCCGCCCTAAGAGTTCAGCAAAAGAATTGTATACAATGCGTACTTCAAAAGTAACGAATGTGTTAATTTAACTGAGATACATATTACGGCTAAAGGAAATTAAGTAATTAATTTGATATTAAGTTATGCTGCGGTTCTTGTAAATAATTTAAGTTGAATACTAAATTTAAAGTGCGCGCCAGCATACCGAATGCCCAAATTTTCGATTTCGATTTATTTTACATATACATATGCGTACATGTGATTTGAGCATAGTATACATAAAAGCCAACGTTAAGGCATCGCAAAACAAAAATTCTCACAAAAAATATAAAATAACAGCCAGATGGTAAACGAAGGATACACTGTATGGATGCTGTTGTCTTATAACACAATATATTTATATGATCAGGCTTTTTTCACTTCTCTGTGTTTTCTTCATTCGGTTCTTTAAGATCGGTCAATTTCATTCATCATTCAAGAAGAAAAAATAAAAATAAAATTACACAAAACAACAACAAAAAAAATTAAAACGAAACAAGAAAATAGCATTAAACTGTTATTTAAAGAAATCTTGAATGGAATATACATACATATACATAAATACACAGCAATACATTTACATATAGTTTTAACTTAAAGATTATTATTTTTTCCATAAAACTAATGATCAACATCATCATCATTCGCAGCATCTCTCACTCAATGAATTGAATATGTATGTAGAGTTATAGTTATAGTTATATATATGAATGAATGAATGAATTAAATTTTAAATAAAACAGGCAGATATAAGTATATACGAGTACATACGGTCGTTCCGACGATCGCAAGAGATCGCGGCGCGAGAGAGAAAGCAAACACAAACAACAATAAAGTTAGTTCTTATTATTTTCTTAAATTAAATGAAAAGATAAATGAATGAATAAATAAAACGTAAAATTTATTTTAATTAAAACTGAAGATATATACGTATATATATATATATATATATATATATATATATATATATATATATATTTATTTATATACTTATGTATATATCACACTAGGTAAATTTAGATTATTTATATTTCCTGTTCAATCAAACTATTTTCTATAAATCTAACATTTTCGATAAGAAAATTGCTATATCTCTGTCATAAGCAGCAAAAAAAATTACTTACATATTAATAAAGATGATCTTTGAAAAAAAAAAAATAAAAAACAAAAAACGACATCTTTATATTTATTTGATCTTATATTTCACAAACTTCTTATTTTTGTTTTGTTTTTTAAGGAGTTTGAGGTATATGTTGTGTATATATATTATATATATATATATATATATATATATATATATATATATATATATATATATATATATATATATATATATATATATATATATATATATATATATATATATATATATATATATATATATATATAGATATACAGATCAGAAGAAATAAGAGATAAACGTATATAAATAAAAAAAAAACAAAAAACGAGTATTTATTTCTTAAAGGCCGTGGGAATTTTTTGGTCGCTGACTAGAAATGCTGCAGGCAGAACTACAGCTACCACTTTGAATAAATTTATTACAAATACGTATGTAGATATGAATGAAAATTTATTAATTTTTTTAAAAAACTGTAACAGATATATATATATATATATATATATATACATATATACATATACATAATTTTGTGACTTAACAAAACACTTTTTATGTTAATTTAGGTTTTAAGATTAAGAATGAGAAAGCCATGATTGGTAAATTATGGAAAACAACGTGTATATGAGACAATTTACTTTCCGTTTTCAATATATGATAATTTAGTTTAGTATTTAGTAATCAAGTGGACAGATGATATAGAATTGGACTAACTGTGTTTTTCAAATTTTAAATTTTTTGTTATAGCCGAAAGGGCATTGAATTATAAACAATAAATCACGCCAAAATGATAGATTTTATATTTCCTCATCCGCAGATTATCAAATATATATGACGATCATCAAATTATTTATGAAGTTGGTGTTCAAAATTAGTTGCCAATTTTGTAATATTTTGTGGGGTCATATTTTAACTATAAGAAAGTTTTTATATTTTAAATCAAATCTTTTTTATGCAATCAGTTAATTTATTTAATTAAATGGTTTGAATGTGGATAAAATCTATCAGTCTTTCTTATAAATACGAATTACACATTTTATAATTAATAATGACCAGCCGGTAGAATTCAACCTATTTAACTATTATGTAAATATTATTTCAATAATGTTGCACACACATATAAGGATGAAATATTTTTATATTTAAAATTTTATTCAAATGGAAGACTATAATTATAGAAAATGTTTTTTTCATAGCTTGCAAGTTTGAGATATATGAGACCTGACTAAGCGATGCCATAAATGAATTGTTGTTAAGAGTTAGCTAATAATTATAATTGATAGCAGACAGAATTTATCAGACAATTTTGTCCATTTATCGGATCTAGCCACCAATTGTGGCTGAAAGCAGATCTGGAAGCTTTATTAAAATTTCTTATTCATAATTTTTTAATTTTCATTTATTAAAAATAAATTCTATGATTTTTAGATCTAAAATCGACAGTATTAAATTTTTTAAATTAATTTTTTTTTTTTTAATATTTTAGTGTTTAAAACATTTGATTATGTAAGTCGTCAATTTTCTGAAACTAAATTCAATATTTCAGGGTTCAATATAAACTTCAAATGTTTATTGTCCAGCCCATTCATGAATGAATTCGTTTTTTTACTGCACAACGTATACCAAGATCTAGTAAAAAGCATCCAATGACCTAAATTCAAATTCGCTGTAAATATATGTATTTGCTTTATACAAACTGTACATATACATATATGTACATATTATGTATGTACATATAAAAATACTCAAGGCACCGCAGATTAAGTCGATTTCGAACTAATTTGATACTGGCTGGCATGTTTTTATTTATTTATAGTAGACGTCATATTACAAATTAAGACTGACCTTAATTTTTAATTGTCTGTCTCATTTTTTTTGTGTGAAAATTAATTTTTTTTGTTAACTTGCACAATGTATTTTGCATATTATAAAAGTTAGACTTTAGACATTTTTTTTAAAAACAAGCACAGTGCAGTGTAGACATCTTAATTGTTATTTTAGAACCTATCATCAAACAATTTGAGATTAGTGTAATATGAGATGCGTTGCCAATGTATTTTTTTTTTATGTTCGGCATGTGTTCAATTATGCGCTATAAAATTTAACTTGATCAAGTTTGAAGTTTGTGTGTATATACATGAACGTATAGGTAGTAAAAGCTGTCAAAATAATAACTTTATTCGAGCTCGTCTTTGAATTGTGTATATGTATATGTATGCAATTATCGTGCACTGCTCGAATATCACTCAACATCTTTCTTGTTATTTCCAAGTTGAAGAAATCAGGAATGTTATACTATATTATTGGTCTTATTGTTATTATCATTATTATCATATTATTATTATTCCCGAGTTAAAATTAAGAATACTAAAAATATGTATGGTAACATATATTTATTAACTAGCATCGTGTAACATCTTATTATTTTATATGTAGAAGAAAAAATGATTATTTAATTCTTGTGCTGCTGCTGGTTTTTTTTTTTTTTTTGCTTTTGACAACGATGTAGTTGCTGTTAGATTTAATATACTCGGTTCTTTTATGTGTACCAAACCAACCATCATCATCATCATCATCTTCAAGTACTATAATACATACGTATGTAACTATATACACAAGAAGTTACATCTTAAGCATGATCGTCAATATTATATTTATATCACAAACAATAATAATAAATAAAATAAAAATAAAAACTAAGAAATAATTGACAAAGAATAAAAAAAGAGAAGAAAAAAATAAAAACCGGATATAATATTTATAAACTTCTGAAGGAAAGAATGAGATATTAAATTCATTCATAAATTTAAACTGCTTAAGGCGAAATAAAATAAAAAAAAAAATTAAAAAAATTTCCCTCTTGGTAGTAAAAAACTACAATAAAAAAACCTGTGCGTTTTGAATTTCTTCAAGTATCTTAGTTTTATTTCTTTATACTTGCGCTTGTGTCGTTGTTAGCCAGTTTCTTTCTATGTTTATTATTCTAAGTTTAATAACTTTAATTGTAATCAACATCAATATATATTATATATATATATATATATATATATATATATATATATATATATATATATATATATATATATATATATATATATATATATATATATATATATATATATATATATATATATATATATATAAAATATATTTATCTATACATACAGACTTTATCAGAGATTAAATACGAGTTATATATATGTATACTTACATCATCAACATGCTCGTTTCAATCGCTAAATACATATATGTATAGCATAGGGAAGTAAGAATACTACACAGAATACATTTACAATAACCTATGGTCAAAAGCCTGCAAGATTCAGTAATAATTTAATCCTGCAATAATTTTTGTGCATCTGATTTTTTTTCTCATTCTAAATAATTAGAATATCAAGTGATTTTTAAAAAGTATATGAAGTGGTGTCATTTGATCATGAGATTAGTTTAAACACGCAAAATTATATCTATATATAAAAGTCTTGCAATTTTAGAATAATTAGAAAAATAAGAATAAGAATTCAAGCACAAAACGCCCATAGATGCTATCGTTTAAGCCAACCAACAATGGTTTTTTTCGCCTACGATATTTTTTGTTTGTATACTTGTTTCAATATTTTAGTAAACAGTAAAGATCTATAGTTTTTGCTCACCGTACTGCAAGGGCAATAATCCGTTCATCTTACATAAAAATTAAAAAAGGAACGGCAGCAAACACTTGAAATTGGTGAAAAACCGATGTCCTGAAATAAAATGTATAGGGTTTAAGTTCCGGCGCAATACTAAATTACATTCTTATTTAGCTCAACTATACATATATACATATGCATACGCATAAAAGATCCACGTGCATGTCCAAGCAATAAACCAAAAATTGCCAAATCTTTATATACAGAGTCCATCGAACTTAGGGCCTTTAACACAAAAAACCCAGATTTGTCGAGTATGATATTTTCTCGTGCACGATTTTTTATTCTTTTTACGTCATTCAAGTTTTAAAGTTATGGTTCCGAGCTGTGTATACTAACCGCACTGCAGAGCCTTGAAACATGAAGTTTAACGTAATAATACTTTGTCAGTTGCTGCGATTTAATTAAACAAAAATTTAAATTTATCGGTATAATTATATTTTAAGATTGAGAACGAACGTTAGTATTATCTTTGGTTCAATAAAATTCAGAATTAAACATTTCAACTCGAATTTTGAATATTTGTCATGTCGTAGAGATTATGAATTTTTGAAATTGTAGAAACTGACAGCATATCGGTTAATTTTAATTTGGTAGAAGGTTAGAGAATACAATACATATTAAAATACAAATGCTTTGTAGGATATGATAAAATTCTACTTTAAATCATTGAATCATTGACTATTGAAATATCAAATAATAAAATGTTTAAAATATCAGAATTTGATAAAATCAAAAATTTTATTTTGCTAAAATTTAATATTTTTATTAATTCAAAAATGTATAAATTTATTGATAGCAATAAACAGGTAATTTAAAGTTGTCGGGCCTGCCCAAGCATTTATACCTCAGAAATTTGAAAAGAATTATCCTGATCAGTCTATTATATATAGAAAGCTCCGTATAAGCCACCGTAGAATCTAAAGGTTTTTTTAATAACATTATGGTTGCACTATGGAAATTAAAATCACTTACACACAAACGCATCCATCTTTAAATTTACATTCACAATCGTGTTCCTATAATTTAGGATCGTCCGACGAATATTACTATATACATCAGCCAGTATAAAATAAAAAAATAAAAATTAAAGTTGGGCGGATTTTACTCCAGCACTCAATGCCACTAATGGGCCCACGGTGCAATACCCACATTCACACTAATTCATTCAACCCATTCATCCCGTTCACACAAGTACAGTATACCACCTGCGCATTGCATAGCTTCATGTCACCCTGTACAGTGACATGGAAGATGGGTCGGCCCATGAGTTCTACATTCCAACAGAGGGTCATAGATGTTGTTTTTTAATTTAATCACCGATCGTAATTGGGAGATGAAAAATCCCTTTTGCATCCCGCCTCTGTTGGGATTCGAAACCGGTACCTCCCGATCCAAACTTCGCAGCTTTAACCACTGCGCTATTTGCTCGGTACATGCTCAGCCAGTATAAATCACAAAAAGTATTTTCATCACATATATTATTCTGTATATTATATTATATTCTATATTATATAATCAATCAATTCAACACATAACAATACACTTGCTAAAATAAAGCAAAAAAAAAAACGAATCAAAAAGAAAGAATATAAAACTTGAACTGAATTAAGATCACCCATGATCAATACCGAACCCATATGTTTTCCTAAAGTCTCACATTATATTTTTCATCATATTATGTGTGTATATACATATGTATGCATGCATACAGGACGTCATCTGGTGTTCTTATAAAAACACTATATGTACATATTCTATAATATTATATTATGTTTATGAGGTATATGCTAACTATTGCAACGTTGCAAATTTTAAATGATCGAAATATAACCTTTATGTATTATGTATTGTATGGTTACGTTACAGGTAGATCGGTTTTCGGATATATTTCCTATATTTTTTAGGTTTTATTTTATTATGTTTTTGAGATCAGTCGGGGATCAATTGTATATGGTAAATTTTTATGTATGTATGTCATACATATATATGTATATATGTATATATATATATATATATATATATATATATATATATATATATATATATATATATATATATATATATATACATATATATATATATATATATATATATATATATATATATATATATATATATATATATATATATATATATATATATATATATATATATATATATATAGATATATATATATTTATATATATATATATATATATATATATATATATATATATATATATATATATATATATAAATATACATAATATATTGAAACCTTGAAGAGGGTAAAATAATAAAACATTTTATATACAAAAGGATGATCGTATAAGATCGTAACACTCCAAATTATAATATAGCAAGTGCATTTACAGTGTGTGTATAGTGTGTACGTGTATAGTATAAGTATGTATATTATATACATATATAGTTATCTGATCATGTTGTATATTCTATTTATGTATTCGTCATATTTCATTTTAAAAATTTATGAATGAAATTTTATGTTGTTTGTAGCGTACATTGTTGTTCCTTTTTTGACGTACAACTAAAAATACATAAAACACAAAAAAAAATATTTTTTGTCTTAAAATAAGAAATGATCATCATAAGATACCGGAAACTCATATATGTGATCATATTTTTGTTACGTATGTTATGTCTTATAATATATTAGTGTGCTAACATTGCAGGTTTTATTTTTGGTGATCAAAAATTATTTTTTTTTAATTTGTTGTTTGGTTACACGTACGCCACTGATCATATTTTATTTTTGTATATTCGTTTAATTTTTTCTATATACGCACACGATCATACGATCACTATATAAAGTATTTTTATATATGGTTATACATAAATAATATATGTATATGTGTATGTATAAAATCACAAA
Source organism: Tipula unca (assembly GCA_951394425.1). Lineage (NCBI taxonomy): Eukaryota > Metazoa > Arthropoda > Insecta > Diptera > Tipulidae > Tipula > Tipula unca. The sequence goes on along the minus strand of OX596381.1, from coordinate 1,647,939 downwards.
TACGATCACAGGTCTGGTTTCCGTTTCGTCTACAAATACAATTTCATATTAGTGTTGTATTATATTGTGTATAGTGTTTTTTTAATGAAATTACAACAACAAACAACATAAAATCTAATTTCATTCATTTTCAATTTTTTAAATTTTCTCAGTGCAGAGTTTACTCTTCCCCGTTCCGCTGCGATCGCGAGAGTTTTGTTTTATTTTTGTTTTTATAAAATTATTAATAAATTTTAAAATTTCGGTAAAAAACGCGCATGCGTAATTTTATTTGTTTTTTCGTGATCGCGATTATCACGAAAACAATTTTAATTATTGATTAATATAATAAATAATTGGTGTGATTAATTCAATTTTAAGATTGTTATAAGTTTTGTGATTTTGTGTTTTATTTAATTATAATACTATAAAGTGGTTATTTATACATATATATAAGGTTTAAAATATAAATAAATAGTGTTTTGTGATTAAAAAAATAAAAATTTAAATAAATTACCAAATTGCAAAATTTAATTTTTTTTTTAAAAGGAAATAAATTTTGTTTATATGTACATATATAGGTTATATACTTAATACTTATACATATATATTAGGTTATATATATATATATACTTATATATATATATATATATATATATATATATATATATATATATATATATATATATATATATATATATATATATATATATATATATATATATATATATATATATAAAATATAATATTATATAAAATCACAAAATTCAAACGGAAATTACAAATTTTATTTTTATCTACATACGAGTTTATAAGAAGATTTATTATTTGTTTTGAATTTTTTTTTTGGTCTACATCTGCCTTCTTATTAAATAACTCAATAAACAACAAGTTATAATATTTATAAAAAAAAACCACCCTCGTATATTATGCGTTTATTTCGCCGGAAACCAATAACCTGTCACCCTTAAAATATTTACACAAACACTGTGTGTATTTACATAAAAAGTCTAATGGAATGTTTAACAAGTAGAATTTTATCGTTGCGATCGTATATTATTATTATTATTATTTTTTAAACATGGCGTTCTCTAATAATCTTCAATTTCATAGAATATATACAAAAAATTTTCAAAACTACTTTGACAAGGTCGAAATAATTTGTAGATCGTCGCCATAGTTAATGATAATAAAAAAAATAAAAAATAAACAATCGTACCTCCACTTTATAAAGTATAATAATGTATATAAGAATATTACCGTCGATATATTATAAAAATTTCGCGATCAACATCAATATGATCGCGATCTTCTTTTTAATAGTCTCCACTTTTTAATTGATGTTTTATTGAAATAGATAACGATCAATAAAAAAAAATATTACTTGATCGAGTTGTATAATTAACAATTTAATTAAAACAAAAAAAATATTGTGATCGATAAAAATACACGATCACCCTAAATATATTAATATAATATGTTGTTTAACCCATTTAAATCAAATTTAATTGAAATTAATTTTTTAGTTTGTACACTAAAAAAATTAACCTATAATGTCAAAGTTTCTCTAACCTAATAAAAAAACATCAAAACTATTAAATTATTAGATTTGCTTTTCTTCAATCTTTAATTTAATAAAATCATATATAGTTATTTATATATATATATATATATATATATATATATATATATATATATATATATATATATATATATATATATAAATAAATATATATATATATATATATATATATATATATATATATATATATACATATACATATATATATATATATATATATATATATATATATATATATATATATATATATATATATATATATATATATATATGACAATTGAATGTAGAATCTTCTTATATGAATGCAGTGCAGGCTTTGAAACGAAAACATATTTCAGAATTATGTACTTACTCGTATATGCACTTAGCCAGATGATCAAATGTTAAAATGCTTAATTGAATTAACAATTTATTTAAATAATAATTAGATTTGGTTAAGTGGTTTTAGGTTATAATATGCGTTAATTACAGAGTTGGTTTATATATTTTGACACATCATACCCATATACATTACGCATTATACAAAACTAGTTTGATCATATTATATATATATATATATATATATATATATATATATATATATATATATATATATATATATATATATATATACATATATATATATACATGATCTTAATATTTTCTTTGTCGGAAGTTCTACCATCTCTTCATTAAGAAGCAAAATAAGAAATTATAACTTAAGTAACCAGTTCTAAAGGAAATTCACTTTTAATTCCGGTGTAAAGTGAATATTGCAGATTTTATATATTTTTTTGTGCGCAGAACAGAGCACAGTCGATCGTTTTATTTCATATAATTCAAAACAAATTTGTATTCTCTTCTTATTTTAATAATTAAACTTTATTTATTTAAATGTATAGTTAACTGAAAATTATTAGTGAATAATGAAATAATTAATGTTATTATAAACTGTAACTTATTAATAAAATAGAAAAAAATGACAAATGAATGGTTATCAGAATGGACTCATAGTGGTGGTGGTGGTAGTGGTGGAGGTAGTAGTGCAAGTGGTGTTGAAAATCGTATTCGTGCCCCGTTACGTGGGCAATATGTAAATAATTTTTTAAATAATCAAATTAATTCTCATAAGTATATGGGATTAAAATCACATTCGATTATGAAATCGTTGCAAAGGTCTAGAGGTAATTATTTTTTTTAATTTTATTTTTAACATTATTTTGTGGTTTAGTGTTTATTAACCTTATATCATTAAGTTCGTTTACGTTTATGTATATATGTACTGGGAGTATCAGTCTCCTTATATTTGATTAATTGCCTACTGGTTTTTACTAAATGGCATTGTACTGAATATAAAATTTCACCAGCTATAAATTTAAAATTAAAGTTTATTTATGACGTTTCATTTAAAATTTCCTTTTCCAATTTGAATTTTTGAATTTAGAGAAAACTATGGAGATTTTGAAATCAGGTTTTCAAATAAGTTCATATTTTAATTTGAAATTGTTTTATTTAAAATTTATTAGTGTTAAAGTTTCTATACCATAAATTTTGAAATAACGAAATTTTCATTAATTATGAGTTGGTAAGAAATTCGAAAATTAAAGGGCTTAAGATTGAACCCAATTTGTTGTGCCTGGTATGTTAAAAAAAACGTTATGTATTCCAATTTTGAAATATTGAAATTTAGTCAAATATTATTAGAAAATTTTATTCAAATTTAAGAAACATTATAGTCTTTTTAGTGTTAAAATTAAAATTAAAATTTAATAATTTTTAATTGCTCATTATACAGAAGTAAGATTATTTAGAAATTAGAACCCAAACATCGTAAATTTCGAAAATCTCTAAATTTTAAAAGGGGTTGGGTTTATATTTATTGAGAAATTATCTTTGCAGAATTTTGAATATTTTTCCGTGAAGGTTATGTGTTTTGTAACACTTAGATATTTTGTCGTTATTGAAATTTATTCTGAATGAGATCTACGAGTACAATCAAACTACCATAGACAACACTAAAGTGGTTTAGACATAACAGTGATACATGTATTGTTATAATTTATGTTCTTGTTAGACTTATTATTTTTCGCACTAACAAACAAGCTTAATGAGTAAGTTACATTGCTAGACCGATAGTATCCAGTCGCCTCGGATAATTCTGTCTCAGCATCGTCCACATTGGTTTTTCATTCTACATATATTAACAGATTTACCTAAAAAAATGTTCGTGTTTTATAATTTACAATTGGTTAATAGTTAGTCAATAAAAGTTGTTGAATCTAAAAAACAATTGGTGCACTTTTAATAAAAATTCGGAAGTTTTGTTTGTACAGGTGTTTCTGTATGTTTGGGTAGTTTATCATTTATGAACAAGTGTATTTATATATAGTTTATCGTTCTCTGTAGGAAATGTAATGGTCTCAAAGAATTTTGGAAGTCATCGACAAAATCAGATAGTTAAATGCATTGCTGAAGTTATTATTAGGCATTCCTTCCTGTTTTAATTTCAACTACTTTTTAGGAAATGAAAGTATTTCAATTGTTTAAGTTTAAACAATTGCTATATTAACGTTATAAACCGAATCTTCAAAATTGGCATTTTTGAGCTTAATTCTATCTAAAATTCTAAAAATTCTAAAAATTGAGATGAATTTGATGGTTTTTTCAAACGAGATGGTTTTTTCAAACTTGAAATTGTCCAATAGATCGCTATTTTTCTACTTGTGGGTCACTTCGATCTTAAATTATATCTAAATGATTCAAAATTCACCTGGAATAAACCAACTTTAGAAACTGTCGAATTATTTAAACATTCCAAATTTTGAATATTCGAAAATTTTATTCGAATTTTTAAATTTCCAGTTAATTTTTGTTTATAACTTTAAAATTTAAAGTCGGTTTAAGATCACCATAATCTTCTAATCCATTCTAATTTTCATTTAGATAATATTTTAATATAATTTGATGCTCCAGTATGATTCGACATTGTAATTGGAAATGGATGGATGAAATAATATTTGGCAAACCGAAAAACGATTAAAGATTTTCGTCAGATCTTTCAGCCCAAGAATATTAATTAATATAAATATTTTTAAAATTTTACAATTATTTTAATTCCGGCAGATTTAAAATTTAGGCAGATTTAGAATTATGGAAAAAATTAGAATTTTTATAATACGATTATTTCAAATTATGAATTTAGAAATTCCAGTCCTAATCCACAAATTTAATAGTGGGGCACTGGTCAGATGCATTCGTACATATTTACCTCGTTCTGTGACTTGTGCTGTATTTGGTATTTGGAGTAATGTATGTGAAACCTGATTCTAATAAAACTGATTAATTTTAATACAGACAAATGTATATGTACAAAGTATAGTTGAATTAATTTTTTGGGTGAACAGTTTCAAAAGAATTGGACAAATTTTACTACACATATATATTATATATTGGTGATCATTAAGAATTTAAAAATATTTTTCGAAACAAAGTATTCGTCGGTGATCGAAATATCAAATGTGTCGAAAACACCTATAGTAAATTAAACCCAAGGAAAGGTACTAAAAAACTATTTAATTTTATGTAAATTTTACCCCTGAATTTTTATTTGCTTTTATTATACATATATTAATGTATTATATATACATATGTATATATTATTTTTGATACGGTTGAAAAATTTTTTAGTTAACTTCTGTCATTTCACATTTGTATTGTATTTTAGTTGCTTTTTTTTATAATTTTTTGTGAAATATATTTTTATACTCACTCGTAGGTTAATGTTTATTTGTGTATTTTGTATAATTAGTAAAAAAAAATTATAAAACAATGATATATTTTTAAACTTTTTGTATAATTTATACATATACATATGTATCTATATATGTATATTGTGCAGCTCAAGTAATTGTCCGTCTCCTTGTTATTTCAACTTGTTGATTTTTTATCGAATAAACTTGGATAACTAAACGAAAAACTCATCAATCAATATACACAACCAACAAAAAATAAAAAGCCAAACAATTTATCTTTCGCATTTAGACTGACTATACACGTAGAACTAAAATAAAATCACATTATCATCATCCAATCGACGTTAATTAGTTAAAATATTAAAAAAAAATATTTTTAAACGAACATAATTTTTTTTTGTGTTGTGTTGAGATTTCATTCACAAATCATGAAATAATATATAATATAATGAAGTAAGTCGTTCATAGTTGATGAGAAAATATATAAATTAATTTACAGCATCTTATTGATTATGTTAAGCAAGAGTTTAACAGATCAGCAGGAAATAATACCATTTAAAATGTTTGGTGTGCAAACCGTATTTTCTGGTGATCAATTTTTACTGTATCCGTGTAATACACTGAACTATATATTTATGCCACACTCCATTCAATTTGTATAATAAATCCCAAACGTATCATTGATCTTAATGTTACCAGTTTTATTATTTTAATTAAGTTTTAACTGTCTCGCGGCGCACTGTCGTACGATTGATTTATTGATATATGATTGAAAAATTTATGTTTATAATTTTATTTTATTTTTTTCTAGATGTGCCAACACAAATGCCACCACTTACGCCTGGTACGAATAAAAAATTGACAGAAGTATTAAAAGCATCGTTTGCATCGTGGGAGAAAGAAGTACAAAATTGTAATAATATAACCAAAGGTGAGTGCAAAAAAAAAAAAAAAATATCTTACGTCTAATTTTGTTGTTTGCGAGAACTCAATTCTTAATAATTGTATTCACATTTTTAATTGTACTTTGATCAAGATTTTTTAAAACTTTACTCTATAAGAAGCTGAATTTGAATGAATTTTGAACCAATTTTGCTCTTAATCCATTTACGTAAACGTGTTCAATATAAATTAGTTAAGTTTTGATGAAATTGACTGGTTTTATAATAGAATAAGAGTTCAATTGCTTAAATCAATTTCGAGTTTTTCCATAAACTAAAAATTATAAGATTTTAATGTACATATCTTATTGTAATTTATTAAATATAAATTAATAAAGAATTTTGTAAAAAATTAAAAAATCAAATGTTTAACGACTCTTACATTATATGAATGAAGTTTAAAGCACTTTTATGAAATTTGACTATATAAATTGGTTTAATTATTAAATAAAAATCTTATTTATAATAAGTCATACTCAAATTTTACAAAATTTCGATAACTTTAATTTAATGAACGTTGAGATAAATTTGAAAAATTTTTGAAACCCATTCTAATTGAATAAATCTCTTGATGTTTTATTTTAAAGTTGGGAAACAAGTATGTATAAGTTTAAATAAAACTAGACATTAAAATAATCTAAGTTATCAAAATTTGAATGTAAATTGAGATCAGGATACCAAATTTGAACAGTATTTGATAAAAGAGCAGTTTATACAAACTGCTCAATAAACCGATTTCAATTTATACAGAATTTGCAATAATTATGAACAAAGATATAGATTAATTTAAATGAAGTTTGAAAAATGTATGATCATTTCAAAGTTTCGATTCATATTTTTGAATAATATTTTTTCAGTTTTTTTCTCAATTTTCACTCGGACTGTTTTATTTAATTTAATTTGTTGAGTAAAGTTTTCCTTAAGTACACTAGTGACAATTGGGACTTTTATATTGCTTTATATATTCCGAACGAATTATCGAGAATATTAATTTAAAACTCGATAAAATATTTAGAAATTTGAAAGTAATTTGATTTAAAGTCCAATACAAACTTCATTATATATTTGAAAATTAAATTAGTAATTCAAAAAAATTTAATATTTCTTGTGTAGTTGTGCTCAATGTACAATCAAGCTTTCTATAGCGCTTAATTGGCATTTATAAATATGTTTGAATCCTATACGTGATATTTTAAATTTGATGGCACAATTTTATTTGGAAATTCTATATCTACAATTCTATCATATACTGTAAAGTCAGTATGTGAACTTTTGTAACCAAATCTTTTGGAATTTAGGTTAAATGGTATATAACTTAAGAAGACTATGGTAGTCTGTTGAAAATAACACAGATATCTTTCAGATTAAATTTCATTTCACTTTTACCTAAACAATATCTAAATTAGTGGTACCACAGCATCCTGACACATTAAACAACTGCAGAAACACATCAGAAAATTTCTGTATTACATTACATTCTTCATATACATATACATATAAATATCCCATCCAGCAACATAAAAAACAAATCAAAAAAAAAATTAATAATTTAAACAAACATTTTCAAACAAAATAACATTTTTATTATACATATTTAAGAAAAATATCTTTTGATGTGGTCCACCAGGAAAAAGAAAAAAATTAATGTAAATTAAAAATAACAAACATCTACCATAAATTACTCGGACAATCAAAAAGCAAAACACGCACCAAAATTTATATGTAAATAAAGTACAATTCCGAAAAGATTTATGCTATTTTTATGGCATATAGCTCTCTAAACATCTCAAAATTTTATACACACACTCAATTATATATGACTATATGCGACTTGATAGATTTATTGAACAGCATTCATTATATTATGTGAAATTGGTCTTGTGTTTTGAATTAATTGGTCGGTTCAATACTGATATATCTCTTAATAGACATGTCAAATTTCATATACAGAAGCTTCACATTTGATTATGGCATTTTGTTCATAATTTTTCGTATTTATGATTCAAAAAAGCTAAATAAAAAAATACTTTAAAATTAAATTTATTGTGTGAGTTAATTTAAATATTTATTGAATTGACATTATTACATAACCGAATGTCGAATTTTATTAATTTAAAAAAATATTTTCAAATAACATTTAATGTTTTTGGCATTAATTAAGAAAAAATTAAATTGGACATAACGAAATATTAGTATATTGTGATTTTACAGGGTGTCTCGTAACATTAGTTTTGTAATATATAGAAAACAAATTACATTGAATGTGAACGCGACACAAATTCCAGCAAAATAATGATTAAATATCAACTAAAACTATTGCTCAATAAAACGAATTTACTTAAATTTAAAATTAATGTTGTTCAGTTATACTAAATATGGATCTAAGTCAAATATGAATTTTGCATTTCACACATTTTATTTTAATTTTTTTAACGTTAATTTGAGTCAAATTGGAAACTTTCAGAATTTATTTATTTATTTATTCTAAATTTACGTTAACAGTTTGGCACTCGGTGCTAAAACAATGAAAATCTATATATTGCATATGATCAGATTTATCATTTATAAGATCTACCCAACAATATAATATACATGACCCAAATCAAGACTTAAACCTATGCCTAGGTCCTATTATCTGAAGATTTATCAGGACTTCATATTAGGACCTATATCTGATGGTCCTTTTTCCAGGATAATGTGAGAGCCTCTGAATGTATGTACCTCGTTTTGTACGATTACTAAAGTATGAGCAAATTTGGTCAAACGGCTTGAACACTATTATAACTAGTCCATGTGTAGGATAAGATGATGTTGTCCAATAAAATTCTGTTAATTAAAATTCAAGTTGAATTCCATGTTTGAAAAATCGAAAATAAGATTTTGAATTTTATTATAGTCAATTGTAAATAAAAATTCTCATTCTAGTCGTCGAATTGTGGATTGTAAATTTAAAGTAGTTTCTATGTCAAATATAAATTCAAGTCTTTTGCAGAATTCCACAACTCGAATAGCAAATTATTTTCAAAATAAATTATTTTTTACAATAGCGAAGCTGCGCTCTAAATTTAATTTATCAATCCAGCCATAACATTGAAAATGGTGTATATATATTCGTAGCTTCAATTCGCTGGTGATTTTGAACTACATATTCAAATTTCAAAGGGCTCTATTAGACATGTTTTGAACAAAAATAAATGCTTCATTTGAAAATTTATAACTTGGTATATACATTTTCATCTATATTGACATTTTAAAGCGAACCGATCTTGGAGACACGGGCTATAAAAAATTTGAAATTTTTGTCTGATAATTTATAAATTTTGTTAGTTTCGGTGACAACACATTTTTTCATGCTGAGCACAGCCGGTTTTTTTTTGCATTTCATGTGCGGTGCATGGAACTTTTTCAATCTACATAGTTTCCTCGTTGCCACACTTTATGATTCTGATTTTGTTAAATTAAACGTTAAATTAAACTTTTTTGCCAAGTTGTATTTGGTTTAACTTAAAACTGATTTAGGCATAATTCAAACCAAAACTTTATACGTCTAGATAGAAAAAAAGGTTCGTTGGGTTGGTCAAAGTATATAGTATATGTATATACATATCGTCTAGGTTTTAGATGTACCTTTCAATGTTGAGACATTATGTTAATATATTATTCAAATTACCAATCTATTAGTACCTTTCATTTTCATTTGGGTGATATATGTAAATTTTGTACTTAAATTACATGCTTTTGTGTTATATGTATAAACGAGCGAGATATACATTTTATTTAACAACTTTGGTCATAAAAATTGAAATAATCACAATAACAGAAGATAAACTAATAAAATAACAATAATTTAAAATTTTTAATTTAAAAATTATTATAATTTAAATATTTTTTTTTTATTTCTTTGGTTCGTTTACATGTTTCTGCACAAATAAACATATTCAACGAAAACAAAATTATTTTCCCAAGAAGATTTAATGGATAATTATTTAATTCGACATATTTACATATTATATTATGTATATATGTGTTTAACTCATTAGGTATATATGAGCATTTGGTTGATATATGTATATACGAGTATTGGCAAATTATGTATATATATTATATAGTTATTTGGTTTGATTTGATAACGAGAATTGCTAGTTAAGAAACTGGATTATATTTTTTTTAATAAATATATGTATGTATATATATATATATATATATATATATATATATATATATATATATATATATATATAGTATATATATATATATATATATATATATATATATATATATATATATATATATATATAATATATATATATATACTATATATATATATATATATATATATATATATATATATATATATATATATATATATATATATATATATATATATATATATATATTATATATATATATATATATATTTATACTTCATATATACTTTTATATATACATATATTCTATATAATATATCGCTGTATGAAGTATAAATATATATATATATATATATATATATATATATATATATATATATATATATATATATATATATAGTATATATATATATATTATATATATATATATATATATATATATATATATATAATATATATATATATACTATATATATATATATATATATATATATATATATATATATATATATATATATATATATATATATATATATATATATATATTTATACTTCATATATACTTTTATATATACATATATTCTATATAATATATCGCTCGCCTTACGTAATCTATCTTTCTTATCACTGGGAAAAATGTACATTTTTCGTAGGTTTTGCTTTGTTTTTTTACTGAGAACAACATATCTAATCACTTGCGCAGCATAGAAACCATAAAAGTTATTTCTGAATTATTCTTTATTACAACCACAATACTATGATAAAAACAAATGATTTCGTTTTCTTTGTTCTGAATATATAGTACATAAGAAAATTGTATGCATTAATTTTAATTTATAATTTTTATTAATATTTTTTTGTTATTTTAATTTTATGTTTATTTATTGCAGATCCTAGACAGTGGACACCTGAACATGTAGTTTATTGGTTAAATTGGGCGACAAAAGAATTTTCACTAGAAGGTATTAATATTGATCCTTTTATTAAAATGCGGGGACGTGATATGGTGGCACTTGGACGTGAAGGATTTTTAGCGATTGCCCCACCGTTTACGGGTGATATTTTATGGGAACATTTAGAAATTTTACAAAAAGGTAAATTAAAATTTTATTATTATTATACATAGTTTAGCAAAACATATACATGCGTGAGAAGTTAATACTGAAAAAATAACAAAAAGTTGCACTGTTAATTTTTTTATATTTTTCAATTGGATGTTATTTTAATACGAAAATAGGAATTTGAAGTGGTTTGACTACATTTGCGGTTAGATTAGATCAGTCTTTCTGTTCATGGGTGCTGAGCTATAACTTGCCATTTTTCAGCGAATTTAGAAGTGTTGCGATGACCATGGATACTCGCCTATATTTTCCTATAATTTAGATTAACTATAATCGTTGTGGCCAATTTGACTTGATTGGAATGTTCGACCAAGCAATAAGCAGGATCTCCGGAGATGGTCGGGCCAATGAAATTAAATGCTTATTTTCATTATAGGATTTTGAACAAGCTATATATTCAAAAGATAAATTTATGAACTTCTAAATTCTTTATATAAAAGAAATAGTAAAATTCATCAGAATTTAATTCTTTTGACCACAAAGGTTCTAATTGGTCTTAGCTATCCGAAAATGTGAACTATCTGTGGACTTCTCAACGCCAAAAATTATATTTCATAAGAACAATATTAAATAGTAATTTTGATAAATTGCTTAAGTTGGCTGATGAATGTTTAAAATATATTGTATTTAAAGTATAATGCTTAAGTCGAATTTTCACCATACTTATTGAAAATTCTAGGTAATATTCAGGTACAATTCAAAGGTAAATTTTCTTTAAAACCTAATTATAAAGTCTCTAAATTTTTAATTAATCAATTACAATAATTTGAATTCGAGTATATAGTATTCCAAAACTAAATCAAATTCAATGGCTGAATTTGGAATGTATCAGATTCAGAATGCTTTTGTCACACACAAATTTTATTCAAATTAAATAGTTTAAGGTCAAAAAGGTTTATGTAGCTTTTTATATGTAAATCCACCGATGAAATACAGATCGGTTATGTATACTATTCAGTGAATTTTAATGTAATTTAGCAAAATATGTATACTATACATAAATTAATATTCAATTTAACCAGCCACTAGAATAGAAACGAATAATAATTTATATTTATATAAGAAAAGAGTTTTTAACCACAACAACAATAGTATCGACGTAATAAGAAATAAACTAAATGCGGGTGGCATAGTTGATGCATAATAGATCGCATATACATATATGTGTACATATATTATGTAGAACACAAGTGGCTGTTGTGATTTGTTTCGATGTTTTTATTATTATTGTGTTGTGAATTGACCCTTATATTCTAATATAATTTAAATATAAATCATCTTATATATATATATATATATATATATATATATATATATATATATATATATATATATATATATATATATATATATATATATATATATATATATATATATATATATATATATATACTATTGATGCATATTGTACAAAGTATATTGATGTTTACTTAAATACTCTATATATTAACTATATGTATATACATATATATACACAAATATAGTGGCGTCTTTCTGTCTATAATAAATAGAAACAGAGTGATTATAATTAAGTTATATACATGTATGTAAACTGTACTGTACTTGTAAATAAATATTAATCTTGTTCCATAAAACAGGGTCGGTCAATTGAATTAATAAAAACCAAAAACATTTTGTTAAAATTGTTGTTGTATTGGAACTGGGGAAAATTAATTATTTAGGTCTGTGACCTAGGAAGTGGTTTACAAGAATTTAATTGATGACTTTATAATTTCCATTTATTTAGAGTTAGGGTTGATTAGTATAATGTAATTTACCTATATATTATAATTGAAGCACCGCACTTGCAATATCGCTATTTGCAATAGCATACAAATTTCCTATTCTTAAATTTTAATTAATAAAAATAAGATTTATGCTTCCACTTTCGGAATAGTGAATACCAAATACTAAAATCGAAATAAAAATATTATTCATAGAATACAGTATAGAACTAACAAGTGTATTCAGACCCATGTGTGTAAATTTCCCTCATCTGAGGGTAATTGGTTTGCTTTAGTATGAAAGAAAGCTTTTATTAAAGGTTTGATGGCTATTTTTTATTTTGGAAATTTGTGGTTTAAATTTGGAATCATGGTGGTCAGTAATTGTTACTACTTTAATTAAATCATTTATATCGGGATTTATCCAAATGAAATGAAAACAATGTCATCAAATTTGACTTCAGGTTGTTTTCAATTCCATTTTGAAGGCTTGATATAGGTAATCGGTTGACCATCATTCTCACAATTTTTGAACAATCCTTTGTATCAATTTTCAGCACTGGCACGGAGTTACATTTTAATACAATAATGCGGATATCCCAATATAGTTGTCATTAGTATATAGAGTTAAGACGATTTTTGAAGTTGTCTAGTAGCTTATTTAAGCGTTCACGCGAATATTGATAAATATTGAAACGTCTTACCATTGGTAGTTTCATGATCTCCACAACAATAGTCACTGGATGGCTTTAAATTAAAAAAATATTGGTTTAGTTACCCAAAATGACGCGATTAGCCAGTCGTCATAATCCGCGAAACTGGTCGAGTTCAATTTCAATTTTATTTGATTAAAATTTTATTTTTAAAATTATTATGATTTAAATTTTACAGAAAAACTAAATTACAATTTTACGAATTCAACTAATATTAATATTAATAAGTTAATATTAGGTTACCTATTCCATAGATAGCTTATTTAACCTAAAACCGTCTATAATCGGATTCGAACTCAATTTCCATGGTAAATGTCAAACGTAAGTAGTTTAGGTTTGTGAGCTTTTAATCCTTTGAGCTATGATTAATATTTATTTTTTATTATTATTTATAAATTATAGTTTAAAATGTTGCATACCAACTTTTAGCCGAAATTGCTAAGCACTCACATAGAAAAATACACGAAAAACTGTCCAGCACTGATCCAAGACAGTTTTTACTATGTGATTGCTTGGAAAATTCTGAAATTTCATATCGAGAAATTTTAAAATCTTTTTTGATTATCTATAATCTCAAACATGTCAGAATAATAGTTTTATTCTAATAAATTTTCCATTTTATTTTGGCAAAATTGAATTTCCAAAATATTGTGAATGGAATTTTGATTTGATATTCAAGTATAAAAGTTTCAGTAAAGTACCTAGAACAAATGTATCAAAAGGAAATAGAAAAATATATGTTTTAAATTAAAATTGAAGATCTTCATATATGTAGAAATAGCAACTTTAATTTAAGTAAATATTTTTTAAATTTGTCTCAAATTTTTTTGTACAGGTCAGTTCTGGAAAATTTTATCGTGTATACATTTTGTATTTTCAAACAAATTTATTATATTAAAGAGAAAATTTATGAAAGGTTGTTTTGGTCGCATATTAAATTACTTTAGTTATCAAACCGTATTCCTTCATCATCCATCAATCTATTTCCGTATATATACACAATTTTAATTTAATATCATGACATTTTTTCTATTTTACCTTTATTTTCTTTGGTAGCTACATATATAAAAATATAACATGGAATATGAGATTTTCACGATTTTTTTTATTTTTCAATTTTTCATTCAATATTAGTAATGTTATAATAAAAAGGACGATCAATTGGTTGTTTGTAGTAAAATTGTAGCAAAGTGGAATTTTTATTTTTTATTTTTTTTTTTGTATTCCTTCAAATGGTTTTTCCTCTATGGATGGATGGGAGATGAAAGTTGATTTTATTACCCGATAAAATTATGTTAGTTTGTTTGGAAGAGAGTAAAATCAAATTAAATTATCGATATAGAATTTAATTTCATGCAATTTAATGTATAAATATATATATATTTTCTTATGTACATATATATTATCGATTTCTATTTGATTTGAGATTTGAATACGTAACAAATTAGGAATTTCCCGTATATACCAGTATTTAGCAAATTATTAATAATTAATTATTTTCTTTTATTATTTATACAGATTGTGAGAAGACAATAGAAAATGAAAATGTCAATGTGTACAATGAATCAATGTGCGGAACAGATATAACCGATTATTTAGGGAATCAAAGGCTGGCATCAAATCATTCACAAGAATATAGCAGCGCAACACAAAAAAATTATCCATCGATACACCAACAACAAAATAGTAAGTACATAAATTTAATATATAAAAATAGTTTTTATTTCGTAAACTTTGTTAACCTTTTTTATAGCTTATATTTCCGATATATCGTACCGCGGTTTATTGTTCGATTAATTAGGAATAGGTTAAATGTTTAAGCGATAATATAAGGCAGGTGGTGGTTGGAAGATCATCAAAACATTAATTTAATATAATCTGTTTGAGTATATACATCTATATATATGTATAGTTTTATAGTAAGCCAGACTATAAAAGACGAATAATAATTTCGCGATTTTTTTTTTATTTTAAATATGGCGACCAAGTTCTTTGTTATAAAATCAACTCGACCGTGAACTCTTTTGTGTATTTGATATGCAATAAATGAGTAATCTATTGTTATAATTCAGAGCGAAAAATAATAAACCATTAAAAACGAGATTAAGTATGTGATATCGTCACAACAACACAATCATCATAATATATAATTCTATACTTCTTTGCACATATAAAAGCTCGAAAGAGATGAGCTTTTATAATATAGTCACTTGAAAAAATATATATATATGATTGGTGTCACTATTACTTATACGTATGTACATATATACTATTATTTATTCTATATCGTACTTAATTAAAATTATGCAATTTTTAATTAAAAAAAACTTTTGAAATTTTCAACTTTTTGTAGGTTTTAACCTTGTTGCTAATTTTCATTAATTTATTTCGTTTTCTTATTTTTATTTTTTTAGATTTCTTTTATATAAAATTTATCTTGATATTACACAAAAATACTAAATGTTCTTTTAATATAAGTGAAAATAAATGTTTTTTATGTTTAATTTATGTATATTGCTTTGGAAAATGATGAATGAGTGTTATATAGCTGAGTGTGGAAAATCTAGGTTTTTGACCTTCACAGTCTGAATTAGCAGTGTAATAAATTCAGGTTGTTGATATATGTTGGCATAATAGAGAAAGATTCTAGTTGTCAACTATATAATAATCAATCCGTACTCTGCAATTAGTTATGTTTGAAATTTAACGTTGGACGGGTAGCTATATAGGTTTAAATAAGTCTTCAATCATCATCAAACATATAGGATTAAATAAGTCTTCAATCATCAGAACATTTTGGCGCTAGGCACTCGTAAATTAAATTGTTTAGTATAGCTCTGTAAGCTTGAAATATATAATTGCTTAGACTCTTTTGCTAATTTTTTAAATATCAATATTCTTTCCATGTTGGCCGCTAACACCATCATGTAATCTTGTATAACTTAAACTATATCTTATATCTTCAAACACAACCAAAAACTTGGTGGTTAATTCCATAAGGTTACTCAAGATTTATTGAAACCGATGTACCGCTGTAAGGTCGTAATTATGCTATATGGAGTGAGAATCTTAGCACGACTTTTGTGTAGATTATTTTAACGTCTGGTTTTGACGATACTAATAATTTGTCAAATAAAGCAACGGTTCGGAGGTGGGCATTTTAATGTACTAAGATTTTAGAATAATTTTCTCAAAAACACTCGTACAGCCTCTAATCGAGCAATTTAACTTATACTACAATTTATAAAAGTAAAACTGATAGTGAAAATGAAATTTTTGTACAGAATTTCGATAATGTTAAACAACATAATAACCAAATAATAGGCGGCATAATCCGCCAAATAATTTTTACTTTTATATATACATACATATGTATACGAAATTTCTTAGAATGCACGAAAATATTCTACTTGCATATTTCCTAATTAGTATTCAATCAGCATAAAACTATTTTATAACACACAAAATATTGCCGTTTTTTTTTATTATTTTTGGTTACCCAAAAATTCATAAAAAAAACAAATTAACAAAATATTGGCGACAATTACGCGACGACGGCTTCTCGACGGTACCTCTCTATATAGAGAAATAAAATCATAAAAATGAATAAGTTGTAAACTTTCTTTTAGTATATGCGATTACCATTTTGTCGTGTCTAGACCTTTATAACATTTAGTGAGAAAACCGTTCATATATATAAAAAACATTAGAACTCAAATGACTATTATACATTTTTTGTGCACTCCACCCATTTTGCGTCGTCGTTATTTATATGAATTATTATTGCTTTGGCTACCGCAGCTAAATTCTGTTAGATTCTATAATTTGTATCGTAACTAAAATGACGACTGTATAACAACTATAATACAAAAAGGGGTTCCATTGTTTTCATTATCATCATCAACTTTTTTTTTTAATGGTTCAGTGATTTTTTCAAATTCTGAAGTCTTTTTGTGCCGAATATACACAAATAAAATCTCCATAAAATTTCGATTTATATATTATAAAAGCTAAAAGTATATGTTATATAAAAAACATAACAAAGACAATTAAATTAACTTAAATTCTCGTTTTCCAAAAATGTAAAAAATAAAAATTAACAATCCTTTGTTCTTATAAATAAAATTTATGTAACGATTTGATCTTGAATGTGCAGGCGAGCTTTTTAAAAAAAATTGGGCCTGTGTACGTTTATATACAATGCCGAACTAAAATTGTTGACACTAATGTAATGATTCCAAAATATAACATAAAATTTGTGACCAAATATTAAAAATGGTGCCCTAATAAATTTAAATTCTTGAATTTAAACCCTTAAATTTATGTTAGTGACATATAGTAAATATTTTATTTAGATCAGTACCAAATTTCAATTTCTATAATCTCGTACTTATGTAAGTAATACAATTTTGTAAGGCAACATTTTTTTATACCAATCAGATTTTGAACTTTTAATTAAAAATGAAACTAAGATCAATTCTGAAAGTAAGTAAGAACATCGTTATATAGGTAATTAGAGGGCCTGAATTAGGCAGTTTGGGCAGCATGCTATATTGATGACTTACGTGTTAATCCTCGATTGGGATCCAACTTATATGTTTAACCTAAATGTTCAGGTCATCTAGTCTTATTTTATTTCAAAATGGTGAATGGCTATTATTAATGTGTGGCCGACCGTATGTTACTTGTCAGGGTCATACTAAAGAATTCAAAACAATTTTACTTCAGCAATACACGTTACTTTAATGAAGTCATATACCAGACTATATTAAGTCAAACAAATATTACGTCACCGATTTCTTCGTTTTGGTTGGAATCACATATAGGCTAGTATTTTAACCTAAAGATATATTTTGCTTGCTGCATACACACACACGTATGTATGTACATCATTTATATGATACTTATAATGTTCATCAATGCATTAAATTTTAGTTTTTAGTTTTATATAAAAAAATAAAAATAAAAATTGAAATAAAATCAAAAGTGTTACCACATTTGATTCGACTGAATTGATTTAGAAATAGAAAATGTAATTTAATGAGCTTTAATTAGAGATAATTATATGTCAACTATTTTTTTTTATGTACATAATATTGTTGTTTAGTTTATAGCTTGTATATTACTACATATGTACATACATAAATATTAGATCGGATCCGATAGGTCAGTGGAATTAAATACAGTTGATTTCCAAAATTTTACGTACATTTGTATACTCTACCCACTATATGTTACAAAATAATAATAATATATTACCGATTTACAATTTAAATTAAACATAATTAATTACAATTTGGATAAGATTCCATTTTTAGTCATATAGCTGTGTGTATGCGTATTTGTCTTATCTCTATAGCTAATCATCCAGTTAAAATTTATTATTATACATTTTGTTGTGAGAGAATTTAAAGGTTTTAATTTGATGTAATTAACTTTAATTAAATTCGAACTATTTTTTAACGTAATTTTTTATGACAGGAAATAATCTTATACATACGAGTATATATATAAAAAATTTTAACTCCTACAATAATTTAAATATACAAAAAAAAACTTAACTAATTTCTTTAGAAAATATTTTATTGTATATTTCATTTTACGTCTTACGCCGTGTTAAATTGAAAACAAAACTTTTTAAATTTTTAAAGGAATTTTAATTTTTTGGTAATATAAAATTGGCGCCACCAATTGATTAAAATTGTTGGGTAATTTATGCGTGCGGTGATTTTTTCCTTGAAGCTTGATCGTTTTGGCTTATTATGGAAGTATAATGGATTTGTCATATTTATCTGATTGTTTTGGTCTATACAGTTTTATAAATTTATCAATATTATTATTATCTTTCATGTCGCGTCTATATAGAGTAGGGGTGATTTATATCAATCAAGATGTGCAATCTTATATGTAAAATTCATCCCAACTGGGTTATAAAGAGCTTCATTTATGGAAACGGTCTAGCCAAATATTTGGCTTGAGTCCATACAATATATACATAATTAAACAAAACAATGCAAACCACTTAGATCCATGTAAATTTTGTAATCAACATCAAGCAATATTTTTATTAGCCCGATTGCTTGAAGGTAGAATTATACCAAAACGAACTCTCAAATATTTGATTAGTATCAGATACACATTTACCAAAAATAGTAATTATAGTATTACACTTTGAATTATGTACAATCCTTTCTTCAGAACCTATAGCCCAAAATTCGAAGTTCTCCCCAATGAGCTGAAATGTAACTGCCGAGCAAAGAAAATTGCGTTTATCGAAAATTTGTAAAACCCAATTTGTAATTCTATTCTATCCCGCAACATTTCTAATGATGACAAAATCTATATATTGATGAAAATATTATTGAGTTTGTAAATTACTGCGTCTCAGTTTTATAATTAAAATTGACCCAGTATAATGTCAGCGATAAGCAATTCAAAATTGGCCGAAAAAGAAGATTTAAGCGCGGAATAGGTTAACGCATTTTTCGAAATAAATTGAAATTGAATGGAATTATGACTAAAACATCTCTTAAAAGCGATTTTCAGTTTAATACAAAATGTAATTCGATCAGAAAACGTTTGACTGAAATACCGTTTCTGTATTTGGGCTGAACAAGCTTTTTGAAAGTATATACATAAATTTGTGGAGTGGACAATGTTTCGATTGTTATTTTTTTATTGAAAGCCTTGGTACACGTGCGGATATTTTTTGATTAAGACTACAATGTTTGTAGATTATTCTAACAGGTAAGACGAGCGGCGAAACAATTTCTAAATCGCTTTGTATCATAAGATAGAGCCAAACCAAAGCTTTGTTTTGTTGATACGATCCTGCACTACTATCATCAAAATGGGAAAAATTTAACTCATGAATGGTTCTAATTATATTACTCAGTTCGGTTTTTGACTGAAATTGTTTTGTTTAGTAAATATTTCCCCATTCGTATGAAAAATTCGCCTTCTTTGCATTGGAGGCGTGGGGCTATGAATCGATTTAAATTACAAAATTTTAGATATTGACGAGTATTTAGAAAATTTCTTAGACACTTCAAAATATCTAAAATGTTCTGAATTGAAATTCAGATTTTTAAAATTTGGAGTCAAATTTTAAAAGTTCGTGGGGATAATTGGAACTAAATTAATGAAATGCCTTTGTATAATATTAAAGAGATCTATCAGTTGATTATAAAATTTATTAGTTTGTATGATCCAACTATGTATTAGATTTCCGATAATAAAACACTAGACATGAAAGTTAAAATCTAAAATGTGTAATATAAATCGTTAAGTAAAAAACAAAAAATGCAAATACTTAGTTAATTCATACAAAAACGGATAAAATTAATTATATAGTTATGATTTCACATGCCTATATAGACTGATAGTTTATGTAACAACGTCCAAAACTAGTTTTTTTTTTTTTAAATTTATGTATAAAAAGTTATTGTACGCACCTAAGAACTAGATTCCCGTCCGGTTAAACTAAAAAATCTCATATTTTCTAGTAATTTTGCTTTTTATTTACGTTCATTCATTATACCTATATATAGTTTCTATTTGATTATAGCAAAATTTACACACGCACATATACATACAGCTACGACACAGGAAAACTTAAACTATTTCCCATATCCGTTTTATATTGAGAAGAAATTTAAATAGATAAAAAGTAATATTTTATCTATAGTGTTTAATTAATTAATAAAATAATATTTTAATCAAAACTAGTTTTGATGGAAACATTTTTTTTTTTGAACTGGCCCAGAAATAGCCTAACTCCCTAGCTTATGTTATATTTTGCAATAGATTGATTTCCGGTGAAAAAAACAATCTCATACTTATTTATAAGATTACAGTAAATAAAAAAAACTTTGATCATAAATTTTCTCACCTTGTCTTGTGATCTTCCGCTTTTTTGTCTAATAAAGACAAGTTTGTAGATCGTTCTGTTTACTTATAATATTTTATGACGATCGATAATGATGATTAGACAGTTAGATTTAGGAATATGATTAATATTTTTTAATTTCATTCTATCCGGTTATTCTTTTATTTAGTTATAGTCTTGGTATATACATCATAGCGATAAAATTAATAAGGCGCCAAAAATAATTATCGAGCGAAAGCTTCTTTCTATCTGGAGTTCTAATATTTGTTTTTGTTTTTTTTTATACATATATATATATATATATATATATATATATATATATATATATATATATATATATATATATATATATATATATATAAATGAAGTCGTTAGAGGCATAATAAGTAAATAAGAATTCTCGAACCTTTAATAATAAATTAAAAAATTTGTATACGATGAAAGTAGAATTTTAAACAAGAAGTTGAATTGAATTTTGAATTTATATATTTAGCCGTCTCTTTCTATATATATATATATATATATATATATATATATATATATATATATATATATATATATATATATATATATATATATATCATTTCCGGTATCAGGATTGGAACCTTCTTAAATACATACGTACAATATGGTTTTCTTTGAATATATTTATTTTAACAAAAGTAATAATTTTTTTTTTGTGTTTGTGTTAAAATAAATTAACAATTAATATATTAGTACCGGATGGAGATGAGTAATGTACGCGTATATATTCAATATTTTATTTTTGGGTAAGAAATAATAAGAAAAAGTTCTTTAAGTAATAAAAAGAAATTATTTACCTTTTGTCAATTTCCTGCGTACAAAAAAACAAAAAGAAATAAAATAAAAATCTTAAAGATTTAAAAGTGTGATTTTAGAGATTATATAATGTTAGGCGCCGGCTATACAATAATCACATATTATATCGCCGCGGCATGTGAAATGTAATAAAAATTATATGCTTATTATTTGGAACGGCTCTGTCAAAAATGGCATCGTAATTAAAAATACAAAATTTTAGATGAATTTTTTTTATGTGAGAATTAAAGTAATTAAAATCGCTAGATTTTTTTTATTATTCTATATAGTGGCAAATTCATTTATATAGCAGCTGACACCAACTGACTGTAAGACTAGACTAATATGATGGATTATTTGGCAAAAATATCATATATAAATTTTATGAAGCCATAAGCCGTTAAACTATATGTATATATATGTATATACGAATTATACCATGTGTACTTCATAAATTTCATCCAATTTTTAGTTTTTACATTAAGAATCACCTGAAATTCGATAAAACTACAATTTTTTCTCACAAATCTCGCAAATTATTATTTTTTTGGTTTAAGGTATAAATAGAACCAGAGATACATCTACAAGCGACGACGCCGGTCAAATTAAAATACACAGAAAATATTGCGATCACATAGCCAATATTGATGAATCTATTTCTAATTTTATCGACGGCGCTGCGGTGGTACCAACTGTTTTCTGGCTCCCGATGTTGGTACTGTATTTTTGGTTGTCATTTTTTATTTACAGATGTACACAAATTAAAACAAACCACTTTGGCTGTTGTATCTTTAGTTCTGCTTATAACTTAAATGTTTTTCAATTCCGATAAATCCTAGGCCTCCTATAAATTTACAAATTTATATAAATTCGCAAAATTCATTATGACTTAATTATTCCAAATTTCTTTAAAATCTGTTAAAATCATAAATTCCTAAATTATATTTTTTCAAATTTTCAATTTCCAAATTTTCAAATAGATATTCATAAACCACTGATACTACAAAACTTGTAAAATTACAAGACATCAAGACACCTTGTAATTTGGAATTCTTGAAATTCAAATACATGTGTATGTATTTAGTAACAACACTTTTTAATTCATTTTATTAAAATTTTGAGCACAACTTCAAATTGAACATCTGAATTAGAATTTAAAAGTTTAAGAGCTGATTTTGAAAAATTTCGAACTCTCGAAATTTTTAATTTTGAAGAACTTTTAAAAATATGAATTGTAATGTAATTATTAAATTTTCAATTGTTAAAACTGAATTGTTTTAGTACATTCAACATAATTCAAATTGTATTTTTAATTATTGGAGATTTTAGGTATTTTGAAATATTTTCCTAGCTTCGAATTAAATGTTTTACATATTATACGCGAACAGAATTTAGAAGTCGAATTTTAAATTTTCATGTCGATGTTTTACGTAAATTTCAATTTTTAAAACCAAATTTTATAATTCAAAATTTAATATTTAAATTTACTTTCTCAAAACTTGAATATTTTGCAGAATCGAAATTTGCATTCGCTTTGAGTTTCGCGAATTGGTGAATTAAGAAGACTTAAGATTAATCGAAATGGATAAACACTATCTTTCTGTCTGCCAGGACAGATTTTTTGGACACAAAATTAAAATTTTTACAAATCTTTAAGAAATTTGATTAATGTTTTTTATATTTTTAGTAAATTCTAAGATTTGCTAACATTTTAAAACATCATGAAATTTTTGAAATTTATTTTAAATTTTAAAATATAATAAATTCACAAATTTTGCAACACACTATAAAATATCCTACCTAATTCGAACTTAAAAATTTGGTTTATTTATAATTTTATAAATTTATAATTTTGTATTTGCATGATATTTTCAAACTTTTTCAAATATTTAAATATAATATTGATGTATTTCAACATATTTAAGAATTTAAAAATTAGAGTGATTCCAAATCAAATCTCTCAAGAAAGTTTTAAATTTTATCGAAAATGTCTTGGAATTTAAATACAATATAAATTCTGTCCGAGTATCATAAATGCTAGATGCAATCGAAAAATTCAGTATGATTGGCATATATGTATGTGTATATATTTTTTAAGAATATGTTTGACATTTTTCCGGAACAAAGAGATACCAAAATTTTTTTCGAAATTTTAAATGAATATTGTCAACGAAATTATATTTATGCAAATTAAATAATGACAGCTATATATATAGTTATTATCATTGATTTTTAGAATTACATTTTTTGTCACAGCATGGGGCTACATTTCTTCACTAATTTTATCATAAACAGGATTAAATATATACACATACATGAATACATGTATATTTATGTACATACATATATATATATATATATATATATATATATATATATATATATATATATATATATATATATATATATATATATATATATATATATATATATATATATATATATATATATATATATATATATATATATATATATATATATATATATATATATATATATATATTGTCAGATTTACGAAAATTATGCGATAAATTTAAATTCATAAAAATATTAAGATCAACGTTCATATTATTGGCAGAGCATTTTCGAGATCAATTAGTTTTTTCGCCAGAAGGTAACTTTACGTATATATATATATATATATATATATTTATATATATATATAATATATATATATATATATATATATATATATATATATATATATATAAATTATATATACATATATATATATATATATATATATATATATATATATATATATATATATATATATATATATATATATATATATATATATATGTATATATATATATATATATATATATATATATATATATATAAATTTACAAATATATAGTAACACTTGTATTTATATATTACTTCCTCTACAAAACAAAAATTCTTTAAGTGCGCTAATTCAAGTTTAATTTTGAGATTTTTTCACATCTAAGGAAGTTCTAATCATCTTAACATTAAATTGTCATTTAAGAATATATATATATATGTATACCTGCGTAGAAAAAATTTTGATTTCCGTATAATTATGTGCTATATACCTCTGTGTATGATGTGTGTTTCGATGCGTCGTTTTCTTATATTATATACGGAAATGAGAAAAATTATCAACACACAATTATCTTTCCAATACATATAAAATTAATTAACTATTTTATTGTCAATTAATTATAATCTATCAATTTTTTTGTAGTTTGAATATTAAATTAATTTGCATAAAATAAGTTCTAGTTTAACAGAAAAAAAAACTTTGTTAATTAATACGATTTGATGTATTTATACCGAGTATATACATATAATAAATGCGCATTTTTAATTAACGCTTATACTTATACTGTATATATTGTCTTATTTATTGATATATAATAAGTATGTATATAAAAAAATTCAGAATAAATTATAGTTTAGTAAATAGTTTTTATTATTGAAAGAGAGAGCCCGACAAACTGTTTTTTTTTTAGTTATATTTATTTATTTGGTTCTGTTTAACTTTTCATTTTGTTTTAACATATCCGAAAATCATAAAACATGAAAATACCGCGAATTTATGTGTATATAATGAATATGTAACCAATATAATAAAATAAATAAAAATACAAAAATTGGTGGACAAGTCAATTCTGTTATGTGAGTGGCCTGTTAAATTGCAGATTTTCTGAACAATTTGACAATGGGCTGGGCGCAGTAAAATGGTTTGTAGAATCTAGTATACAAAATAAAAAATCGGTTATCGTGCACGTTCGAGGCACTAATAGATTGACTTATTCATACTATAATGTTATCGATGACGTTAATACTTAGTTCTTCTATTTACAATCTTTTTATACCAGATGTACTTAAAACAAAAAAAAATTCCAAACGTCTTAAGTAATTTACGTTTCTTAACAATATATTTTATCCAAAACATATGAGATAAAAAAAATTCACATTGTTTCGCCGAACTGTATAGTAATGGTAATTTCCAAATTAATAGCTTTGTGTTTTTTTAGCTTCACAACAAGGATTAGGGATTTTGGATTAAATTAGCGTAGTGTTTTAGAAAACCTAAAATATTTTTAAAGAATGTTAATGTTTATATAAAATAATTAAGTTTTTGTTTTTATCATTTTTGTGGCTAGTTTCGTATCTAAGTTTATTTATAATTTCTTATCAACACATTTGGGTTAAAACACACAAAAATACTGATGAGAAACGAATAATAGGGAATTTTATGTATTTAAAATAATAAAACTTGGTATATATGTATATTATTTTTTTATTTTATTATTTTAAATTATTTATTTTCCTATAGGCACGTATTTTTAAGGATCTTGGGTATTTTAATTCATATCTTGTTATATACTATATGTGTGAAAAATAGCAGATTTAACTCATCTTAAAAGACATTGTTAGAATATATATTTGAGATCATAACGCTCTATGTCGAATGATAAATTCTCGATCGAAAAGCAGATAACCTTCTTTTTTATATTATGGGAAACATAATGTTTCGAGTGCGTAACCAAAAATTTAGCCAAGGTAGAAATGCAGAAAATAAATCTTATTCCAAGGTGGGTTCTTGAATAAGAGATGATCCATTCATAACTTTATTCTTCAAAAATTATAAATAATTTTTATTACTATTTCATGAATATAATAATAATAATAATAGTTATAATGATGATTATGATGACCGGATATGCCTCTAAAAAAATTCATATTTTTCATTGAAAAAAGTAGAATAAAATAATTGGTGATGAGGTTTTTGAGATAAAAATATAGTTATAAAATATAATTATTAACCCTTCATTGACCAAAAAATTTATGGTTAATTAAAATTATAAAAATAGTATTTACAACACTGCATAACTATATATACATAATACATAACATACAACATACATATATATAAAAAGTGAACATAAAAAATTCTACTACCGGAAATAATCCCAAATGAATGACTGACAATCCGAAAACGTTGATTTTTTTTTTGTTTGATTCAATTTTAAAGTTTTTTTGTAGTGTTTGTATGCTCATATGTGAAGAAGAAGGTGGATATATACATATATTTATGTATATACTCGCATACACAATATTTTTTATTTAATAAATTTTACATGCATATGGATAAACGCGGAGTCGAGTACTTTACATACATATTCAAAATACGAGTTGATGTCATTTACCATTAAATATAATAAAATTATAAATTTAAATTAAAACTATAAAAAAAAACTATTTTAAATATAAAAAACAAAAAAAAAATTAAATCGTCGAACACGTGCGCAATTTCTGTCTAGAATTTCAGTTGTGTGTTATTCCATTGAAATTAATTTTTTATTTTATTTTTTTTTCAAATGACGAATTTTTGTTGTTGAAATATTGTATACGTACGTAACTATATAAGTTTGACAGGATGTACGGGAATCCATCCTGTTTCAATGGTTTTAGAAATAATATATATATATATATATATATATATATATATATATATATATATATATATATATATATATATATATATATATATATATATATATATATATATATATATATATATATATACATATATATAGTGTATTTAGTTGAATGTATATACATATATGTATATATGAAATGAGATTTTGAAAAAGTTTAATTTTTCGTGTACAGTATGCGGGAAAATTTAGCGTCAGCAACTTATTAAAAAAAAGGTAAAAATTTAAGAATGTTGTCTGCATGTTTTAATTTGTGACCATTCGTATACTGAATACCATATATTGATTTGATAATATATGGCCGGTAAGACTTCTTTAGATTTTACAACAAAAATAATCGATCAAACCGTTGAATAAAAATTTATTTGGTAGTTTGATTGAAAGCCATTTCTGAACTGATTGGGATTAATTTTAACCAATCAAACCAGTCCTAAATTCTTTGAAAAAACATATATTTTCTATATTCAACGATTTTGTTATATTCTAAAGTATGTTTTATACTGTTATATGCTGCGAAATTCAACATTAATGTTAACATATATTTTAACTTTAAATTCATCCTTTTAAAAATTATACTCAAATTTTTCGAAATCAAACATAATCTTTCCAAATTATATAAAGTTTTTCGAAATCGCGGAGTGTGGATATTGTATAATTGAGGCCATGTACATATAATTTGGAAACTGGAGAGTAGTACATACATAAATTTTATAATTTGTAGCGTGCAAGGTTTGAATAATTTTAATTTAATTTGGAAAAATTTGAGGACAAATTTGAACAAACCATATGATTCTTTGTTCAAATTTATACCTAATCCAAATAAAATTGCACTTTTTTCGTATATCAAAATATAAGTAAAAAGTGCAATTTTATTTTGATAAGGTATAAATTTGAACAAAGAATCATATGGTTTGAAATTCAAATTTGTCCTTTTACAAATCAAATTCATAGTTCTTCTAATTAAAATAAGCTTAACCTTTCCAAATCATATTCAATATTTTCAAAATTATTGCGTGTGAATATTGCAGTTGAGACCAAATATTATTCAGTATAAGAAATACTTAGTTTGCAGATTTAAATATAAATAAGACTGTATATTATAACATTTGGAAAGTTACTGGTTTGGATTTCAAAAAAATGGAATGTCATTGGATATAATTTTTTGGTTTGGATTTCAAAAAAATGGAATGTCATTTGGTAAACGTTGAATTAAATTGGAAAATGTTTAGTTTGATTTCAAAAGTGTTGAATTTAAACGTATAATCCTTTATAGGTTTTAAATTGTATAGCAATTATCCATTTACAAATCGTTCCCCAAATTAAATACTTGATAGAATAGGGTAAACATGAAGAAAATCTTGTTAAAACCGAGTAAATAATCAAGAAGAGTCGCATTTGCTCAAATAATATGCAATTTTTCTGCCAAAAATAGGGTAAACAAATCTTGCACAGGGTTTGAAGATTACATTTGAATACCATAGAGGTAAAAATTCAGAAGTTTGGATGTGATGACTTCGAAATTGGAGACAGGATTAGTGTTTCGATTTTTAAATATGTAACATGGTGTTTTGAGATTAGAATTTCAAAATTACTAGAATTTGAAGTCCAGAAATTATAATGTGAACAAAGTATCGTATACGGGCGAAGATTATAATTTGGAGAATGAGAAATAAATAAATGTTAATAGCGTTTATTTTGCGGGTGTTGCGAAAGGATGATAGAACGAAAGAATAAAACATGAAAATATGAAAGCACGCGAGCGAGGAGCGTGTCTACTATATACAGTCAAACTTGTTTATAGCGAACCTCAAGGGACCGACAATTTTGTTCGCAATATGGAAGAAACATTATATCAAGGGTATAGCCAACTCGTCGAGATCTTAAAATCAAAAGTTCATTCTATCCAAAAATTAAAAATAGGAGAAAAATGACGGGTGCATGGATTTTATTAGGGTATTTCCTGGTTTATGTTAATATAATACTAGTATAGGCATTATTTTGTTGTGATTCGAATTTTACTTTGCAAATATTCTTTTTGTCTCTCAAACTGCTGTTTTTGATGTTGACGTTTGTTATAAAGAAGTAAAATTAAGAATAAAGTATGATTGCCGGATTTTAAAGTTGTTTCTTATACGTAATAACGATAGGTTCGCTAAATACAGATCATTTTCCCTATATATTTTTAGCTCTCGGGGCTCGGGAATCGGGGCTTCTATATAAGTATGTTATAACAAGACTTTCGTTATATCCCGATTTTTTATATCCAAGTTCGACGTACATATAATGAAATACATTTTTTTCGTCTTATAGGACGTCCTTTTAAAGAATGTTTATTATCGTTTGTTGAGTGGTTCACGAGATACTAAATATTTTGCACATTACATATAATTATTATATTCTCTGCATTTTAAACGATGTATCATTCATTACTCTAGCCCAAGTGTGGATAAAGTACTGAGAGCAGTGTATGTAGGTAACGCGGACGTATCGCAATATCGTAATATCGCAAAATATTTAAGATGACTCATATTCCTGTTGAACTATAATACATTTTACGTCAAAACGGAAAGGTTGAGTTTGTAGAAGTAGCACACAACTATAAGAAACCTCACAGAATTTGATAAAATAATTTCTTAAGTAATATTTGTGTTCACCAAATCGAATTCGTAATCCAACTTTTATCAAATGGTATATATATATACATATATTTAATCGTGACTACAATACATATTTTATCATTTTCAATTTCAAGCACATTATGCTATTGAAAATATTTTGCTATATATTTTGACATTACCTTATAAATTTGCGTGATCATATTTGCTCTGTTATCGATGTCAGATAAATTAAACAATTCTCTCCTTAGCTCGTAACCCGTATGAGAGTTTTAGCTCTGAACGTTAGAAGTTTTTAAGTTTAGGAAATAAATTTGACCGCTAGTATCGAGATTTACATTTCTATAAACCATACCATAATTAATAACAATATATCTCAAAAAGTGACAATTTGCTGCGTACCGAAATTAATTTTATTTAGGATTAGATGTATTTCGGGGTTTGTGGGACATTATCCCATTTCTGATTTTTATCTCCGTTTCAATGGAACAAAACTAATTAGCAATTTATCAAATTATATTCGAATCGTATTTCAATGAATTAATTAGTCAAACGTCGCTGTTCTTATTATACTAAATTCATAAATTCATATTAAATCCATACATTTTTTAAGACTATTTTAGAGGTATACATAAGACATTAAACCGAGTCGCAATGAGACCCACAAATTAGATTTATTAGTTAAAAAGTTGACAATTTTATTGACTCAATGAGCTTGAATTTTGATAGATTGTTGAATAAAATTGTCTGATGGAAAATAAAAGACGGGCACACGATACCTAAGGCCATGAAATAAACTACAGTAATTGTGATCGATTGATATATTGTATACAATATAATAAATCGACAGTATATCCACTATGTATATAAATTGAATTTGGCATTTTGAATGACAGGAAAATTTCAAGGACGATCAGTTTGACACCTCTTTCTGTTTTTAAAATTTTTAATGTTTTACAAAATAGTTTATTGTTGTTGTATATAGCGTATAGTTTAATTATAAACCAAAAATTGCGAGATTTTTACCGGATTATCTACGGAATGAATGGTATATGCGATGTATACATATAGTATATTGATCAATTTGGAAATTTTCATGGTAAATTGTGTTGTGCGGAGATTAACAATGATATAAAGGCAATTATTGTGACATAAATAGGTTTTTGTAAAATATGTTATTCAAAATGTTAACACTTATTTTGGTGCCAGTTTTGAAATACTCTGAATCGTATAATTCGTATAATATATATATATATATATATATATATATATATATATATATATATATATATATATATATATAAATATATATATATATATATATATAGATATATATATATATATATATATATATATATTTATATATATATGTATAAAAGAAAAGTAGAATGGGTAAATGGCTTAGACTTACTAAAAATTAATTCCAAAGTTGTGCTTTATACATACATATATGTATATTTAATTGGGTCCAATAAATATGTATAGTTATCACGGTAATGTCACTAATTTTAAAGATATAGATTTCCCAAAAAATGTTATCCCAAAATAATTTGAAAATTGTGAAATGTGTATCAATTTTAAATATATAATCGATCGTATTAGAAACCCCCAAAATTTTTTCAAAGTTTAAATTTAAACCAATCTAATTGTTTATAAAATGTATATATAACTTATTTCGTTCCAGCATCTTAAAGCATTATAAATAAAAAGTAATTTGAAATATAAACAATTTTATATATATTAGACCCGCCTTTTATATTGTGTGCTCGATTGGTTGAATTTTCTCTATTTTCTTCTATTTCTTTTTAAACAATTTTTCGTTATGTAAAATAATAATTTTCTTGTTTCTAATAAATAAAATTACTTATATCTAAAACAAAATTAGACGCAACAGTTTATGTATGTACGATAATTTTTTGTTTAATTTCTTAATCTCAATATATGTACATATATATATATGTATATATATATATATATATATACATATATATATATATATATATATATATATATATATATATATATACATATATATATATATATATATATATATATATATATATATATATATATATAAACTAAGAATGATATAAATGTATGCATATACTACATATACATTCACAGCCAGCATCCATCTAATCTGGGAGGTGTTTTCTGACAAAAGCAAAAAACAAAAAAAAAGTTGGAGCTAAAGTTTTTTTTGATTTTTTTGTTGTGGTAAACCGCGCATAGTCGATTCGAAAGTATAAATTCTACTTGTTGAACATTATATTGTGCTCCATTGGCGGCGCATATACCAGTATATAGTGTGGACTGTCAATATATTGTATAAAACAAAAACATAAAAACGAGTATGTACAATTTACATACATGCACATAGTTATTTGGTATGACGATATCTGAAGAACATCCGGTCAATAATATGTGTATATAAAACAGGAAATGGACCCCTGATAACAATAGTGTAGTACATTTTATACACAACATAAATATGTATATGAAATATGTATTGTACATATTTTTATATGCACATATATAACGAAATATTTTCAATCGATCGAGAGTGGTTTATCTATCTATAAAACCACCGTACACATTTGGAAAGCTTTTTTTTGTGTGTGTGCTTTTATTTTAATTTCAATTTTTAAGACATTTATGAATAATAAATAAAATAGTTTTGTTCACAACTATATATAATATATTATGTATATGTATACATACTCGTATAAAACAAAAGAACACAATATTTTAATTTTAGTTTATCGTGTTTTTATCTTTTATTCAGAAATAGAAAAAAAATATTTTAATATTACACGAACAAGAGAAAAAATAAAAATTAATATTTTTATCACTAAAACATTTTGGTTTTCTTCTAGATTTAGTTTTTTTTTACTATATAACACAACAATGTATATTTTGATTAGTTAGTGTATTATTAATATTCCCTCTTTGCTCTTTATTTATGCATATATATATATAGTATACATACTCGTATATATATATATATATATATATATATATATATATATATATATATATATATATATATATATATATATATATATATATATATATATACAAATATATTCACATATGAGAATATGCGTATACATATAGTAATATCCATTCTGTTGTGTCAGACCTTGGTTTCAGCGTTCAGATGAATGAATGATATGATCCTTTGTGGTGTAAACAATCTACAGTACTAATAAATTAACGAAGGTGAATTTTGCAAATATGTAAACAATGTTTAAAATTAAAATATCAAATATTCTGCAATATGTATACATTGAATTAAATTTCACGCGGGAATGATTGTCTTGCTAAGTTACGAAACATATTTATCACATTTCAGTAATTTGTTCTCGAATTTTAATAAATTTTAAGTTTTTCAAAAACAAAAATTAAATTTTTGAAATATACTAAATCATATAATAAAGTTATTTAATTTCTATATTTATCAAATTTTAAATTATTCCAATTACACAAATCTGATTAGGATTTTCGTCAAATTTGTTTTTACCATTTAATTGTTTCTAAAAAATTTTAAATTTATTATAAATAAAATTCTAAATTTTTCAAATTTCAAAATACTTAAATAAAAATTTCAAATTAAAAAATGTATGTTTTTATCTCTATATTTTATATCCTTATTTAAATTAAACTTTTAATTTATAAAATTAAAATATTTAAACTCTGGGAAATTTGAATTTCGATGGATTTTGACATTCAAAATTTGCGAAAATTTTAATTTTTAAAATAATTCGAAATATTAGTAAAAGAGTTTATTTTAGAAATAGCAATCTCCGAAAATTTAGAATTAGAAATTTAAATCTAAAATTTTAACATCTCTGCATATAATTTTAAACTTAGATTTTGGAATTGAGAATTTTAATGCCGGAATTGATGCTTGAATATGTTACTAAAAAACAATAATAATTTAAAGATCATATTAGGTGTCAATTCGCACGACTTTGGAGGCCAATTTACAGGTCCATTTCTCGAAATCAACTTATCGCTAAATTTTGATTTTAATAAGGCGATGGTCGCGGTCGCCGTATGGCTCGTATCACCATCCTGTTGAAACCACATCTCGTTCGGATCAATATCATCCATATTTTCAAACATAAAATCATTGATTGAGCCCCAATTACTGCGAACGACGACGATAAATTTGGATCTTCTTCCACACTTTCGTTTACAGCGGCGATATTCTCTTCAGTTCACACTTAAATTGCGCGACTCGACGACTTATTTTCAAAGTAAATTTTAATAATTTCGTATAGCGTTGTTCAAGCATGAGACTATTCATGATGATTTGCCATTCTGAGATCTGCTAGAGTACATATGTTTTTCAAAAAAATTGATTTTTTTGTTTTATTTTTTACAATTTCAAGTTCTATGTGGCTTAAAAAACACCCTTTATGTCAAGGCCTGGCACTCGCGAGTCTAAATATAGTCATGACATAAAATTATTTATATGTATGTATATACTTCTGAATGACGTAATTATTTAGTTTGATAATTATGGTTATATAAATATTCTTTTATCATTCATGTTTAATATACGAGTATATGTAATATATGTATAAGCGTCGATTTTATTGAAATAGTATACATATAGACTGCATTATTTATCTATATATTTAAAGCAGATAAAATTGTCATGCATGTGTTTTAAATTGGATGGTGTTCCACATCCCAGATCGTATAGTTAATGATTCAGTTTTAAGATTCACCTAATTATCAATATGTACAATGGAGCTGCGATTATTTTCAAATATTTGATCGACAATGATTTGAATTTGTTCTGAGATGATTATTTGTACAACATATAATAAATTCCTTTTCATACTTTGTAGATATTAACACAGTGCCAAACATTGACCGAAGATCAAAACAAAACTACTTTAAATTTTAGAATTCGTGTGTGAGTACTTATATAGTAACGATATTTTAGTCCAGCTATGCCATATATAGATCAGAATTAACTATATATCGTAGAATTTTGCATATTAATTATGAAATATCAGTGCTTATCATATTGGCAAATTTATTAAAAATAGATTCGCGTTAAATCTACTTAGAGCCAGACGTGGGTTGTCATATTGGGCAAGTGCACTTTCTAGCAATTTTTCGTGTGGTTTACTATGTGAGAGCTTCGAAAGGTCGATGGAATCTGGTATTGAAATTTTTATTTATTATGATTTATGAAATTCTACAAAAATACAAAATGTTGTTACCAAATTTTAATCGGCCTTGAAATCACTCACATATGTAGTAGAACACATAAAAAATGGTCTAGCACTGATGTAAGATAATTTTTCATGTATTTTATTATTTGAACGCTTGGGAAGGTTGCGGTTATAGAAATTGGTGTCGATTATATGATTTGCCAGCAAATTGTTGATTGTACCTTTAAGATTTAATAAACTTCAGCGAAACCATTTTCAGTCGTCTCGTGAGTGCTGGTATATATCGAACAACTTATTTTATCCGTCATGAATTGATATTACATATTTTAATTAATGAAATTATTCTTATTATATTTATGTGTTTTGCAATATTTGGGCACAATCTTAATACTGAATGGTAAAATTAAAAAATATATGTCAGTTTAAATATGCAATATTAAAATGTTGCACATTCTGATTTAAGACCCACGGACCAGTATACTGAAAGCCACTAAACTTATTGGGTTTCCATTACAATTTTCAAATATTTGACAAATTTTGAGAATTTGAAAAATAAAGTAATTTTGAATTAAATGAATGTTGTGTCAATTTTTTATTTTAACATTCCAGAATTTTGTGATTTTATATAGATTTAAAAATTTCTCATTCTTCGATTTTTTTAGAATTGTAATTTGGAGTTTGCATGGGGGCTGTAAAATAAACCGTTTTAATTTTATTTATAGGTTTTAGACAATATTAATTTTTGTGTATTGATTTTTAATCGTGAGTCTCGCATATCTATTGGAATTAGTAAAATATTTCGCTAGCTGTTTTATTTAAAAATTTAGTTTACGTTTTGACCAGCCACCATAGTGGCTATTTTGACCAGCCACCAGTGTATTTATAAACCATTATTCGAAGTAAGGCGACGATATATAATCGAAATTTTGGATTTGGATAGTTCGCTTTTTCTATACATATTTATACATATGAAATAATTTAAATGTTGATCAGCATCGGCCAATTTTAACCATACATATTCGAAATTTATGGAAACCCTGATCATGGTCACTATTCTCTATATAGAAAATAATAAAAAATTTAATTTAAACTTTTAAAATTGTAAAATTTATGTCGAAACTTCACAATAAAATAATTTTGTCCAAAATCTATATAAGAAAGAAATATACGTATATGAATGTATGTATATATACAGTATACAATGTAATATACGTTTGGTAAATTTATATATTATTTTTGGTAAAACAACAAAAGGTAATTAAATTCCATCCGGTACATTTTTTTCCAAATGCAATAAAAACAAAAAAATTGTATTGAATTGGAAAAGATATATATGTCGAGCGCGCTAAAATATAAGATAAATCGGCGAGGTCAGCAAAATAGGTAGGTACTTCAAAATATATTTATTTATGTATATTGTATATATATACATATGTTTAATGTATAAATGTATATATATGTATATACATATCTATATACATATGTATATATATATATATATATATATATATATATATATATATATATATATATATATATATATATGTATATATATATATATATATATATATATATATATATATATATATATATATATATATATATATCGCCCGTGGGAAATATTTACTTAATTTTATGTAAAACAGGGGTGACTCTTTAACTGTGTTGCGTTTCTCTCGTATATAAACACACAAACGGTTCAATGCACAGGTGTTTTCCACTCATTCACTCATATTTTATTTATTTAGCCCCGAAATCGTTTTTTAACGTTCATTTTATATTAGAGCACTTCACGAGATATGTTTGTGTGTGCACTCGATGATCAAATGGGGCGTTTAAGAACATAAAATAAATCTTGAAAATCTTTTAAAATAAATGTACGTTATAACACGTGCGATGTCTTTATATTTTATATAATAGGCAAAACGCATTATTTATTGTTTATATACTCTATATAACTACTATATAAGACGTTCTGAATGTCTCAAATAATTATTTTATAAATCCATTGAGCTCGTCGTAAAAAAGGGATCAATTACGACGAGCGATATAAAAAAGGCCCTTAAAATACTATAAAATGTAGTTCCTTTAAGATATCTGGAGTATCTGGTTTCATTTCCGTTTTATTCAATCGAATAAGAAATATAAAAGTAGAATAAAAATTAGTCCTTATGTATCAGAGAACTCTAAAATAAAAAAAAGGACGATCGTTACCGGATGTTGAACAATAATTTAAGGGTGTGACCACGTGACGAGATTTTTTTTTTTTATAGTTTTTATGTGCTCTATTGGTATCTTACCTTTTCAAAACGAGTTGTATTTTTCAAAATGGGAAATATTTCTTCAAGACTCTTTGTGATTTGTCATTATTTTTTATCTATATCATCTGTCCTATAATTTGAATAATATTTTGCTGAAAATATTTCGTTAATGGAATTTCAGATATGTCGTATATACCAAGGCAGGAAGTACTCTCTTATCAGTGAAACCAGTTTTCTTATCTTTTTTGGCTAAACTATATATGTAACGTACAAAAAATTCACTTGTTGATTGTTTAATCCCCTCGCATATATGTATCTATATATATTATACGTATACAGCACCGCACAAAGTCAATTGCCCTGGTGCATGTTGTTCAAATCAAAATCTAATTAAAAACCATCAAACTTCTAAGAGACACAACACAACACACATACACGCATAAAGTTAATTTAAACCGGAAGTTGTAAAAAAAAATTTATGTCAACACAAAACGAAAAAATTCACCCTAATCTTCCAAAACAAAAACCAAATTCCCATAATTTTCCTTTTTTTTTGCTTCTTTTTAGAATTTTTAGAAAAAAGGTAAAATATAAACACTCAGTTTCTCAACTTTACACTCTCTCCTACATAAACCATCCGTTCGTGTACAACAACACAAGAATATTAGACCTTCTTTAATATATCAACAAAAAAAGCAGCAAAGTAAAGAACGAACGAATATATATACGTACAAGACAGGTGGTTGTCTTTAGATTTTATATAAGTTAGAGAATTACATAGATCGATTTTTTTTTATTTTTTATAAATACACGATCGTCGATGATCGCTATGTGTGTAATACCAGTTGTAATCACCATATACACGATATTATAAAACGGATGTAGTAATTTTCATAATTTTCAATCAATTTTTTTTTTATTTTATTTTATATTTTACGAATATTCGGTAAAACTTCGGATTTTCATCATCATCACATCACCGCATATAGTTTGTGTATCGTCATTTTGTACGATTTTTCGTAATCATCGCAATCATCATCGGTTTTGTATCTGCATACACATGTGTATATGTATATCTATATATATAATGTTATGTACACATAACAAATTTTAAATAAAAAACCGAAGAGAAACATTTTTTTTTCTAAGTAGAAAATCATTAAAAAGAAAAACGAAATAAAAACTCGGTTGGCTGGGTTGTTCATTTTGTATAATTCAGTAGTCTTGAAACGGATATCGTGGATGAATGAATGACAGAAAAAAATTAAAAAAAATAAAAATATAAAAATTAAGAAACGAAAAAAAAAAAGTTAAAGTTTATGTGATCTTAACGAAATTGTGATTAAGTTTATAAATATATACCGCAATTGTGGATTATGTTTTAGTGAATTATAAATTATTTGAGAAAACGAAATATGAAAGTGACTCGATAATTTAAATATTTTTTTATAGTGATTTATAGTTCAAAATTAATTGGTGTGTTTTCGATAAATACCGATACAATACAAAAAAAAAAATTGGTACATGATTTGTGTTTATAAAATCTGGCAAAGTGTGTAGTTTAATTCAACCGAATTACCAGGGGGCCGAGTGCACCCTGGACCACAATTTAATTATTAACCGTAGTAATTTAAGTAGTATAAGTAATCATAATATAAATAATAATAATAATAACAATATGGTGTTACAAAGTTTTGATATTGGATTACATAGTGGTGAACATATTCCACCATATCCAGGAGATTATGCACCTACAACAAATTCGTTTTATACGGATTTAGATACATCTGTATATAATACTCATCAAGGTATGCGCGGCGCCGGTGGTAATTTTTTTAATTTTACTATTATTGTGTGGATTATATTTATTTATTTCGGGTATATTTTGTGTAATTAATTAAAATTAATTAAATTAACAAAAAAAAATGTATATACATTTATATATATATATATATATATATACGAGTATAAGTAAATACATTATATTCAAAGTCACCGGATGTGTTTGGTAATTTTTTGTTTGTTTTGTAAATAAACTTTTCTACAGATCACTTTTATCCATTTGATACATTTCTTTGAACATTTTTTTTTATTTGATATTGCAAAATTTTAAATATTTTTACGGCGAATTATTTGCTAAATGCGTCGGATAATTCCTTTTAAACAAACTTTTAAATTTTTTTTATCGATCACGCACGATATGGAAATAACCACGATCGTTCTTAAAATTTCGATTTTTGTTAATACATATATTTAAAACTAATAAGCAAATAAAAATAGATATCACTGTATTTATTTCTCAAAATTTCCACTCTAAATTTTGAAATAAGTTCTATATATTTTTGTTGATCTCAACACGGGCAACGTGGTCAATCCTTATATTTACAAAATATAAATCAAGATTGGGATGTCAAGATCGTGTCGCCAATTCTGAAAAATAGTAAAGATCATATATGCTATTGAAAACTGAAAGTGTGATTACTTATAATGTTCATGTTCAAATTAAAATGAAAATTAAAAAAATAGGGTTTATCGAGATTTTTATAGACAGTCCAGTTATGATTTTCTGAGTGTGGTAACATTTTGTAATTTTTAGAATTTCTCTAGATTCGTGTTCAAGTAAAATTGAAATTTCTGGTTATGACCTACATTTAAATACAACAAAAAATAAGTATTAGGCTCTACTCAAACTTCTTTATTATATCGCAGTCACGGACTTTTTGTTGCCTATTCCGGTTCTACTATGTATCAAAATTCACTAATTTCTCAAAATA
This sequence comes from Tipula unca, assembly GCA_951394425.1. Taxonomy (NCBI): domain Eukaryota; kingdom Metazoa; phylum Arthropoda; class Insecta; order Diptera; family Tipulidae; genus Tipula; species Tipula unca. Next base: position 1,606,974 of record OX596381.1, on the reverse strand, counting down.
TAATCCCTGGAATTCGATAATTAAATCAACATTTAACATGTTGAAAACATTTCTTTACTCAAAGTTTACAAATATATAATCTTAAATATAAATCATTAATTTACAACCCTAAATATGTTATAAAAAAATTCTTAACACAAAATTCTCACATATGGTATTCGACATACACCGAACACCTAGTAAAGCATCAGGTTGAACAATTTTATATATGTGTATATGTGTATATATGTGTATATATATATATATATATATATATATATATATATATATATATACATATATATATATATATATATATATATATATATATATATATATATATATATATATATATATATATATATATATATATATATATATATATATTTATATACGCATATATATTAATTATACATATTACATATATGCAATAGGTGAATGGACATTATATTTTATAAATATAAGATTATATTTTATAAATATAAGAATCAAAAATAGAATTATACAAATACGTTTCTTGCATAATTTTATTATTAAATATTATTTAAGTGTGCAATTAAATCGGTAAATTTTCCAATATACAAAATAAAAAATATATAATAAATTATTCCTTGAACTTGAAAATACATAAAAAGAAATAAATAAATTTAAGTTATATAATTAATTAATTATTGTATTGTCGTCGTCTTATATATAAATGTGCGCGCGCGGTATAATGAACTCTTCCTAATTCCATATTAAGACTTATAAATTTTAACAGGTGCGCGAGACTTCGTTTCGGTGTACCGACGCGTATATATGATAGGTATACGTGTATATACAAAATTCGACGTTTTAACATTTTTATTTTAAAAATTTGTTTAACTTAAATATCAAATTATGTCAAAGAGACTCCCTCTCAAACGACAAAAGCACGGATAGCACTCATTCAAAATCATTTCCATCACCTGCCATATATTTTATAAAATTTTGGTGAAATAATAATCGACCTTTACAAGATTCAGACAACCGTTTCAAATATCATTTTTGTTGTTGTTATTTATATATACATATATACACATATATTCGCGATGTTAACTAAAAATTGGATACAAGGTGAAAATCCGCCCTCAATTTTTATAAAAAAAATAAATAAATAAAAAAACATTTCAACATCCTTTAATAAACGCGTATATCTCGATTTCCTTAGGACCAAAATCTAATTTAAAAATATAAAAAATTAAATAAAATTGTTCGCGATTTTCAATTTTCATAACGGAAATTATAAATTTTGATGCGGTATATGGTTGTGTATTTTAACCTTTACCACTCTGCTGAATAATTGCATTTCGTCTAAAATTCAACATAGTGTGAATTATACTATATATACATATATGTACAAGTATATGTATATAATTCTAAAGTTCAAATATCACAAAATTTCCATAAACTGTAAGTAATTCCATTACGTCTAACTACATATATATAGTTTATAGTCGAACGTCACGCTGCATGCAAATATATTATATACACTAAATATATAAGTGGTTTGCTTTGGCTAAATTATTTTTAATTTTTAGTTTATGGCATGAGGACGCTATATACTTGAAGCCTTTGCTTCAAGACCTGCTACATAGAAAGTGACAATTAAAAATGTCATGACACGATAGTAATTTTGTAAATGTCCTAACTATAGCATAATTTCCATATCACATATGTGATATTTCATGCATGGACCTTTAGTTGGTCGTATTAAATTCTATATACAATTTTGATAAATCCTATAATAATTTAAGAAAGAAAAATGTATGTTCATTCAAAAGTTTATAAATTAATAAAAAATTTACCGAATATTTCAGAATTTTTTAGTTTTTCAAAATTACGTAGTTTACCGAAATTCCGAAACATCTAGCTTTTCACTCGATGTTCTGTAATGTTTATACATTTATTTCATAAATATTTTTATAGTGAATAAATTCTTTGCTCCAAATGTTTAATGGTATAGTTTATTAATGTCGACTTTCTTTGGTTAAAAATAATTGATTATTTTGACAAATAATTGATATTTTTCAGTATTTCATTTTTCTTTGGCGAAAATAATTGATTATTTTTTGATGTATAATCAATTTTTTCAAATCATGATTTTTTCTATAATCTACTACCACTACATTGAAAAATAGAAATGTCAAATATGACAAATAGACGTCTTGCCATTTTTATGTCAATTCAATGGTTTTCTTGCTGTGTGGTAATAATAATTTGTCCATAATAGTTGTCCATAATTTTGTTGACGCGGTAGTCTGCATTGACACTGGCGATTTATGGGATGAGGCATCAAACATTACCTCAGATCGTACACAAGATCCGCAGATAACATCGACAGAACAAAATGATTCAACTGATAACTCGGAGAAAATGTAACTGACAATATATTGAAGCATTTGGGCGAAGTAAAACGCAATCGAATTGCTTCTAGTTTTTAAAATTTAAAGCATAAATATTACATTATAAATTAAAATAATACATAGATAGATTATAATGAATAAAACACAAAAAGATTCATTATATTTATTTCATTCACATGAAATTCACATTAAACTGACAGAAAACAAAATGTCAAAATACCAACACAAAGACAAAAAATAATCAATTATTTTTCGTTTTCGATTGGCAAGAAAATAATTGATATTTTTTGTAAAACCAAAGAAAATCGACATAAATTTTGAATTATCTCAATGAATTTTGTTCCTATACCCTAAACCTAAATATATAAAACTCTATCTCCATTAACCTTTAGTTTTTTAAAAATATTCAGACAATTAACTCTAAAATTATCCATCAAATTCCGAATAGGGCCGCAAAAATACTTAATTTAGATTTTAAAATTTACTAAATATATACATATATGGTACCTATATATGTATGTATTGACCCGGTGGTAAAAATTAAATTCATTAAATCATTAAATTAGAAAATATTGAAAATTTGGAATAAATCGAATTCTGATATATACAAAATTATTGTGATTATAAATATAGCATCCGCAGCGGCCCTTGGATCTTAAACCAGAGGGAGCACCAACATTTTATTATTGGATATTAAAATCGAAAAACTAAAATTTTAAAATTTTCGATAGCACTTTAGAACACACCAAAAATTGCCTTGTATTAGTTCGGTAAACCATTTTTCTTATATTTTACTTTGTGCGTGCTTTGAAAGTTGAGAAAATTGGGCAAATTTTAGATTTTATTAGATTGAATAAATAATAATAGTTTTTTTTATCAGAAACTCACATAGTAAAACTCACGAATAATTGTCTTTAAAGGTCTGAGCATTAATTAAATGATATGGGCAATTTTTTATAGTTCATCAACTTTAAAAGTTTAGAATTTATTCACAAAATTCAGAAAAAATTTGTAGGTGAGGAAACTTTTGATGTTACAATATGATGAACAACAAAATAGTATTTCATTACCTGGAAAAACTTCAGAATTTTGATGGAAAATTTTCGGAATATTCCTTGTTTATACTCGTATTTATGTAGTTCTAAACACTTAGTAGTTCTAAAATTATTCTTAGAAATTTTTTATTAATATACAATATATTAAACATCTGATTTTGAAAAAGACTCAAAAAAATTGAAGTTAATTAATACATAATCATGAATTTTGTTAAAACTCATAGATCAAAACTCATAATTTTGAATTTAATGTAAAAATCGAGAAATGAAATATATGCCGATATTATATATGCACATTCACATTTTTGAATTTTAGCATTCAATAATAAAATTTTGCCCAATAAACATAAATGTAATAATAATAATAAATTAATTAAAATATGGAATTTCAATTAGATATGTAATTTCAATTAATGACGGATTATTTATTTATTCGCTATATGCCAACACGGGACGCCTAAAAATGGTTTAGCGAAAATTTTCTAAATATTGTAGATAAACAATCATCAATTTCCCGGCAAAACACATTACTATTTATCAGTCGTCATTAAAAAGAACTAATTTGTAAAATAAATAACAAAATGTTTTTCAACTGAGTTTTCGAAGCACTCACATAGTAAAACATACGAAGAATAGTCTTGCCTCGCTGCTCGACGATTTCTTGTGTGTTTTATTATGGGAGGGCTTGGCAAATCGACCAATTTTTGGTATCGATTTTTTTTAAAGTTTTGTAAAAAATAATAAAAAATATAAATAAATTCGCAATACCAAATTTTAATCGACCTTTCCAAGCACTCACATAGTAAAACACGAAAAATTATCTTGCATCAGTGCTGGACGTTATATGCATTTTAATATTTGTTTGATGTCGATGAATTTATATTTTATAAAAAACAAATTCTTGAGTGATAAAATGAATGGTGAGGGCATTGCTCATCTCTTTACAAGATCGCTAATAAATTAGAATCCTAACGTTTTCAAGAAGCGGATATAGTCACTTTTGTTATAAGCTGCCTTCAAAATCGTTAACATTTTACACTGAAATGTGTATTCAAATCAAAATCCTTCAATTCCAGTCAATGTTAGCCTGGTTTATCTGCAAAATTGAATATTTTGAATCATATAGTATAATTGATATACTTATTATATTTTCAGTAGTTTCTTTATAGTGTAACCCACCAGAAACGACGAAAGTTACAAATTAGTGTATATCTTCCATTTATATATTTGTTTTATGCAAGTTTTGTAAGAAATTGAACAAAATATTATAAATAATTAAAACTCTATTTTGTTCAATCTCGTGCGTGTTAATTTTCTTAAACTCCAAACGTACTTCCAATTTGTATAATTATTACAACGAAATGTCATTGTACGGTGTAGGCGTGTATAGCCGAGTCCTGTTGGTGTAAGTTCACACACACACACACACATACCTGTTGGGGTAAGTAAATATTTTCACCTGATGAATATATACTATATAATTTGATCCGATATGTCCCTATTTTTCCTGAAAAGTGAAACTATATTATACATTGATAAAAAAAATCCTTGTAAAATTTTGCATATGTATTTATGTTATGGTTCAGTGTAAATTCCAAAATAAAGTTTAATTCGATTTTTTCGAAACACGAAATGTCTCGGCTTAAACCGGGCTTTCATTGGTATGACAATATATATGTATATACAGGGTGGCCCAAATAAGACTGAAGGGTTAAAAATAACTGTATCTTTTTTGTTTTTATTTTTTATTATTTTTTTTTTAATTTCTCAAAATAATTAATTTATGTACATTTTTTACAGCTAAGTATGAAATATTACATCTCTCAAATGGTTTCCATTTTCTTGCTGACAAATATTGGCTCTTTCAAGAGCATTTTCCATTACTGACCGTAAAGTTTCTGGCTCCAAGTTTCTTATTTCAGTATAAATGTTCTGTTTAAGCTCACATTAAGTTCACATAGCCATTTAAATGAAAATGAGCTTCATCGCTCATTATAAGGTTGTTTAAAAAGTTATTATTTTCTCTGGCTATTTGTGCAAAACGAATAGCATATTGCAGGCGTGCCTGAAGATCTTGGGGAAGCAGTTGCTGTACCATTTGAATTTTATACGGAAACATTTTAAGATTCAGTTTCAAAATTCTTTGTAACGATGTTCTGGAGACTCCCAATTGAGTAGAACGACGACGAGTAGAGACAGATGGATCTTCGTTTACACTCTGCCGTACAGCCTCCACAACTGCTTCAATGCGCACAGACCGATGAGTACCCCTTCCTGGAAGATCTGACACTGATCCCTGTTCCTCAAAACGGGAGACTAAGTTCCTAATCATGTTGTTACTGGGTGCTGTTCTTACATTAAAATGACGACGATAATTTCTTTGAGTTGAAATAATAGACCTTCCAGAAGAATAAAAAAATTCAATAATTTTGACGCGTTGCTGCACATCATATCTAGACATCATATATCTGCAAAAAAAAGTAAATAACCTCAAAAAAACCAAAACCAAAAATAACTGAAAACAAAAGAGTCATGAATATTTTTAACCCTTCAGTCTTATTTGGGCCACCCTGTACAGTCATATTTATTACAGGCATAATTTGATTAAAATGTCTGAGCTAACTTCAAACGATTGAGGTTGGTTTTGTCATTTTCAAATTCTATAGTTTTCGGTCGTATAAGTTGTATATGGTATACGTTTTAATGGTTTTTAAATTCATGTAAATTGGAATCAACCTGGCTTAATTTTTTTGTATAATCAAACTTAAATGTAATCGAAGGAGATCTAAAAATTTTACGATGTGCTATATACGAGAAGAAAAAGAGTGGATAAAAAACAGTGAGAATTTGAGATTTGCTATCAAATTCTAGCGCCATATAGTAATACATATTTTTTATCAGATGAGACGGTTTTTGGCATGGTCGAATCGGGCTCCTTAGAGCTTTTAAATAATAGTAATAATTTGGTATCTTCTATATATTTATAACATTCCCTCATTATATATATAGATTTTCCCACTGTGCGTTTTCCCCATACATATATTTAAATATATAATCGCAAGTATATATGTATAACCAACAAAATATTCTGTTTCAATTTCAAATATATATTCTCATGGAGTGCGCGCTCACGGTCGCGAATAAAATTGTACAGAAATAGAATTTTATTATAAACACAAAATGAAAAACACAAAAAATTCGCGATTTTCTATGATATAGAGCCGCGCATCAATGGTGTGATTGGTTCAACATAAAATCGAATCACATCCGAGAGATTTTATTTTTAATCAAGTTTAAATCATTTTTTTATTTTATTTTAAGGAAAGAGATAGAAATAAGTGTATACACTATATATATATAGATTTATTCAAATAATAGGCCACGCCTTTTTTTGTTAAATTATTTTGTTCTTTTTAATTCTTTTATTATTGTTGTTTATCTCTTATATAACAATAAATATATTATTGTTCTCCTCTTCTTTCGTCTCAATTGGTTTTTGGGGTTTCTTTGACGTTTTATAAAATAAACTCGATCGAATATTATTTATCTTTTGTTTAGATATATACTTTCCGAAACAATTCGAAAAAATATTTGAAAAAAAAAATTGTTTAACTAAATCCACGCTTTATTTACATAAAACCAACATAAAGTAAATTAACACATAATTAAATGGACATTTTACGAATGTTATTTTGAAACAAAAACATCAAATATTGACGTATATCAAAAGCGGTATTTCTTTGGTTCTTCACCTTATGTGACGCGCGAGTCGCCGCGCGGGAACATCTTTTTTTTATTTTTTATATGTAATCGTATATCTAATGATCATTAGTCATTACTCATATTATTATTCAAAGATCAAAATGTATGATCATTTGTATATACAAAAAAGTAAAAAAAAACCGTGAGAACTATGTGCATATATATATGTATATACATTATATTTGTCTTTATTACAAACGAATTATTTATTTATTTAAAGTTATTTTTTTTTGTATTAAATATTTAACTTTAACAAATAGTAAATTATGAATGATTTTAAATATAATTTTTTTGTTTTAGGAAAATTAATTTTTAATGAATGAAACATAAAGTTCTTTATGTGTCTCTCTATATATGTATCTACATATACATAGCTAGATCGTATAAATATTATTTTTAATTTGAATATTTCCATAAAAAAAACATAAATAAATTATTACAAAATTTATGTTTTGTTTGTTTTAATAAAACTATATCTATACATACATATTATACATTTATAACAATAAGCTGAGTAATGATTTATTATATGCATATATATATATATATATATTGCTGTACATAAAACATATAATATATAATTAATACATAAATATATAATATTTCATCTGGCAAATTTGTTTGAAATTTGGCACTAAAATATATTAAACAGATATAAACTGCGTATGCCATAACATGTTATAGGTTTATTTATATACGGAACTGATCTCACTATACGCAACTCTTTCGTTTTGTGTATCGATCATTGCTAAATTATGATGCTAATGGTTCGAAATATATTGGCTTTCTGAACTTTATGATTGTAGTTACACAAATGGTCAAATGTATATTTATATATGATCAGTTTATTTTCGGTGATCCCAATTTTATTGTAATGTCAAGCAATCGTTTATTTATATATATATATATACATATATATAATATATATATATATATATATATATATATATATATATATATATATATATATATATATATATATATATATATATATATATATATATATATATATATATATATATATATATATATATATATATATATATATATATATATATATATATATATATATATATATATATATATATATATATATATATATATATATATATATATATATATATATATATATATATATATATATATATATATATATATATATATATATATATATATATATATATATATATATATATATATATATATATGTATATATATATATATATATATATATATATATATATATATATATATATATATATATATATATATATATATATATATATATATATAATATATAATATATATATATATATATATATATATATATATATATATATATATATATATATATATATATATATATATATATATATATATATATATATATATATATATATATATATATATATATATATATATATATATATATATATATATATATATATATATATATATATATATATATATATATATATATATATATATATATATATATATATATATATATATATATATATATATATATATATATATATATATATATATATATATATATATATATATATATATATATATATATATATATATATATATATATATATATATATATATATATATATATATATATATATATATATATATATATATATATATATATATATATATATATATATATATATATATATATATATATATATATATATATATATATATATATATATATATATATATATATATATATATATATATATATATATATATATATATATATATATATATAGATCAAACCAGTGTTTGGATTTCGATATCGGTTTTATAGAGAGTTTCCTAATATTCACTGACCCGGGTGGTACCGTTGAATTCACCAGACCATCAAGTTATAGCGTTTAAACAGAAGGTATATCTTCCGGTATAGCACTCTGCCTTGAGAAACTGCTACAACAAAATAACTGGTATCTAGAATTTTAAAATATTGCATTCATTTGAAACCTTATAAAATTTCTTTTCAAACGAACTCTATAACTACTACCGGAATCTTAAAACATAATTCATGTTCAACAAACAAAAACTTTTAAATTTCAAAATTTCAACAAAAAAAAATGGTTTACTTTCAAAGCTTTTATTTGTTAAAATCCTTCTATATTGCAATAGAAATTTTCAGATATTCAAATACCCCTATCTTAGAGCTGTTCGAAACGCTATAATTTATCATAATTGTAAAAATTATTTTATCTAAAAAATGCAAAAGTTTCATAATTAAATTCCAATTTTCTTTATTCAATAAACTCATTTTCATTTAAAATTTGACATTTTTTAAATAAATTAACTATCACAACTATGACAAATTATATAGTTTTTATCTATACAAGGCGGCGTCGAGTTATAACATAAAGATGTAAAAGTCTCTCGCTCGCTCCTTCTAACAAAAAATATATATATGTATATGTACATATGTAAATTCAATGAGATAGTCAATAAAGGATTAATTTTTTCAAATATTTTTAAGGTGATACACAAAATTTACTAAAAACTAAAGTTAAAACCAATTTGTTCGCATTACAAAATACAAAATTTAATTTAATTTGAAATTTTATATTCTGTTATAGGTCGACTCGACTCCGATCGATACTATATAATACGCGGAGATTATTTTTAAATTCATTTTTTTGTTCTCTATCAGCCCATCTTTTTAACCGACAAAATAAAACTCACGCGACTGGAAAGAAGCAAATTGTTTTAGAAGCGATATATGCGTGTTGAAACTGTTCATAATCTGGAGTTACTATGTGAGAAAGGTATACTGCCCAAATTCATTTATCAAGGGGTAAAGTGAATGAAGAAATTTTATTGCCGCGTTTATATTCATTGTGAAAACAAACCTTCACTGAGCATTATCCACGATTGGCTCTTCTAACAATGGATTCTGTTCCGCCCCACAAAGCGACTCAGCAATAGATTCGAGAGAATCGGATTTTATCGACTTTATTATGCAATGGTATGGCGTGCTCTCCGGATTAAAATCGTCTCGACTATTTGTTTGGGTATTTGGTGACTTAAGTCTGTGTCGTACGATATAAAAAATTGTCAAGTTTTGAGATGAAATGCCTTTAGATTAAGATATCGAAGATTCGAATTGCTGCTGGTAATTTTAGTACCTACATATATATATAAAGCCCATATGGAGGCTTTTTTTGAAAATTGTTAATTCTTCTATTAAACAAAGTTCATATTTGATCCAAATTCTTAAGAAATATTTGGAATTTGATCAGGGCTGTATTTTATTGTTACTCGACATTTGAGGCAATTAAAATTACATCCAAATTGTGTTTTCCAAAATAGTGGTAAACTATCGTTATTGCATAACTAGTTTCACAGAAATCCATTAAAATTCTAACACACATTTATTTTGGCCCCAGAACTGAAGCTTATTCCCAAAAATATTTTGATAGTTAGTTTCTTGTGAATTTTCTTTATATATATGCATATACATATTGCGTATATGATTCAACTTTACGAGTGTTGTTTTTGTTTGTCCTTGGGAGTTTGGGTATAATATTTCTCAGAGACTTCGAGATAATTTATATTCTGCTCAATCACTGAAATTCCAATATTTATTTACTATATTCAGCAGCAACCGAATGAAATATATTGAGGGACAGATAAGGTTTTCATCCTGTTTTCGGAGAATGGTATATTCGTAGAAAGGTTTTTTGAGAATAACACGCACATATATAATATCGAAAGTAGGTTATACGGTTACAAGTCTTAGAAGTAATTCATTTGAAATCGCCTAATAGACCAGATCGAGATGAGCAATGAGTACCAATTTTAATCGGTTTATTAACAAATATTGGATTAGGATTTATATAGGTCATATATGTGAAAAACTATATATAGTAAATTTAAAATTGATTTTATAAAAGAATGTTGGCAAACATTCAGATAAAGTGCATATTTTAACCTTCGCCTAAATTAATTGCCTCGATAATTATTTAGTAGAATCGTTTAATTAATTACGTATTGGTAAATATTATTTCTAAAAACTATATTTGTGCCAATAGCCTATATATTTTACTATTTTCTTATAAAAAATTCTAAAAATTATATTCGTTATATGCTGCGGCTGAGTATTCTTGAAAGCGTTAATATTATGGTAGATTTACAAAAAATAATTGGCAGTGTTATACAGCCAGAAAAATCAGAATTTTTCTTCGGAATATATGATTTGAAAATTATTTATATGAACTTGAGATCAGATGATGGACATATGTAAATGTTATAAGTATGGTTCAGGTAGTAATAGGATTATAGGAGAATATTTTAAAACGGTCACATTTCGTTCTATGTTCATCGCTGCATCTAATTTCGTTGCACGTATTTACATATGTATATATTTACATGTATACATAATATTTTCTTATTTAATTCAATCAGAATATTTACGATGTGATGTGATCATATGACAGGTTTGTGTCTATTTCATGTGTGTAATTTTACATATATCTAAAATAAAAAATTATAAAAGAAGTTATTTTTATTTTTATGAATGAAAATTTATTTTTATTTCGAAAAAAAAATCGGAAACGGAAATATAAAAAAACTAAAAATAAATAAATAAATAATTTTTTTTTTACTATTGTCGTCGTATATTATAGAAAGAAAACTTATATTTATACAACAAAACTAGATACGTTTAAATATGAGTAGTTTTTATTTTATTTTTTATTTATTAATGAATGAATGAATGATTTGATGAATGAATATTTATATATGGATGAAATATGATCGACCATAATGACGGTCGCGGCTTACTCATGACAAAATGCATAAGATTAAATGTTTGGTTTATTTTTACTGTATTTGCAGGTTATTCATCACATAATCGAAACGATAGCACATCACCTCCCGCTTCAATACAATCCGGGATATCACCTAGTATACAAAGTAGTGGCGGTGGAGGTAGCGGCGGTGGAGGTGGCGGTGGTGGAAATAATAATAACAATAATAATAATAACAATAATAACAACAATAATAATAATAACAATAATGGCAATAGTGGACACAACTTATCAAATTTAACTTATATGCAAATGCAGATGCAAAGAAGTGCGGCGGCTGTAGCTGCGGCCGCGGCTTATCATGGGCTTAAAGAGGAGCCAAGTAATTTAGGTGCCAATAATTATCAAACGAATTTAGGTGGTGGTGGATCACCCGATGAAATACCAAATTATGTTATGCCAAATTCCGGAAGTTTTGATGAACACGAATATCATTCGATTCCGGACGATGCCCCATCCCAGCCACCATATCTAGAGGGAAGCCCCGAATTTTATTCAGGCATGATGGAACAAAAATATAATCCCCATTATCATAAAAGTCCGTATTCAAGAGGTACTACATATATAAACATATAACAAACCGATTACAATTCTAATCATCATAATGTTTTAATTTTATATTTTTATTTAGGACGCTATCACGAATCGTACCACGACTACCCGTATGATGCGCCACCATTTCAAACAGTTCCTGGTAGTACACAAATAACACCCGCCGATCAATGGAATTCACATCCACCGCATCCGGTGGATCTTCATCATCCTGCGTATATGGGTCCGATGGGTATAGAAAAAACAATGTTAGGCAATTTCCCGGGACAAAGTGGAGCACCATTCTTCTCTGGTTCAGGCCCAATTCAACTATGGCAATTTTTATTAGAACTTCTAATGGATAAAACGTGTCAAAGTTTTATCTCGTGGACGGGCGACGGGTGGGAATTTAAATTAACCGATCCCGATGAGGTAGGTTGAATATAAAAGTTTTGGAAGTTAAAAAAACTGTAATAATTTTCTTATTGTTTTTTATTTAGGTTGCAAGGCGATGGGGTCAACGTAAAAATAAGCCGAAAATGAATTATGAAAAATTGAGCCGAGGCCTACGATACTATTATGACAAGAATATAATTCACAAAACGGCCGGTAAACGTTATGTATATAAATTTGTATGTGATATTCAAAGCATTACAGGGTAAGCATAATACACATAGTTATTTAATTATTTAATAAATGATTATGTTTAATTATAAATCGTAGATATTCACCGGAAGAAATGTATGCTAGATATGAATTAAAACCAGAGAAAAAAGATGATGAGTAAAAATGTTCGGTTAGACGTCAGATCACATGTCACACACAATCAAATGAAACAAAATAATATGCAAATCTGTATAATTTCGCTACTTCCCGCTAGATGGTAATAATAATTATATTTTTTTATATACATAATATGTAATTTTTAAATTATTGTTTTTATTATAATTATTAATTATATAATACCTAATTTTATTTTATTTTTTATCATTTTAATTAAAAATAAAAATAAATAATTGGCATATTAAATTTTCCAATGGTGCCTTTTATATTATTATTCGTCGTATTATAATTTTTGTAAATATCGATATATTAATTAATTAAATTATTTAATAAATAATTTTTTTCTATTGATTTAAAATTTTTACAATTTTCATTTTATATAAAACTTTCTATACATATTATATAAATTTTAAATTAAAGCTTTAAATAAAGAAAATTACGTATATATATTATATATTTATGTATACTTACCCGTGTATTGCCAGCCAACGATTTTGTTGTTATTTTCTCTTACCGTTCTAATTTTAATAAAATTTCATTATTTTACATTCAATTCTATTCAAATTTTAAGGTGGATTTTAATTGAAATTTTACGATATTTTTACGAAATAGTTTGAAATTTATAAAATTTGTTGTTTCATTAAATTTAAATATAAATTTCTCGCTACTTAGTTTAAACCAGAAATCTAAATTTGTTTAAAATTCTAATTCGTTTTTATCGCAAAGATACAGAAAATTGTTGGCTAATAATCTGTTGGTGAGTTTATAATTTCCCCGTACTCTTGTGAAGTGAAACACAAACACATACACCCAAATTATAAATTTCATCATTTTAAGAATAATTTTTAAAAATAAATTTAAGTTACAAACAAATGTTTATTGTATAAAAATTAAGTAAAGTTGTTTTTAAGTTTAATTTAAAAAAAAGAAAGCAAATTAAAAATCATTTATGTGTATATCCTTTTTTTTAAAATAATTTAAAAACATTTTATTTCATTATAAAAAGAAAAAACTAAATGTAATGTGCATATTAAATTTTAAATATAAATAAAATAAATTAAAAAATATTTCATTTTATATATACGATACAAATATATATATATATATACATACATATACGTATATATATATATATATATAAATATATTCATTATTTTTAAAATAATAATTTTAAATAAAACATTTTGTGATAAGAAGTTTTATTTTGTAATTCTATTGATTATAAATTGAAATAAATTTTAAAATTAAAAATGAAAAAATATTTCTATTATTATAATAATTAAGTAAATATATATATATATATATAATTAAATAAATAAATATTTCAAAAAGAGTAAATAGGAAACAAAATAAATAAATAAATACAAAACAGAAAAATGAAGAAAAATTTATAAAATAATAAAAATAAAAATTTAATAAAATTGATTATAAAAAATTGTATAAATTTATATTAAGTATATGAGTATATTTATATGAGTATCACGATCAGCGGTCATGAGACATATAGTCGATGTATATTAAAGCGTTGTTTAATAAAATGCCATCGCAATACTTATCAATAATTATTGATGGTCGCGAGTTAACCATGAGATCTGTATTGCAATAATTGTAGCTCAACTTCAGTTAATATATCAACTTCACTTAATATATCATTACTCTCTATACGAACTATAATTAATTTAAATGAGTAAAATTTCGAAAAATCCATGTTCTTTAAATCAAAAGACAGTGTTGAAGATAAACGTATGATACCAACTAACTATTTGCATATAATGGCACTATCACCGTATACATACCAGTCGATGCTGTTCAGTTCAGTTTCAGCTCTTAGGCGAAGAATTCAACGAAGCTAAGCTGAAATACTAAGTTTTATACTTTAAACTAAGATTCAGGCACAAAGTGTCATATATATATATATATATATATATATATATATATATATATATATATATATATATATATATATATATATATATATATATATATATATATATATATATACATATATATATATTATATATATGGCATATATATATATATATTTATATATATATATATATATATATATATATATATATATATATATATATATATATATATATATATATCTTCTCGACTGTTAATCATAAAATTGAAATTTGAGTAATTTTGCTTGTTTGTTTATTTAATTCCTCCTTAATTAATTGTATAGCGGTGGTCAAGTAAGTAATTCTGGGCTAAAGTTTCGTGGACTATGATTCTAGTCTCAATTAACCTCTTCATTACTCCTATATCTATCTTTCATACTTGCCATTTGTATACATTTTAGTATAAGCTGAGTTGAACCAATTTGAAAGAAGAAAAGTTGTGGTCCTAACCAAGATTTGAATTTATTTATGCAATTGGCGAACACGAAATGTATAACTTCCGTTCCATGTAATAAGTATTTATGCGGTTTTTTTGTGTTATGCCAATTGTACTATGCCCAATGTCAGAACAAAATAGGTCTATCACCGTGTATACCAGTCAACGCCGTTCAGTTCAGTTTCAAATCCGAATTTTATATGTTTGCTTATTTTCAATAAAATTTTTAAGATCATAATCCATTAATCGACAACTAAATTTGAATCCATGTCATATCTTCGGAAAAAAAAGAAGGAAGTAGAGAGTACAGCGTTTTTTACAATTTGTTATGCTATTTAGTTTTATATTCCATAATGTTCAACCCATTGCATCCAATACGATTGTCAGGAGCAGGGATGGGCGAGGGAGATTACGCCATGTGTGTAATCTACACGATTGTCGACACGTAAAATATAACATAGATTACTTGGCAGTGTTTTTTGTCAACATCGACAATTAAAATAATGTCAACAACCTACGATATTATAGCGATTTGAAATCGAATGCGCCAATTCGCGGGAGTATTTTGTAAAAGCGTTCATCTAGAGGTGATTTTTTCATTTGTTTCTTTTTGACAAATGACGCATGAATAGTTTCAAACTGTCATCGTGCTTTTATTTATTTAGTATTGTTTGCCATTTCATCGGAAAGACTGAGCCCGGCATAGCGTCTACAAATTGTTCAGCTTTATTACGAAAATCAGCGTGCTAGGGGGAAAGTGTTTCGTGCGCTTAGACCAAGTTACGGTTGACATAATAGGCCTGTCGAGACCACTATTTGGAATACCATCGAAAAGTTTGAATCCCAGTCATAGGATGTTCTATCATCACTTCGATAGACATTTGTGTCTTTTTTTACGAACTAAATTGTGTTCTATTTCGCAATTTATATTGTGATCATAGCCTACTCGATTCTACTTCTATAAATTCATTCGATAAAATATCACCAATATTTTTATTTTCGATGGCAAGTGAAAAGAGGAAAAAGAGATAGTTTGCAAATTTATTCTAACAGGCTGAGATCGCAATAGACAAAATGTAATTCAAAAAACGCAATGGAGCATAATTTTGTTTGTATAAAAAGAGACACAAATGTCTATCGAAGCGAATTGAAGTGATGATAGAACATCCCAGCACAGTTTACAGTATTGGATGATACGCGACTAAATAGACGATTTGGTGTGGTATATGCGCCTGTGAAATCATTCGTCCATATTTCTTCAAAAAACAAAAGACGGACGGTTATAACCTGTTTGTAAAGATTTCTATCAGTTGTTCTATGAAAAGATTTCTATCGTTGTTCAGCGCCAATTTTGAATACGCCTATGGTCGAGTAAGCATACTTTTTTAATTTAATTTCTGCTGTAAAATTGATTCTATTGAACTCTACATTCAATTTCTGCAAGTATAAGAGCCATCTCTTGTGTATGACCGTAATGAAAATATACAGTAATAGTCAAATAAGCATAGTTCATTCCTGTTGCTAAAATTTTCAATTTTCTCTATTGAATTGGCAAATATAAAAGATTTGTATATTAATATGTGTGTTCGGCGGTGGTGCAGTTACCAGAGTCGTTGCTTTTGTATTTGTGGACTCGAGTTCAATTCTCGTCAGCGCCTTTTTTAATTTAATTTCTTCGGCAAGTATAAGAGCCATCTCTTGTGTATGACCGTAATGAAAACGTAAGAGCCATCTCTTGTGTATCACCGTAATGAATTGTCCATTCCTGTTGCTAAAGCTTTCAATTTTCTATATTGAATTGGCAAATATGTATAAAAGATTTATATAGCACCAACTTTATATACGTCGGTGGTCCAGTAAGCAGAGACGTTGCAGTTGAAATTGTGAACTTGAGTTCGAGCCTCGGTTTGGCAATAAATAATTTTTAATTTAATTTATTTAATTTCTCTCCCTTCAATTGGCAAATGTAAAGGATGAGTGAGTATGCTGCAAATCTATATATGGAAATGGTGAGCTGGTAAAGAAAGCGGTGTCAGAGGATTTGGATTCATGGATGTTGTGCAGTGTTCGAACCTCGATTAAAGGGTGAACAATTTAGCAAAGCATCAACACATTTCTCATTAAATTTAAAAAAAAAGTCACTTTTTGATTTAAAAATTACCAATATTGAATTAAAAATATATTATTGAGGCTTGAACTAGTTAATCCTCTATTCTAGTGATATTCCTATCGTTTATAGCTACCATTTGAATAAATAAAAATTGAAAATTTTAGCAACGGCAATGGATTCTGCTTATTGGACCATCATCGTCGGTAACAATTTCATTACCGCTCTTTTATACCGATACCCATCCCTTTTATACTTGTCACTTTTACATGGAGAATATTGAATATTGAAGCTGAGTTGGATTTGAGTAATTTTATTTCACCATCACCAATTTGACAGGAGAAATTAATTCAAAAAATGTTTGGCTCGAGCGAGAATCGAACTTAGATCTACAATTCAAAAGTCACTGACTTTCCTTACTGGACCACCGCCGCATATATATTTAATGATATACAAATCTTTTATAACTGTCATTTGAATAGAAAATATTGAAAATTTTAGCAAAGGCAATAGGACTCTGCGTTTATTTCCCCATCGCTATCGCTATATACCCGCTTCTTCTATATACATGCCACTACTTGAAAAATATGAAAATGTTTGTAACAGAGAAGCTGTGTATTGAACCAATTTGAATACAGAAGAAATTAAATTAAAATAAACCGTCGCTATTGGGGTTCAAACCTTGGTCGCTATTGGGGTTAATAATCTGACAAGATATTCCTCCTTATGTTCTTAAATATTATAAAACTTCCGTTCCAGTCAATGATGCTTGATGCGATTTTCTAGGCGGGCCACAATATCGTACAAGTTTTAACTTTAAATCAGTACATGAATAACGTCTAAATAAAAAATTTCCATATACAAACTGAAAGTATAACAAATAGGTATAGATGAGTTTAAGTCTCGATTAAAACTAAAAACAAATTTAATTTAATTTCTTACAAATTAATTTAATTCAGATTCTGTTAAATTTTCATTTTTCTCTATTCGAATGGTGAGTATAAAAGATGGATTCATCAGTATATGAAATTGTACGACAGTAGTCAAGTAAGCAAAGCAATGGGCGTTTGATTAGTGGACGTGAGTTCAAGCGGCATTCGGGCTAAGGTTTTTTTAATGTATGCCCCTACTATGAATCTCACTTACGCGTCACTTGGCGACTTCAAGTCGCCGTAAACATATTTTGGTATTATGATTCTCGCTGTGAGCGAGAAGTGAGTGAAAGAAATGTCAAATATCATCACCTAGAATTTATTGGTGACTAGAGGCGAGAAATTTTTTTTTCAACAGATAAATAAAAAATTGAAGACAAAATTACGAAAGTGTTATTATTTTTTATTATTTGGCAAGAATATAATTAATACAAATTTTAAAAATATGTATTGTTAATCAAAAATATCAACCAATTTTCAAATTGGTAAACAGGAAAGTACTGGAGTCTTAGATTCTCAAATGTTGGCTAAATTCGGTCAAATGTATCTAATTCAAGTAAAATAAATAATTATAAAAACACCAAAACTGTTTAATTTTATTTTAATACACACACAAATGCTAAATTATTTGATTTCTTTCTGTAAATACCAAATACAGAATAACTAGACGTCAATAATGTCAATAAAACTGCTCAAAATATACAAGAAATAAAAGTTGCACCTACTTGATGACACAAAAATATAATAAACAACGCATCGCGCCGCGTTAAACACTCGCCAAAATAAAGTGAGAATCATAATACCAATATATGAGTCACGCGAGTTTAGCAGTCACGGCGAGCAAGTCGGCGAGGCGAGAATCGTAATAGGGGTATTAATTTCATCTTACAAATTAGTTCAACCTAGCTTCTATTAAAATTTTCAAATTTTTCCAATTAATTCCCAAGTGTAAAAGAGTTCAAATAAGCAGAGTCCGGAAATACTTTTGGTAATAAAAAAATCGATCAGGTCAGCTATTTTTCCTGGGTCAGTTGGCTAATATGTTGGTTTTCCAGTTGAAATGAATACACATTCATTTTCTTTAATGGCCATCAGTAATTATTTTTCTTTAGTTGTAGTGAATCTAGAACCCCAGTGAGTATTCTTCGCATTGAAGTCACCACCTATGAACCTTTTTCCCAGACGCTTGAAGGACTCGGATTGTTTGTTTGTTTTTAATAGAATGTCTTGGTGGACAGTACAATCCTGCCACAATAATAGGAAAGTTGTTGGTTTTTATATACATGATTGTTCATGTGTTGGTTGTCTGAACGATTTGGCTTTTTAATAACTCGGTAGGACTTATAACCTTCCTGAACTCGAATTCGTTTTACCATGGAGTGGGGTGTGTTAAATTTTATGGCACGGTCATAGTTAAAGTTCCTCGGAGAATTTTTAATGAAAATTATAACCTTTTTGTCTGATTTTTTGTGAGCCATTTTTTCCGATTTATCTGTGAAATGTTCTATACCGCTCCACCGTTATAAATTGGGCCCCACTCTGTATAACGCTATATATCGTTGTTTTGGGTCAATTTAATAATTTTGTAATGGATAAAAATGACGCTGTAGTAGATTCATGGTATTTGAGCATAATTATTTTAAAATTCCGCTCTTTTTAAAAAGAGATTTCAATGCATTAACGGACATTATATAAAACTATCACCAATAACGCATTGTTCCTAAAGAAATTTGGTCACCCTTTAGTTTAGAACTAATTGACAAAACCACTCTAGGAATGGTCTACATTATCGACGTTGTCTACGTTGTTGACGTTATCTAAGGGTTGTCGACACGTCAATGTAGAAAATAATAGATGACGTGTAAACGCCCATCCCTCCCGGTCAGGAGGGATTGATTTAGAAAGTTGATTTTAAATTTGGATTTAGGAAGTGCGAGAGTGACCTTTAGAAAAGAGTAATTAGTGTGGAGTTATATAAGAACATGTCTGTCTATACAACTAGCTAAAACTACTGATCCGCATACATTTTTTCCTATTAAATATTTTGGTTTGATTAAAGGAACTATTTAAATTTTCCATTCGACGATTGTTTCTGTCCAACCGATTCAAGCTAAATTTCACTTCTTGATAATACCACTTCTATATATACGCGCAACCCTAAATATATTTCTTAATCATGTACAAGAAACCAGAACAACCTTCCCCTGAGAAAATAAATCATTTGAATGAATGCCAAATCACAAAATTCCATCGTCAATATCGCATTCTTGCAAATGACATGGTCCATTCGAAAAGGACAAAAGCTAGATTACGCGTACTAAAAAAGAAACTGGAACAAACCCAAAAAGAACGTAATTTGATTAATGTACAATTAAAAGTTGCGATGGGTACGACCCATGTCACAGATTATACAAATCGTTTGCAAGAGATTGAATTGCATGCCGAGTGTCAGGATAATCTACAAAAATTAATCGATAAAGTGAAAACGCATATACAGCATTTGGAAATGCAAATTAAAATGGTTGGTCTGCAAAAGGTGAGCTTAAGTAAGGGTAGCATAACGGAACAGCAATACTATGCGAATATAGAAGACGCTCGAAAACAATTGGAAATTGTCGAAAATCGATTGGATACCTCGAAACGACGAGAATGTAAGATGATCGCAAAAAATCGGACACTACGGTACACAATCGATCATATGTTGCACTCACGCGAAATTTTCAATAAGGAATGGAAAAAATTGGTCTCCACCCTATCCAAAGACAAATTCTTTTTACTTGATTTGTGTGAACGGGCTATGCTTGCGTACAATAAAGGCTCCGATTTATGTGCAAAACTAGATGGATTAAATGAGAGCATTCGTCGTGACAAAAAAATGCATACAACCGAAATGAACGATTTGATCCGTAAATTGGATGCCGATATCAAAACGAAATTATTTTTGTCCGTCAAGGGGCATTATCGTGATTTACAGGATCTTGAACCGCGCGAAATAGCTCGGCGCAATATGTTCCGAGAATTTCATAATTCGAAAATTAATTCGTACAATTCGATACTGGCTAAAATTAAAAATTTTTATCAAGTCGAGGATATCGATAAGCTGATCGAGAAATTTACGTATCACGAGGAACAATTTTTCTCACATTTTAATTACATAAACGAGCTAAACCATCAGGTGGAATTATTGCATATCAGTTCGAATTATTTGTACAATGATATCGATCGGATTGATGATGAAAATAAAGTGCGGGACAGTCGTGCGGTCGAAGAATTGGCGGGATTAAAAGTGGAATTGGAGGCACAACAATCAAAAACCGAGCAAAAGGAGAAAGAAGTGTTGGACTATCGCGGCTATATATTTTCACTTCTCGAGACTGTAACACAAATTTGTCGTGAACTACAATGCGATGATTCCAAATTACTTTCACTGCTTGGAGATCATTCGCAAGTGACCCAATTTAATTTGGAACAATTTTTAACGATACTCGATAATCGTTTGACCAAAGTATTGGTTTCCGTGTATTATGAAGATCGAGATGATAGTAATTTGAAACCAGGCCAGACTATGCCAATACCGGTAGTGAAGAGTGTTAAACATGATAAATCTCAGCCGACAGATGTTCGCACTTTAGTCCAGGTGACACAGTGCTCAGAATGTGCCGAGGGTGAAGATGTTAATCGGTATGACGAAGAAATTGTTTATCCACTTGTTACAACCGATATAGAGGAAAAAGTAAAGGAGAAAGTCGTTGCGCCTGAAATCCAATATCGTTTACATACAATTAGTAAATGTCGTCTGCCACATTCTCGAAATATTGTGAATAAGCGATATCTTTGAATATAAGCGCATTTCGGCCAAATAAAATTCTAAGAATTCACAAATTTATATTTTATTCTTTGGTAAATTGTTTTATTGTGATGACCCAATTAGTTATCACCTCGAACGCAGACAATAATTTAGGTAATTAAAATTAGCATTAAACACGAATTATTTGTCATTTTGAAATATTATCACAATTGCTAGACATAAAAATAAATGGCTTAATTTAGGTAATAGTTGCGAGCGAGCGGTTTAAAGTTTTCCACAAATATGCTTTTCTCATTCACGTGTTCTTCTTGTAGGTCGCTCACACTCACATGGTTACGATCGACTGAGAGATCGGTTTCATTTGATCCGCTGTCGAATTGTGGACCATAGTTTTGTGGATAATAACCGCCACCGCCACTCGGTGGATAAAATCCGTTATATCCGGGATAATTCGCATACGGATATTGATTAAAACCTGCACCTGGATAGCCTTGGTTGTACCCAACTCCACCGCCTCCTCCATTATTTTGATATGGAAATTGAGCAGCACCACTTGGATACTGTCCTGCGGTTTGTGGTATCCCAAATCCGTTTGAATATTGACAGTTGTACATTGAATTAAGTTTTTGAATATCACCACGCGAGAATCCATCCCGTTGACCTAGAATTGGAACCGGAGACTATTTTTGGCGTGGAATAAAAAAAAATTAATATTTGTAGTTTAAACATGAAATAAATTAAATTTTTATTAAATAAATAAAATAAATTAACAGTATGCTCATTATAGAGAGTGAGGTTATGATTTTGTAAGCGATCTATTTCTACTTTATGCGAACTGGCCCATTTTCTAAAACTGTCTCGCTAACAGCTTCATCCCATAGTGATCCCTGGGTTAATTTGTTAAATAATGTACCAAGAAATGAGGTCAATGGGTTTGGTGGTGTGTCTTTGTCTTGGGTTGGTTTCACCGCTATCGGTTGCTCTGGTAACTGTGATTGTGTTTGTACCTGACTCGGCGGTATCGGATAGAAACTATTACCGCCAGCGTTTAATGGCGTTAACCCAACTTGCGGTTTATTTGGTGAATTTGCGCAGTACATGAGATTTATTTTTTCGATATCCCGCCGTGAAAACCCTTCACGTTGACCTAAATTATTAGCGGTCATCTAGGTATGTATATGTTTGGCCAGAATTATGAAAATAGAAAATAGGAGTAAGCTATGTGTGTTATTATACTAAAATACTAAAGCCAAGCTATTATGTGTTAATTTGTAGGACGTGGTATGTTTTACCTTTGGAATAATCGTTAGTTGTCCATTGGCCGAAAACGATGAATTCGAATAGTGCATAACACTTAAATAGTCGTAGCCGATTCCAAATGCTGTAGTTTTATCTGGTTCAGCCTTGAAAAAGTTGCTCCGGGTGTCTGGTTTAATATTTTCGTATTTAATCGTGACAAAATCATCCCGCTCATAACGATTTTGTTCGTGTAAGAATCCTAGGGCGTGCATAAATTCATGCATTGGCGTACCTTGTTTTGTTACACAACCGGGCGTTTGCAAATTTATTTGTTGTTCTCCACCAGTTTTACCTACCGCCGACCAACATCCAGTCGGTTCACTTGTAATCGACAAGTAATCTTCTTGATTTGTTCGCGGAACAAATCGAATGCATGTATACTTATGATACGCGTTGATCGCCTTTTCAATCATATCCATTCCTAATGCATTATAATTACCGCGAATCACAAATGGAACAATACCTTTTGGCCATCGTTTTGTAACATCCGTAATACCATTTCGTCCCTTTGGCGACGTAATTAACATATCACCACCAAAATACGGGCCTAGCTCATCAGCATTCACACCACTCGATGGATCCCAATTTTCCAATAATCGCCCAGCTTTCGTGTCCGGCTGACCAAAAATTGCATCTCCAATCATTGACAAATCGATCACATCATCTTGAAGTAAGGCGCGACTTTCCGGGAAATCCGATTCTAGAATTGGTTTCGTTGCAATTAAAGCGAAACAAAATAGTTCCAGCACCAAAATTATTTTAAACATTTTATCAATTAATTATTTAGTATTTTTCTTTTTTTGTAACGTGTGCGAACTGAACTTAACTGACTTAATACAACCAAGCGAATAATTTTTACATAGAAAGTTTCTGCGTTTATATATCAAAAGCACAAAATTTATCACACAACCGTATATGTAATTATGTATGTATATGTATGACCAATAATTTTATTTTTCGTAAATTTACGCGTTTTCACGCTTTATCAGTTTGGCAGCAACGAAACGAAACGAAAAAGAGTTTAAGGTTTTTCAGAGAATATTAAGCAAATACGAGCACGCATACAACGAACTATATTTCGGGTGAAAATAAACACTTACATTGCGATTTAATCTGTAAGAAAACGAAATGAACTAATTGAAGGTCGGTAAGTAGTATGTATGTACACATAAGTATTGTTTTATGCGCACCAAGGATGATTGAATTGACTAATTTGACGATTAGTTAGAATTATTTGAATATTTGGGTAAACAACTTTGATTGTCTTCAATACATATTTCAATTTTTGCCGATGATTCACGTATAATGAGGGAATTTTAAGAATACACATAAGGACTCTGCTACACTTTATACGGTATATTACAGCAGAAAATTTGTGCATCACACAAACTATGCTAATTTGGAATTTTACGAAAATTGATAAAATTTTATACATATACATATTACCAAATTCTGACATATACAATTAGAACATATTTTATTCTAATTTGTCGCTTAAAGAAATAATTAAAATTTTTATGTTAAATTTATTATTGTTTATCAAATGATTAAAAAACAATTAAAAATAAAATTTAATTAAATTATAAAAATTTGTAGAAATTAAAAACTGGAGCAATGACATTAACATTGAAAGTTCAAAATGCGCGTTTTAAATCGAGCTAAAACTTACCTAATTGTTTTATGTACACTGATAGTGATTTGTAAGTCATATTTACTTAAGTATATATATATATATATAGTATCTATTATATATTCTTAAATATTTACATAAGACTTTTGAAATTTTGGTATTTATGTACATTATTTGAAGGTGACGATGGGAATGTAACTTTAAAAATTGACCTAGGAAATTTTTGATTTGTTTATGACGGTGATGAAGATGATGTTCATGGGCGAGTGGGATTTAATTATTATGATCTAATTGCTTTTATATATACTCGTATTTGTTTGAACAACAAATTTGTAGCTCGAGCGGATAAATTAGACAAATAAATCGTGAAATCCAATTATATGGCGGTTCAAATAATATTTGGCTGGCACATGGGCAAATTTATAAATTATTTGTCCAAAATACTGTCGGTTTATGGAAAGAAAAACTTAAAACTGTGACAAAGGAATTTTTCAATATCTGCTTGGGTTTTGCGTTTTTATATACAATTAAGAAAAAAAATGAAAGATCCTTTTTTCAGTTTGCTGATGGGATTCAAATGTCAAAAATTATTTGTGGCCTCAACTTGCTCAACCAACATGAGTATTGTCCCAAAAGTTATCATTTTAGAATTGTAGGTGTGCCTAAACATGTTACAGTATCCTTCTTCAATGACGTCCTCAAATATATTATACAATAAAATTAATTTTAAATTGCAAAACGCACATCGTCAAAAAAATCATTAATTTGCCTAATCCACTGGAACCTTATTTGCATAATAGCCTTTCTAAATTAGTTTTGCTGATCTTGTGACTTTATGTTGATTCTTATTTCTAGCTTGTTATTACATCATAGACTATTTGCCTTTTGACTCCACTTCAATCTGGGGTAGTAGTTTAAAATTCAAAATATAGAAAATCCTCTCTATTCAACTATAATTTATTAACTCAGCTGACCTAGATATTCTCAAGCAAAATTTCATTAAGATCGGCTCACATATAGCACTGTGTGATTGATTGTTACATTTAAAGAAACTTTCAAGTTAAAAATGACACTTAATTGTAGACCCAATAATATCCGCCGTCTGCCTCCAAACTTACCTCTTACAAAGGAAACGTTGCTGAGGTATTGTTGTCCAGTTATTCTAGGTTTGGTTGCTTCCGAGGCTTCTGAAGTTTTTATCGGTACCACCACGGATTGGAGTATAGCCTGTAGGCTAATCATGATCAATAACGACTTTTTACGCTAGAGTGGAGTGGTTCTGATGTAGTTTTTCCTGATGAATTACAACATAGGTTCATCCATATTAGAAATCTTCCATAACGTTCTAATTCATTTGGCACTACATATTCTACGGTCCTCGAGCGGGAGTATAATAGTTTTCACACTGAAAGCTGGAAATTATTACTGACCTCAAGACATTTCGACCCTTTAGTATGAGCTCTGTACTTTTTTTAAAGCGTTAGAGAGGATCATCGACAGATTTATTAGGACATTGAGGCAGCCTTTAATGGCAATTGAATGCTTTTGGCTACGATTACCAATTTTCGTATTGACTGTACCATTGATCGGATAATTTACTACAACCTCTCCTTTTGGAAGAACGATCACAAAGACAAACTAAGCCAACTACTTACATAGGTGTTACGCTAAATGTTAAACTCGTCTGCAGATTATAGGTAGGAGGGTTATTTCTTAGACCTGCGTAGCTCTGTCAGAATTTTTATAGACGGTTATCTGAGGTAGTCTAGATTGCAGATGACCCAATTTCACATCTGAGTTTGGAATTGATTGTCCTAAATCTGGACTTAAATCATCGAAATGTATATACACTACATGGCTTTTTAACTGGCCAATGATTATAACTGTAAAAATTATATTGATCTCTGTTGCACCAATATTAGAGTATTGGTCCTGTGGGTACCAGCCCATTCTAAGGTTTGTTGAAAATGATATTACTAATTTCCTTGCTAAAGCTGGCCGTACTATAGAGACTTTAAAGAACATTGCTCTGTTTGAATTGGGGCTCAAGTGATCTTTTACTTATAGCTGTCGACAGACGAAATTAATTACAAATTAACTCAATGTGAGGTTGACTAGATGAGTTATCCTCTATTTTTGTGTTGTTTAAGTATGTTAAGGTTGCATAGTGCCATTTTGCGAATTAGGATATATTATTTTGTACCAACAATTGTAAATTATACCGAAATTCATTCATTTCTTCCAAAATTACTTCAATTGTCGATACTTTTCACATCTAATAGAAATCATAAATGCGAAGATCATTCAATTTATCGTACTAATTTTCTACAACCCGGAATCTCGCGTAAATTAATCGTATTAATATGTCTTCGATGGTTTTATTTTTCAGACTGAATTTGTGTGGTTCTACTTCACAATCTTTGAAAGAGTCATGGTTGATGCTTAATTAATACGTGTATAAGGATTACTTAAACATGGCCCGTAAACATTGGATGTCAGTAAAAGTTAAAAATTAATGTCCTGCTTGGAATTTTTGGTACAAATTTTGTAAATCCAAACTATTTTATTTACAAACTATTGTTTTCTCAAATTCTTTTATGCGCCCATCAATATGAGTGAGTTGTGGTTTTGGAAGGTCCTTCGGCAGATGAGGTCGCATGGTTTACCACACTTCCTTACATTTAAAATAATGTTTCATACAGTTTCAATGTAACATACATTTTTGTATTTAAAGTTCATTGTAACTTCGTGGTTAAATCTTGGTGAATTATCCAATATTCAATATTCAATCACATCGAATTAATTCAATTAGTCATTAATTGTTAATTGGTATTTTGTCTGTGATGTAAGGTTATTTTTAAAATGCGACGACCTTATATTGAGATGCAATCTCATTCATGTATGTCTTTATTCGCAAGTTAACAATTGCCTGTGCGCGATATTTGAATCAGCATTGGAAACCTTCAGAGATACAAATTTCTAAATCTATAAAGTTTTGCAAGTCAATACACTTTGATTATTCTATTCAAATGAATACACAAAAAAACTAAAAAAAATTGCGGAAGATTAAAAGTTTTACCTTCAATTCTTAACAAAACAAATATAAGTATTAACAAATACGCAAAACTAAAATTTTGTAAATTTCAATAATCTGAGTGGGTGGGCTGAACAGAATTCCATATAAATACATTATAGTGTATTTTACTATTTATAATAGTAATGAACCTTTCAATATCAATGCCAAGATAAATGTTGATATTATAAGAAAGTGCGTTGATATTGACATTGAATGTGGTGATTTGTCTAAAAAAATGTTATTTAACTGGAAAACCTATCATCACTATAAATTGGGAATTACTTTTTTTTTTTGAGTTGAGTCATTTTCATTTTATTTTAAAAAACCGATTTGTCCCAAGTTCACGTTTTTGGAAAATTTAATTTACGACAATTTAATTTTTTCTATATACAACCGATATTTGAGACAAACTTATAAACTAAAAATTTAGTTTTTAGACATTTTAATATTCCTTGTGGTTTTCCGATTTTTGGGTATTATGAACTAATTAACTTTTGGCATTTTTATTTGGAAATTGCATAAGACAACGATCCACTCAAGTCGGATTGATAAAATATGCAAATGCGACACCGCACCAATTCAAATTTATTAGGACGCGCGATAAAGTTTTACGAATTTCGGAAACATTAAAATTGCACAATTAAATTAATATTAGAAAATTTCGGTTATAAATAGAGCTGGGTTTGCTAATTGATTGTAATTACCAATACTAAAAAATGACAATCAGTGAATTGTTAATTTGGTTGCAACTATTTAATTACGCTTCAGCTGGTATATTTGGAAATTTTGCTGGGCGCTCACCACTCGAAACCGTTTCGTGGTCAACTTGGACAAATGGCATTATTCCAGTTGTTATTTCATCTAATTTTACACGACCTGCACGTCAATCAATTATGACCGCATTTACATATTTGCATCGACGAACGTGCATCAAATTTGTTATGAAAAAATCACGCCACCATGATTATGTTCGTATAACAAACGATGATCAGGTTCGATGTTTCTCAGTCATCGGTCGCATTCGAGGGGAACAGCTATTGAATTTAGAAGATACGTGTTTGGACCAAAACATGATATTACATCAATTAATGCACACAATTGGTTTTCGAGATGAACACAATCGATACGATCGGAATCTATACATAGCAATAAACTATACAAATATTGAGCCTATCCATTTATGGCGCTTCGATATTCTATCGAAAGAACAAACTTCATATAACCTAAGCTACGACTACCTAAGTGTTATGCATTTTGGGGCATACTATTTTGCAAGAAACCCGAATTATCCAGTGCTAATACCAAAACACAAAACGCCAACATTAGGGCCCCGAAACGGTCTATCCTATAAAGATCTGATAAAAATTAATAAAATGTACCAATGTACTAACACTACATTACCTAATGAATAGCACGAACAATGTATGTACTAATATTGGTTTAATAAATTTATTACAATATTTAAAAATTTAATCAAACAACATAACCATTTTTTAAATAAAATACCAGATCGCTTGCGCTAGTTATTTATAAATCTTTTGGATTTGAGGGGCTGATAGTTTAACTTTACCGGGTATATTTCTGGCCATTAAATCCTCACGCACATTCTTAATCAAATCCTTTTCACGCTGTGAGCATGCCTTATCTTTTAAAAATATTTGTACAGCCATTTTTGAAGCTTTGCCTCGACGTCCCGTGCCAGGCGTTAGCTTAACTTTGAACCTGCGAATTAAATGTAAATATTAGCCTAATGTATGTGGATTCAAATGTAATAACTAACTTATAATTTTGAAGAGTTTGATACGGTGCAATTACTGGAATTGCAAATAGAAGTTCGTCCTCTTCGTGTGGAATCCCGGTAAGCGAATCCAACATGTCCACGTCAGCCGTCGCTGGCGTTACATCATCATCCTCACCATCCGCTTCTTTTGGTTTCGGTTCGAATTTTTTTCCAGGAATTTTCTTTGGTTCGAATGTGGAATGCTTCTTACCACCTTTCACCTTTTTCGTTTTACCTTCGCCGCTCGACTTTAGAATTTCCATTCGCAATTTACGCTCCTCTTCATCCTGATCCTTGTACTTTTCCTTGATTTTCTTTAGCTTTCCTTTTTGGCCGCGTTTATTTTGTGACTGTTGTTGTTCTTTGATTTCATTGGTGGTGGTGATTTCCCTATCTTTTTGATTCTGATTTTTATTTTGATGTTTCGCTGCTTTTGATTGTTGTTTGACGCGAGCTGGTTTCGGCTGAATTATGTAAGGCTTGTCGTCACCTAAAAATATTACATTCTCGTTTTCCTCCTCGACCTCGGAATTAAATCGAACGTGCTTTGGATCACTTTGAACAGTAATTTTTCCAGTATCATGCTCAATTTTGATTTGGGTATCGGGAAACTCGATCGAAGTTGATGGTTCCTCATCGTCGGGTTCAGAATCTTCGTGCTCCGATATATCAGCGAGTTTTTCTGGAATTTCATCCCTCTCCCCGTCTTCATTCTCACTTTCTGAATTTCCGAGCTCAATTTCATTTTCTTCCTCGACTACTACTTCTTGTGCTGCTGTTTCCGTTTCTATCGTCAATTTTTCGAATTGCTGATCATCGTTAAAATTTCGAACTCGTCGTTCTCCCTTATGCCGCTCAATTGAACTATCCTCAAGTTTAAATAAGAAGCTAAGTCCAAGAATCAGATGACAGGGCGGAAGGAAATTCTTTTTGCCACGAATCATAAAACTGCCGGTGCTCAAGTATTCACCAGTTGGGGCTGTTTTACTAACCTGTTCACTTTTAACCCAATACGCGCTTGTTACGACCTTAGCATCCCAAGCAATACTATAGGAAATTGCCATGGCCCCAGCCTCGAGTAAAGTTTTTGGTGGAATTTCATTTCCACTTGGATTACGAATCACAACACTTGAAGCACCTTGAATATCGGCGTGAACGTAGATATCGGTTGCACGCATATAGCGCTTAACAATCAGCTCATTCTGTTGTTGATCCCGGCCAGAAATTACCAAATAGTTTTCCGAGCTTATAAACCAGTAAAACTTTTCGAACCAGTAGACTTTCCGGGCTTTTTGAATACTGGTCATTGTTTTGACCTCTTTAAGTGCTTGTTGGGTACGCTTCTCGGCCGATTTAAGCGCCTTTCCAGATGACTCGATCGTTTTCATTTCCTTTTTGGCCGCGTATCTCCGTTGATCGTGATATTTACGTGCATTGGCGTATGCCGAGAGCTCTAGGTCCACGTCGATGGTCATGGGGACTAGTTTATCCTCGCCCTCTTCTCGTTCATCGTCATCATCGTCCGACTCATCGAATCCAGCTGTGTACGGATCCGTTAAGTACAGGGATATATGATTTATCTCAAGTTTAAGTTTTCTGATGCAGCTGGCGACTGGATCGCGATTACTTTGAGCCGCTTTAACCAGCTCTTCAATATCGGGCCATGACATTTGGCTAGCGAGTGAGCTACGAATTGCATAGATGGCATTTTCGACCAGCTGTTGATTGCGAGTGATAAGTTCGGCCTTCTTCGCATCCAACTTTTGAGTTTTGGAGAGTTCATCAAGACGTTTGGTGTGATCCTTTTTAACATTCGATAATTTCTTTAGAGCTTCCTTTTCCTGGTGAATCGCTTTAAGATCAATTTTCTGACTCTCCTGAAGAGAGTAGAATTCATCCACAGCCGTGTTGAACAACTCGAACTCTTTGTGCGGTTTATCCTTATTCTGGATAAATATAAGCGGATGGTACTCGACGTTACTATAGAAAATGTCCTCTTCTTCCGTATCAATTCCTTTTGGCTTAGCTTGGGCCTTAAGTAAAATGAAACCTTTAGGTTTCGTGGTTTTGGCCTCATTCATTATTTGATCTGCCTCGACAATAGCATTTCGAAGCGTATCCAAATCCTTCTCTATATCGAAATCTACGCCAGCTTCAGCATCATCCCCTTTCTTCTTCTTTTTTTTATCCTTGGAGTCGCCTTCTGCTACGCCCGGGATTTGTCGATTGGAGATTTGATGTTTCAATAGGACGTGTCGCACTACGGTTGGACCACAATTTAAATAGTACGTAAGTATAGCTTGTAACTTATCTCCGGGTCTCGATACCTTAATCAAATCGAGAAGCTGGTCATTAGTTGGAACCTGGCCATCCAGTTTGAGTCGACTAAATGGATATTTCTCCCGAACAGCCAAACTGAACTCTTCACCTTCGACATGCGGTCTCAGTATATTCATTATAGTTAGCTGATAATCTGTAAGCACGATATTACCCCGATCGTACAATTCCAGGATTATGTGGTATGCGGCCTCGCCACTTCCAAATTGTAAATCGATAACTCGGTCCACACCAACTTGTTCCAATTTCTCGAGACGTTTGTTCTTCAAATGTTTACGCATTTTGATTGTAAATCCGGATGGCGCAACATTTTTTGGCCACTCGAAACCCGTTAGATGAAATCGCGTACCAGACTCTAACAGCAAGACCGATTTTTCCTCGCCTCGATGTAATCGTATTAAATAGGTTTTACTATCAATATCATAGATCTGATTAACTCGCATACCAATTAGGCTGAAAAAAAATCAAAATTTAAATGTTTGGATGACGAGGAATCTTAAGATCCTACCTTTGAAGCTCCGTGATCATGCAAACGATATCATAACTCGTGAAATTCGTCTTCATATTGGAGCGTTTACGTTTTATATACTATACACAATAATTTTTACTATATTTTATTAGAATATAATTGCCTCACAATTAGCAAGAATATTATTTATTTATTTATTTTGTTCATAAATTAGCATGCGTGCATGCAACCACAAATTAAAAATTATATCACTGTCATTTACAAATGTCAAAATGTACACTTGGTTCAAAAAATTTACGTTCCGGTTATATTTTACCGGTTTAAAATGGTGAAATTATTTTGGTTGGATTCGCGTATTGATTGATTCATGAGAAGATAGTATGTAGAGTAGATGTGTTGCTTTGGAATTAGTTCTAGAGTTCGACGCTAGTTGTGTAATTTTGATATATTAAGTTTTAAGAATAAGCAGAACTAAATAAAATTCGAATTTCAATACAATTTACCTTATTTACTGTGAAATATTCTATTTAAGCATGCCATATTCGAACAAGGTACTCGTTAATAATGTATGGAATTCGTTAATAATGTATGGAACCAATCATACGTAGTTTGACTTTTCGTTTGCAGAGGCAAGCTGAAGAAATTTTCAATCGGTTATATACGCCCAGCTTTAAGTTTTTTTAAGTTTCATAAATGTACTTAAGGTGGCTCAATCGACCAAACTAGCTAAAGTAAAATAATGGAACCTTCTGCTATTGTCTCATAAAGTCATAAGGGCCAAATCAGAACAAAATTTACGTTATTACATTAAGTTGAAGAACAGATATTGACTTTTATACTAGAGCAATCTATTTAAATATTGACAAAACTAAGGCATCTTACTTTAGTTTACCCATAGAACTTTGTCAGAGATATTTATTGTATATATCATTTCTCTCTAATGAAGAATTGAGTGACTGGAACAACAATTACAATTATGCAAGATATAGTGTTTACAATTATGCAAGATAGAGAAAATCAAACAATATTTCAAATTTCAACGAATTTCCAATGCTGATGGAAGGTACACTGATAAAAGCATTAATGATGGCGCCAAATTTAAAAATGCGTTATGGTTAGTAAAACGAATGTTGATTTAATTCAATTAATGGTTAAGTTTATAAACATTAAAACAAAAAGCTATGTTCGATCATCTCGATAGCGTTAAAAAAATCCAACCCAATCAATATCTAAGAAACATTTCTGCAGGCTCAAAAATATCCAAGCGAAATGAGGAACTCATATCGATTTAGATTACTTTAAACAGTACCTTTCGTTGGAATATCACACCGCTTAACAATCAAGTTACCCGGATCACATTCGAGAGCATATAGTATCAGACATCTTGAAGTACCTGCCACATTACTAAGTATATTACTCCAAGGAAAATCTCCTATCGGGTATGTAAGAGAAAAAGGAGAATGGCACAAGCAACAGACATTCAACATCCGAGAGATAGATATCACCGAATAGGAGAAATAGTTATCAACTATTATGTAAGAGAAAGTTGAAACCAATCCGGAGAGTTATGTATGTGTTACGAAGTTATTGTTCCTCGCTTCTAATTAGACATGTACCATATAATGTATATATAGTAGCCACACCGTTTGCTTTAACCTGATACCTACGTTGATTATTGTAATATTTTGATATGAGCTCAAACATGCGGTAGAAGAGGCCCACATTATTGAGCAGTTCAAACACGTAGGGAGCGTTGAGGTGACCAAATATTCACGGATTTATCTCCAGCAGAATGAAGAACACAATATTAGGCGAGATGATGGTTAGGTTAGGTAAGGATGGCCGTCCTAAAGGACTAGCATAGACACAAAATTGGTCCGTAGCTGTACCACATTTGAGTTTCCTCCTTCACTCGCTAAACCATCCTGAGCTCACCAAGAAGCGTTTAAAGTCACGGATCTCGATCTTGCTAAGATCCGTGAGGTCATTCAATGGGGAAGTTCCCATAAATTTTGTTCTGCTGTACGCTAGACTAGGACAGGTGCAGAGCAGATGGAGTACGTTTTCCTCCTCCTCCTCATCACCACAGCTGCGGCAGAAATCGTGGGCTGGGACACCCAGTCTGCTCGCATGTATCCCAATGAGACAATGTCCCGTTATAGCTCCTACGACCATACCAATATGGTGTCGTCGAAGCGATATCAGTTGGTCTGATCTAGACCGGTCAAGACCAGGCCAGATCTGCCTGGTTATTACACACGAACTGGCGTTAGACCATCTGACGTTCGTTTCTTTTATAGCTTCTTCCAGAAGCAGCAGTTTACATGAAGCAAGCGGTATTTTTATATCCCGCTTACTTTGGTTTATTAGGCGTGCTGTACCCTTGCGGGCCAACTCATCTGCCATTACATTCCCTGCGATATTGAAATGCCCTGGCACCCACGTCAAGCGGATGTTGAACTGATCAGCCATCTCATTTAAAGATGCCAGACAGTTCTGGGCTACCTTCGACGTCAGGGAGTATGATTGTAGCGTTTTAATAGCAGCCATGCTGTCCGTAAAAATGCGAATATCCCTCGTAGATATTACATTATACTTCAACCAGTCCATGACTTCCATTATCGCGATCAGTTCAGCTTGAAAAACGCTGCAAAAGTCGGGAAGACGAAAAGAGAGGTTAACCCCTAGTGCCTCACAGAATACCCCGCAGCCAACCCCTCCATCCCTTTTTGAGCCATCCGTGAAGAAGCTTAGCGCCTCATTGTCCATAACCGTTTCGTTCACCCAGTCCTCTCTGGTGGGAAACTCAGTTTGGAATTTCATCTCAACAGATGGCAAAGGAATAGCATAGTCGGTAGCTTCCGGAATACCCCTGTTGCATAGGATAGATGAGTGCCCTGCATTATTACAGGTCCACATAGATATGGATTTGAGCCGAATGGCTGTGCAAGATGCAAGCTGCTCGGCCGCAATATCCAAAGGAGTAAGATGAAAGAGAATCTCCAGAGCTTGAGTAGGTGTGCTCCTGAGAGCTCCACTTATACACAAGCAGGCCGTTCTTTGGACTTTCATCAATAGTTTGAGGTTGGCCATAATTTTTAACGCTGGCCACCAGACAACAACCCCATACAGCAGTATAGGTTTGACCACTGAAACGTAGAGCCAGTGTACTATGTGGGGCTCCATACCCCATCTCTTTCCAATGGCATTTTTGCAGGAGTAGAGCGCTATAGTAGCTTTCTTTACTCTCTCTACGATGTTTGGTTTCCAGCTTAGCTTGCTGTCCAAAATTAGTCCGAGGTATTTTGCTCTATCCGTAAAGATCAAGCGAGTACCATTTAATATTGGCGGGTCACACTGAGGAAGTTTGTGCTTCCTGGTAAAGAGGACCAGCTCTGTTTTCTGTGGGTTTGCGTTCAATCCGCAGCCGCGTGCCCACTCAGAGAGATAGCCAAGCGCGCACTGCATGCGCTCACTCAGCGTACTAGGATATTTGCCGAAGACCGCAATAGCAACGTCATCCGCGTAAGCAACCACCTTGAAGCCTTGTCCTTCCAGGTTTAGTAACAGGTCATTTATGACCAAGTTCCAAAGAAGGGGGGATAAAACCCCACCTTGAGGTGTCCCTCTGCTCACGTATCTGGCGGCAGACGTCCCCCCAGATAAGCTGTCACGATCCTGCCTCTAAGCATATGATCTATCCAGCCTCTGAGTGACCCGTCTACCCCCAGACACGCAAGGGCCCGAGTGATTGCCCCCGGTCTGACGTTGCTAAAGGCCCCCTCTATATCCAAGAAGGTTACCATTGAATATTCCTTATATTCAAGTGATTTCTCAATCGGGCCTATAAGGGAGTGGAGAGCTGTTTCCACCGATCGTCCCTTACAGTATGCGTGTTGAGATCCCGACAGCTCGCCCGGCTTGATTGAGCCTCTAATATGAGCCTCTATTAGTCTTTCCAGTGTTTTCAACAGAAAAGAAGATAAGCTTATAGGCCTAAAGTCTTTGGGATAGCAGTGAGAGCTCTTTCCCGCCTTAGGTATAAATATTACTTTTACTTCAGTCCACTTTCTAGGAATGTGACAGAGTTCTAGGCTGCCTTTGAAGATAACTTCCAGCCAGGGTAGGGTTAAGTCAATAGTTCGCTGGATATCCGCAGGGATAACGCCATCAGGTCCTGCCGACTTGTATGGCTTAAAGCTGTTTATTGCCCATAGGATATTCCGCCTTTTTACTATATGACTTACGAAGTCTATACCCCTATTTATCATGGGTCTCTCCGGAGCTAGTACCGAGCACTCCGGGAAATGCGTTTCTAGTAATAGCTCCAGGGATTCCTCACTACATGTAGTCCATGAACCATCCGGTCGTTGTAAATAGCCCGGAATGGAAGGACTAGAACATAGTACTTTGCGTAGCCTGGCCGCCTCCGAGGACTCCTGTATATTGCCACAGTAGAGCCTCCAGGCTCTCGTTTTGGCTGCTCTTAGCTCGTACTTATAGGTTTTCAGGACTTCCTTATAACAGTCCCAATCCGCAGCAGCATTTGTGTGCCTTGCTCTCTTGAACAATCTCCTGCATTTCATACGAGTACCTTGGAGCTCTCTCGACCACCAGGGTGGCCGAGATTTACCCAAGGGCCTACTGATAGGACATGCACCTAACATGGCCTTATTAAAAGCATCAGATAGCCTGATTACTAGAGCATCAAGCTCCTGTGTAGATGCAGGAGGGTTTGGAACCGATACCGGTAATAAGTTACCCAGAATGGTTCTGAAACACTCCCAATAAGTTTTCCTCCTATTTCTGAAGGGTGGTTTGCTAGTGGGTTTTGTATCCACTTCGTACTGGAGATAACAATGGTCAGAAAAGGAATGGTCTTCGGACACTTTCCAGTTCAGTACCCTCTCCTTAATAAAATCCGAGACAAGTGTGATGTCCAACACTTCCTGTCTATTTTTAGTAATAAAGGTTGGTTTGCAACCGATATTACATATATTTAGGTTAGTACTTAAAATAAAATCAAGGAGTAACTCACCTCGCCTGTTTATATCTGTACTTCCCCAGATTGAGTGATGCGCATTAGCATCACTGCCCATGATGACTCCTACCTTTCGTTTTCGAGCCTCCATTATTGCACTGCGCAACCTACCTGGTGGTATATCCTCCTCCTCGTATGGTAGGTAGGCTGATATTAGCCAGAGATTTTGCCCACCCATCTCAATGCTAGCCACCACTACATCAGCGTTGCTGTAATTTAGTAGAATAAAAATATTCAGATTATTTCTAGCGAGAATGCAGGAACGTATCTTACCTTCATTTTTCGCGTGTAGTAATTTATATTTGGGAGTTCTGAGGCCAAGCACCCGGTCACCATTGACCCAAGGCTCCTGGACCAGAACCACATCAATGGACTCAGATTCCATTTTTAGCAGAAGGGCCGCCGAGGCAGCTTTACAGTGATGGAGGTTGATCTGAAGGATCTTAAGCATTAGATATTGCTTCCCTCCACCACTGTTGAGTCAAACTCCTCTGACGTCGATTCGTCCGTTTGGAGCGCACAGCTTAGTCCCAATGATCTCGAAATCTCCGAGTCCAGGGATAGTGTCTCCTGAGCGTCCTCCGGGATGCCGCGGACTTCTGGGTCACCAACACCAGGCGGGACACCACAAGTGGTTTCCCCCCCTGCTGCAGGTGCCCCAGCTCTGTCAGCCTCATCACGCTTATAGATTTTGAGCGTAATCGCTCCAAAACCATAGCTGATTTGGCCTCCAGTTTTTGCCAAAGCACCCACGGACTCTCTGTCGATGATAATGACGGCCGATCTGTGATCTGCTACCGCCTTTACCTCTTCTAACCTGGCAATCCTCCAGGTGGTCGTTGGCAGATCCGGATTGCTGATTTTCAACATTTCCAAGATCTCCCTTGGATCACTAGGCTCCGCAGGTATCCAGGCTCGCGCCCTTGGCCTGCAGGGAATTTCTTCCCTCGTCACCACTTCTAATTTGGCCCCCGGCCAGACTTCGCCCAGGCTGCCGATCGCCTTTTTATAGAGGGCCACCGACCTTTCGTCGGCACAGGCAGTCAGTTTGACGTGACCCCGATGCCACCCTCCGTCTCGGCAGGACGGAGCAGGTCCTGGGTTCTCCCTCATGATTTTTAGGAAGATGGCGGCTAAGGCCTTCTCCACCTTCCTCCAGTTAAGGGTCGTAATGCTCCCATCTTCTTGAGCCCTGTCAACGACTGCCATGAGCAGATGCTCCTTTAGCACCTCGTTGAAGGGCTTGGTAACATTTCCTGGAACCCGTTTCTTTTTAGCCTCCGTAGGCGGTTCATCATCGGATCTCTGCCTTTTCGGCTGTGAGATCTCGGAACCCTCCTGCTTTGGCTCAGTGATACGCCTTGCCCACGCAAGCGTATCCCTATCCCTATCCGTTCTCTGCTCCAACGGAATGTTGCTGATCTTGGAGATCATGCGCCAGGCCCTCTTCCTGGTCTGGTAGTTGACTGACGCTGGAGGGCCAGCATTCGTGCCTCTGCCCTTTGGTTTCGAGATGATACAAGTTTTAATCTTTCGGGTTCGCAGCAAAAACATTTTTCATGTTATTAAATGACTGGACGAAACCAGGGAAATGTTTATTTATGTATATCTGAAGCGATTACAAATCACATTGACTCATAATTTTCACAATTTAATGATTTAAATCAGATGTTTAAGGATGTACTGTAATAACCAAAATTTGAATCCTTCTTTGAAACATATGAAAATGGCTTTTCCTTCATCATAAGTCTACATGAATCCACCTAAATTTTCCTTATTTTCCTTACTACTCCAACCATAATAAAATACCGAAAAAGGAAAATAGGAAAATATTAACAATAAAAAAATAAAATAAAAGAAGGAAAAAAATCTGTGAACAAAAATAAAGTAATGGCTGCCTGTTTTGACAACTTAAATAAGGCTTTTCGCGAATTTTTTTCTATAATTTTCCCAATATAATTTCAAATTTCGTTGTTAAAATTTGGTTTATTTTATTAAATTCTATAAATTGAAGTTTTTTGAAAATGTACGCTCATAGTTAATTTCATTGTGAATTTTCACCTTGTGTATATAAATGGAAAACAAGGAAAATGAAATAAAAAAAAAGAAACATTTCGTGTGATTTTCTTTTGTTATTCGTAATTAAATTTAATTCGGTATTATTATTTATTAAAAATGTGAAATATGGAAAATAATTTTCCTAAATATTTTTGAATTCATAATTTTAGAACATAATTTCCGGATTATGGTGGAAATTAAAAGTTTTTTTTGGTGCACAGTGGATGTATAAAAATAAATATATAAAAAAAAAATTAAAAATATAAAGAAAAGGGTGGGATGGAAAATTTAGTTTTTTTTCAATATAAAAATGGAAATTTATTTATTGTTTAAATAAAATCCATTTATTATATTTTGTTTGAAAATGCTATTTTAAATAATTATTGTGTGTTCAGTGGTGTAAGTGATTTTTTTTAAAAATAAAAAATATGTGGAAAATGTGTATTTCCTATTATTCTCAAATCTCTCTATATACAAGTGAAAAATAATAAAGAGTTATACATTTTTTGTGATTTTGTGTAAAATTTTAAAATCTATGAAATTTTCTAGTGTTTTATGTGTGTGTGTGTTTATGTGATATGAAATATATTGGGCAAATCCTAATATAAATTATTAAGTTTAGTTGGATAAGAAATCAAAAAGAAAGGAAAATGTCTTTGAAATGTCAAAATTCTTAACAAAATATCGATTTAAAAATGAAAATCAAATTTTTGTGTCAGGGTTAAAATTAAAAATGATTTTTTTCTTATTTACGTAGAACATATGTGTTAAATAATTTTCCAATTTTAATTTGAAGTGTTTTTATAATTTTTTGTGCAAGCTTTTATTATAATTTTTGTTTAAATTATAAAATTATGATTTATTTATTGCATTAATTTTGATTTGTTTTGTTAATCCATGATTTTTTGTCCATTATAGTTGGAAACTTTAATTTTTATTTAATGTCGCGATAATGTGAATTAGCAATAATACAACAACAACACAAAAAAAGTTATGAATAAAAAAATATTTAAGACTAAATTATGGAATAATAAAAATTTATGAAATTTCTAAATGAAAATATAACAAATTATGGATTCTATGGATCCAAAAAGTGGATATTGTCATGGGCCTCAATCATTATCATCATCATCACAACAACAGCAGCAACAACAGCAACAAACACAACAATCGTCGCAACAACAACAACAAAACCCTTCTGGAGGTGATATGGTACCGAAAACTAAATCACAACTGAACTCAGGAAATTATATCAATGTTGTGCCAATGTCTGTTGGTGTACAATATCATCGTAGAAAATATTCACCACAAATAACACCGGACTATCAGTAAGTTTTTTATTTCTATTTAAACCGAATTATTCTACATACACGCACATTCATCTAGAAATCCTAACAAGTGGTTTCAGCATAGGTTGGTTTTCAATTTCTAATTTCTACATCCAAAAAGTACCGTTATTCAGATTATTCAATATTCTAAGAAAATGACATTTTTATTGCCACGTACATGGGTATCATAATATTATTTATGCCATAAATTTAATTTAATTCGAGGTAATCCAGTTTGAAGCATTCGCAAGATATTGGCCTGATTGTTTAACTTTGTTTCAATTTATTTTGATATTATTCGTCATTAGTGTACTCAAATCTGAGACTAGATTTTTGATTTATTTTTATCAAAGCTGTTAAGATTTTAATTAGTACTAATTGCATGCTTTCGATTGAGTTAAACCCTATCCCTTTAAATCATATTCTATAGATCAACTATTCATATATTTTATTCATAAGTTGATCTAGAACTTTATAATTGAGATTTTGAATTGAATATGTATTGAACTAACAATTTCAAATAAATTTGTAGAATATCGGCTACAGTACGAGTTTTTCTAGGAATTTGATTGAGACTTATTCCACTAAATTTTGTTTACTTACAATTCATAATACTAGAGGAAATTTCTGTCGTAAACATTCGATTTATTTTGATCAAAAAAGTTTCATCAAATATTTGCAACAAAACATGAAATTATTTAAGGTAAAATGTTCAGGCAAGAATAACACATTTAAATCAACAAATCAAAATCACCAAACGAAAATTATTTCACCATTATTATCCAAATTAAATTAATTTTTTTTTTCGGAAAGAGTATTGTTTTATTTAACCTGCCGCTCCTAAATTTAGATCCAATAAATTTTAGATGGTAAAAATGTGAAGTATTCAATGACTAACTCAACAATTAGTTAAATATCTTCCAAAATAAAGCTTTTTTGTTTTAATAATTTAGAGAACGATTGTATGGGATTCACAAATGTTTGGTGAGCTATTCTCAATTTGTCGGAGTTTTTTAAGCATTTGAAGTTTACAAAACAACAATGTCTTTGAAATGTCAAAATTCTTAACAAAATATCGATTTAAAAATGAAAATCAAATTTTTGTGTCAGTTGACCCCTGATTTTTAAAAGTGATTTTTTTCTTATTTACGTAGAACATATGTGTTAAATAATTTTCCAATTTTATTTTGAAGTGTTTTTATAATTTTTTGTGCAAGCTTTTATTATAATTTTTGTTTAAATTATTAAATTATGATTTATTTATTGCATTTATTTATATTTGTTTTGTTAATCCATGATTTTTTGTCCATTATAGTTGGAAATTTTAATTAGTATTTAATGTCGCGATAATGTGAATTAGCCATAATACAACAACAACACAAAGTTATGAATAAAAAAATATTTAAGACTAAATTATGGAATAATAAAAATTTATGAAATTTCTAAATGAAAATACATATAACAAATTATGGATTCTATGGATCCAAAAAGTGGATATTGTCATGGGCCTCAATCATTATCATCATCATCACAACAACAACAGCAACAAACTGATTAAAATCTTTACCATGAATTTTAGCTCTATATACATACGAGTATGTACGAGTAACATCAGAATTTAACGAGATGTTTTATAATTTGTGATTAAATATTTTTACAAAATTCCGAATATATCAAAGTCAGTGCTAAAAATGCCACTGAACAGGATTTTCTATAAATTGATATTTAGACATCTTGCATAGAATACATTTTTTGGAATTAAATTCCATCACCTAGATTCTCATCATTTCTCCCCTATACATACATACGTACATATATGTAGATATCGTACGGCAAAATAGTTATTTAACACAAATACATCGTTCGTTTTGTATTTGCAAAACTGTACACTTGATTTCCTTGTTATAATCTAATTTTTTTGTTTTTATCCTGCAAGTGAGATCGTTGTGGATGTGAAAACTATATAATATACATTTAGTGAAAATACAAAAGAAAATCATAGGAAATTGTATAATAGCAACACAATATCTGTGTTGCAAGCAAGTATAAAAAAAAATAAAAAAAAGATTCGACTTGAGAAAATAGAAAATTATTCCATATATGTACATATAGAACCAGAAGTGTGGGTGTTGAATGGCGTTCACAATAGGTTAGTTTTCTTAAATGTACATACATATACCGTATATTGCACATACATAATGTTGGACAAAATATTGACGATACGAAATCGATATTTTAATCAAATTGGATTTCCGTTTCATTATCATATCACACTAAAAACCATAACTACTCGTATGT
Source organism: Tipula unca (assembly GCA_951394425.1). Taxonomy (NCBI): domain Eukaryota; kingdom Metazoa; phylum Arthropoda; class Insecta; order Diptera; family Tipulidae; genus Tipula; species Tipula unca. The sequence continues at coordinate 1,563,133 of OX596381.1, read as the reverse complement.
TTCATGTATAGCATTAAGATGTATAAATAAACAATGATTGGATAATGATACCTTATTTATATAGAAGGTTTTGTTTTAGTCGGAAAAATTGTTTATAATTGCTTATCAAGATAATATAACACGTGAAATATGAAAAGAAGTACATATAAGAAAAAACCAAAAAAAAAAATTATTTCTTGGATTTACCATCCAGTTTTTTTTCTAAGTACAAGTATGTTTACATTCATCACAAATAAAATTACATTTTTTTTATTATAACAAAATATGTATATATGTATGCATGTACATATTATACATAAACATAGAATTTTCATAAAAAAATATTTATTATTATTCATAAAACGACTTAAATTTCTACATTTGAAATATAATATTTAATTAAAATTCTAATTTTTTTGTTTTTCATCTGCACAAACAAATACATACATATATGTATACGTATATGAGAAGTTGTTTGTATATATTTAATATTTGTACTTTTTGTTAAGCTGTTGCAGCGATTGATAATGTTTGAACCAATTGGTTCACTCTCAGGTTTGTTTTTAATAAATTTATTTCAAATGTATTCAAAATCTAAATGTTAGGAACTATACAAAATGTTTTATATATTATCCAAGTTGGATTTTCATTTCTCCCAAATTAAAATAACGCGATCGAATCAGCCCGCATGGTTTCTGTTGCCGACTTCTGCATTGGTGATTTTATAACTATGTAGGTATAATTTTAGACATTTTTGGAATATTTGATTCGAAAAATTCTTTTATGAATATTAAATATTTGAACTGCCAAATGGGACTAGCTAATATGGCTGTTTTTACTTATTAAACCAATTTAAAGTTTAAGTTAAAATTTTTAATTTTAACCCATGTCTTCTTGAAATATTGGAAAGAACATTTTTATTAACAAAAATATAAATCCATGGACACCAAACAAATTATAGTAAATATAAATTTAGAAAAAAAATTAATTTCAATACCAAATTTTACTCGTCCTTGCCAAGCACTCACATAGTAAAAACGAAACATTGTCTAGCATTGGTGCATGATAATTTTTCGTATGTCTTACTATGTGAGTGCGTGAAAAGGTCAACTAAAAATGATTTGGGATTTATTTTTGATAGTTAATTTTTGTGGTTTTGAAAATTTTATTTTGTATTGACGATTGATTTTCAATGTGATTGCAGACCATCCATGGTCAGCTATTGATGCGATTTTTTAGTTTGGTATAATTCGCTAGTTTCATCTAAACACAATTACAATTCTTTTAAATTTCATCCCAATATTTAATTTAATTTTAATTATGACAATAATTTATTTGTATTTTTATTTTATTTTTACAAACTAGATCGCGAATATTTTTTGGTGATTATTTGAGAGATCGATGTCGTGAGGATTACTATACCACATCAGTACCTCAACAAACACAACAAAATAATCAACAGCAACAGACACAGCAGCAACAAATTAGTGATTCAAATAATGAAAATTTAGGCGACCATACTATTATAGGGAATAATAATTCGGGCGTATCATCATCGCAACAACAAACGAATCAATCAAATGTACCACCACCACCTGTGTTATACACAGTTCAGCGTGTTGTAACGACAACCCAATTACAACAAACTGTATCGGGAAATTATCAACAAAATTCTAGTGTATCAAATGTTAGTACAACAATAAGGAATGATGGTGGTGGCGGTGATTGTGGGATGCAAAATTCACCTGGTAAGCTATTAGAATTTTAATCCAATACTTTTAAAATCCAATAGCTTTAATTGTCTACGAAGTTTAATTTTATAATATGAGCAACAATATTAAATGAAAAGTTATAATTAGATGATTTAAATTACATTTATATGTATATGTATATGTGCGTCATTAACTTTAGATATGCGTTGGTTCAAGATGGAATTAAAGGAAAATCGAAATAAAACATCGCATGATCGAAAGATTAGATGTATATTTTTTTTTGGTTTGTGAATTTCGATACCAAATTTTAATCGTCTTTGGTCCAGCACTAATGCAAGACTAGTTTCCTGTATTTTGCTATGTGAGTTAGGATCTTATCAAATATTGGGAAGTAATCTAAAAATGATTACTGTCCCAATCAAAATTACTAACTCAACTATTTCTTAGGTTATAATTTTCCTTTTGAATAAGAATAATTATCTGTCTAATTAAATTATATTTAGTATATAAAGTTTAAATATGTATGTATATATTCCATAAATTATTTTGATTCCTTAATTTTAATTACATAATATGAAGTATAACATCATTTATTTTAATACTCGTACAAGCAAGATCTATACGTACGTTGTACGTATGTATATATGTATATTCGTTTGTATATATTTGTACAAATCTCAAGTAATTATTTTTCCTAGTTCATTATTTCATTTAAATTAATTTACTAAGAAGAATATAAATAAAAATATATATAAACTGAATTGATTTTAATTTTTTAAATAAAGTTTGTTATTTTTTTTGGCATATACATAGAAGAAGAATATCAAATTAAAATGTAATTAATTTAATTTTTTATTTTAATTTTATTTTTATTTTTTGTAACAGCAGCTGTTAGATTTTGTCGGATGTTCTATTATATAAAAATTGTTATTAAAGTATAATTGTTGTCGGTTAATTTAAAAATAATTTAAACTGTGCGGTTTTGGAAAATTTAGTATTTCATAAAGGTCAGGAAGTCATCTAACAGTTTCAGATTCTAGATTCTGAAACCATGGCAACCCTAAAATTCTAGTTTGCTTAAGATTCAAATTCGTCATATGGAGGCTTTACAATGATGCGCAACAACAAGCGGATTCCAAAAATCGATTATAAATTATTTAAAAACCATAAACAATTTGTTCTGTTTTGAGTAAACATAACAACATATTTATATAGAAGGTTTTGGTAAGCGAAAGATCGAAGGTTAAATGTTATGAACTCGTTCTGCATACACGCGTGTTTCATAATTATTTTCATAAATTTCATTTGAAATTGAAATTGATGTTTTCCCGTTTTTGATTTTCTTATTTTGTTCATTATTAAAACATAAAATAAATTTGAGTAAATCCTTAAAAATGAACAAATTAATTAATTCTTTCAATTTTTATAAGTCATACAGAAAATTGATTTTCCTAAATTTAAATATTTTCTTATTTTTATTAAACAAGGAAAATGAATATCAAAATACTTGTAATTTGTATTGCTGTGCGGGTAATAGGTTTAGATTAATTATTCTACCTTTACATATATTGGTTCTCGTGTTCGAGATAGAACTAAATATTTAGTGAAAGGGTTGAGAGTTGAACCGTATATGACTAAAACAATTAATTAGGATCATATTTGTATATTTATGCGTAATATAATCAAATACCAAACATTAAGTTTTATTTATAATCGATCATTTTACATTTCAAATTATTTAGATTTGCATGTGATACATTTATATTTTTGTATCGATCAACAAAGCAATGACTATTTATTTGAAATACAAGCAAAATTTGCACCAACATACATACTTATTTATGTATGTATATCATATACATACATTAATATCACAGACAAATTCAAGACGACACAATATAGCGTGCAATGTCACGATAATATTAATCTCTTGATTAAATTGAATTGTAATTTGTAACAATATAGTGAAATAACATAAACTATATATTTTTAACTGTTTGTTATAGATATATAGAGACAGTTTGAACTGATAGCTTTACATTGCAAAATAATATAAAATATTTCATTTTGCAGTAGGCAGCGGCAATCGTCAACCATCGAACACTTACGAGTCTAGCAATTTCCTCAACTGCGGGCCCTTACTAGATCAAATTTGCTTTGCACACAGCTGCGTTCCAGTGTGACAATAATAATTTTTCCAATACCGAGCTATATATGGAAACATATTACTCGTACTTTATCAAACATAATAATTATAAATAAATTATTTTATATTTCTTCTGAAATTTTAATGAAAATATAATTTTTAGTCAGCAAAAAGAAAATATAGAAAAGAGCGCGGATGTGGCGAGCTTTTTTTATATTATTTAAAACAATTAACAAATTATGCTTTGCAATTCTGCTATTGTAACAAAAATAAGGAGATTTCTTTTTTGTTTTCTATAAAGCTTTTGTGGTGAAGCACAATACATTATGGAATGACAATGATAGATTTTAGTATTTTGGTTTAAAATTAATAATTTATTTTTTGTGTACGCTTTTAAAAGGATTAGGCTTTAAAAAATGTAAGACACGCATGATAAATGATAAAATTATGTATTTATGTTGGCAACGAATTTAATTTAATTTGAAACATTTCGTTATATACATACTCGTATATGTACATGAGTTTTAAATAAGCGATGGCGGGATCAGCGCTTATATAAGCTGTGAAAAATGTTTATCCGTATATATGTGATGTCAGATCGAACTACTAAAATTGTTCTTTTAACTTTATTAGTGAAGTTTATGACCAAATATTCAACCATAGTAATTTAATAAACCGCAGTTTAAATAACCTCAACAGCTAAAGCTGCATGCTAATTATTAACTATATCAAGGTTTCAAGTATCAAGGATCATATTATATAAAATATAAAATATTGTGTTCCATTGCTTCATAAATCAAGCCACATTTTCTTGGTACTTTTCTTTTCAATAAAACTCTATGCACTCACATTTATTCGCTATAGTTTTACTTAAATAGAGTAGGTACTATTGAAAAAAAAAATAGTGCAATACGATAAAAAAAACTAAAACTGGGAAAGAAAGCAAAACTAACAAACAAAAGTTTTCCTCGAGCGTGTTTTTTATAATTACATATTCATAGTTTTTTTACCTGATGTATGTATGCCAGTTTTAAAAAATTCATAACTAATAAAAAACAATTCAAGTATACGAGTATTTGTATGTACATATACAGTGAGGGAAAATTAAATAAAACAAAAGAAAATACTATTTACGAGCATACACATATATATAGGAAAACCAGGTTAATTGTTGTTCTAAATTAAAATTAAAGTTAGATAAGCTTTAAGTGTTTACTCTTTCGAATTATTTTTTTTGCTATTTTATACGCTACAGATACGAGAGTATGCTATGTTTATGTCAAAAGTTTAAAAAAAAAAAATCTGCTTAGGGACTTGATATTTTTACGAACATGTAGGTTAGGTTTGCATGATGTATTATACTCAACTCGTGATATATAGATATTTTTGCATTAGTAATATTAACAATGAGCTTCAAATATATCATCTTGTGTATGTGATGCATGCATGATTTGGTGTTTTTTGTACATCATATGCGAGTTTTCCATGTGGATATCAACATTATTTATAGTAAATTATTATTTTTTTTTTTTAGACTGTCGTTAGTGCGAATTAATAAACATTAAGGCAATTGCAAAATTAATTTTCTATAAGTATGTGAGACTAAAAATATTATTTTGTTTTTAAAATTATAGTATGGTTTTGTACAAACAAAAGTTATATGTCTACCCAAGAATACTGAAAGTCGATGGACCTTGGGTATATATTTTATACAAAAGAACGTAAAAACCAAATCCAGTGTTTTGGTACACATGAAATAAATTCTTAGTAAATCCTTAAGTAATAATAATTAATAAATAAAAACAGTATTTAAAAACCATTACTGGCCCCTGACTGCGTCAACAATCTGGCTCCAGCGGTTTCGATCCTTAAGTAATTAAATATTTATTATTTACTTTGATATTTGTTTTTATTTCTCAATGCTGTGTTAAAGTTGAGAACAGGCTATCGACAATTTTTGTAGTTAACTCGGGTGTTCGGCAGGGAGATGCTCTGTCCCCGATACTCTTTAATCTCATGTTGGAGTACATCTTTCGTAAAACTGAAACACCGCAGCGTAACATCTTATATCGCCAGTCCAATCAGGTGCTTGCATATGCAGATGAATAGCAACGGAGTGAAAGAAATACTTGATCCGCTTGTAGAGTTTTCAGCTTCAGTTGGACTTAAGATCAATGAGTCCAAAACGAAATACCTGATCTCTGGTTTTAGGGACAATGGCACACCAGATTTTAGTAGTCGCCACCACACGTTTGAGGGAGTGAGGAGGTTCAAATATTTGGGTTCTCTTATCACTCACGATAACAGTGTGGGTGAGGATATTAAAGTGCGGCTGGCAGCTGGCAGTCGTTCTTTGTATCCTCTAAGGCCACTGCTAAAATCTTAACACTTATCAAGTGCCAAGAAGCTGAAGCTTTACAAAGCCCTTGATCAGGCCCTTTGTTATTTTTGGATGTGAAAGTTGGGCGCTGACGAATGAGTACGAGAGATGAGACCTAACATTTGCGTCATGCGTATGATTTACGGCCCAAAACTCGAAATAGATGGTACCTACCGAGCGCTGTACAATATCGAGATCAGAGATCTGATGAAGATCCCCGATATTGTACATGAAATAAGATCTCAGCGGGTACGCTGGCTCGGGCACGTTCTGCGTGCTGATCCGGAACGAATTGTGCTCTCTGAAAGGAGAGCCACCATATGGTAGGCGCAGAGGTCGTTGCAGGCGACGATGGCTCCACGGTGTAGAGAACGACTTGGCCTCTTCAGATTGTCTTAGACAGTATGAATACCATGCTCTGGATCGAAACCGCTGGAGCCAAACTGTTGACTCAGTAAGGGGCCAGTAATGGCCTTTTAAACTGTTTTTAATTTAATTAATATGTTTTTATTTACTCGTGTTATTATATACATTAAAATGAATTTGTGTAACAAATATTATAGGTGAAGTTTGGAAAATGTAATAAAATAAACAAAACTTTAAAGGGAGCTGCAGAAGGCATAATTATTCTAGCATTTTCTTTCTGTAATGTTTTACATAATAAATTCTTTTTTTACCCCTTAAGCATTAGCAATCATTTTATTACACCGGGTCTCCGACTTATTATTGGGGTTGATTTAGTATAGAGTTTTGTAACTTTATCACAAATATATAAAAAGATTTATCTTTAACATTTCTCTAAGTTCGTCTGTTTTTGGGTGATACGTCGGGAATCTTTATTGCCATAAACGAACTCTGTTCTGTGCTATTGTGTAGTTTAACAAATATCTTTAATGTGAATGTTGAACTTAAAAATTGCGTTACTATAGAGTCCTATGGTCTTTATATGAACCAAAATCTATAGCGACTTGAGTTGAATTATAATTCTTTAAGAACCGATTCAACAACTTGCATCCGGTGGCAGCCAAGTTTGACACTGGATGCTTCCTTGGTACATTTTAAGCAATAAATCTTTTTGAATATTGTGAGCAAAAGGGGATAAAGTTAAAACATTTATTTCGGCTAACCTAGGATCTAATATTGTGAAGGGATTACAATTATCTTCAATTTTAAAAATCAAATACGTGTGGATTTTTCTAGTTTTTAGATATTAATGGTGACACTGGAAAAGTTCACCAAGTTTTCGAAATTTTACATAAATTTTTAATCAGCATGTCACTCTTATAAGTTTTGTAGATGCCCCATATTAACATTAATACCTACAAAAAGTACATATACAAATATTTGACTTACATTTTTACAGCATGCACATGTTGCAATAGGAAAAAAATATTTCGAATGGCAGAAATAGATTTTAATTAGAAAATGGTTTGTTGTGCAAACCAAACTTATAAAATTTTTTAAAACTTCCAACTAAAAGATATGAAAGCTTAAAGAAGAAAACTCATATTATGTAGAAATTAATTTGATCTTTTAATTTTTTATTTTATTGTTGTATGGGTATCGATTCAAGCAATGGAAAAAAAATTATAAAACCAATAAGATGAATTTGCGAGGGTGACAAAAACAACAAATAAACATTATCAGTTGTACATAAATTTTATAGAAAAACTTTGCAATTGGCGAAGAAGTTTCCCTGTCTTTATACATTATATACTCGTATATCGATATATATATATATATATATATATATATATATATGTATATAATATATATATATATATATTTTTTTTAAGTAAAATTTTGAAGTGAATTTGATTCGTCGGAAATTTGTTTAGATCGATAATATTTGGAGTATTCGGCTTACACACGATATCATATTTGAATAAAATATTTTTATATAGAGAACAAGGATTTCGTTAGATATTTCATAATTTAATGAAATCGATGATGAATCAATTTTTTGGAATAATGCCGCGCCTTCCCCGTTGCTTTGGGCTGTCGACAAATCAAATAAAAGTAATCCATATGAATCGACCAATATACAAAGAAGCTTATTTACAATTATTAGGCTCTTAATTAATTATATTAGTAGGTAAAGTTTTCTATATATAAACATATATATTTATATATATATATATATATATATATATATATATATATATATATATATATATATATATATATATATATATATATATATATATATACATATATATATATATTTATATATATATATATATATATATATATATATATATATATATATATATATATATATATATATGAATGTATATGATGCTAATTGAATGATTTATATAATTAATTGTGAAGAGGATTACATATAGAAATAAAAATAATAAAATAATTTAATTAAAATTGATAAGTAAAAACAATAGGAGCGGAAAGATAAAAGACAGAAAATAAAAAGAAAAATATTTAATGGTACAAATTGGAAACTAATTATAATCTCGAGAAGTTCTATATATAAATTCGAGAATCAATAAATATTTTGTATTATTTTCGTTAAGATTTTTGATTTTCCTGAAATCACCAAGCTTCGAATTAAATTCTACATCAATCATTATCATTGTCTATGCGAGTTAAATAATTTCTTGTCTCCCATTTTCTTATTGTTATTTATTATTTTATGGCAAACAGAAATTATAATAATTTTCCATTTTCATTTCATTTCATTATCGTTATGGCTGGTGCGGTTGTTATTGTCTATCATAGTGATATCTTTGCGGGCCCAATCTTTATATTTCTCTATCTGTTTACTAAACGTATAAGACGTAAGTATATAAGTAAGTAATGCAAAATGAAAAATTTCTTTGGAATTAAATAAATTTGTTTTAATTACCAAGGCACAAAAAAAGATAACAGAATGGTAGGAATATTATAATACATACGTATATAGTATACAAAACAACAAAAATAAAAGGATAATGATAATTTTCGTTTTATCTTTAATGATCCTAAAATGAAATTGAGTCATTTATTTATCTAAAGAAAACAAAAAAAAACCCAGTGCAAATGAAAATTGTTTTCTTGCGGAGAAATGTCTGCGGAGATGAGTGTATATATGGAATCATTATGATAGTGAGTCAGTCGGCCATATGATGTCATAGAATTACATAATTTATCAATTTATTTTATTATACATTTTATCAGCTTTCCTCCAATTTTTTATGTTTCTTTATTTTCAATAAATTTTCCATCAATTGTCGTCTATAAAGACATAGTATTGTACATATATACATACACGATCTAATAAAGAATTGGAAAAAGCCTTTAACTCAAACGGAATACGACAGAAAAATAAAATACGAAAAAAAAATGCCATTACCATCGAGTACAAATATGAAGCTTTTTTGTGCTTTTTCTTCATTTCATATACTTGTATATTTATATGTATGTACATACAAGTTTGTTGTTATCCTGAGTAAATTAATATTATGTCACATGTGTTTTATTTGCGACGAAACCTTTTTATTAGAAAAAATAACATGAATTTGCTTCTTATGATAATTTGGTTTTAAGACAAGAAAGAAGCATAGCATTTTTCAGTCGAACGAAATGTAGGATTATATTTAATTAAATTAATAGCGATAAACAAGATTTTTATATATATATATATATATATATATAAACATATAATATATATATATATATATATATATATATATATATATATATATATATATATATATATATATATATACATATAACACATATAAATCATCTTAAGGAAAAATGTTCATTCTATTGCTCAAACTCTTGGCTGTCACAAATCTGCCTGCAGTAATTTAATTTCAACAAAGCGTTTAGCTTTGTACTTAGGTATATACTTACCAAAATCTTTTAAATCATAAACAAGTATTTAGTAAAAATTATTTATTCAATTTGGATTTGATAAAACTCGCCTATTGTTAATCTCAGAAATATTTTCGGCGGATATCATACTTCGTGCTCTTAAATTAGGTTCTCGCGATTCCACATCTGATCCCTCTGTCAGCTCAGCATCACTATAATTTGGGTTTGTATTCGATAACATTACACGAACGCCTGTTTGTTCAACACGAGACTCCATATCCGAACCCTCTGTCAGATCAGCATCACTAATATTATTTGGCGTCGATGACAGCGCCCTTACACTTGTATCCCGCCCCGCAGACGACGATGATGTTGCACCACCACTTCGATTTCCATTCGCATCTTTATTCTTTTGGCATTTCGTACAACAAATTTTTTTCACTGACTCTCGGAAACCATTATGCCACCATGCATAAATCAAAGGATTTAGTAGACTATTCATAAATCCCAGGATTGCTAAAGGACTTGCAATCGCTATCCGTAAGTTAGTACACATTTGTTCATTTGTTATCGGATCACAGTTAACATACATTGTTGCGGCGATAAAATATGGTAGCCAGGTGAACATAAAACTTCCTGTTGTAAACATTACAACTTTAATTGCTTTCCACTTGCTTGGTGATTTTCCAGTTGTCTGTTTTACATTTTCTTGTGGTTTTTTTGGCTTCCTATATTTATGTGTACATATAAGGAAATAAATAAAAAATAAAACAATTTATAAAAACGGTGCAAAATCCGAAAAATTATTACTAAAATTTTAAAAGGTAAATTCTAGAAAAATAAAATGAAAATGTTTTTGGTTAACCAGCCAATAAATTAAAAGACAACACAAAAATTGGAAAATTACTAAACTTATTCTTCTTTATATATGTGTGTAGCAGACATTTTCTCCAGGCAGTGTATTGTTAAAAGGTATAGTGCTCATACATGTGGTACTTAAACCTCATAGTATATCAATTCTATAGAGTGGGCATCTTTTGACGAACAGAAATTGTGTAACCTATGTACATATATTATTGATATAAGGTTGACTAGAGGGTCGTTTAGACACATACGACCAAACTAATTAAAACTGGTAGTGTTTTGTTTTGGTTGGCTATCATGTTAGATTCATCTTAATATTTAGATTAGTGCCGTCAACCGTAATTTAACTTACCTTATCAATAAGATCGATACTATACCTATATTCAATTTGCTACCCAAATAAAATACTAAAATACAAATTTTTATAGAACAGAAAAACTGTGTAACGGAATTACTAAGAACAACAAATTTTAAATTATATATTCCTAATACGGCCTCGTAAAATAATAGAATTTATTCAATTTTATCACTTTGAATGAAATTTTCTTATCTATTTGATATGACCGATAACGAGAAGTAACCTCATTCAAATTCGATAAAATTGTTTATAAATATGTGAATTGATGAGCCCAGAAAATCATTTATAAACTGTCAATGTACTGTACATGCAAAATTGAAAATGTAATATAGAATTTGAAATCGTTGGATCTGGGTACGGCACAATAATTATTATTTTTGGATTTAGTCGAATGCAATTTGTTTAGATAAATAATGTCATTATTTAAATACTTAATCTATAGATATAAGGTTACTAAATCTAATATTACCGAATTGAATAGTATTGTGAAAAAATGTTAAAACTGAAATAAATTAAGAAATTTAAATGTTGATAAAACAAAAGTGCTACTTATGCTCCTATCGAGACAAACATGATTTGATCATTTTTTGCAATCACTAATTTTATTGACACATTTTATTCTTTTGCAGTGAGATAGAAAAGCGAATTTCATCGCGAAATCAACCCAAAAATTAACCCTGTGGCATTTTTATTTTATTTAATTTGGCCTAATTTACTTTTACTTTAAGTTACGAGACTTACCCACGGAAAAATTTTAAGAAACGTTTTCTCACAGTCAACGGTTCCTCAGTCTCCGACACTTGATTAACATCTTCTAGAACACTAACAGTTGAATTCGTAACCGAGGCCCCGCCACGAAACAGCCGCAATCCATTAGTTTGCACCCCAGCATGGTTTTCTGCCGCCTTTTTCAGTTGCATCACCTTCTTTAGGGCATGATACAGTATTATGCTGTACAAAATAACAACAGCGAATACAGGTAATATACCTAGCACCGTGGTTAATAACACTAAATTAGGCGGTGCAAGTACGATGAACCAGCACACTCGACCATTGTCCGTATCACCCCGCCATCCCATCAATGGAAGAAATCCAATAACTATACCTATATATAAGAATAATAATAATAAATTTCGTCATATTTTATCAAAATGTTGAAAGCTCAAAACTTAAATAGTGTCTGTGTTAATTCTTTTCCTAAATTTTAATTAATGAACTAAGAGCTTTAATATGTTAGCATAATAAATTTGATTCTATATAAACATACATGTACATATATATATATATATATATATATATATATATATATATATATATATATATATATATATATATATATATATATATATATATATATATATATATATATATATATATATATATATATATATATATATATATATATATATATATATATATATATATATACATACATATATATATATATATATATATATATATATATATATATATATATACATGTATATATATTTTTATATATATATATACATGTATATATATATTTTTTTTTTTTAAATTTAATTTAATTTACTGACAACCTACATAATTCTAATATACTCGTACGTCTTTCCAACAAAAATATTTGACATCTAATGTAATAAATTTGATTTCTAATGCGTTACTGAAAGATTATATTCCCAACAACAACAATAACAAATACATAAATGTATGTATGTTTGTATGTATATGTGCTGTTTTTTTTTTATTATTTATGAGTTATCTGTTTTCAACACATTAATTTTCATGAAAATAGAATTTTCATATTTTTCTTGTCTGGATACAATTTTTTATTATTATTTGCCGTATATAAACTTTTCATATATACGTATATGTATATAAGTGTATTTGATTGAAGAGATGTTACAGAAAAATAAAGAAAATTGTTGAATGGATATATGCAAAATGGAAAATGTAGGTCTCGTAAAATTGATTGGGTAATCGCACTTACCGATTATCCAGGTTAAAATTATTAAAAGACGTGACCGATTTGGATATATCCATCTTTGGTATTGTAATCCATATAAAATGTATAGAAATCGATCGATTGCGATTAGACCAACACTGTAGACAGATGTAATTGTCGATGAAACTATCATACCTGTAAATGAAACAAAATATCTCAGTTAATAATTGATTAAGATTTATTTGAAGCTTGATCCCGGCTATAACTTAGTTTGGCCTTAATCATCTATAAATTAATAATAATTTTTGTTTTTTTTTCAATATATTAGTAATTTCTTTTATACTACGAGTATATATAACCAGATACACGTTTTCGAGATAATATGGGATTCTTGTATAATAAAGACTAATGGTAATAATTTATTCTTAGAAAGCGTGAGAATTGTTGATCATCATATAAAACTGCGAATCAAATTCTTAGATTATATTGTTAATATTAATTCAAAATAGAAATCAAAATCAGTGACCGTAACCCGAATCCTAAACTGCCCGAGAATAATTCAAGTTTTTCATATATAAATACATATGTATGTAACACTCATGCTTCTGAATTAAAATATCCGGAAAATATATATGTTAGCCATTATTTACCTCTGGAATTCTTATGATTCTATATAATATCGCAGCATCAAGGGAGTACGAATCCTTGGCTAAACAGGGTTTTTTGTATCCAATGATATAACTTTAATAAAACTTTTTAATTTTTTATGAACAACACAGATTGAAAAGACGAAAAATTAAGTTTTTATGATTCAGACAATGTATTTTATAATATGCCTCACCTCGAAACTTTTAAATTCGATATTTAAATTATTAAAAATGTCTCCAACTTTTTAATGTCTTCTTTCCCAATTTGTTTGATACATTTATTTTTTATACCATTGCATAATAAATTTGATATCGATTTGTGCATTTATTTGGGTTTAAGATGAAGAGCTGAAAAATAAAAGGCCTACATACATACAATTTTGCAGGCTCCGTTAGGCTTAAGATTTTTTTGTTATATCCGTATATGATATTTACGACAAAATGGATATTTTGTAAAAAAAAAAAATTATTCAATTCAATTATACGAAATTTGTCTTATAGTTTTTACAGAAAGTCATCTTTTTTGTATTTGAAGTGTAACCCTTTTCATTTTTATACATATATGTGTCATTTTCAATTTGAGAGGAATCATTTAAAGACATGTTTTTCTTTATAAATTCATTTTATATATACATATCTACATATGTATACGGCGTATATCACATATATATCCAGTTAGTTATAGGGGAAATTGAATATACAATTTTGTATATACGTATACATATATTTTAGGATATTGGTAATTTAGATTTCCATTTTCTTCGTCGTCTTCGCTTTGGTTATTAATATAACCTTATTTAATGTTCGAAAAAAAAAAAAATGAAAATGGAAAATTCAAGAAAATACCAGAAAATAAATATAAAAGTTCTAGAAACATTTTTCCTTTGTCAAATATATAACGATGATGTGTAGGCGGCGATTTAAAATAAAATATTAGAAATAATCAGCTTACCAATTTGTAGAGCACAAAATGTTTCATCTCGATATTCTGATGGATAAAATTGTCCAAATAATACGGCTACCCCGATTCCAAGATCTGATAGTGCTACATTACCCAAAAATAAATATGTACTTCGTGGTTGTTGACCTGAAATATGCAAGTAAAATTATATAATTTTATTATATTTAGGATATGCACAAACCAATGATGAAAAAGTTGGTAAAAATTTCAATGTATAGTATTGATTTGTTTTAAGTTTTTATCTCTTACATTTTGAGTATAGTAGCTTAGCCTATCTTAAAAAAGTCTTTCTACAATGAGGCTTACGCCTTATATAATCATTCGTATGCTTATTTACGGTAATCAATTGGTTCAACAACTTGCCTATATCTATTCAAAATAGAACTAGAAATAGGGATATACGTATATATATTTCCGATTATGAAACTTAGATAAGAAATTTCCTTTGCAATTATTGTAAATTCAAATTTAGAATATTTTGGATTAGTATCAAGAAAATAAAGTCACAGATTCCCAGATTGAACTTTGAAAAGTCGTCTTTGAGGATTTTTGACAAAGTATTGTTTTTGAAGTCCAAATCCTATTCAATTTCCTCAAATGCTATTTTGCAAATTTTCTAAATTTTAAGTTTTACAGAATAATTTTAAAATTTGTTTATTTAAAATTTAAAAAATATAAAAATGTAAACATGTAGATTCCAAAATCAAAATTATAAAATTTAATTTCGTAAATCGTAAATTTTGTATTTTAAATTAATATACTCAGAAAGTACTAGTTTCTATAAGGTTTAAATAGAAATAAAACTTTTAAAACTTAGACATTTCGATTTTACTTTTTTAATTAAATTTAAATTCTAAATTTCGATTACGAAAACTCAAAACTAAATAAGTTTGATTTAGTTGGAATTGGAATGTGGTTTAAATTTTTCGATTGTTTTAATGAAGTCCATAGCTATAAATATTGTTTCTAGAACTAGAAATTTAAACAATTGAATTTGAAATCCAATGAATATAGATAATTCTTGCCATATGTGTTACATTTCTACAGTTTTCAAATTTAATTTTAGAGAATTGATTCTGAATTTTTAAATTAAGATTCTTGAATATTGTTTTAACATTTGTGGAACTTTTGTTAGATAATTTTGGAATCATAGAATATCTGGCATTTATAACATATAGTTTTATAATATTTAAATTAATTTTAGAAAATTTTATGAATTTGAATTCTATAGTATCTATATCTTATGTGCTTTTGGATTTTTAAGAGCTAGGTAACTTTTGAGAAGTGAGTGTTTTGAACCTAACGAGCTACCTAGCAACATCTCTAAAATTATGAAATGTATTACGTATTTATTTAAAATTATTGAAAACAATAATTATAATATTTAAATGCTGATATTTTCTGAAATATTTTTGAATTTATTCTCTTCTTGAAAAATTTTAAGAGATTTGTCAAAAATTTGAAAACCAATTCTTATTAATATATGTGTAGCAGCAAATATATCCGTAATTGTAAATTCTAACAACCGCATATTAACATTGGTTTATCTACTATGTATATTCAGTTGTGTACCGATGTTGTACCAATGAAACCATAATTCTTATTAACTTTTAATAAAGTCAAAATTTATTCAGCATATTTAGTTATCAATTTATTGAAAATCGATCATCGTGTTGATTTACTACATTACTAGCACAAAATTATTATTTTTACGATTATTAACCATATATAAAAGTTATACAATTATACAATCGAGTATTTTCAAAATAAAAAATAAATTTATTAGGAAATTACATTAGTTTGGTAGGCTTATTTTATCCAATTAATAATAAAACGTTTTCATGCATAAATAAATAATTTTAAAATAAAATGTATACAGTGGAAAACAAATAAATTAAATTATACTGAAGTTTTATTTAATTTTTAATCCTTACCCATCATCCATCACTATAATATTATGTAGTTATATAGGTAGTTAGTGCATTTTATAGATTTTATAGTTTTCACACAGTTGGTATAAGAAGTAAAGCGGAGTAAGGTACAATTCAACCCAACACTATCGTAATCGAAGTAGAAGATATTAAATAATTTTTTATCACAAAAGTTTAACTTTAAACCAAATAACCGAATACCAGTTTTTATGAACTTTAGAATCTTCTATAATGAATCAGTAATTAACCAACCATATAATTCAATCCGAAATCAGTTTAAAACTCTTATACTACAAACAAACTTATTTTTATAATATCGTATAATAATAATAATAATAATTATTATTATTATTGAAATACATACATACATATATGTATTTACATAGTAAAACTTAAACATAGTTAAAATTTAAAACACACACAAAAAAAGTTTTATTTTATTTTTTAAGTTTTATTGTATATATACAATATATAGAATATTACATTTTGGGAAAACTTAACAAATAACAACAAAAATTGTGTATAATTGTTTATAAGAAGAAATGAAACACATTTGGATTATTTAACATTTCCCCAGAAAATCAAACAACCTCAAAATAATTGAAGTTAAACATTTTAGTTTTACTATTTTCAAAATAAATTAGTTTGAATTTCGAAATTGGCTTTGAAAACTTATTATTTAGTGTTTAATTGATTGTTTTTAACTTTAAAGCGGTTTATTAAGAAAGTAGTTTGATTGAGAGATCAGACGAAGTTTGTCAAAATATTTTTCATATTTATAATTTATTTATTTTAAAATAAATCCGAGAAATGTTCACATAATTAATTCATAAGGGCAGCTAGAGAACCCCACGGTGCACTATTTCAAACCAGACTAATTATATATTGGTTGAAGCAAGCTACTCTAAATCAATTTCTAACTTATATTTTAACATTCACATCATTGAAATTCGGTCGCTTAATCCCATTTCGAGTTGTTTTCTTCAATTACGTACGAGTATTTCTCTCGCAATTAAAACATATTATGAAAAGCTTAAGATAATATTAACCAAATAATAATTATTTTAAAAATGTAAATTATAAAATAATTTAGATTGTATTTTCAAGTAATTTAGAAAACCAAATTATTTTGAAAATCTTAGTATAGTCGCATATCGAGGTTGAACTCATTTCAAATTATATATTCTGCTCATATTTTATTTGGTTTATCATTATCATCATGACGACAGAAATATAAGATCATCGACCTTTTTTTTATATTTTTATTCGAAACAAACAAAAGTATATTATATTGTCTACAAGATTATCTTTGCGGTATACGATGAAGTCGAAAATCCAAAAACGCAAATCCAAAACATCCTGTTAATGAATATATGTAAATGCGACAATAAAATCACGAAAATCTTTTATAAATCCATTTTATGATTCCAACCGAGTTGCCTTAAACATAAATATTCTTTTAAGTATGTATATATATATATATATATATATATATATATATATATATATATATATATATATATATATATATATATATATATATATATATATATATATATATATATATATATATATATATATATATATATATATATATATATATATATATATATATATATATATATAAGAAAATCATCTTTGACCTCGATAATAACCGCACCATAAAAAAAAACGTAATAAAATAATAAATAAAAACAAAAGCCCAATAAAGCACAAGAAATTTCGTCTTCCTACTCATATAAATTTAACATATTTTTACTTTAGGGTAATCATAAGAAAGTATGTATATAAATAATTTTATTAGTTAATTTTTGTTTTTTAAACAACATTTAGATTTTCTTCGTCTTAGAAATACTTCTCATTATTAAAAATGTTTATGAGTTTTCAATATTAAAAAAGCATATTTTAATGGGAAATGCGAAAATAAAATTAATTGCGATGAAATATATTCCCCCTCGGATCACATAATAATTTACGATAATTTGCTGTTGTCTACAGCAGTATATTGCCAATAACGTACTGCGGTTCCAAATAAAACAGGAACTATTTTGAAAACTAAAGAATTTTTTAATCATACTTTTATAATTCATTCATTTTTCCTTTTTCCTAGGTAAGTCAAATAAACTTTCTACTTGCTCGTCAAAATTTTGTGAGTAAAAACTTTTTTACCAATTTTAACAAGAATTTCAACAAAACGTAAAAATATTTTTATAATAATTATATTTCTTAGAATACAGTAAGAACAAAAGAAATTTGAAAAAAATTAAATGCAAAGGAAAGTTCTATTAAGCGATCAAATTTTAATTTTGTATACATAGTTTTGTTAGATTTAAATCAGTGTTTCGTATAAATTTGCTCGAACTATATACGGAACATCAAAGTGAATCACTGATTCTGACTTACTATATAAATATATATAGATTCCGAAACAAAAGTTATTTTATTAAAATTTGAAAATTTGGTAATAAACGAATTTTGAATATATATTTAAAGCTCGAATTTAATTCCGAAGGTGAATGTGAATCGATTTTTTTAAACTATAAATTTCGAGTTTCGGGTCAAAAATAGACAACTTCGATGTATAATTTAATGTTAAGAAAACTAATTGTATCACGTGTGATCATGACCACATCATGGCCACGCATGTAACTGTTATATTTTATGACAATACTTCTAATACATATCTATATATAATTTAGTAGCAATTATTGACTTATAAAAATGTGTGTCAGTCACGCATATCCAGCAGTTGCAAATAAATGTTAGGTATAATTTTAGATAGGCCCACAGCAAATTGCGTTTTGAAATCAAGCCATTCGAAATTATTGTGTATATACATATAATTATCATAAAAATATTTTTTTTTTCAGTAGACAGTGGTGTTTGACCAAAAAACAAATCTTAATTTCCACCTTCATGTGTTCATTATTTTTGTGTTTTATCTACGACTATAATAATTAAAAAGTTTTTCCTTTTTTTATAGTCATTATATTTAATTGGAATAAAGCTTTAGAAAATATTTTCTTTTATTATAAATTTTTAGGTTTGTATATGAGAAAGGGAATAAGCTTCCTTCCAATAAACTTTCTTCTTATATAAATATATATTATATATATATATATATATATTATATATATATATATATATATATATATATATATATATATATATATATATATATATATATATATATATATATATATATATATATATATATATATATATATATATATATATATATATATATATATATATATATATATATATATATATATATATATATATATATATATATATATAAAAGTAACATATATGTATAAGTGTTGAACTTTTACCAAAAAGTTTTATCTACGTATTTTACTTTACAACAATAACAAAAAATATTGATAATCATTTTTTTCTATATACAGAGAAGAATCATCATCGTCTATTGATCGATATACATATTTATGTATATGTATAAAATATACGTATACATATAAAACGAAAAAAACGAGAAAAGTTAAAAGCTCTGATGTGGTTGCTTAATTTAATGAAACTTCGATTATCAAATCACTTTGAAACTTTTTTTTTATTCTGTTCTCTGAACTTCTTTTGTTTGCGTTTTTTTTTGGTTCAGAATTTTTATTTTATTTTAGTTTAGAACTTTAAAGCTTTTATGTATTCCGTTTTTAATAAAATAAAAGTTTGACTTGAGAGAAGAACCTTTTGTCGTAATAGTATTTATTCGATAAGCATATTTCTTTTCATGATGTTATGTATATTGAATTGTAATCGGACAGATATATTCAAAATAAGTATAAGGATTGAGCTTTTTAATGCTTTGAAATATCTCAACTGAATACAAGTATATTTAAAAAAATGTTAAGAGTAAGTTATTTTTCTCTAGAGCTTTATGTTCCTTTATGACAGTATTTGATTATCTGTTGTGTGCATCGTGTTTGTAAGAATAAAAATGTTCGTGTCATTTTCAATTTGCAAATCAGAATGTGAAATATTTGACAGCCAGGTAATTTTTATTTTGTTGGCACATGAGCAATAGAGTGGCAAAAAACGAAAGTTCTAAATTTCTTAAAGTTTATTGAATTTATATAATAATTAGGTTAAGTTATTGTTTGAAAAACATATAACTTGAATCTTTCTGTAGTATAGATAGATTTAATGCAGAACCCAGAATTACAAGTGTCTTAGACATACTAAATAAAATGGTCTATTATAGAATAACTTAATCTCTCTTTAATTTCTGCCATGAAAGAATGCTTACTTTAAGATGTATCAATATTGTATATGCCACGAGGATTCTGGAATCTAATTTTCTCCTTGAAAATATTAGTCAATCTGTATATACATATGTATGTATATACACTCGCACACAAAGTTTATGAAAGCATTTTAAAATGTGTATGCATATGTGTGTATTATAAACTCCATCAAGAACAAAATTAAATTAGAAATCTAAATTTAATTTTCATGTTTTCCTTGAATTCACGCGCAATCTATATACTCGTAATATAATTCGCGTGTATAATGAAATACGAAAGTGATCATTCTATCCCTTATATACATAATATACGAGTACATAGACATATTAATTTTTATTTGTTTTCTTAAAATGCCTATGTATTTATCGGGTATGTATGTTCTTGAGAATATATAGAGAAAAAAAATAAAATATTTTTATATTTTTAACAAATTAAATTTTAATTAAATTTATTTGTTTCGTTTTTTTTAAATAGAAAACAAGAAACCCTTTTCAAAACAAAATAAGAAATATGTCTAATTATTATAATTTCGTTGACAGTCCTTCAGATAAAATCGATGGTTCTATATACATATGCACATGTATGTATGTATATATGTACATATAAATTAAAACATGCACAACAGGTCAATATACTTAATATCAGATGTTATCATTTTTAATATACTAAAAAAAGCTCTTCAATTTGTTCAAAGTTTATAATAATTATGCTTCCCTTTATTTTCCATGGAAAACTCTAAAACAATTTCACCCAATTCGTTAACATATAATTTAAAAATTATTTCTTTTTTTTTTTGTACTTTTTCCAAATGTGTTGAATGAATATAAATTGAATCAAAATCATAACATTAATACTAATAACACAATGGGAAAGTGTTGAGAAATTAAATGAAAATATACTTTAAAAAGCTTTTCACGAAAAATAATATCATAATTTATATTTTGTATATATGCATGTACGTACGAGTATGTATGTATAAATAAAAGCTCTATACTACTGATATATAATGTTATTGCTGTTACTGTGTAATGTGGATATTGAAAATATGATTAAAAAGTAATTGTTAACAGCACACAATGAAAAATTTGTGTTTTCCACCAGCCAGCAAAAAAAAAAAAAATGTAATTTTGAATATTTATACTGTGTACGTAGGTATATAATATGTACGTACATATATATAAAAAACAGGGAAAATTATTGGTATCGTCATGAAAACGTTTATTATTTTTTAATGTTATTATTATGTATGTGTTATTATAATACATATGTATGGGTGTGTGTGTGGCTTGATATTTTCATTTTTTGGTTGGAAAATTAAATTTCCAATAATTTATAGATGGCGATTAAGTTTGAAGCTCTTTGGAGCGGAAAATCAGACCAATTGACATACATTTAATACCATTCCAAAATTCATTCTAAATTTTCAGAATATACAATTTCAAAGGTTTTAAATTTTTTTAAAGAGTATTTTTATTCTAGAACGCCTAATTCGTAATTCAAAAATCTTTGAATTATTATTAGATATCTTTATCCAAACTGAAGTCTAAGAGTTCTAAATTTCTTTAAATTTTCTTAATTTTTTTTTTTGTTTGTAAATACTGAAGAAAACAGGCGAATACTTTGTGTTTGAATCTTATAGTATAAGTATAACGGTTTGTATTGGGTTAAGCTTCGTTAAATTCTTCTCGCCAGTTACAAAATAAAATTTAAATTTTTTCGTGATTGTTTTTAGTAAGCGGAATCGATCCTCTTCGGAACGAATTGTTCTTATCGATATCGACATAAGTTTCATAAAATTCAACATTAATTTTGTTTTTACGAGAATAATTCAATGAAATCTAATACTGAATACAAAGCAAAGTATTATACTTTGACCTGATCATGAAGTTGGTATTATACATATATAATACATCAAAAAGAGAAAGCTACTCGTATTATATATTTATAACACTTTGTGATTAAGTTAAAGTATAACATTTTGAATTGGATCTTATAGTTTCATTGAATTCTACTCGCCGGCTATGTAAAAGTAACTTACCATTGGAATAGTGAAAATTAAAATTTTACCAGAAGCTGATTGAACCAATTTGAAAGAAGAAAATAAATTTAAATTGTTTTGACCTTAACTGAGACTTGAACTCAGGTTCCACGAAACCAAAGCGAATAACTTTGTTTACTTGACCACAGCCATACAATTAGGGAAGATAAATCTAATTGCTTATAATCTAGTATAGGTAAATTAAAATTCAACTATTAAAAGCAACTTCAACTCTTAAATTTGACCTAAACAGATAAATACAAAATATTTTGACTTAAATAAAACGGTGTAAAAATGAAGTACAGTTTAAAACACACATACGTTCAGGTAGACCTATCAGATATGTCCGCGCAGGTATACATAGCAGATTACCTGAGGTCTGTTGTGTGCCCACACGTGTATCAGTTGTAGGAAATCTAATTCTGATATTCGAAACCGTAAAACTGTAAATAATTGAAACTGACGAACAATTTTTTTCCTAGGTATAAAATTAACATTCATGAATTATGGGGAATGAAATCTTTAAACGAACTCTCTAACTTTTTATTCAATGAATGTGTGGTATTGGCTTTCGTACGTTTGGTTTACACGAAGAAAGTAAACTGTCTCTTCTAGAAACGGATGCTACACACTTCATTGATGAGTTGCATAATTTCTTATTAGTGATAATAACAATCTTCCAAGTTCATTTGATACAGATTAATTCTCCGGTCGCCCGCACAGGTCAAAATAACTGCAGTTTTATCATACACACGCTCTGGTATACCTGCACTGGTACGCATTTAATACCTAACAGGTCGCCCTGAACGTGTGTAGTCGGCTTAGTTTTATATAAGGTTTTAAGAATTTTTAAATTGACTTAAATTTCCTGTGAAAATTCTAAAATATTTTTAAATTCAAATATAAACTAATGGCGGAATATTGACCTTTAACGTTTTTGATCCTATATATATGATTGGACATAATTGAATGAAAATTTTCAAAAAAAATTCCTTCCGAGCGGTTATTATTATTACAATTGTTTGTTGGATGTTCATACTGTAGACACCACACATCGACGTGTATTTCAATAAAACCATAAAAGAAACAAAAAATTCACAACAATTTATGAGTTGAGCTTTTTATATAATCCTTTCATACAAGTTCCACTTTTCAAAATAACGTCATGTTACGGGGAACATCAAGAATGGAAAAGGAAAACATAAATTGTTGGTTTATTCGAATACAAACGACAACGAGAAATAAGTTCGAAATTATGTACATGTACATGGCAAAAATGAAACGAAATATAGTATATAGAGCAGTGATGGACACAATACGAGTAAAAATATCATTTTGTCAACGATATATGGAATATACGTAGATATGTATAGTATATATAGTTCACACATGACAAATTGAACGTGGGCTTCTTATTGTCGATCGCTGAGTTAAAGATTTTTTTATCTCTTGTGTTTTTCTCTTGGTTTCTAAAAAAAAGAAGAAAAACAGAAAATGTGAAATGAGAATGGTAACATGCCTGTCAGCATCGCATGAATTTCAAACATTATAATTTCTAAGTAAAAATTTGTTAAATTTTATTTATACATTTTCTTTCTTTTTTTTTTCGTTTTGTTTTTTATTCGGTTGTTAAGGTTTTTCCTCTTTATAAAATTTTTTTTCTCGGATTTTCCCATGTGCGTAATATGAAACTTATATCATATTTACGTATAAATATCACATATATATAGAGATATTATATCCTATATACATAAATATATATATATATATATATATATATATATATATATATATATATATATGTATATATGTATACATATATATATATACATATATTGTGTATGTGTTTGTTTACATATTTGTGTAGTTAGTGCGGTTTGATTTAATAAAATCCTTTTTTGTTTACTCTGGATTAAATGCGATACTTGATGATTTAGTTAGTAGATTTGTTTGATATGTATATAGCGTACATAGATACAAGTACGTAGATATGATATTATTTCATCGTTGCTGTGGTTATAATTCACTAAAATCGCAACCACATTTACAACCTAATCGGAGATTTGTTACAGTGCTCTATATATAGCCCACGACTATGTACGAGTATATGGAAATATATTTGACATGCATAACATTTTTTTTCTGCCAAAAATCAAAATATAAACCAAATGGAAAACGAGGGACATAAAAAAAAATCGAAGAAAATGAAAATATTGCGTGATTATTTAATTTTCCAAGTATAGAAAGGTAAAATTAAAATAAAAAATAAAAATGAAATTGGTCGTTAAATTTTCTGGAAAATATGTAAATCAAAACACAATTTGGTTTTTAATAACTCTTAGGAATAACGAATTATATTACAAACAAATACCAGACAGCAATTATAATATTTCTGCTGAAATTGTATTCTGTATATATATGACGTAAAAAAAAACGTTCAGAGATTAATTAAAAAATCAAGCTTGAATTATGTTGTTAAGGTAGCTTAAGAGCTTTGCGAATGGTGTAAAATATCAGGAAATTTATCGTTTTATATAAACTCTTAAGGCAAAACAAATTTCTAAATGCATAGTGTAACGGTTTTTCTTCGTTTTTAATGTTAAACAAACATGATTATTTTAGCTATTTTACTAAAAAGCTTAATTACACTTTTTTATATACATAATTTTTTCTTGTACCCCCGTATATATATATGGATCTGATAGTTTGACTTGAAAATAATTGGTCTAGTCAAAGATATTTAAATGGATATTAAATATAGCTTATTTAAAGGATTAAAGATTTAATACCATTTTTTATTCCATTACCATCCATTACCTCCTAGCCAAGTATCAAATGTCCATCTCTCAGCTGGCACGTAACTTATACAGATAAATATATTATATATAAGTATCGCCTTAGGTCTATTCAAATTAATTAATTTTAATTAAAAAGTTACATTGTGTATAGAATAAAATTCAATTCTTTAGTTTTACAAAATTTAATGGAAAACTGTTAAATAGCTGTATAAATCAAAACCATATTCTCCCCCTATTTTCTTGGTGAAAAAACAAAATAAAAATAAAAATAAATGTACTGAGACTGACAATTTAATAGTCGAGGTCAACATTTTTACAATATATCTTTTTAATTTACAAACCCAAAATGAACTTTGTTGATCGGAAAGCATTACTGTTTTTATAAAATATTGTATATTGCAGGGTTCAAGTTACGAGAATATAAAATGTAAATATATATTTTTCAAAATATTCTTTTGAATTTTGGCCTATATCATCGAGATTTTTTTTTTAGGACTAAATTTAATAAGTCATACATGAATAAATTCATGAAATAAAAAACTTATTCGAAGCATTTTATAATCTTGAGCAAAAAAAAATTTACATCGCATTTATAATTCACAAGATTTATAAAGTGTTTCGTTAATGGAATCTAGAAAATAAGACATAAAGGCACACTGTTATGTTTCCAGTCAAATCTAATAATGTACAAGCTTAATTTTATTTAAATAAATAAATACATTTTTCTTTTAGTTTTGGAAAACTTTATGAAATTTTTTTTTACAAATAAATAATGTTTTATAATATAAAGTTTCTCTTCCTTAGTTATATTATGTATTATGTACATAATAAATAAATAACTAGATATTTTTTTAAAATTTATTTATCTGTTTCCATGTTACTCGTTTTTACATATTTTCATTTTTTTTTTAATTTTTGTCGAACTTTCCATAAATTTAAAATAAATAATTTTTTTTTTGTATTTGGTATTTTCTTGGGTAAGAAGGAAAATTTATGTTTTTAATATTGAATTTTATTTTTTGAAAATGTAATTTCCGTAAAAATAGTTTTCAGTTATATCTATTAAGAATTGATATTGTAATATTATTGTAGTGTATATATATATACACACATTTATTAATGATATGAACATTATGGTTGGAATAAAGGTTTTTGTATACATATGTATTTAGGAAATGAGAAATCGTTTTGGTAACAATAAAAACTAGTTATGGGAGTCGTTTTAGGTTTATAAATTAACTGTGACCACTTTTCGATTTAACAATTTGAATGTTAAATGGACCGTGATGAACGAAACATACAACATTATTTGATTTCAAACAGGTATAATCAGTTTTAGAAAAGTTTTTTGTTTAAAAATCAATAGACGGAGCGACATTTTGTGGATAAACGTTTCTATTATTTAACATGAAATTACAATTTTTCTGAATTTTAATCAATTTTTTTCGAACACTTTAGAATATTTTCGAAATAATGAAGAAATCGTTAATTTTGGAACATTACGAAATTATGCGCGAAACTTCAAATTTAGAAAATATTTTCTTATCGAATAAATTTTTTAAAATTTATTTATGTTCAGCTGATTTTTTCAAATTTGAAGAGATTCTTGGAACTTTAAAATAATAACTTATGCATACAAAATAAATGGAATTTTAATTTAAAATAATTTGAAAGCTTTTGAAAATTATCAAAAATTTATAATTATGAAAATTCAAAAACAATGTTTTCAGACACTCTATTAAAGTTCCTGAATGGAAGTGAATAGTTTGAAAATTGTTATAAAATTTGAAACTTTAAATACAGGAAAGAATTCCCTCATCTGATTGAGATGAATAAACATATCGTATTTCCGTTTTTTTTTAAATTTTCAATTACTTTAACAAAAATGATACCAATGTATATGAATACTAGCTAAATACAACCTAACTTTTTAAATTTATCATTCAATTCTGTTCAATATTTTTTTAATTCGTCAACATATAAAATAAAATTTTGTATTTTGATACTCTACCACATTAGTGAATTTTAATTACAACCGGAATTTGGAAATTCGTATACAAAGTCAGAACATTTTTAATAAATTCAATGAATAAGGAGGATTTAGTTTATAATAAGTTTGTTTTGGCTTAGAATTTAAACCAATCTCAAGACATTACATTTCTGCCCTTTAACCCTATAGATTTAAAATCGGCAGTTCTGATTATCGAATATCACAATTTAATAAATCTGCATACAAACATATAAATTTCCATCTACAAAATTCGAAAACTTTAGAAATTTTTACTGCTTACTTCTCAGCGTATTTATTTTCGTCCTTATTTCACGCCGAATAAAAGTAGTACGATTTAATTGAATGTACATTGCATAGCTCCATACCAGTCTGGAGATTAATAGCATACCTATACATATAATCATCAATTTAGAAGAGTGGGCAATCTAGTCGTAAATTTTGGTATCAGGCATTCATTAGCCTGTAGATGAGTTTCTGTAAATATACAAGGAATATAGGAGTACGCGCACACGCCATATCGAAAAAAAATGTTAACTATCCTTGTAACTACCAAGGAGGATTATATTTAAATCGGTTGGTTACTGATCAAATTTTCTCGTTACAGATTCTATTTATAATAATTCCAAGAAACGAAGAATTTTTATTATTATTTATGATTTATTGCAAAAAAATGTTGTGGTTAAGGATTCTGTTGTTGGTTCTCTGTTTTGGTTTAGTATCTTATACATTGATTTATTAATTTTGCTTTTGATGAATCATAAACAAGATTTTTCAGTGTATTTTCTAAGAAATTGATACACATACACGTATATGTGTATGTTTATATAGAGTACAAGATAACAAAATATATTATCGTGTACATAATTTTTTTCTTCTTATCCAACTATATGTAAGTGCTAGATTGTTTGGCCGAAAGGCAAGTCGCCGAAATTTTAATTGAACGAAATATGTACTTTCCATGGATATAATTCGTATCAATCCTATTTCGATGAAATGCCTTTCGATTAAATATCCGCTTATTCTTATAATCGTTCTGTGCTCCTGATTATTTCTTATACATTTCATTTTGCTTGGAAAAGGAAATTTTAAATAGTAAAAAAGTGGAAAATATATTTATATTTTTGTTACTTTTGTGTATAGTCTAAGTTATTCTATAAATTACTGTAATTTTATTTTATTTTAGTTTTCCATTTTCTTTCCTCCTCTGTATGTTATATTGTATTTCGTTGGATTTTCCTGGAAATGGTTTTCGAGAAAAAAAATTGTTTCAAAAGCGGAATTATTAAAGCTGTTTAAAGAAGAAAAGTACCTATATAGAATTTTTCTTGTTTTGGTTGGTTGATAAAACATACTTTTCGTGGAAATCTACCAGCATAAGAAGGTCTATGTATGTAAAATTAAGTATAACATTTATAAGTTTTGGGAATTGACCTGAAAATTCTTCAAATAACATATTTCAAAATGTATAAATGGTGAAATTCAAAAAAGAAACGTCAGTGGTTTTCTCTTCATCTAATTTGTACACATTGACATATTTTTCATATTTCTAATATTTTTTACCTATTTGGCTAGGGTAGATATATACTTTATAGCAATTTTATTATGTACACAACTATACAGTAATCACAATAATAACATAAAATTTATAAACGATAAAAAAATAATATTGGACGATTTTCCAGCTACCATCCGCCGTGCAACTGTATGTATTATATAGTATATCGAATATGCTAGTTTTTTACGTCGATTTTTTACATTTTCATTCAATACTTCGATTTACACGATAATCCAATTTTCCTCAAATCGACTTGTTTTTTTGTATATCCATCCATTTTTCCAGATGAATTACTTTATTAAATGGAAAAATTGTAGAATTTATATATATAAAAATATATATATATACACGTCTTTGTGAATTTCTTAATTACAGTTCTTAAGACAAAATATTCGTTTTGTGTTTTGAAATAAATAAAATTTCGTTTCAATTAAGCACCAAAATAGAATATTTAAGATGAAACAAAATTAAGAGAAAATAGTTTATAGAGCTTTCTATATATTTTTTTAAAACATATGCGAGCTTTTAATTTGTGTTTCTTTTAAATCAAGCAAAAATGGTTGTTGAATTCCTTGTAAGTAACTTGCAATATTATTTTTTAATTTCTATTCCATCTTAAGAAGTGTTTTTTTTTGTGTTACCTGAAAAAGCTTTTAAGCGAATCAAAAGTGTTGATGGAAATGTTAGCGATTTCAATTACGAAATGTAGAATTAAAAATGCAGCAAGAGTTTTATGTTTAATGTACTTTAAAAAGCAAATATTTTAGCAGCGTCGCCAATCATCATAATTGAGATACTGAAACACAATATACTATAAAGACAACTCTGACACATGCGCCATTTCAACAAATATTGAGCTCATGTATATTTATGTTATACCCAGTTTACCGACCTAACCTTTTAGTTTATCAATATCTCAAAGGGACAAACCGATGATCCATGATTCTCGATAACTAATTTACTGGTGGTGCCCGCTCATCGAATTATGGTGATTAACTTTTCATATAATAGTAACATTTGTGTGTCATGTTTATAAATGAAACATCAGATATAGCTTCACCCGAGGTATCCCCGCAAGGAAACAATTTCAAACCAGTATATATCGCAACTCCACCAATTGCGACAAACAGTAATTAACTGTCAAAAAAATATTTTCTTTTACTTCACAAAGCTAATGTATAGTATCGTTTTGATATATCGTTTGGGGGTAAAATGTACGAATATCTAGTTATAAATTAAATTGACAAGTTTCAATTTTTTCGTCTGTTGATAGTTTTGTATTAAAACTGAAAACTAAAAGAAATAAAAAAAAATTAGCGGAAAAAGTTTAAATAAATTTTAAGTTTAAACAATTCTTACTTATTTTATTCTTATAATATTACATTCATTTTAAACATAAAGACTGTAAAAATACAAAAACTGAAAAGAGTATTCTTGTTAAGTAGAATGAATTATCTCGAGGCGATAGGTTTTAGTTTAACTTCTTATATATTTTGCTTGTGTTGTTTCTTTGCTCAAAGATACAAGAAGATAAATGTTTTTCATTTTATTGTTGTTGTTAAAATAAGTTATAAGAGCACGATGAATTTATATTACAAGAAATTCAAAATTAACAACTTTATTTAAACACATTTTTTAACAATTAACAACTGTTCTCTATTGTACATCGGATTGCAAAATTCGACAGTATCTAATTTATTGAAAATATTGCTTCAATTTTAAAATAATTCTTAGATACCAAAGGCCACAACTGGCCAAGACGTTTCAATTTATTTACATTTAATTCAAAATCATATAAAAAAAATCAAATCGGTTGAATACAATTCAAATTGAATGTTCGTAAAGGTCCTTTAAAATTTCGTATATTTATAGTTTTCAAAATTGAATAATCCAAACTGAAAAAATAAAATCTGCACATTATATTTTTACGTTATACTTTATTTGAAACATTTTAAGTCAAAATCAAAGAAGGTTTAGGCAATTAGAAAAAAATATACTTTAATATTTTTAAATCTTCTAAGCTCAGTGCTAAAAATGAGCGAGATTCAGAAATTTTATCTTAAAATTCATGCTAATTTTTAATGTTCTACAATTGTAGGAAAATTATTAAACCTAAAAGATAATTGGAATTCTATATTTTTCGTAAATTGTAAAATAATCATTCGTAGTAAAAATGAAATGTTATCAGAAATTTACACGTTTTAAAAAAAATCAGAAATTATGAATTGTACAAATCTTTAAATGTTCAATTTTTTTAGTTTAGCAAAATATAGTAAAATTATAAACCTTTACATCTAAAATATGTGCTTGAACCTCGGTTAATTCAAATTCTTCTTGAAGTTAACAAAAACCATAAAATGATGATTTCACAGCAAACCAACCATCATTTATTTTAAAATTCGTTAAAATTTTTATTTTATTGTTCTTAAATTATAAGAAATTGGTAAAACTCATCAAATTACTATTCTTCAAAGATCTCATATTTTGTGAAACGAAAAAGTTTACGAATAATTCATTAATATATTTTGTGACAATCTGAAATTTTTTACTAAAATCCTAAATTTTATCAAATTCGAAAAGTTTGAATTTTACATTTTTTAATACTTCTTAAGCATATGAGATCTAATACTTGTAAAAATAGAAAAATTCATCTGTAAATCGTGAAATTAGAAAAAGTCGGTAAGGTATGTAGTTGCCGGGCATAAGAACCAAACATTTAATATTGGACTATAGAAACTTAAATATCTCGCAATGTATCTAAATTTACTGTCCTCCCCTTTTTCATATCAATGCAGAAAAATCATTTATTTGACTGTGTTCTGAAATTTTAGTTACTTTTATAAGGGTGGTGGTGGTCGATCATTTTAAAAACACATTTAACAAATTTTTTGACACTATTTTATTATCGTTTCGATTTATCGTATATTATGTATGTATAATAATAATAACAGTGTTAAAGGCCATTACTGGCCCCTTACTGAATCAACAATCTGGCTCCAACGGTTTCGATCCTGAGCTTGGTCTTCATACTGTCTTAGACAATCTGAAGAGGCTAAGTCGTTCTCTACATCGTGGAGCCATCGTCGCCTGCAACAACCTCTGCGCCTACCATATGGTGGCTCTCCTTTCAGAGATCGCTGCACAATTCGTTCCGGATCAGCACGCAGAACGTGACCGAGCCAGCGTACTCGCTGAGATCTAACTTCATGTACAATATCGGGGATCTTCATCAGATCTCTGATCTCGAAATTGTACAGAGCTCGGTATGTACCATCTATTTCGCGTTTAGGGCCGTAAATCACACGCATGATTCTTCTCTCAAATGTAAGGAGCCATCTCTCGTACTCATCCGTCAGCGCCCAACTTTCACATCCAAACATAACAACGGGCCTGATCAACGCTTTGTAAAGCTTCAGCTTCACGGCACTTGATAAGTGTTTAGATTTTAGCAGTGGCCTTAGAGGATATAAAGAACGACTGCCAGCTGCCAGCCGCACTTTAATATCCTCACCCACACTGTTATCGTGAGTGATAAGAGAGCCCAAATATTTGAACCTCCTCACTCCCTCAAACGTGTGGTGGCCTCTACTATGCTTCTATTATGTATGTATACAGAAATTACAAAGAAACATTTAATAACGAAAGAAAATCGTTCTGACCTATGAACTTTAATATTTAATTGACTAACCTCGTTCCCAATCAAAATCAATTTTCCTTCAAATACATACATATATTTCTTGTAAATTGACTGAAAATCATGCCGTTTAAATCGATTTAGATGCGATTTGTTTTTGTAGCTCGTGTTTCTTTTGCATACGAGGTGTAATGATAATTTTAAATTTTTTCTTTAAGTTCAAAATGTGTGAACATCTTAAAGCACCACAGTGTATAAATAGAACATGCGGATAACATAAATAATGAGGTTGACGTATGTTTCGGCTACAATACATCAAATAATTGTAGGGTATATAGTTTTAAATTACCAAAAATGAAAAAAAATAACAAAAAACTATTCATTGGATATAAATAAAATGAAAAATTCCATATCCATAAATTTTTTCCCATTGCACGGTTTTTCCATTTTCATTTCCCTGTTTGGATATGTTGTCTAACAAAAATGAAAAAGGAATTACAAGTATGAGTTACATTGTTTATATATATATATATATATATATATATATATATATATATATATATATATATATATATATATATATATTATATATATATATATATATATTATATATATATATATATATATATATATATATATATATATATATATATATATATATATATATATATATATATATATATATATGTTTAGTCGGGTGGGAATGGATATTATTTATGAATGTCAAGCTGAGTGTTTTTTTGTGCTTTTAGTTAAATTTTTTTTAACGTATTGTTTCAATGGGATGGTGGTTAGGTTTTTAAATTGTTCATGATTATATATTTAAAAAAATATGAAAATCACTAAACTATAAAATTGGATATAGTTTATTATGTATACGTAGAATGAAGTTAGAATTATAGAACTAAACTAGAACCCTTATACTGATCGTACATATATATGTGTATAGAATATTGTCAAGAGAACACAGCAGAATAACAAATTTTCAATTTATCCATAACCACTTATGTATATATGCATATATGTATAACATTTTCCAGTTTTTTATTCGAATTGAATCGAATTTACATTTTTTATCTTATTTTTCCTAACAACATGCATATGCATAACCATATATTATAGTTAGGCTATCCATGCATGAGTAGAGTTTAAAAAAAGCTTCACAAACAAAAATGAAAATAAGTTTATGACAGTTTTTTTAATGCTGGTACAAACACCAAATAAATGTATGTACATATATTGTACATATATGAATTATTTTTCATTTTATTTGTATGGAGTGCTTTTTGTGTTTTGCGGTTCGAAATTTTTTTTCAAATTCTTTGGAACCTACATACTCGTACATATATGTATAACGTTTATCAATCAAAATTGTTTGTTCGTCAGTATATAATGTCACATAAATCTATCATTTGAAATATGTAATATATATATGTACACACTTACCTCTTTTTAAAATCAGCCCGCTTGATATAACCACGATTAAATTTAACGTTATTATAAAGACCCCTAGGATAGGTATCATTATATCATATAGCCTTAATTGTATTTTAACCGATGAATCTGTTGTTATGTTTACAGAACTTCCGTTAATTTCATCAATTACCGCTTCGATATCATATAAAAATTTGTC
The DNA here is from genome assembly GCA_951394425.1 of Tipula unca. Taxonomy (NCBI): domain Eukaryota; kingdom Metazoa; phylum Arthropoda; class Insecta; order Diptera; family Tipulidae; genus Tipula; species Tipula unca. The sequence goes on along the minus strand of OX596381.1, from coordinate 1,528,484 downwards.
AGTTTTATTCAAAATCGTTGCCATGGTTGATAGTGTTGCATCGGCCGTGGTTGGCGATGTTGTTAACAATATCAATTCATCCATATTAATAAATCGAAATAATGTTTTATTTATAATGAGGCTACCTTAATTTCATTGCTTGTATGCTATTTCATATGTACGTATATATATATGGCTATGTTAAATTAATTATTGCGAATTAATTTAATAAAATTATGATATTTTTTCCCTGCAAAATTATAAAAATATAAAATAAATAAATTAATTAATATACATATATATTTTTTTAATTATAATAGTTGTTTGTATAATTGATAATAGTTAGTTGAATATACACGTAATATTTACTAAACTGGGTGGAGTGGGATAATTATTAGTTGCATGCATTACTATAAAATAGTTCAATATTTAGTATTATTAATAAATAATATTGATTAAAAATCCCATGCCAGTAGTTTAATTTTAATTAAATTACGTATACTATATTAATACTGCAATTCACTAAACTCGACCGTTTTAAATTAAACTTTCAAGATTGGAAAAAAAATTAAATCTTTCCAATTAATTGTAGGCACTAATCCAAGATAATTTTTCGTATAATTTACTATGTGAGTGAATGGAAAGATCGTTTAAAATCTGATATCGAGAATTTTTTTTATTTTTTATTGATTTTGACAAGCACTCATAGTAAATCACACGAAAAATTGTCTAGCACTGATGCAAGATAATTTTTCGGATATTTCACAATGTGGGTGGAAATTTCGGGAAATTTTAATATTTTAATATTTTTGTAGATCGTTTAGGCATTTAGAGTAGAACAATTTTTAATATGAATTTTTAAACTGATTGATAAATTTGATACTTTCAACACATTTTGTGATTTATTTTAGAATTTTTTATTTTGTATTGACCACTGTTAACTCGTAGTGTGTTCTGCCCGCATGTTACAATATTACAAAAATTGTTGCCAAACCATTTATAGTCATCTCGTGAGTGCTGGCGTACAGCGAAAAAATGCAATAATTTTGAAAAGTTTTGCAATAATCTTGGGCACCATTTTAATACTATACTGAATGTTAATTGACTGCCATAATAAATAATAACTACATATATTAATCGATTATTATTATTTTGTTTTGGTTGATAACAAATAACAATCGATGTGTGATTTCAAATATTATTGATAAATAAAAATGTAGCCAATATTTATAACACTTGAATAAATTATCGTAAATAGTTGAACGAAATTAGGGTTCACAAAATTATATGCTTTGGCCAGTATAAAATATAATTGCATAATTATAAATAATATAAAGATAATTAAATTTTATACCCAAAATATAGTTAAGACCATTAAACTGAGAAGTATAATAAATTTATATAGTTTATAGTTTATATATCGTGACGAGGTACAATTCCAGCATGCGGATCGATTCAAATTGCTCGATTCGGTATTGTTTTGTTATCGCTCAAACAACGATATTTTAATGGTTTTGCATATATTTTTTACTGATACTGACTTTTCATTGTTCCTTTATTAAAATTTTTGTTTAATTTTTATGTGTGCTCCAATTATTTGAAAAAATCATTTTTCACAAAATCATTTTTATTTGTTGATTTTCGTACATGTATTTGGGGTAGATAATGACGATAGTTTTGTGTAAATCAACTTTTTTGATAATATATTTTCCACTAAAACAACGAGTTATGAAAAAAACGATATATTCATTGTAATCAGATTGAACTAAAACCAAACTTTAAAGCTTTTCGTGCTATTTATAAAAAATAAAAATTATATTTCTCGCATATATATCGTTTATCACTGAACTATATACGCTATAAATCAATTCGCGATTTTTATTTATTCGTGCGAGGAAATTATGGCATAAATTTATAAATCAACATACATACATAATGCTATATGTATTCTCAAAATTGAGGCAACTAATAAACTACATATATATATATATATATATATATATATATATATATATATATATATATATATATATATATATATATATATATATATATATATATATATATATATATATATATATATATATATATATATATATATATATATATATATATATATATATATATATATATATATATATATATGTATATAGTTAGTTTGTTGTCGTGTATTATGGGCAAAAAATATCGATGAAAAGCTTTCGTCTTAATACAAAATCACGTATTCATGCATTATAATCGTGTACAATTTTTTCCGTTATTTAATTTTTCATCATCCTCGATTTTCTTTGGATATACCAGATATCGTCTTGTTGGTTTGTTTGTTTGAGACTTTTTTTCCCGTCAATTTTTTTGTTATATTTAAATGCTCCAATGAATTTTTTTTGGGGATAAATAAAATATTTTTTATTTTCATTACTTAGGATAAATGAAAATCATTTTTTCCTTTTTTTTTGTGAGATATTTTTGTCGAAAACTTTTTTTTTTGATACTGTGCGATACTGCCAAAGAATAAAAAAAACAAATTTTCGGATTGTTGAATTGGTTCGGGTTTGATGTGGTGCTTTGCCAAAAAAAAATTGTATCAATTTAAGAATTTATTGATTTTTTTGGTTCAAGCTTTCAATCAAAACGAAATCGAGTGTAAATGTTTAATGATTATATAGGATTTATTTCGGATTTTCCATATTTGCGATTTCATAGGATAAATCTATTCGATATACATTTTTACACGGTTAGTATTTTTTGGTGATAAATAAAATTCGAATTCTGTGAAGTAAATGCAATTAAAAAATATATTGATAATTCATTATTTTATTGGTATATGTAATATACGTTTGCTCTATATAAATATTATTTATTAATTATAATTCCATCTGTTTATACTTTGATAGCGCATAAACAAACATAAATTTCATTGCTCGTTGTACAGGAAAATTGTAAATAATAGAAAAACAATTATACAAATAATTATATCACGTATAAACAGCAATAGGCAACAATAATCTCGCGGCGAATGTCAGTTGAATGTTCTATGTTCCTTGAATGTTCCAATGTTTCCAACCCACAAGATTTGTTTTGTATATACATACATATGTAGGCTGAATTTAAATATAGGTTTTCAATAAATTACAATAATGTTACTTAAACTTGTAAGGTCCAAAAATCCAATATTGGTATATGTTCTTATTCACATTTTAACGGAAAATGTCTGACATCTGGTGAAATATCTACAAACAAACTAGAACGGGAAGTGATAAAGCCATATAAAATTATCCTTTTCAGTTAAAAACATACTTTGATCACCTTTCGCTTGTATGGATTCACTTCACTATAGCGGTACTTAAAAGGCCAATAGTATAAACCGAAATTATTATTATTTTAATATCAATAAGTACCATACGGTGCCCAGTTTATTTTAAAGGTTTCTCGCTACTGATTGAAAATAAATTATGATAATTTAAATTAATCACGTGGAAATATGCTTGCCAGGACACACACGGCGTTTACTTAAAAAAAATATATATATATCTATTTTAAATCATAGAATACGAAATTGAGGTAGCTGATCCTCTTAATTTAAATCAATTTAGATCGACTTTCAAACAAGAACATGATAGCGTGTTTTAAATAAATCCTATAATGTTTTTTATTCTATTAGAATTCTAGGTGTCCAAATTTATTATCGATTCTATTCTGTATAAATGGAAAAGTTGTTTTGGATTTTGAAAGGCATTTAAATTTAAACGTATGTACATATATGCAGAACGATAAATATTTTTCAGAGAATATTGTTTATTTATGCAATGCAGATAGATATGTTTTGCAAGTTAAATTTTATATGTATATCAGAATTGATTTTTATTCAAGTTGGCGACATAACAGATTAATTTTTTGAAGGGACCAATTTCAGCATTATATATATGTATCTATATATTTATAATTTAAACTTATAACCATTAACCTTAATATTGTGTCTTCATAACATAGCCATTAAACAATGAATCAGATAGTGATAACTCCAAACTGCAAGCACTAAGTAATTTATTTGCACAACTATTGAAGATTTGTGTTTTATTGAAATGTATTTTAAGTTCGAACTTTGATAAATCATTTCGAGGTGCAAAATTGCTCGTCTGGCAAGCTTATTTCAAAATTCCGATCTCGTCAGGAAAGTTTAAAATCATTTTTTCAATTCGTCAATACAAATATTTCTCGTCATTGGTTTGTTCGCTGTATCAACTTGCCCAATCGATCATTTATTTAAGAATTATATTGAATGGTTGAAAGATTAAATAAAAGATAACTAACAAAAAGACTATATACAATAGGGTTGGGCATAGTTCGGTTAGTTTTATTTGATGACATTGCGATCCATTGAAGATCCAGTCAAATGAATCCAGTGTCGAAATAAAAATCTTCTTGGTTCAGATCCTTAAACAAATAGTTAAAAATCTGGTCTAATCCATGCCGCACTTCTTTCAAGAAGTGGATACCCCAGTGGCTTTGCATAAAAGACCATGTCATGTGTTAGATAATAAATTAAAGAATTTTACAAACATTTTTCAACTAATCAAATACCACATACGATCATCATAAAATTATATTCTTTTAAAATGACCACCGGAACGCAGATATATTCTTAAAAACCAATCGGGTGGTTTCGCTCTCTCTGCGCCATAGTGATACTCCACTGTGGTGGGTGGGCATTGATTAGTTTGCTTGACTTCTTTTCTTCCGTTGTGCTCATCCAAATGTTTTATTTTCTAAACGTTTGAAATTCACTACATTTTAGTAGTGTTTTTAAGGTTACCATGGATCACTTTTTTTAGTTTAGTTTCTCATTATCGCACTTGACTGTCGGTTAAATTTATAAAGTTTCGTTTGCAAAGCTATGGTAATTTATATGCTAATTTGTACTGGTAATTTGAGCGAGTTGTTCATTAAATTCTGATCAGTTTTTGCCTAAACCAAAACTATCTGACCGATTTCGTACAGAGTTGATATGTCGATCGCCAAATATAGTTTTTAACATACATAATTATATAGTTAGGTCGAGCCTACATATATGTATGTAGTTTATAAAGATATTGTTTCATTTTCTGAGTTCTATAACTCTCAAAATTCTAAATTCTGTAACCTCGTTATTCCTAAATTATTTCTATCCTATAGCCAGAACAAAAGAATACCATTTTATAAGATGTATTTGTACATACATATGTGGAAAAGAAAATCTTTTGAATATTGAAGTTATTTGAGGCTTGGAATTTTATAAATGGTAATTTTTAAAATAAGTGAGGCGACGGATATTATGATTGGTGTGACTTGAAGTTTTAAGATATGTCATAAACTTGGGCATTCAAATGGATTCCATTGAATCCACATCTTGATGATAGAAATGCTTGAAAATGTTGATGGTATATAGGCGATTTGCATTTAGGGTTTTATACCAATAAAAATTAAACTAATTCGAATTTTCAGCTTAAAAATACAAATAAAACGTGGAAACAATTAAAATAAACCGGACGTACCGCTATTTTTAGTATATTTTATTTTAATTATAACATTCAATAATTCTTTTAGTTAGTGTAAATAATTTTAACAGTTTACAATTACTTTTGTTTCAAAAATTCATTTAAAAACGCAACACGTTCAAATATTCTGATCATATCGGATTGGCATTGAACTATCATAATATATATATATATTTTTTATATTTGTATACAATAGAAACTATCCAACTATATATGAATCTGCCGATTTTAATAATATTTATGTATTCACAGTTATAGTAAACAAATAAAAACACTTGTATCTCCAAGTAACTATCAATTAGTGGAATTAAAATAAAAACATCAATTTTAAGTAAATACGAGACCCACCTTGATAGCAAATTGAATAAATTGTGATTGATTTTACGCGAAATCAAATGTCTTATCAATATTTGAGCCAATAAACAAAAACCACTTTATAATATTTTACTATTCTACTTTACAAAATTGTATACTCATCACAAATATTAAAAATTCTTATTAAAATTAAATTTCACCGTCACCGAACACTTCTAAACTATATAATTTTCACTTTGCTGAAATTTTTTTAATTTCTTCTCGTTTAATAAAAATTATTTTAATTTTATTTGTAATGAAATGAACTTTATATTTTAATTATGCACCACAACCAAAAGTGAAAATCATACATAAATTAATCGCGGTCGCACAGCAAAAATAAAAACTTAAAACTGATTTAATTGAATTTATAAACTATATGATATACACAAAAATGTTTATCACTTTAATGCAGGGGAAATATTAAATTTTGTTTTACGTTTTTACGCGCGATTTTTTCAATTTTATCAGAATTTGTTTAAAAATCACTCAATTCACCACAAAAATAAATATCATATTAAAATTAATTCATACGAATATTGTAACTTTTCATTTATATGTGCGAGAGGTGTGAATTCAGGGATGGTCAACAACATGTTTCGTTACATTATACTTATATAAAATGATAACAAGCATTGTGCTGCGGTACGATTATACCAGGTCATAATATGCGATATACCTAATTGCATACTGATTATACCCGGAAAGTAGTATTTATAATTATACCATCGGTATATTGTAATAAAATAAAACCTTGGTTGGACTAGTAAACATTTTTTTTTATTTACTTATAATAAGTCATAATCTTATATACAAAGCCGTAAAACAGGCTATTTATTTGCATACATAATGGTAACCAAACAAATATAAATATTTGACCAAGAAATCGCGCGATGAGTGAAATTTTGAGTGATTCTTAGTTTATTTGTTAACGATAAAAAATTTATGATCTAGTGGAATTATTGATAAAAATACACCCAATTCTTATAAATATTTAGGTGAGTAAGTGTATATGTATAGTAAATTTTGTCTTATCTATATATTACGTATATGTATGTGTGTACATAATATACATACATCGCTGTATTAGTAATATGACAAATTTCTACTTCCGATTAATGTCACAATTAATTTAGAATCATAAAATCTATGCTCGTATATACGTACATTATCATGTTTATGTTTTAATTAGTTATTGGGGGAAATGCTTGTCATTGAATTTCAATTTTGGTATCACACATAACAGCGTTTGATAAACTATATACGATTAGGGGCGACTAAATTTTGATAATCATTATGAATTATATATGTATTTCTCTCAGAATTTTTTATGATTTAATTTATAGTCACATATATAGTTTAGTTTTATTGATTATGATCTCATAAAAAAAACTAAAGCAAATGGTAATTCGTTAAATATAGGACGGCTATATCAGATAATTTTTTTTCTAAAATGGCCATTATATAGAAATATGTCCTAAACCTAAATAGAAATGTTTAAGAGCCGAATATAAAAATGAAAAAAAATCAAAAATATCCTTTAAAAATATTTCAGAAGCCATTTGAAAATTATGTGCAAGAATAGAATACGAACACTATTCAACTATTTTTTTTGAGATAAAGAAATTAGGAAATTTGATTTGTGATTAAAACTTTTAGACGAAATTAAGACCGCGTGCTCTCCATTGCCAAATGCTGTCATATTACTTTAGAACGACATGTTTACAAGACAAAAACCTGCCTAAATTATTTTTATCAAAATATCTTCCATACGTACTTATATATATATATACAATCTAATATATACTTACTGAATTAATTAGCGGTAAAGGTTAAAGTTTTGTTTAGTTTTTAGTTTAGAGATAAAAATCAAATATTCCGAATATAGTGATGTCATTATTGTCTGGAGCCACTTTTTGGAAATTAATATTATTTTGTTGGTTTTTTGCATGTATAAATTTAATCATTTTTCATGCACTATATTCTTGTAGTTTAATGTTGCCTTGTATTTAAATATGTGAAGTGAATACTTAAATATGTTGAGGTATGGTTATAATGTGTATGACATTATTATTGACATTATCCGAAATGTAATTATAATTATGTAATTATAATTCGGTGGAATTTAGTTTTTTTTGCTTATACGAGTACTTTATACTAACACCACGGTTATCAAACTCAATATATATATATATATATATATATATATATATATATATATATATATAATATATATATATATATATATATATATATATAATATATATATATATATATATATATATATATATATATATATATATATATATATATATATCTGCGCGGATTGATATATTGACATAAACATTTATATTAATTCGATCAATTTTCAATTATTTTGATCACCCACGTGGAAATGAATCCAGGACCTATGATTCCCAAAATAACAATGAAAACTATATACTTTCCCAAGCCTAAGAAAAAATTATCTTGTTTTATTTAAAAAAAAAATAGTATCCAAAATCCTGTAAAACCGAAAATATGTAAAAGCAATATTACATTTAATTCTTTCGCAATAAAATTTTCCACATCTGGATTATTTCCCTTGTGATTAAGATCCCGCACCAACCAGTACTAAAAACACCAGAAAGAATGAAATGATGAAAAAATGTACTTAAAAAAAAAAATGTCGTTTAGACAGAAAAAAAATTGTTGCTGCTAACACGAACACACAAAAAAAACCTGAAAAATGGGAAAAACTCCGCTAAATAAATTTAAAACTTGACATGATTGAAACTAATTGAAAATTTTTGTGGTATAAATTTGTGTTCGGTGCGGTTTTCTATAAGGATCATAATGTATTGTAAAAATAATTTTCAAATTGTCTGTAATCACGGTGAAAAAATCATTCGACCTCAGATGACCGATATCATTCAAAATAATTTATACTTTGTATTATATGCTAGTCGGAAAAACGAAGAAACATGGAAACGGCGAACAAAAGCTCTAAATATATAATTCATTTTGGAGCTTCTTCCTGTACACAAAATTACATTTTATACTTTCTTAAATTATTGTCGTTAGTACAAGACAATGATAATAACTGAAAAATTACTCGACATATCGCGTTTATATATTATGTATTTTGTTAGAGAATTGGGATTTCGTTACATTCACTTAACTGTGTAATTATGTATTGCTGCTGCTGCTGCTTCCGTGTCTTTACATCTAGATCAAGAAGACAACGAAAAAAACGAAATTATCATGAATTAAAACTGCAATATCTATTTTTTATTCCAAGTCATTTAGACGGTTTTTTACGTGTTCCTCATCGCTGTTATCATCTTGTTATCTATCTAAATAAATTTTGTAATTAAACTTTTTTGTTTTTGTACAATATACTCGTATATATAAAATACTAGATGAGGAAAATGATGAAAAATAATAATAAAATGTTATCACGAAAAATAATAATTATTTATGAAGTTTCGTTCGTTTTGTGAGTTTTAGTGTTTTGGGAAGGGGTGGTATTTCCCTCATTTCTCATCCTTTTGTATATTTATATGTATATATATAATAAATTTGTCTAATTTAAAAGAAAATTGATAACAATGATTTTTATTTTTTTTTGTGCTTTCCATTTTCAAATAAAATATTTGATGGTCGATTCTTTTATGAAATCAATAAAAATAAAGGAAATTTATTTTATTCGCCATTTGGAAAATATCTTTGGAAAGTTATAATTAATTACCGAAATGATTTGTTACGTAATTAGCCGAGGAAAACATTTGGCGATATTTAATTTTAATAGGAATTTAATGGTGTGGGTGGTCAATATAATTAAAGTTTATAGATTTTATTATTCTATTTTAAATAATTACTGCGCCGATACTATACAGTGGTGGACCTGAAGCTACTAATTGGCCTTTGTAAAATTCTTTGTTCCAAAAGAATTTTGAAGAAATTTTGAAGTAGGACTAAACCATTGTATCTTTATTGATTTCAATTCTAATCAAACGTGTTACTCAAAGTTCTAGCCTATCATTCGGTTAGATGCTTGTTCCATTTTAAGAAAAATGTTATCCAGCACTGAAACTTTCTATAAAATTTCACAAACCTTTTATAAAATTTCCATTTAAAGTTATACAAAATATATTTCAAAACCAAAACATATCTGTTGTTATATTAATATTATTGTGACAATTATCTTCAAACAAACTTTTGAATTAAGGTTAATCCTCTATGCGAACATTTTCCAGCTGCATATGTACTATATATAGTATACGTACGTATATACATATTTATATGTTTAAAATTAAAGAAAATCTAAGGAAAGTAACAAAAAAACGCACAAAAAATATTCCAAACTTTTCTAAACAGCAATTCCACAATACCAAAAAAATGAAAGACATTTTCCAACTTTCTCAAGGAAAATAATACCAAAACGAACTTGTTTATCTCAATCCCGTTTTTTTCTTCTATTTTCTTTCTTTCATTATCATAAAAGCACATACACACACACAGAACAATAAAAAATGTGTATGTATAAACCAAAAAATGAAACGGGAAAATTTTATATCTGAAATTAATTGGAAAAGTAAATGTTGGGAAAACTTTGTTTTTTCTTATAATATGTATGTATGAATGTACTTAGACTATTTCATTAAAACTTACCGAGACGAGTACATATAATGCATATACCCTGACGTACATATATATACCTATACCTGCTCGTACGAAGATGAAAAATTAAAGAATTAATTTCGCGATTTGTCACGTGATGTATAATTTAATTGATTAGCAGTTTGACTGATTTTTAATCAATCAATTTGTATATTATATACATAGAAATCAATATTCTGAAATATAAGCGATGTAAGCGGAAGACCATAGTACGATACGAGGTAGATAAGCATACTAGATTTCTCATTTTTCAACAACAAAAGAGGAACAAAGAAAACTGATATTTCCTAGATCATCGTTGTGTTGGTGCATTCTATTTATTTATACATTGTATACACAATAGAATATCACCACCACAATGAATTTTTCCCGTTCATATACGCTGTGCAAATCTGAGAAATCTAAAGTAATCTGAAATCCATTTTCATAGATGATGCAAGATGATTGAACTTAACCGAGCTAGATCCAAACCCTTATTCATTTGTTTCACTAAGCTTCTATTAAATTATGCAATATTCTCTATACAAATAGCAAGAAGAAATGTTGGAAATAGCATTAATGAAAGTAAACGGCAGCAGAGTCATTGGCTTTCGTTTCGTGGAACCTGAGTTCAAAATTTATTCTTTGAATTGTTCTTTTGTGACCCTAACTGAGACTTGAACTCAGCTTACCGAGCAAATAGCATATAATGGTTAAAGCTGTGGCGTTTGGATCGGGAGGTAAAAAAGGGATTATTCATTAGGTAGGATGGTCAAAACAAGTTAAACAAGTGACAAAATGGCATAAGGCAAGGACGCAAATAAGCGAACTGCGAAATAGCTGGGAGAGCCTTGAGCCCCAGAACAAGTAGAGATTATTAAATAAAAATAAAAAAATAAAAAATTAAAGAATTCATGTTCCACGAAACGACAGCCATCAATGACTCTGTTTACTTGGTCACAATATCTAATGAAATTATAGTGTCATCTAAGTGCCTAGGTCACTAGGAGGAATTTATGAGCAGAAATGGATGAAATTTCAATTCATAAACTTGACCTTGAAAACAAATAATAAGCACACAATTTTTCTATTATATATAATTGTAAGACCATATCTCCATTCAGGAAATTAGCGATTAATTTGGTGTGCCAGAATAGGTTGGTGGCAGCTGACGGTTTATCGGTTTTTGCCTGACCACCAAGGATATCTACAACAAATTTTACGGTTTGCGCCAAGCTAGTAAATTGGTTGCAAATGCTTGTTCACCATCATCATGATATCATTTTCAAACCTGTTTAATTAAAGTTATTTGAAAAACCATTATATTCAATAGGTTCCAATTCTGGGATGATTTTAAAACTCCTGGGATGGGATGATAATGGTAGCCTCTGATGAATATATTTAATTCTGAGGTGGAATTATGGGATAAGTTCACACCCTTTTAACACTCTGACTGACATTACTATTGCCAAATTTACTGTGAAAAGTCAGTGGATCAATAAAATAAGAAATGATTTTTGAATGTCAAATTATCAAATTTATTCAAGCTGTAAAAATTATATAAGAGAGGATGATCACTTGAGGCATAATTATTCAACGAAAATATGTATGAAGGTAAATATATGTACATTAGGCGTAGTTGTCAAATTAAGTATTTACGTACTTTTACCATACTTTAGAAAACAAAACATAAATGAGAAAATACGCTATTCTATTTTTTATCGTATATACATACAAGAAAGAAATTTTGTATATGCAAAACGATACCTAGTGTATTTCTAACCTATGATATCTAATTGTTATTTTTATTTTTTATCTCTCCAGGTACGGCAACTAGTACAAATTATCAATCACAGATGTTAGGAAATAATCAAGATGTTCGAGAACAAACATCGAGTATGACAAATAATTATAATACAACAAATTCATCAACAAATTATACAAGTGGTGCTCCTCCATCAACATCGATACCAAGGCCTCTACAAAATGTAAGTAGTTTCTCAGTGTCGTTTGTTACAGTAAAATTATCTTATTTTTCATTTATTTTTATTTTTTGAAAAATATACGTACATATATACATATGAATAATTCTGTAAGAGAACTACATCATTATGCTAAAATATATCATACATATACATGTATGCATATATGTACAAGTAGTATACAGTGTAATCATGAAAAACTTTTTCTTTTTCACAAAGAAATTTTTTAAATAACAATACTTTGTGAAAAGTGTATATACCAGCAACAAAATACATGACGTGTATATAAAAAATAACGAACGAACGAATTACTACTGTAAATATATATATATATATATATATATATATATATATATATATATATATATATATATATATATATATATATATATATATATATATATATATATATATATATATATATATATATATATATATATATATATATATGTATATGTACTGACTAAACACTTTCAACATAATTTTTCATTCATTTTCTTTTATTTTTATTTTTTTATATTTCTGTTTTTCCTTTTGAAGACGCAAATACAAATAAAACTCTTTAATATATTTATATTCATGTTGTGGATGTACGTACACACTATACAATGTACTTGATTTTCCCCAAAATATGGAAAAAAAATATATAATAAAAAAATAAATCCATTAGTTAGTTGTTTTTGGTACTAGAAAGCTCTAAAACAAGTAGAAAAATAAAAATTAATATTTTTTTGTGCTTTTTGATTTATAAAAAATATGTTTTTCTCGCTTTGAGGAAAACTTTTTCTTCATTTATTTATTTTATGTGTGTGACATAAATATATTTACAATGTTGTTAGTAATAATTTAGTTCGTTCAATATAATATAGTTTTCAATACTATAAATTTAGCAAACTATATGTAGGGATTAACTATTTAAGTGTGTTGTTGTCTTAGCATTTTTTTATATATTAGGTTTGTAAAATTGCGGTAAAGTTTGGTCTTTAAATATGATTAATATTCGACCATAATTCATAGAAACTATCAATATAATTTTATGAAAATTTATCAGAATTTTAAAAGATTTAACTATTTTACAGCCAGCCTGATCGATTAGGTTCCAAAACAGGGCTCTTCATAGCGATAAAAAATATTTTAACTGGTGGCTTGAACATTTGCATGGTTCTATAATAAATCTATAACACCGATAACGTAGTTCTCATTTATTTTTGGAACTGGTAATAGTAATAATTAACAGATTTTCAAATTGAAAAATTAAACTTCCGGTTTTGCTGGGATGAACAAATATCGAACGCAAAAGACTATTTTTCATAAATTTCAAATACTTATGTTACATTTTATGCAACAAACAAATTTTGCAGTTCATGCTGTCCATATATACAGGAAATTATTATATTCATTATAAAAGTAGCCCCATATTTTAGCTAAATCACTCTTACAACTATAACCTGATCAAAAAATCGGTATTTCATGTAAACTTTCACACGATGTTTTATCAATAAGAAATTGAACTGATTAATACTGTATATATTTGTATATACATTTATATGTATCATTAATGTATACAAATTTGATAAATATTAAAATTCAGCATTTAAAACAATGAAAAATTATGGAAAATCAACGTGCATCTAAAGTTTTCAAAATCTAATAAAACTTGGCTTTCAAATTTTAGAATTCTAAGGATAAAACAAATTTTTTAAAACTCGAATTAAAATTTAATTTATATCTTTTGTCTATTTACATAAATGTTTCTAAAATAAAAACATTTTTCAAAACCGCGGAATTTTTCAAAAAATTCGTGTTTGTTCAATACGTCACGACCATCAAAATAGTTGATTCATAGTTTATTTCTAAAGCCGCAATTCAGATTAATTTTAAAGAGAAGCCTAAAATCTATTCCAAAATATAATTCTGGTATCAAATGCACACGCAGATTTTTCTCTATTTCGTTAAATTGAATGTTAGCCCAGATATTTCCGAAAACTCGAACTTTTGCTCCATTAGCAGTTTGAACGCGTTCAGCTACAAATATTTTAGTAGAGTACCACACCAGACACTGGGTTTCTATAGGTTAACTTCCAATGCTAGTCACCCCCACACACAGTTTTAACTGGAACCTCAGGCTATAGTTAATGTTTCTTTTAATTGATAAAACAATATAACTCCTTCAAAACCTTGAGTATACCTACAACAAAACAAAACGAGTACTAATACTAAGGAGGTTCAAATATTTGGGCTCTCTTAATACTCACGATAACAGTGTGGGTGAGGATATTAATGTGCGGCTGGCATCTGGCAGCCGGGCTTTGTATCCTCTAAGGTCACTGCTAAAATCTAAACACCTATCAAGTGCCGTGAAGCTGAAACTTTACAAAGCATTGATCAGGCCCGTTGTTATGATTGGCTGTGAAAGTTGGGCGCTGACGGAAGAGTACGAGAGATGGCTCCTTACATTTGGGAGAAGAGTCATCGTGTGATTTACGGCCCAAAACGCGAAATAGATGGCACATACCGAGCTCTGTACAATATCGAGATCAGAGATCTGATGAAGATCCCCGATATTGTGCATGAAATAAGATCTCAGCGAGTACGCTGGCTCGGTCACGCTCTGCGTGCTGATCCGGAACGAATTGTGCAGCGATCTCTGAAAAGAGAGCCACCATATGGTAGGCGCAGAGGACGTTGCAGACGACGATGGATTCACGGTGTGGAGAATGACTTTGGCTTCTTCTGGTTGTTTAGGTATGAAGACCAAGCCCAGGATCGAAACCTTTGGAGCCAGATTGTTGATGCGGTAAGGGGCCAGTAATGGCTTTTATACACTGTTTTTATTATTCTATTACTAATACTCTAGAAAGAGTATATCTGGTCACTCTTATAGGTTTTGCAGAATTTGGTCACTTTACAAGAGCTGCCGGAATAAAAATTAACATTCGTAACAAAATGGGGGATGTGTAATAAGTTGTGGCGCATTAGTGTGAAAACTGTGGACGGTTATAACAGTTTGCTTGCCAACAAATTGGATCATTTGGTTCAACCAGTAAAAGTTTGACTTGCCTGATATTTCATTGGACCTTAAAATCATCCAAGATAAAAAATTTTGAAGACTATATGTATATATATATATATATATATATATATATATATATATATATATATATATATATATATATATATAATATGTACTTAGATATGATGTCTTTACATTTTAGTTGGTGGGCGTATTCGTCTTCTTGTTAAAATATTTTAATTTCAACTTTGTAAGAAAGTTATGTCGCAAATTTTTTTTTTTTTTAATATTTATTTTAATTATAACCTTGCTGTAACCTGTAACCTTTAAAAGCCCAAATTATTAATTTGTTTGTTTAAATTTATACATTTAAGTTTGACGAAATATTCCGCTGAACACCAAAATTTACAAGTAATTTTTTTTTTTTTTTAAATTCATGCACAATGAGGCTATAAAAACACATATTATCTTTAAATGGAAAATATACATACTCGTATATGTATACGATAATTGACTCAACAACACTATTTGCACTTAATATATCGTATATATACGTTTCTAACCTAATAATGATAGGTTGGGAAGTATCTAGGGGGGTTGTTGTATATATTGTTTTTAATATCAATTTTTTAAAATATCCCAAAAATGATAGTAACAATAATAATAGTAGTCAGATAATAATAACAATAATATAATTTTCATATATGCATTTGTATACAAATTCACAAATAGAATGTTCAAAATGATATTTTCAAATATGTATACAAATACAAGTATATGTTTAGAAAAAGACTCCCATAGGGCTAATATTCATGTTTGAAACATTTTTCTACTTAAAATTTTTTTTGTGTGCGGCTAAAATCAAATATGTATTTGGATATTTATTTGATTAGAAATTGGTTTGGTATCCCAGGTTAAATATACGAGAGGACATTTTTTTGAGCATGCTATATCTTAAACCTTAAACACATTCCCTTATTTTTGACTCCTATGTATATATGAATATATTCAAAATATACATAGATATAGCTGTATATTGAATTGATGGCTACTTGTAATCTGCTAAAATATTCATGTGAAATGTGAAAGCTATTTTGGTCATTTTCCTAATAATTTGAACTTTTTGAGGAGTTTAGATATACGGACTAGGAACATTCGACTTGTGTATAGATATAGCATTCAATTAATTTTCCTTTCTAAGTACTTTTTCAAAAGAATTTATAGCACTGGGACTTTTCCACGAACATTTTTGATATTAGTTTTGTAAATATTCATTTTCAGTTTATGATATACCACAAGAGTATGATATTTTCTAACTAAATCTCATGTAGCCGTTTGTTGTTTAGTTTGTCTTGTAAACTAAATAAATATAACCTCTAATTTATTTAAGTTTTGAAGGAATGATTGGTACATTTCATGATAAAATGTTAATCTGAGATAATGGTGGAGCCACGACACCCAGATGCTTTTCAGAATAATGAACATATGGTATAAAATTGTGTGGATATCGCCGGCAGAAATCGCCTAATAAAATTTATATCATAAACTTTATAAAACTCTAAAAATTTGAAAATTAGTTGTTCACATTCGAATAAACCGATAATAGGTTTTGAAATTCACCTAATTTTATACGTAAGGTCTCAAAACTCAATTTTAATTTTGAGAATGTACATGAATCATACAAATGTTAAATATTTTAAAGCAAAGAGGTCTGTAAGCTGAGTTGTGAAGTTCTGATTCAAAAGTTAAATAAACTGAAATGTTAGTCCCAGATCTCGTAAATTTTCCAATTTTTATGTTAACATTTGATTTTTTATTGAATTTATAAAATTGTTGCTGTTTAGAAATGATCATTAACTTTAAAAAAATTCAAAGTACAATAATAGATTTAGAATTCCAAAAACTAATTATTATAATTTTGTATTCCGATAATTTTGAACTGTTGAATCCTGCAATTTGTATCGAATTTGGATTGGGAAGAGACAATAGAGTTTTCAACTATTGCAATATTGACCGGAACTAAGCCTTTTCTTAATCGATTATAATGAAATTCGAAAGTTTGATGTAAAGTGGGGTTTGAAAATAGTTTTTGAATGAGTATGGCCGTGATTATGATGAAATTCGGCTACTTGGATGTTAATGGGATTTTATATACTGATGATATATATATATATTTTATATATGATATATACTTATTATGAGATGTATATACGAGTAAATTGCTATTTATGGTAACACGTATGATTTGGCCTCTTCCAATAATGTACATACTTGCAAACACTTATTGCCGAGGACATCTACAGAATTTTCATCACACTTAATGTCGCCGCCTTATATGTGGATCACACGCAAACTCCTATATTAGAGTTTATATATAGGAAATTATAAGTAAAAACGTTATCCGAAATTTATTTTCACTTGATTTAACTATTCCACACCATGAAAATTATGTTATTTAATGAGCAGCAGCTATAGAAAATGTAAAGCCTTGGTAGAATATCGTATTCAGAATCACACACATATTCCATAGATTATATGTATATACGTAGGTATACCTACGTACTCATTAGCATATAGAAATAATTAACTTATATTATAACATATAAATCATAACAAACACAAAAAAAGTTTAACTTTTTAACAAACCAAAGCTTTTGCCAAAAGCTAACAGACTGAAAAAAATGTTTTAGAAATTGAGTAGGTGAGTGAGTTTTCTACTTTTATGCGGAGATAAACATTTTTTGTCAACACAAAAAATTTTCACTTCATCAATTTTGTAACTTTTCTAATTTATTTTGTTTATGTTTAGCTACTATATAAGCATACATATATCTATATATGTATATATACCTAAATTAGAATGTATTATTTTAGCAACTTTTCGTTTTTATCGTGTAAAAATCAGGTTTATGATTTTAATGTGTTCACGCATTTATGCGCCTAATGTTCAGAAGCCTATCAGCAACATCATTTTATTATAAAGATATACTCGTATATGTAGTTCATCTACAAAGTTTTATTTATTTATTAATTTTTAAATGTGTATTTGATTTTACCATGTACGAATAAATACCATCTACAACATACATGCATGCATATTGAAAATAATAAAAATTCCTAGTTAAAAGTACATAAAAAGTTTAGGAAAACTAAGTAAATTCTATATAAAGTAGTTTTTGAATAATATTTTCTAATTAAAAAGTTTTCTTGTTTTTCTAATGATTTTCCATTTATTTTACAGTTCTTTAGCAATCACATAATAATTATAATGAAAAAATTTGAAATTATATTTTCAAAGAAATTATTAGTAAATTAATCGAATTGAAATCGATATAATGTGTATATATATATATATATATATATATATATATATATATATATATATATATATATATATATATATATTTATATATTTGTATGTATAGCTGCTTGTTTTGATTTCTGTTTGGGTGGATGAGGCAAATTTTTTCAAACCACTAAACATACTTTTATAATTAGAAAATTATAAACCTTGCTGTGTATTCGTTTTAACCAACGTAAAATCAGATTTAATTTGTGGTACGTATAGTGATCCTGTAAATTGGCAACCAAAAAAATTCGGTGAAGGAAATATTCCGAAATCCAAAACTCCGAAATTTACATAATTTCGAATGCCCAATACGAGGAAATTGAAATGTTTTAGTTTAACTTCATCTGTGTGTTGTTTAAGTGAATATTGCGTATTGATGTCGGGAAATTAAAACTATAACTGGATATTAACAAAACTGGAACAATATTTACCAACATACAGCGCGAGATTAGACCTCGAAACTCTACAAATAGACATAATAACAAATCAGTGTACAATGCATATAGCAACTTTCTTTCATCATTAACAAATTCTGGCGAATCGATAAAGCTGTATCCTCATAATTTGGTAGTTTTTAGGGTACCGTACATAAAAAGTAAAACGGAACCCTTATGGTCATTTCTTTCTATCATTTGTTACGAGTGAAAACTTTGTAAGGAAGTCATTTCACCCACAGATAATTCAACTATTGTTTTAGAAAAAACATTAATTAAATTAGTTAATTAATAATTAAATGTAGAGACTAACAAATTTTACATTCTGTGTATATGGCATGGGATATGGTGTCATTTTAAAGGGCTCTTCTTAGCGATTCTAAAAATATTATTAAATAACTTTTTTGATGAATTTTTGAGAGCGAATTTTATGAAAATTGAAAGTTTAAGGTCCAACAATTCAGAAAAAAATCTGAAATATACATAAGATGGTAAAGATTAAAAGAAAACTATAGAAAAAATGAAATGATCAATATTTGTTGGACTACAAGGTATTGATAAGTAATCAACGTTTCGCTGTAAAGAATCAAACAGTCACCCGGTAAACATATGCCCTATATTGACATTGATCCAATCATAAAGGCCACCTATGTTGCTCTCTTTGTAGAAATATGGAGTTCTCATTTGTTTGACATGGTCTTCGGAAATAACTAAAGGAAACAGACCATCAATTACTGATGCTTATCCTAGGAGGGGATCATATCAAAAGTTAAGTCAGATGTAGTTGGCATAGTGCCACCAGAAAGTTGCCGTTCTTATAGCAGGACAAGTTCAAATGATAGCCATTGTGAATATATTAATATACAGATATCTAGAGTACGTTTACTAGCTTTGTATCGGATTTCTGGAGACGAGGGTTGATTTTATTTTCGGGTTTAATAAGACAAGTCTATCAGCAGCTATCGTGATGGCAGACTTCAATGTAAATTTCGATAACATCCTCATAACCAAATAACGCGGGATACCGCTTTTTTGGTATAATTTGCCATTTGTTTTAAGAACTCTGATTTTGATCAATTGAGAGAATTAAATATTCAGATAAATTAGAACTTTCTTTAATAACTTCAGGAATTTAGAGAATAATAAAAACTTTTGAGAATTGAACGAATTATTAGAAGAATTAGAAAATTTAGATAAAATTAAAATAGATTTTTTAGAGTTTTAAGAATTTAGAGAATTGGAAGTACATACATAGGTACATATTTGAAATATAATATCAAGAAAATTTAAGAATAAGGAAAACTATTTAATTTTAATTTCTGCTTTCAAATTAATCCAACTCAGCTTCTGTTACAATTTTCAATTTTCCTCAGCTTTCTCTATTCAAATGGCAAGTATAAAAGATTGATGGTATAGCATTTCAATAATTGTACGGTGGTGGTCAAATAAGTAGAGTTATTGCTTTTGAAGTGCGGGCCTGAGTTCATGTCTCAGTTAGGGTGTAAATTCATTTTTAATTAAATTTTTTTTTTTTCAATTGGTTTAACTCAGCTTCTGCTAAAATTTTCAATTTCCCCTATTCAAATGGCAAATATAAAAGATGGTTTAGCAGTAAATAAAATGTACGAAGTTGTTTAAGTAAGTAGAGTCCTTGGATTTCGTTTCACAGACCACAGTTAACGACTAGTTTGGGTCAAAACTTTTGTAATTAAATTTCTTCTTTCAAATGGCTCAACTCATTAACTTATGCTAACATTTTCAACTTTCTCTATTCAAATATGGCAATAATGTTATTGGCTTTTGCTTCGGAGACAGGGTTCAACTCTTGTTATATAGGATGAAAACATTTGTAATAAAAAATTTTTTTTAAAGTCCGCCACCCTCTTTGTCTCGAATTAAGCCAAGTATAATGAAAATTGAAAATTTAAGTTTGACGTTATCCATATGTACATACTCAGGCTATGATTAATGATAAAAATATCTTAAATAAAACCGTGTAAAAAGTGTCCCACATTTTAAATTAGATTTTCGTAGCAGATTTTCACAAATAATTTTTAAAAATTAACCGCACATTTTCGAATCTTCTCATAAACCATTTAACACAAGCTAAAGTAAACTATAAAGAGAAATAGCAACTCTGTTGATTAATTCCATTGTTCAGGATAGTTTTACGTTTATAACAAAACGCGAAAATGATGTCTTTTCCAGACAACTAAAGAAAAAAACGCGTAAGTTGCCACATGTATAATAAACTTTTTTTAGTCTCATATCTTCGTTGCAAATACGTACATACAACCATTTTTTTATAATCCTTATTCGTTTAATTACATTGTTGTCTCATATACTTAGTCTTATCTGCAATAATTCATATATGTATTTAGTTATTCAAACAACGAAATAGAAGGTATCAACTTGAACTCATAAATATTCTAGCTCGTTACATTTTATTTACAGCTTAAATTTACAACTTTATAAATACATATACATATATACATAATAAAATGATTATTATTTACTAAATAATTAATTATAAAAATAAATCAAATATATGTATAAATGTTGCATGTATGCCAAAACATAAATCCATTAACGGGAACTACTACTATATAAATATTTTATAGTGTAACATAAAACTAAAAAAAAAACATAATAAAAAATTCAATTTAAAAACTATATAGCAATCACAAAATTTGTAGAAATTATTCATGAAGCATAGCACAAAACTTTGTGTTAAACTTGTTGTTATAACTATAACTATATGTACGTACTAGGAAGGTAGTTAAAATAATGTCTAATAATGTAATACAATTTTCGAGGTGACATGTCCAATTTTTTTGCATTCAACTTCATTTAATACTTAAGTCTACTTTTCTATTCTTATATTCTTATATAGAGCTCATATTCAAAATGACGGCATATTCACTTTTTTGCTGTTGTTGCAAATTTTAATTCATAACTTTACAAATGTTTAATTTATATTTATTTGTATAGCTTAACTAACATACTGGTCATCTATTGTTATATTATGTAATTGGGAATAATGCATACATTCGAAACTTATAGCTTAATTATACTGTTAGCCACCATATTGCTTTTGTGAATCATTAAATCTCTTACTACACCAACTATATATCAAAATTGAAATAGTGGTTTGATACCGGGTTTCTTGGTACAAATTAGTTGTTTTATGCGCTGCCCCTAAAATTTGTCAATTTTTGGTTCTATAGTTTTACAATTTATCGAAAATTTCGAAATATTAATTAAATCAACAAGCTAATTTCTTAGCACACGACATTTAATTTAATTTCATAACTCATTGGGAGTGTCGAGTCATTCATACGTTGCCCATCGCTGTAATTAAATTACTCATCACATATATATGTCTATATATGTACATATATAAAACTATCACTTAATTTTGAAAAATGTACATAAAAAGTAAAAACAGTAAAAATATACAAAAAGCTGTTTTTCCATTTTCGTATATAACTTTGTTGTTTGTTTGTTTGTTATGATTATAAAATGATACAAACAATTCTAAAAATATATAGAACACAGTGAAAGGAATGAGAAAAAGCTTTTCTTCTTTCATGTTGTTGCTATACATACATATACCGTTAAAATAGAAAACATAAAAAAGCACACGAATGAAAATTATTAACACACGTGACTTGTAATATAAATATTGACTTTATCACAGAGCATATACACAGAAATAAAAATGTTAAACGTGAAATAATTATTTTGAGCTTTTTAGGAAGCTTATATATATATATATATATATATATATATATATATATATATATATATATATATATATATATATATATATATATATATATATATATATATACATATATATATATATATATATATATGTATATGTGTGTGTATATAATATTAATTTATTTTATTGTTGTCTATATATATGTATATATCTACAGGTGATACCGACGTGTGTATATTTAATGTCACGAATTGCTGTACATATGGAAATCGAAGGAACAGCCCAATGTCCGGCCCAAGTGATGTTGGCGGCGGCATTAGGCTGTGAAGAATTAGGTATTGCAAATAAATTATTAGCCCAGAGTATATTTGGCCTGTGGATGACAAGCGCATTATTAGGTACGTTTGTATATATTTGTATATTCAAGATAAAATTTAAATTTACAATTATTTTACAGAAATTCAATTAAAACCACATCATCGGCCATATGCTGTCCGGATAGCATGGTCAAAATTATTAGAAAAACATAGTCATGGTAACGAAATTGAAAAGAAAAATGATGAGCCAATGATTACGTTAAGACGGAATATTTTCTTTTCGAAAAAGGATGAAGAAAAGATTAAGTATGAATGATTTTTTTTTTGATATTAATATCCTTTAATTCTTGTTTCGTGTTCTTCTTGTTTTTGACTGGGATGTTGTAATCCAAATACCCAACATCTTTAATAAGAAGAAAATGGGATAAAGAACGAAAGAAAATTATGTTTATTGATTTAAATTTTCTTTTATCTTTTTGTTCTTATTATCTTTCAACAACAATAATACCTAATAATAATTACTATTATTATAAATAATACACAATAAAAGGGATCCAAGGATATTAGAATTATTATATGAAGAAGCTAGACATAATGTATTAGCCGGACGTTATATAATGGAACCGGCCCATTCGATAATGTTAGGTGGAATTCAAGCTCGAATAGAATTAGGACCATATAATTTGCATTCACATACAATTAGTTATTTTAGGTAAGTAACACTAGATATATGTATGTATATATTACTTAACCTATATAGTATGTAATTTCCGGATTATGCCAGGAAGGATATTTGGGTTTTTGTAATTTACGTTATACATTTTTAATTGATTTTAATTTTAATTTTTATTTGTACCCTTTTTGCAGAGAAAATCAAACACGATTTCTTCCTTCTCATGTAGCCAAAAATACAAGTTGGTCGTGGTTGCCAGTGAGTAGAAAGACATCAGCGGAAATAAGACTATTAGAACAATTTAAACGTGTACCAACAACAGCAACAACAAGAAAATTAATGCGAAAATATTTAGAATTTTGTTGGGCACTTCCATTTTACGGGTAAGTTAAATTAAAAAAAATCAATAATCGATATAAAACCAAATTTCTTTAATGTTGAACTCCTAATTCAGTAAGTTTCGTTTAGTGTTTTCGACAAACCCTACGTAAAGGCAATGCAAGCCCTTGAACACCAGTGAATAATGTAATTTGCATTACATGTATAGAAAATTGTCGAGTTCGATTAATTTCCAGTAAATATCGTGGATGAATTCTGTGTCAGAGTTTAAGATCAAGTTAAAAATTTGACAGCGAAGGAGTTATTTCAAATTTTCAGACATACTAAATTGATGATATTTTTGGTTTAATAAAAAATTTCAATATTTTATGAAATTTGCTGCTATCAATAATAATTGAAATTTTTGGAATCAATTGTAAATTTTCAAAAGAACTAAATTTCTGACAGCCGCTTAATTTTAATATTATAGACAATATATTTTAAAATTTGAATATTCTAGATAATAATAATAATAATAATAAGCAGTATTTAAAGGCCATTACTGGCCCCTTACTGAGTCTACAATCTGGCTCCAAGTCATTCTCTACACCGTGGAGCCATCGTCGCCTGCAACGACCTCTGCGCCTACCATATGGTAGCTCTCCTTTCAGAGATCGCTGCACAATTCGTTCCGGATCAGACGCAGCACGTGA
The DNA here is from genome assembly GCA_951394425.1 of Tipula unca. Classification (NCBI taxonomy): domain Eukaryota; kingdom Metazoa; phylum Arthropoda; class Insecta; order Diptera; family Tipulidae; genus Tipula; species Tipula unca. The sequence continues at coordinate 1,503,450 of OX596381.1, read as the reverse complement.
CCGAGCCAGCGTACTCGCTGAGATCTTACTTCATGTACAATATCGGGGATCTTCATCAGATTTCTGATCTCGATATTGTACACAGCTCGGTATGTACCATCTATTTCGCGTTTTGGCCCGTAAATCAGACGCATGACTCTTCTCTCAAAATTATTTCATAATTTATCTAGAATATTCTAGATAAATTATGAAACATCTCGTCAACGATTATCCAATATGAACATAGTTGAGATAGTATTGAGATAAGATTTAACTATGAATTGAACAGGGCTAGGATTCATTAGGATCGGAAAATAACGATTTGTGTGATTGCATTTTAAACACTAATCGACTGGTATCACAAAGAATCTAATCGCCTACACCATAGTATAAAGAACCATTGACGGCTACCAACTGGTAGTCAATTTCTCTTAAATCGGCCGACCAAAAAACAATGTATAAGGTGGTGTGGAGACTATATGTATATATACATATATATATATATATATATATATATATATATATATATATATATATATATATATATATATATATATATATATATATATATATATATATATATATATATATATATATATATATCCATGTGCGGTATATGCTAGATTATGATTAACCTCAAATGTGGAAGCTTATTGCCTCAACATACAGCCAATTAATGAAACTAGGCAACTGCGATGGTACTGTACCGATACTTAAAGGGAAATACTACTATCGTATTACTAGCTGTTGGTCAAAAGCTAGCCATAAATTCATGAAAAACTCGCTTCAATCATGTCCAAAACGATATTGAAGTCACCCTATCATCTTAATCGTCACCTTTAACCTCATCTATACCACACAATATGAAACATCAACTGGTACTAATAAAACAACTGGAAACTCACAACTGGGGTTAAACCATTGATTTAAGTCCAAGGAATGTAAGAGTTTTGGATATTTGTTTACATACCTTATCATCGTGCACCAAGTTTTTCCTCGTTATAATTCATTGCAATAGAATTTCGTCCGAGTTTAGAAGAAAATTCTAGTGTATACCACAAGTCACTATAAATTAAATTTTATTTTGGAGTAAACAGTTATTTATAATGTTGATTGGACGGCTTAATCAGATTTGCTGAACATTTCGACAGCTGAGCCATATAATTATAACTCGAATTACTTAGAAGTAGTAGGAAGGGTTTGACAATTAATCACTTTGTTTGCAAACCTTCTACATGGCCTAGTTTTAAATTAGTATATTAAATCCGTAAATACAAATGGCAAAAATCGATGGTTTGGTCGGGAAAATTTATTCTATTTTGGAAATAATTAATTTTGATATGATCTTCTATTGGATTCATAATTTATATAAACCATTTATGTATACAGAGAAAAATAATTAAAGGCTAGGGGTTGTAAGTGGCGGTGTCATATATTGGTATGGTCGTGGGAGCTATAACGGGACATTGTTTCATTGGGATACATGCAAGCAGGCTGGGTGTCCCAGCCCACGATTTCTGCCGCAGCTGTGGTGATGAGGAGGAGGAGGAGGAAAATGTGCTCCATTTGCTCTGCACCTGCCCCAGTCTAGCGTACAGCAGAACAAAATTTATGGGAACTTCCCCTTTGAACGACCTCTCGGATCTTAGTAAAATCGAGATCCGGGACTTTAAACGCTTCTTGGTAAGCTCAGGATGGTTTAGCGAGTGAAAAGGAGGAAACTCGAATGTGGTACAGCTACGGACCAATTTTATGTCTATGCTAGTCCTTTAGGACAGCCACCCTTACCTAACCTAACCTAAGTGGCGGTGTCGATATATGTAGGTAACCAAAGAGATTTGTATTTCTAAATTTTATTTGTTTTCATTACGGCGAAATTGTAATTTAATACAACTCCCGTGAACCTTTTCTCGAAATGAACGTATAACCCCCATTTTTTGTTTAAGTGGTATGCCTCCAACAAATATTTCTGAGCTTTGTGTCATCGGGGTTAGGTCACTCAACCTAATTATATATATTCTCTTCTAAAAGATTTTATTTCGAAAAAATATCAACAAGTTGTTCCTTTTATTTTTGAATTATGTTACTTGTTTTGTGATGGTGATGGTGGTTCGGGTCAGTGGGTGCGTATATTAATACAGCGGGGTTAAAATTACGTACTCAAAACAATTATATAGTTTGGAATCTGTAATTTTTTTTATTTTAAATATATAACCATTTTCATTTTATATTTTAAATACAGTGCTGCCTTTTTCCATGGTCAAGTGGAACAACCTGTACGTGGTCTTATGAGTTTAGTTAATCACAAGGATATTCCAGTTTTAATAGCAATAAATGAAAAAGGGATTTATGTAATCGATCACATAGCAAATGTAAGTAGGAGTAATATTTCCATTTCACCTATCTTGTTGTATAGTTGCCAACCAATTTAATTCATCAAATGAAAGATTACCACCATAAAATAATACACACACACACACACACATACACATATAAGACATAAACCACACAATATAAATACTAGATAATCTATATAGAAAGGGAAATTGTTTTTTTTTATGTGAAAATTAATTTTCTTTTTACCTCATATTCTTACATATTTCCCTTTTTTATGTTTAGACATTGCTATTAGGACTTAGGTACGAAGATTTATCATGGGATTATGCAAAACCAAGTTCGGTTGACGATCCGGAATGTTTGCCGTGTATTTTTGTTCAAGTAAATATTAATTAGCATATCTCGATTGTTTGCTTGATTATTCATCAATCCATTTTTTGTTTTGTTTTATTTTGATTTAGTTTGATGCTGTTGAAAATGGGATTGCTGTAACGAAATTAATGCAAATATTTTCGAGACAAGCAGCTATGATGGATGCCTTAATATCGAATTTTGCTGAACAAATGCGGCGACGAAGGGAAGGCGTTGAAGGGCAGCTACCTGACAATACTGTACATGAAGGTACGAAATAATTTTTTTTTTATTGACCGAATATTTATGCATACATATTTTGATTTTTAGAACCAAATCCAATACAAAATAGTGGCAACGGCGTATTAAGTAATAAATTATCACGTTTAACATTAGCAACATTTGATGATGAAGGACGATGTATAGGACAAATGGGATCACTGTCTATAAGCTATTAGCATTTGTATTTACTAGATTATTATTAATCAATACATAATTAAATAAAATATACAAAAAAAAAACTTCATCAAATAAATTTTGAAACCAAAACCAAATTAGTATTTAAAATATATGATTTACTTGTAATGTATATAAATTAAAAATTAATAAAAATCGAATTAAATCAATTTTTTATGTTATATCTACATTTATGTTGTGTTTTTTAATTTCTAGTTATTTATTCTATTTGATTTTAGAATGTGACAGTTGTAGAATTTGTTCAAAAATTAAACCTAATTATTTAAAAATAAAAAAAACTGACATTATTAATTTTATATAAATATATCACGAGACTGGAATATTTTTAAAAAATATATAAAATAATTTTTAATATTCATAAATGTCAGCTAATTATTTTTTAATTTAATTTTAATTATATAAACTAGTTATCGAATTTAGTTCCATTTAATTTGGATTTTTTATATTTTTATTATTCAGTTTTCTATTTTTAAACGGGTTAACACATAAATAATGAGGATAAATAATAAATAAATAAATAAAAAAAAATTATAAATAAAATTAAAATTAGCTAACAAATTTTATACCATTTAATTATAAGTAAATTTATCGATTAGTCAAATAAATTTAAATTTAACTAAATAAAATAATAAACATAATAAAATTATAAATAAATAAATTAATAAAAAAAAAAAAATCTCTAAATTTCTTACTCAAAAAAATGAATGAAAATAAAAAAATTAATTAAATAAGCAAATAAATAAAAGAAAATTAATTAATCTTATGTATATTTCTCAAAAATACAAAATTAATTTAATTAAATAACATCATCATTATAATATTGCCATACCATATAACATACATACATACGCATATACTTTACAATGATTTAAAGTGTGCGGGCATGCCCGTGTTCCTTATACCTTTTTGATTTGTCGTCAAATAACATAATTTTATATATTACGTACGCATAGATACATACTATTCTTACATGATTATAATCTTGATTTCACATAAATATTATGTATATTTTTATCAGTATATACATACATATAGACAATTTCAATTCAATTTAAATTCAAAACGCCAAAAATATTATCTCCGTTAATTAGTAATTTATTATGTACACTTTCGGAAAACCGAAAATCTGTTCTCTACTCGACACATATGATGTGTTTGATCAATCCGATTATGTCGTATTGCCGCAGAGAAATTGCTTGATCGTAGAAGTAGCTGTGTCCGGCAGCTTCAGGATTTTTATGTTAGTTTTATCGAGGATTCAATTCGGTGTCTTAATAGGGAATTTTCTATGAACGGACCATAACTGGTTGACACTGCCCTATATGTTTATTATACTCCCAATAATTGTTGAAGAATCATCCTGATGGTGAATCACTGGTCAGTAGTGTATCATTTGGAGCAAACGTTGTACATAATTATCACCGGGCGAGAAGAATGATCCTGACCAGTATAACATTGCCAAGCATTTTAAAGATAGTATTTAATAAAGCTATATATTCCAATCAGTCATTTCAACGCTCTGATGACAACATAATTCTTCCTCATATATGTACATATATGGGTATGGTGGTTGCTGTTGTCAGTCTGATGTTGTGATTGTTTCGATCGAAATGTGTTCGAAATTCTGCAGTAGTATTCTTATTTTGGAATTCAGATAGGCCCATGATGACATCATGCGGGTACTGATGACGTCATTAAAACTAAAAATATATAACTCAGATTTGGGGTGGAAATTCATAAGATGCTAAGGTACTAGCGAAGAGTCCAACGCCAATCTCTCTATGTTCAGCTATGCCCACTTTAAAACGGTGTGTATTCGTAGGTGGTGTTGTGGTTCTCCAACTGCTCATCCCAGCTCTTTGTGTAACAGCACGATGAATTTGAAATATTCCACTTGAATCGATAGGTTCTGGAAAAGTTCCGTTTCAAAAATTGGTGTATCTGGTCGAATTTGGTCGTTGTCACATGAATAGTTGGAAATATGAAGAATTTGAATATTGCATCAGGTGGACATCTTTAACAAATTTGGCCATGTATTTTTAAAGAAACCTGTCAATGATAAATCTAAGTCTATAACAACAATAGATTAACATATTTTGAATGAAAATTATAGCTGGATGTGCCAAACAATATTAATTTTGCGAACTTGCGTCTTATAGTTGTTCATTCAGATTAAAGTGTCGGCCAATTATATTAATTAAAATTTAGAAATTTATCCAAATCAACTTAAACGTACGGAATTTTACAAAATCTAAAAATAAGTATCTAAGTGCGATCGTAAAAAAGTTAATGCATCCAGAAATTTTGTCCCTGGATTTAAGTGAAATAAAAATATTTAAATTCTGACAATTAACAAAATTACACTACACAACACCTATAACAACTATAGTAACTACTTAACTACATGTATAAGAATTTTGTAATACAACCATATTTTCCAATCCAGTTTCATTGAGTACGTAACTCCAGAATAATGAACCAATGTTTTATTATTTAACTTATTATATATACAAACATAATATATGAATATAATCTGTTAGAAATTAGCATTAATCTGCAAAAGACCCTGAAGGGTTTAAACCAACTGTCCATAATTAATAGGTGAATTCTGTATCAGGTACATCCAAATTCTCCTATACCATTAATTTGTCGTTATTTCGCGTGTTCCATCACAGTTGCTTTGGAAATTTATTGTCCCTTTATTTGAGCTCTAACAATTTAATTTTTCTTTAATTCTTAATAAACGGTGACTAGGGTTTGCCAGACACAGATATGTTCCAAATAATTATCCCCCATGTCGATTCTCATTTAAAACTCTGTAATCAAGATTCCTATTTTCTTCAATAAAACAGAGTTGACAGTTCGTTTCGGTTACCCTAAAGTTTTAATAATATTAATAATTAACCAGAACCCACGCATACCCACTCCCTAAAAAAATCATTCGTATAATCAATTAAATCACAAAACTAAATTATCTGCATAACAACACAAACATTTTTGGTTTTTAATAAAAAATACAAATACAATTCGATCTAAAATAATTAATAATATTATTATTATTAATTAAATTAAGAATAAAATTATAAAACAAAGAACTTTAAAAAAAAAATTGTACCACCATGTGATTTCATTAAAATTAAAAATAAATTAAAATTTAAAGTAATAAATAAAAATTACTATAAAAAAAAAAAAAGAAATAAGAACCCAAAAAAAATTAAAAATTAAATTATAATTAATAAAAATCAAATACCACTGTAAAATAAACCATTATAAATTACATATACATAATTAAGTAATATGATCAGAATCAGATTTTTTTTTTGTATTATTTTATTAAAATTATTATCGTTTTTAAATTTAAAATATTATTAACAAAACTATATGATTATGATTATTATTATTATTATTATTATTGTAATTACAACATTAAACAAAAACCAGAAAAAATGATAACATATTTTAAAATAAAAAGAAAAACATTTTTCAGAAAAATTAATAAAAAAAATGTATGCGGTTTTATTTTGGCAATCAAATTATTTTGATTCTTTCGCAACATTTCGAAAATTTCCAACCAATCACTAAAATACCATAATCCATACATATAACTTTATTTTAATGATTCGAATCTATAATATTGTAAAATTCTAGTTGAAATACAAAATTCAATAAACATTAAATTTCGACATTTTGATAGAAATCAAAATTCGATTTGAAATTAAAAATTATTAGCTAAAACTTCGGTTTCACAAAAATTCAACATTTGAAAAATCTATTTCAAATTCAAGTATCGACTCGATAGAATGCTGCAACAATTTTAATTTCATCATTTTGTTTAATTTTGTAGACTATATAGACAAAATTTGTAAAAGCTACAATATCGTCTGTTTCTATTTGATAAGCATCTGAAATAATCGGCCAGCGACCGAAAATTGCAGCTATATAGGACGATGATGATTCGTGTTTTAATGGTGTTAGTTTCACATAGTATTTATAGAAATGTAATCTAATATAATCTAATATAATTATGACGGAGCGGCACGCAAACTCTTTACTACCCAAAGCTTAATACTGATAATTCGAATGCTCAAAAATGAGAAAAGTTTTCTAATGAAAAAAAATTTCTACCGTGGTACCTGTTGCACGGCATTCCCCAAGCAAAAATATTTCCAACAATAAACTCTACTTAAAAAAGCTATTCTGAAGAGTGCAAAATATTATTTTAAGTTTTCATAAACAGCTTTTAAAGCTCTCAATAACATGTAATACTTTTTGTCGGTGTAACAGTGCTTATTTCAATCAGGGATGGGCGTTTACGCGTCATTGACGTGTCGACAACCCGTAGATAACGTTAACAACGTAGACAACGTCGATAATGTAGACAATTCCTAGAGTGGGTTTGTCAATTAGTTCTAAACAAAAGGGTGACCAAATTTCTTTAAGAACAATTTCTTATAGGGGATAGTTTTATAGAATGAATGGAATTTAAAACTAATCGTGCTCAAATAAAATGAATCTACTTCAGCGTCATGTTTATCCATTACAAAATTAATAAATTGACCCAAAACAACGATATGTAGCGTTATATAGAGTGGCGCCCTCTTTATAACAATGAAACGGTATAGAACAGCTCGCAGAAAAATCGAAAAAAACAGCTCATAAAAAATCAGACAAAAAGGTTATAACTTTCATTGAAAATAATCCGGGGAGCCTTAACTATGACCTCGCCATAAAATTTAATACACCCCACTCCATGGTAAAACGAATTCGAGTTCAGGAAGGCTATAAGTCCTACCGAGTTATTAAAAAGCCAAATCGTTCAGATAACCAATACTTGTTCATGTATATAAAAACCAACAACTTTCCTATTATTGTGGCAGGATTGTACTGTCCACCAAGACACCCTATTAAAAACAAACAATACGCAGAGTTCTTTAATCGTCTGGGAAAAAGGTTCATAATAGGTGGTGACTTCAATACGCACAATACTCACTGGGGTTATAGATTAACTACAACTAAAGGAAAAGAAGTACAGATGCCCATTAAAGAAAATGGATGTGAATCTATTTCAACTGGAAAACCAACATATTGGCCAACTGAACCAGGAAAATCCCTAACATGATCAATTTTTTTATAACCAAACATATGTATGGACTCTGCTTATTTGACCATCGCCGTACACTATTTCATTGCGACCGTATACAAGAGATGGCTCTTATACTTACAGAAATTGAATGTAGATTTCAACAGAAGCTGTGTTGAACCAATTTTACAGAATAAATTAAATAAAAAAAGTAATGGCACTGAAAATTGAAAATTTTAGCAACAGGAATGTACTCTGCGCTTATTTGACCATCACATTTTTATTGCTGCTACATCCCCCTTTTATATTTGGCAATTAATTGGAAAAATTTGAAAATTTTAATAGAAGCTGAGTTGAACTAATTTGTAAGATGAAATTAAATTAATAAAACGTTAGCCCGACTGCCGCTTAAACTCACGTCCACTAATCAAACGCCCATTACTCTGCTTACTTGACCACTGCCGTACACTTTGATTACTGATAAAGCCATCTTTTATAAGCACCATTTGAATAGAGAAAAATAAAAAATTAACAGAATCTTAATTGAATTAATTTGTAATAAATTAAATTAAATTTTTTGTTAGTCTTAATCGAGACTTAAACTCAGCTATATCTATTTGTTATACTTTCCTGTTTGTATAGCGAAATTTTTTATTTGGACGTTATTCATGTACTGACTGAAACTTAAAACTTGTATGGTTAGTTTATAATTTTTAAGAACATAAGGAATAATAGCTTGTCAGATTTTTAACTTCTTCGAAATACACTGCTTGGAATGTCATCGCATTAAATGTTGCACCTGGCACTATGCAGTTCAGTTAAGTTTCAAACGATATTAATGTTGGACATTTTTGGTTCAACTCAGCTTCTGTTAAAAAATTTCCCAAGTTTCTCAATTCAATTGGAAAGTATAAAAGATTTGCATCACATTTACATACGGTGGTGGGCAAAGTAGTAGATTGACTTTCGATTCGCGGACCAAGGTTCAAGCCCCAATAGCGACGGTTATTTTAATTTAATTTCTTCTGTATTCAAATTGGTTCAACACACAGCTGTTAAACATTTTCATATTCTTCAAGTAGTGGCATGTTTACAAGATGGGTATATAGCGATGGTAAAATAAACGAAGAGTCCATTGCCATTTCTAAAATTTTCAATATTTTCTATTCAAATGACAGATATAAAAGTTTTGTATAGCACGAAATATATATGCGGCGGTGGTCCAGTAGGGAAAGACAGTGACTTTGGAGTTATGGATGTAAGTTCGATTCTCATTCGAGCCAAAAATTTTTTGATTTAATTTCTTCTGTCAAATTGGAAATAGTGAAAAAACATTATTCAAACCCAACTCAGCTTTTGTTCAAAACTTCAATATTCTCCAAGTATATAAAATCTGGGTATGGGTATGGATATAGGCGGTAATGAAATTGTACGGCGATTATTAAATAAGCAGAGTCCATTGCCGTTGCAAAAATTTTCAATTTTTTTATTGAAATGTGCAGCTATGTATAAACGATAGGAATATCACGATTTTTATGTAAGTCGGTGGCTAGGTGGTAAAAGAAGCTGTGAGATTAGGTGTTAATTGTGACTAGTTCAAGCCTCAATATATATTTTTAATTAAATTGCAAATTGGTAATTTTTAAATCAAAAATCTATTTTTTTTTAAATTTAATTAGAATGTGTCGCTCCCCCTAAACATTTATTTACTATTAATCGAGGTTCGAGAACTCTGCACAACATCCACGATTCAAAATCTTATGACACCGCTTTTAACCACCTCACCATTTCCATCATATAGATTTGACGCTATACTCATCCTTTATATTTATCAATTGAAGGAAGAAATTAAATAAATTAAATTAAAAATTATTTAATGCCATAGCGAGGCTAGAACTCAAGTTCACAATTCCAAATGCTACGACTCTGCTTACTGGACCACCTGCGTATATAAATTAGGTGCTATACAAATCTTTTATGTTTGCCAATTCAATAGAGATAATTGAAAATTTTAGCAATAGGAATGACAATTCATTACGGTCATATACAAGAGATACTTCTAGAAATTGAATGTAGATTTCAAGAGCAGCTGTGTTGAACCAATTTTACAATTGGTTAGAAATTACAGCAGAAATTAAATTAAAAAAGTATTGACGCTGACCAGTCTTGAACCCGAGTTCACGATTTCAAGAGCATTGTCTCTGCTTACTCGACCATTGGCGTATTAAAAATTGCTGCTGAAAAACGATAGAAATCTTTACATCGCAAAACTGATAGAAATCTTATATAACCTTCATTAAAAATAATCCGGGGAAATTTAACTATGACCATGCCATAAAATTTAACACACCCCACTCCATGGTAAAACGAATTCGAGCTCAGGAAAACTATGAGTGCTGTCGAGTTATTAAAAAGCTAAATTTTTGAGATAACCAACACTTGTTCGATAAAATATGTACCAGACTGATGACAAAATTTTCACAAAATTTAGTGGATGTGTTTTGATGGATGACCAATCGTACATAAAATTGGTTTTGAAACACTTCAAGTTAGATACATTGGCAAAAAAATGTATGATTTGGCCAGCAATTTGCAGTTGTGGAGCCAGGTTTGAGAATATAGAATGGTATTTGCCGAATGACACGAGTAATGTTGGCTTCCATAGCCTCAAATCTACCTGGTTTATTCACATATACTTTGGACTTCGCGTAGCCCCAAAGAAAAGTGTCTAGAGGTATCACACGATCTAAATAGACAATTTAACGATCCAAACCGTGAAATCAATTGCTCGCCAAAATGATTTTTCAATAAGTACATTGCTTCGTGCGCTATATGGGAAATACCGCCGACTTCTTGGAACCAGCTGCCTTCGAGGTCAGGCTCAATTTCATGCAGCAAATATTCCGTTATCATGGCGCAATAACGAGCACTATTCACATAGGTACGTCTCGGTCGTCTTCTTTTTTGAAGAAATATAGACGAATGATTTCACAGGTGCATAAACCACACCAAACCGTCTATATTTAGTCGCGTATCATTCAATACTGTAAACTGGGATTCAAACTTTTCGATGGTATTCTAAATAGTGGTCTCGACATGCCAATTATGTCAACCATAACTTGGTCTAAGTACACGAAACACATTCCTCACCAGAACGCTGATTTTCGTAATTAAGCTGAACAATTTGTAGACGCTATGCCGGGCTTAGTCTTTCCATGATGAAATGGCAAACAATACTGAATAAATAAAAACACGATGACAGTTTGAAACTATTCATGCGTCATTTGTCAAATAGAAACAAATGAAAAAATCACCTCTAGATGAACGCTTTTTCAAAATACTCCCGCGAACTGGCGCATTCGATTTCAAATCGCTAAAATATCGTAGGTTGTTGACATTATTTTAATTGTCGACGTTGACAAAAAATACTGCCAAGTAATCTACGTTATATTTTACGTGTCGACAACCGCGTAGATTACATGGTGTAATCTACCTAGCCCATCCCTGATTTTACTACCTTAAAGATAACCCAGGATTTTAACCAAGGTAAATTAAAATCTACCTTTCAGACTTTTTAAATAAAGTTTCACTAAAGTATTATGCTACTCTTTACTTTAAAGTTTAATTACATTTGTAAATCAAGTATTTTATTTTCCTACAAAGTTCAAAGCTTTGATAATATGACTTGAAAATTCATATTTCGAACTATAAGGCCCGTATATTTCAGCTAAGCTAAGCGAGAAAACATGTTTTACTACAATTATATAGTTTAGTTTAGCTCGCTAGCTCGACGTACCGCACATTTCGGCTAATCAATTAGTTCACACATACATTGATGTTCCTATATTTTTTATTTGTAATGCACATAGTAGGTTATGAATAAAATATAAAAAAATATTAATGAATGTGTGAGCGATATAGCAGAAAATTGCAAGGCGAAAACAACCACGAGCTATGTTAGTTTTCATAGTTCAAAACAAAAATGCATAGGCCGGATAGCTTAGCTCAAGTGTGCATCGATCTATTAAAACTCTTTATTTACAACCGCAAGCTATGTACAAAGCTCACATCGCTTAGCTTAGCTTAGCTGAAATGTACAACGGGCCTAAGCTCCGTCGTACATTTTGTTAATAATTTAATTTGTATACAAACTCACGATTATTATCATGGAAAATCACTAAAATATCTAAAAAAGCTTAATATTTTCAGACTATTTCAGATAGTCTGATATTCATTGATATTGCTCTTTTTTGGAAATCCAATACATATATCTATTTTACATTTCTCAAAAACTATTATTGTGTCAAAACCACACGAATTAAAGCTAGATACCATACCATACCACAGTGAAGTAAACAGTTTTTCCACTAAAACCGGAAGAGTAACTATGTAGATCGAATAAAAGCTCAATTTTAATTATAAAGTTTCAAAGTTCTGTTTTACTACGAAAATCAATAAACAAAAATTGAGAATACGATTTTCAGGTAAACTGCGAATAAACATACTCGTACAAAGGTGGAATAACTTCAACATCGGCCTTTCTCTCTAAGCTGATATACGAATTTTGATGATGATCTCGCATGGATGTAAGAATAAATGACCCCGTCTTATATCGAATTTACACAAATCTTGTGAGTTTTTATTAAAACAAAGAGTAAATCACATAAAAATAAAATGTATCGATCGTAAATAAATTCCCATCACTAAAATGAAAAATTTAAACGCGGATCAGTTCGAAGAGACTCTTTCACATTTAGGTATTTGGATTGTGCCGTATCGTGTAAATCAATAATCCTGCGTTGTAACACTCGTTTGTAGCGATCAATTGATTCACTGGAATGTATATAAGAAAATATAATAAGGATTAGAAATAGTTTATACACTATTTTAGACGCAATGCGTATACCCATCGTTAATTAGTTTCTCATAATCGTAATCATTGAACTGATCCTGGAATTTCTCTAAAAATTTCTTAAGCGATTTTGACTCGTTGGCCGCCGCATCATATCGCTGTTGTAATTCACTCAGCAATGACAAATAGTAACGCTTAATATCATCCAAACAACTATTGTAAGCCACAATCGATTCGTCACGAGTTGGTGGCCCATCTTTTGGGAATGATAGAATATACGGGGCCAAGAAATCGGCTGGTCTTGTTTTCATCATTTCTTTATAGGCCACTTCTTCCTCGTAACGAGCAAGATGAATTCGCCTCGGCGCCTCGTTACGTAACGGATCAAATACGGTATAAATCAATTTTGGAGCTTTCATTTGCATACGACGTAATTGCAGCAAATCGTGCATTTCTTTGACGCGGACAACAAACGCACGGACTGCCTTGTCTTCCATTTGTAGTTGTTTCAACAGTAAAATATATAGTTCCAAATCAGACGAAACTGGATCGAGCGGATTTGATACGTAACCACTTGTTAGAGATGGTTCATATTTTATTTCCATCCCATAGTCCGGTTTTGGCGGGCGGACAAATTGTCGTGTCGATGCGGTTATACAATCCGGACCATAATGGTATTTTAAAAAGATGTTACTTTCTTTTATATTAAATGTACGTTCGGCGATGTCATGTATCGCGGCTTTTGAAGGGTTACGATAATATTTTTCCACTATTTTCTAAAAAAAAACGAAACATGAATAGTTCATAATATTTTAAAAAGATGCCACCACTATAAACTAAAAATAGAAAATATACGGGAATTGTGTCTCTGCTAAATAAATATTTAGTACTAAAATATTAAGAGAAAAAGTACTCACAGTTAAAAATTTCACATCAAATGCATTGAATTCAGTTGGTTCGATACAAAATTCACGATAATAAAGTCTGAAATTTTCAAATTTGAATTAGCAAGCTATTCTAATACAATCTAAACACTTACAAATCTTCTCGTTTGTCGTAAAATTCTTTTATACTATCCATACTGATTTGAAACTTTTTTAGGCTATCAAATCTTGGCTGATAATAAAATTCCAGTTGTTTCCCTTTGGTTTCGTCGGTGTTATGACAATAATCTAGAAAATAATAAAATATTAGAACATAAATGTAGAAGTAATTAAAGATGAATGTACATTTTAACGTGTCAGGCCTCCCCTTCACAAAATACTCCTCAATCTGGCTGGTTTTAATATCAATATTGATCACTTCGAGTAAATCATTACGATTTTCATACCACTCCCAACGCCGATACGGATCTTTATAGTTCATCTTATCGTAGTAGGTCAAACGTCGCATTAATCCATCTTTCTGTCGATAGGGCGCAAACCGCTCATAAATCGCCTTCTTGTAATGTATAATCTTCTCGCCATTTGGATAACGCTCCTCGAAATCTGGTTGTCCAATATGTAATTGATCCACCCATGAAGTAGGCATATCCAAATGTTTCTCCTTAGCTAGTTCCTCGGCCTCTGTTAAACATTCCACATCTTCAGGTAAAGGTCGTTCAACACGAAATTTAGATGGTTCTGCCGTTAACAAATGTTCCCACTCCTCGGTATTCCAGATACTCCATTTAATTTCGCCAAAATCATAAACACACTCCTGTTTATTTAGATAATAATTCTCATGATCCCAAATGCTTTCGACGCCGAGATAGTACGGGTTTGTGATATTAAAAAAAAAACCAGTTGATGGTTCGATAAATCGAACACATGGTTCAATACATTTTTCCTCACCTTCTTCGGGCGTTTCAGCACGATCCGCAACTTTTGGTGGCATTTTAATTATCACCACCCAAGCATGAATACGTTGGCCGTGGTACGGATCGGGTGGTAATTTTTCAAGCTCCTCGAGACGTAACATCTCCTTTAGGAGTATTTTCTCCGCGTCCGTTTTTATTTTATCCAATCGCTTTTGTTCCTGATCCTTTAGAAATTTACTTTCAAATGATGGTGCATCACGAAGGACGTATTTTTTAGGTGGTTGAAACCCTTCGGTCACCTCAGTTATTGGATCAGTCTGAAACGATTTATGTGACTATATTATTACAGCTTATATATAATGTTTGAATGATTCAAATATTAAGAATTGTGAAATAATTCCCTTCAACTCTATTGTATGTATATGTATGTATATTGTATACATACGTAATTTATGCAACGACCCTAACGCCTTTAATATTTTAATTATGCGTGTATGATCATTTTATGAATTTTGGTTTTTGCATATAGGCCACCTGTTATACTATAAAAAGACAATTCATTGCATTACGTGTATATTTTGACACATGATGAATTGGTAATTTAATCCATCCGATCGACTCCATATACTATACACACAAATTTCATCCAACTGTTTTCTCAAATTGCACATTTAAACCGCGGTTAAGACATTTTACTAATTTTTTTTTACAATACATATAACAATTACCTGTTTCAATGTTGCCTCCGGGTCAATGGGACATTCAACTCGTCGTTGATCATTAAATGTTATTTCACGTGATGCATAGCCGGATACAACATATGCTGGAAAACCGGACCCAATTAATAGGCTGGCCAATAGCGTTGCCATTTCAAAACAATTCCCTTTGCGACGTTTTAGTAAACTCTCAGGTGATATTAATCGGCTGGGCTGAAAGAATATATAGAATAAACAAAAAAATTAAAGACGCGTACGAGTATTTGTTAAGAATTAATTAAATGGAAATTTATGCAGACGTGTCTGACATCAAAACTTTCAATCAAAAATCGATTTATTTTCTAAATATATATATAGCAAACAGACAATATACATTCATATATGTAGATAAACATATATAATCGACAGTAGAATGATTAGAATCAATCAATAATCCGTTACGATAAACAAAAATAAAAAGAAGAAAAGACATTTAATATTGAAATAAATAAGATGGTTCGATTGAATAGTGTTTTGATGTTTGCACGACGAGGCGATAATGGCGGTTTTAACATATTGTAACACGCATCTGAAATACCGACTGATAGATATATTTTTGTCTATGAATCTAATAACCAAAAGGTCAACAAAATATGATGAGAGATCAAAGTAAAACAGAGAATTGACAGTAAAACAGTTTTTCACTTGTGTTCTTTAGAACCTGATTAAAATTTCTATAAATAATTTTGAGTCAAAATTGTATTCAAATTTTATTGATCGAATCCTTTCCTATCGTACTAAAGTTGTAATTGGTACCAAAACTAGAATGCATAACTTCAGCCTACCTAATGCTCTATAAAGCAGTTTCTCACAGTTTGAAAGAAAATCCAGTTACGGAATGGCGTGCAATCGACTTCAATAAACATTTAATGAAAATGAAAATGTTATTAAAGAAGCATTTTTGAAAATTCACGAAGGTAGCTCAGCCTTTATAACACAATAATCTAAATAAGAATTTTAGTTAAACTTTCTTGTTATCTACGTAGCAAATACCTGAAAATATGCTATATAAGCGTAACCATTACCAGATATCATCGCACGCTGCGAGGATCTTCCCACATGTCAGTGTTTGCTCAGCTTTGACAAAACTCTTGGAAAGCTAGTTTTAAAATTTTGAAAATCGACGATAATGAAAAAATTATTTACGATTTTATGGAATTACAGAAGATTGGTGTAATTAATCATTATATACTTAGAAATCAGATTTAAACAGCCAAACTTAAATCTCCGGTCCTTTATTTTTTACAAATATAAAATGAATCCCATTTGAACTTCAGGTTGGAAATGATAGGAAGATGTGGCATTAACTAAGTAATTAATTAAGTCATGCATTTTGCAGTTTGGGCTAGAAGAAGAAATTTACGAATTGGTCCCCCAAAGCATATCACTTTTTCTTTCAAATCTATTTTTACTTTGGCCTACACGTCCTGGATCTATCTTAATTACGTAATAAATGCTCTTAATTGTAATTCACAAACTAATGTGAACCCAATCGAATGTTCGAGCTCACAGTTTGACACAGAGTTTGACACAGTTTAGTTACCGTAATAAAAGCCAATTATATGATATAAAATCGCAAAATACTAAATATACTTAAATTTGAATCCGGAAGCTATAGGTTATTATATGGAATTACATATGCTCTAACTTTTAAATTAAAACTCCCGAAATTACAATTAAACTTTAAAGTCTATCATCTACTGAGGACTTTAAAAAGAGTACGTATTTTATTTGAAATATTTTTACCAACCAGAAATTGGAAATACTTTTTAAACTAACTTTATAAACGTAATATACATTTTTAGTATACATTGATTTTATCGATTTATTATTTTCCGTTTGTCTACTTCATTACTTCACTCTGACCTACGAAATGGTTTACGAAACAGTTTTGGCCAAATTATTGATAGTAATATTCGGGAAAACTGCTTAAGCACCAACTAAGGAAAAGCCAATTGCACGGATACAGTAATATAAGCCATCTGTCCTGAAGATGTTGAACTTGGCCAATTTTATGGCGGATATCATTAATTAGTTTATCATTAATAACAAAGAGTTTCATTATCGTATACCACAACGTATATCTTATCACCCCTTCCCATCCGATGTTTCTCAAGTTCAACTACGTATGTATACAACAACAACAAAAATTCCCCAATATATATGGGTGAGGAAACTCGTAAAAAGATTACTCCAAATTTCCAAGAAATACACTACAAATACTTAAATCAAAAATTCCTTGTCTTTTGTCTTCATTTCATTTCCTCTTTTTTTTCCAATTCATTCATAATTTTTTATGTGTTTTCTTTTAACTTTCTTATGTACTTCTTATGTATGTATGTATGTATATATATACAGTCGTTGTTGTAAAAAATTTCATATACATTTTTTCTTCCCTATTTCATGCAAATTGTTTCTTTTTAGAGTAAAGAAATAAGAATAAGAAAGCATAAAAAAATTAGAAGTATGAGTGATAAAAAAAAAAGGAGAAAAGACGAAGAAAATCAAAAGAATTTTTTTTTTCGTCTTGTGCTGTGTGTATATAGTATATAAAAGGCAAACTCAATTTGTAATTCAGTTGGATAGGTCGCGGTAAAATAATAAAAAAATAATATAAATGTTTTTTTTATTTGTGTGAAGCAACTTCTTATTTTATTTTTATTAGATGAGATTTATGTTTTTGTAAGGAATTCGTTTATTCGTTTTTATTTTATTTTTTTATTTTTATTTTGGGTTGTCTGGTATCGATTGTCTATGGTGGTGATACCTCATGTTATGTGTATATACTACTGTTTTGGTTTATGGAGCGATGCAAGATTACTATCAAATGATTTAGTTGTTTCAACTGTCTGGCCTTAGAATACTTGCTTTTTGTTTGGTTTTTCACAAAGATTATCGAAAAAAATTCTGTATTACATGATTTATATTGTGATAATCCCGAGTCGAGCATTTCCTAGTTTTCTATAATAAAATTTTATTTTCTTATGACCTATCGAATGGACGTTTTTAAAAATTATTTTTTAAACTCATTTACCAAGAGTTGCGATGAACAGTTGATTAAAATTGTTTATCTACATAATCCGACCGATAAAATGTTGCCCACAGAGCTGTTAATTTAAAGAATTGCGAATATGTACGGGCCACAACTCATAACATTCAACCAATTTGTAATCCAATAAGTATTTTCAACCAAAAACCTTCCTTCTCAATTTTCGAATTTTCATTCAAAAACCAGTAAATTTATTATTTCAAAATATTGAAGATTTATTCAAAACCAGATCTAGGTCGCTATTTTCAAAATTCTTGTACATTTCAAATTCATTTCTTATCTAAAAACATATGTATATATAATGATCAAACTTCAAAATTTACAAATTCGAAAATGACTTCAACATCAACTTTAAATTTATGAAAAATGGATTATCTAAAATAATCGGTCGGATAATAAAAAATATAACTTTTAGTTTATATATTTAGAACAATTACGAATCTGAAATGTTAAAATAAAGAATTTTTCGAGTAGTAAATTTTAGAATTTAGATTCTAAAACTTAGAGGTTTAAATTTAAAATTACCCTTTTGAAATTAGAAATTTCCTGAAAATTTAACATTCTATTTTTTAAATTTAAAATTGTAAAATTTAATTTCTTGACGCATCATACAAATTTCAAAATATAAAATTTATACATAAGTTCTAAAATGCCGAGGATCCTATATTTTAACTGTCCAAATAAAAATTTCAAACTTTTGATTTTCAGAAACTAAATTCTATAATTTTGAGAAATGGTGGCCAAAGTTTAAATGTTTTTCTCAAAATATTCCATTTTTTATTTATGAATTTAAAAGTTATAGTATAAAACATATACAATGTCTGAACTTGTCGAAAGTTGGTGTTGGAATTTTGATTTAATAATTTAGACGGCTTGTGCACAACTAAATTGAATAAATTGTCTAAACAATTAGGTGTCAGATTTTAGTGCTTTCTACAGTTTATCTTCCCACTACTTTCCATTTTCGAATTATCATCACAATACAGTATTGATTTATACTATTTCTGTAAATGTTCTCCAAAAATTAAAATCAAAATGTTTTTGTTTTATATATATATATATATATATATATATATATATATATATATATATATATATATATATATATATATATATATATATATATATATATATATATATATATATATATATATATATATATATATATATATATATATATATATATATATATATATATGTATACAGGAATAAAGAGTACCGCACAAAACACCATCATCCATCGTATTCTTATACTCGATAAAAATAATTTATGATGGGGGATGGAGTTTTATAAATCGCTATATGTTTTTATTTGATTACAACTACAACAGTGAGTAAGATCTCTCTCTGCTGTTGGTTCTAAAAATAATGACGATGATGATAAAAATATATTATGGTTGCATTAAATGGAACGTGATGTCCAATCAAGTGCAATAAACTATTTACATACATACATACGTATACACAGACGACTTAGATCGATCAAAGAGTGGTGTAACGACTAATTAGTATATATCAAAAAGTCAAATGAAAAAATTAATCAAATATACAATCACCCTTTTTAAAGGGTGTTCAGATATATTGTGTCGTTATTTTTATTGGAAATTAATTTTTATTATTTTTTCCAAAACTAGCAATAATTCATTTTTTAGCTTTAAATGGGTTTCTGTATACGTATATATTTACAGTGTAACAAGCGCAAGCACTATAAATCATAAAGATGAATGAGAAACCCTTACGACAAAAATTATTTATGTAATATATATTAAGTGAGAGGCTCGAATTTTTGTTATAAGGAAAGTAAATGATTTATAGAGGATTATGAATTTATGATGAGCTTTTAGATTTTTTAATTGTTTGTATGTAAAAGAACTCGACAATTATGATTAAAATAGTCAGAAGGTTTTGAGATAATTTATTACACTTGCTCGGACTGTATTACACACACTGGACATAATCTATATAAATACATATGATCACCTTTAACCATATATATTCAATCTTTATGCTGTGTGGTTTTATGCTAAATTGTAGAAACTTGATTCCAAGTTTCTGATCATCATCTATTGTCAAGAGATTTTATAAGTACATTACATTATTTTATTACTTCTCTAATTTCAATAAGAATAAGAATCAACTTAAGTGTTGTTTCTTTAATTCATTTAGAGACGAAAAGCATTAAAAACATATAAATACATTTTTTATGTATATATGATAAAGGGGAATATATAACGTACATATATATTTTTTATATACGAGTATATGTATGTATATACGTATGTAGATGATTGTTGTATAAAAATCGCGTGCACGCGTCTGAAATACCAAATATAATAAAAAATTTAATAAAAAATAAAATCTTTTGTTATGTAAAAGAAAGGAAAGAAGAAAACAAAATAAAATTAAATCGCGATTCGCGATCCGCGGCCTTTATAACCTAAGGCTATTGTAAAATAAAATTTATTATATTTGAAATATAATAAAAAGAATTATTACGAAGGGCTTATTTTCTATGACGTTAACATGTACACAAAGTACATTATACAACATACATTATTATGAGACAGAGGAAAATCGTATGTTATGTACATATATATGTTGAAAAGACAAATAAGTATGACGACGATCGCGAAAACAAGAAACATAACAAAAGTTAGTTTTTTTTTGTGTATATATATGAAGAAGGGTTGAATGAATTGAAATTATAAAAATTGTTTTTAATAATATATTATGTATGTATATGTAAGTAATGTTACAACAACAAAACTTGGGAAGAATATAACTACAATTCATCATATTGTGGAGTTTTCCATTGTATTATGTAAATGTCGCGATTTTTGAATTTTCAACACGATGTAAATTAAGTAGTAGCGCGTGTAATATTTCGGTTTAGGCTTAAAGGACATAGAATTTTTTTCTGGTGGAAATTTTTAAATTCACCAATTTACATTTGACAGGCTATTTGCAGCTGGCTCATAAATTAATTGACTATAATACTTTAAGGCAATTAACTTCCGTTTTAATAGTGTTCCATATTTCGTATATATACTTAAAATTATAAATTTGTTAAGATCTTTGATATTATGTAAACGAGATCCTTATGAGGAGAGAGGGATACGATCAGTTACAATCAGTTGTAAGGTTAGAATACAATTTTTCAAATTAATAAACATATATGTATATTCAAACAAAACGCCGGTGTGTTCAATAAAACTGACTAAATCAGAAACTTATTTTGTTTTGAATCAAATAAAAGATGCTAAAGGAATGAAACAGTTCAACGAAATTTGGTTGCTTTGGATAGCACGTTAACAATCAACACAAATAGTCAACCTATAATCTAGAACCAGCTGGTTTACATGGCAACAATGTTTGTTCAATTGATCGATATATTTAAATCTATAAATATATTTTAAATCTATAAACGATTTAATTTTGCTGAGGTACAAACCAAAAACACATAAAGTCGACTAAAATTTAGTATTTAAATATATTTTGTTGATCAAACTTCAATCAACCCTGCCAAGCACTGACGTAGTAGAACAAACGAAAAATTATCTACCACTGATGCAAGACATATTTTGATATCCAGCACAAATTCTTCATTGTGATATTCAAATTTTCGAAGAAGTATAACTGGAAAATAGGCATAATATTACTGATTAAGAATTTTTTAAATAAAGGAGTTTAAGAGCAGGATACTTAAAATATTCAAAACGTATTCGACTACACTAAAACTAATAATTTGCCAAAAAGCAACCACATGGTGAAAATTTTCGATTTATAATTTCTTAACATAACAAATATAGGGGAGGCCAAGTGAAATAATTTCGCTGCGTTGAATAGTGCTACAAACAAAAATAGGATTACACGTTCTTACTTACCAATTTCCTTATAATTTTTTTTTATATTCTTAATTGAATAATAACAACAACAATATAAAATTGAAATAATAATCTTTGCAAAAAAATAATATAAAATAAAAAGGAATCAGGTATAAAAGGAAGTAATAATTATTATTGAAAAAGGTAAGGATTTTGATTCCTTTTCGACTAACTTGTGCTAAAATATAGAAAACAATAAATAATAGAAATATAGAGAACTATAGAAAAAAAAAATTCAATTCGATATGGAAAAAGTATAAGACGACGGGTTGAAAGTTCAAAATAATAACAATAAATTAGTTAAAGTAAAAAAAAATAAAATAAATCGGGAGATATGAGGAATTACATCTTTACAGAATAAGGCGACGGTAAGAAATTAGAAAAAGGGGTGATTTTAGTGTGTGTATTCCATATAGTCGTATGTATAGACGGAGAAATTTCATTTCACTCCGAGCCAATTGTGTATATAAGATGTATATGTATTGTATGGGAAATGATATATTTTTGTTTTGCGGAATGGAAAAATTAGGGCTTTGCGTAATGTAATTCGCGATTTTTTTTAATTTCACTTATTGGTATTATTGTAATATGATCTTATAAGTAAACGGTTTTCTGTGTAGATGCAAACCTGAGTAAATTATTAATGGATAAGAAATTTTGAGGACTTTCCCAAATATAAAGAATTGGATATCGTGGATTATTTACTACACATATGGACATGCGTCTATTCAATTTCGCAGCCTACAAATAGTTTTAATACCGTTCAAAACATGTTAATCTAAACCAAATCGAAAAAAAATATTTAGTGAAATTTATTTTGATAAAGGATTACTGTCCCAATTATTATTTTAGTTTATATGTATAAATATATTGCAATGCAGTTTCACCCTTAAATTATTTGGATAAGACATACACACATATATATGTACATGAAAGGCGCATATAAAAAAGAAAATAACCGTTTTTAGTTACTTCATTCCTCCTCTGTATATATTGTATAGTTTCTAATTTCATTTCTATTATCCGCGATCGATATGAATTTATTGGTTCTTTATACATTATATAGTTACGATATGAAAAATTACGGGAAACAACAAAAACATTTGAACATCTTTTTCCGCCATATACATAAGTATATAACAAACAAAAAAAAAATCGCTAATTATAAAGAATACACAGCATTAAAAAAAATGTATAATCGTCTCAATTTTCACCTCATCCGGTGTGCACATAAAATAAAACAATAAAGTTGAATTGCGGCACCAAAATAATAAAAATAAGAAATGCATGTACACTATAAGATGTGTTTTTTATATGAAATATAATTATTGATCCCTCTCGAATAAAATTGCACATATGCATTGGATCACATTATATATACGCAGTAGTTATATTTCCCACGACCGCGAGAATTATAAAGAAGCGCGAGATTTGTATATATGTATACCGTCTTAGTTTCGTTGCACGCAGACAGATAGACAGACAGGCAAGCAAAACAAATATAATGGTAATGGTGATACGGGATAGCAAATACATACATATGACATTCATGTACATGTATGTATACATATATGTGCGGAGTAAACATTTATGTATTCTAGGTGGTTATATATATAGAATAATAAATAATAATTAATCGATACGCATCGTTTATTTAATGTGAATTTTATTTATAATTTAATTTTCACAAGACACAACAATATAATATAAAATTGATGACGACGACGCGATGTATATATTCGCGTCTATGTCACACAATCAGAATAGACATATATGTACGTATATAAGTAATAGTATGGAATTGAAGAAAAACTTACAGTATCGATTGAAAATATTGTAATATGAATATGTTTAAATGATGAGCTCAAGCATTTAGGTTACAAAGTAAATTCAAATAAAAAGGCGAAGTTATATAGGGATCGCTTTTAATTTCAATTTTTAAGAAATTTGTGTGATACCATAGATACTCAACTTTAAAAAATTATTTTTTATTTTAAATTTATTAGAAAAAATTGGAAATTGGGTTGATTTGAAATTTCTATTCAAATTGAATATCCCAAATTAATTAATCCCGATTTTTTCTATAGGAATAAAACAATATTTCAGATAAATTAAAGTTTAACGATTAAAGATTACGATTTAAATACGGAAAAAACCTCCACCTGAAAATTTCAAAAACTGCAGTTATTTTAAAGTTATTAAAGTTGATAGCTTTTACCGGGAAAATTTGCGACTTTCATATTTGCAAGAAAAAAGATTACAGACCTGGCTTGATCTATAAGAATTTGAAATGTATAATTCATAAATATTTAACTCATGAGTATGGTAATTAGATTTCGATCACTCTCCCATTCAGTGTATAGCTAAATGAGAATTCCAATTGATGTTTAGATGAGTAATAATGCTCCTACAATCATAGAAAGCAACAAATTTGCATGAATTTGATAATTCTCTAAATCTTCCAACCGAATTCATTTTACAAAATTTCAAAATATTAAAATATGTTGCTTTTAAATAATAAATTTTCAAATAAACCTCTTTTATGGAAAAATCAATTTAACGATTTTGTTGTTAACTTCTACATTTTTCACACTGTCCCAAATCGGAATTCGACATCAATTTCCGATAGAAATTTAATTCTTATGTGAAATGACCAATTTTAAATTTTTGAAGCAATGATTATAGAATTGAAAAACTTAATTTTTAAAAATTCTAAATTTTTATTTGAATTTGGAAAGTTTTCTAAAATTTCTGATCATTTGTTTAGTCATAATTTTCAACATTTAAAAATAATAAATCTTTTTTCTTTTAATTTATTAAATTTCGATAAAAGTTAAATGTTAAACTTAAATTTTGAATAATTTTGATAATTCTGGGAACTCTACTAAAACAAAATTTTTGTTTATATCTCTTGTGAAACCACTTACAATTGAGAGTTCTAACTATCAATTAGAATTATTGAATTTTTAAAACTGCACTACTATGTATAGTTTTAAAAATCTACGAGCTTTAGAAAATTCGAAATCAATTGATGAAATTTAGAACTGAAATTTTAGAAATGGTTTAAAATTTTTGGAAATAATATTTGAGTTATCGAAAAGAAAATTTTTATTTATGTAAATATAAATCCATTGACATCAAATAAATATTAGTTTTAATAAATTATAGGAAATAGAAATTTAAAATAAA
Organism: Tipula unca; assembly: GCA_951394425.1. Lineage (NCBI taxonomy): Eukaryota > Metazoa > Arthropoda > Insecta > Diptera > Tipulidae > Tipula > Tipula unca. Next base: position 1,477,699 of record OX596381.1, on the reverse strand, counting down.
AAAATGAAATCCAAAACTTTTAGTTGACTTTGCCAAGAACTCACATAGTAAACCACACGAAAAATTGTCTAGCATTGATGCAAGACAATTTTTCGTGTGTTTTACTACGTACTAAAATATTTCGGATTTTCTAGCATACAAGCACGAAGAGACTAATTAATTAATTTAACAACCTCTTGCAGTACTGCTGCCATATTTGTTTCCCAAATCGCTCTAACATTCAACAATAGGAATTACTACAATGAATACAATAATTTTGAAATTGTGGTATCATGGGAAATTTTGATTTAATATATTCACAAAATTTAATTACTAATTAAAAACTACTCGAATATACATTGAGAACTATTCAGTGTTGCTAATAAAATTTACAAATAAATATTGAAAACGAAACAATTTCTAGAATTTCCGAACAAAGCATTAAATTTTTAACTTCAATTCCTATCTAGTTGCAACATTTGTTATCACTATAGTATTTACATATGTATGTACATAAATGTACTATGATGATATATCGATTGAGAGATTTAACTATAAAAATTTGTGTGATGAAAATATTAAATGGATTTGTTGCGTGGAAAAAATGATTTCCATCATGTATGTGGATGATTTAAGACAAAACAACGAAATTCTAAGCACATGTATGTATGTAGCCCATAAAAAAAATTGTTTTGTTTGTGCTGATGAATGGTTAATAATAATTATGGTTATAGCAATAATCATATATATGTGTACGGCCAGTGTATTGTGTTTTTGGTTTTTATAGGACATAATAAAACGTACAAAACATACTATACGACTATTTATAAGAACTAGATACATAAATATAAGCATATTTTAGATGTCGTATATGTATGTATAGCTATAATTTTTATTATGTTTTAGTTTTACAACCAAAAAAGATGCTAAAAAATCCTTTTATAATTTATTGCTGATGACAATTTTGTATCAAAACTAATTTAGTTTTAATTAGTTTTCTAGTTACGAAAAGTTTTACTAATTACCTCAATACATCAATACACACTATTTTGACAATATGCCAGAAACACGCTTATAATAGTAGATACTAAAGAAGAGCAAAAATTTGCATTTAAACTGGTACCACTTAAAGGGCCACTTATAAAAGTTTTGTGTCTTTATAGACATTTACGTTGTCTATCTAGTAACCCAAACTTTCGTTTACTATTTATACATATATGTATATTAAAATATTAGAAAGAAATTATTTAGCAAATCCTTTCTCATCATTAAACATAGTTTTTTGATTGTCATTGTTTAAAATTGGAATTTATAAACATTTTCACCCTTTACACGTCTACAAGTAATTAATAAAGATTTACAAAATATAAAATCAGCTATAGTTTTTTTACTTAGATTGGCAGACCAGTTAAAAATTTAAAAAAAAGGACGTTCAATAACACGAGAACGGGGTATTTCGTTACCAGTTATTTACCTATACGTATGTATGTACAAAGTTTCATTTAGTTTTGAACAATTGAAAAATATTCTAACATCTTGAACGGTGGGAATATAGGATTATAGATATTTTTGTTTGCCCCGTTCCCTAATCCAAATTTTTTTTTGTATTTAAATACTCACTATATATATATATACTATTTATGTATATAAAAAACGAAAGAGAACTTTTTTTTATTGAAAATAAGACAAATTAATGCGTTTCTGCATCGTCACTTTATTTACTGATGATATCAAATCTAATGTGAATTGTTTACGTATATATAAACCCGAGGACCTTAATTCCGCGGTGTCATTAAAATATTATTGTACATAAGGGCAATATAAATTGTATTTGTATTAATGGTTTAGGTACATAAAGTTTATTATAGATGTTATATGCCTTAAGGTAAATAAAGATTTAAACCGAAGATAAGCGATCTTGATATTCTCAACAAGAGATTAGTAAAAATCAAATTTACATTATACCGTTAAAATTCAGCGAATTTAGGCACAATTTTTAATTCGATGAACTATAAATCAGTAGTCCTTTATAAAATATAATATTCTGAATTCAGTTTAAAGATTACTAATCTTAACACGATATCTAAGTGATATCTGTGCGACAAATTTTCTAGATTCTATGTTTGAAACCATAGAGACTTGCAAATTGTTTCATTAACTTTATGATGTTTGCATTTTCCTTTTGTTTTTAGGGGTGTAAAGCACATTAATATCTGTTGAAAGAAATTTAATTCTCTCTGTGTAATGTTGTGATGCTTGTTGAATCAACTGGTGTCTATTTTATTTAATTTGCATAAAAATAAACAACAACGAAAACAAAATTGTTGGGAAAAAAATGGAAAGCATCATGCCTTTCATTGTAGTATTTTTTTATATTTTCACTTTTGGTTTACTGTATAAATAAAAAAAGCTTTACAATTTTTTTTTGTAGATTTTATGTGCACGAGAAATACAAAAAATAAAAAAGTTGCGTTTTTGTTGAAAAACAGATTTTCCACATTTTTTTTGTGTATTAATTTTTTGTGTAAAATGAAAATTAAAACACAAAAAACAAAATTGTTTAAAAGGGATCTGTTTATGGTTTTTTATGTGTAAGTGTGCAATGATGTAATTAAATTATTAGGTTAGTTGAATGAGGATAATATGGCACGGATAAAAAACAAAATAATCGTATGGAAATTTGAAACGTTAAAAGTTAATTGTTTTCACACCAAATACATGTGTATAGCTCACGTTTACGGTTATGATTGATTTGTCTTTGGCGAAAATTATTAAAAATTGTTCATAATATTATCAATATCGGAAGAACTATATATTGGAAAGTGATCGGAAGCAAAATGAATAATCAACCGCCTTATAACCCTTTTTGCAGTCAATCAAATTTACTTTTTATTATTATGGTAATTGAATTTAAATTGAACGAGATTGAGATTTGATTTCAATTTCGTTTTATGTCGTCGTATGATTGACTCAAGATTATAAAAAAAATGGAATTAGCTTATTGAGTATATACGTACATATATATATATATATATATATATATATATATATATATATATATATATATATATATACATGTATATATAGAAAAATATCGATTACATGATTTAAATTAGTAATCGTTAGCCGATGTATAGGAAATCTATACATAAACAGTAAAGTTTCTCATACATTTTTTACGCAATTATATCCATATATAAACATAAATGATTAATCAAATCAAACTGAAACTAATAAATGATCTGAACATTAATTTGACGGCGTCAAAAATTTTAAATAAACAAAAACAACAAATTACACAATCCATTTGCATATAATAACAAACCTCAAGCCATCTCATATGGATTCACCTTTTTTTCCAGATCTTATAATTATCATACTCGAAAGGCGCATATTACCTACCTACCTTAAATAAAAAAAAAATTTAAATCTTTTAATTTTTCATAATTGCACGCTTAACAACGGTATACGACAAAAAAAAATCGTGAAGAACAAACAACGAAAGGCAGCGGCAATGACAAAAATTTAATAAATTACATTTTCCTCGTCATTTAAGGTAAAATACCAAATATTATAAGCGACGGATACTAATATGTAAGGATATTGCAACTTCTTTTTAGAGACGAGAATCATATACAAAAAAAATATCCTTTTTTTGTATTTCTGTAATTCAATGTAGGCATAATATTCCATTGGCGTAATATAAAGGTTAAAATCATGTAAGAAATCATAAATCACTTTGTTTCGGTCATATATCATGCAAGAGTAGACATAACAACGAAACACAAAGAGACGATGGAATACAAAAAAAAAAAAACAAACTCATCACAATATGCCTTGTACTTTTTGTAACTGAAAAATACACACCGCGTAATTTAGAATAACCTTACCCTCTAATATTCTAAAACGTATTTTATTATAATAAATTAAAGGCCATTTTTCACAACATACATATATGTATGGAGGTATACATCTCCAAAATTCAACTTTCAGGGAATTGGTGAAATTTTGTACTTTCGATAATATGATCTTATGTATACCACCACATAGTAATTTAATACTGTATAAATATAACATAAACCAACTCACTGCGATAATCTGTAAACTGTAACACATAAGCGACCAACATCTGTCGCAAATCCTCTACAAACTATATTATGTGGATGTGCATCAGTTTAATTAATCGAGTGCGAATTTTTAATTTAAAATATAAAAACCAATGGTCAGTATCATTAAATCAATGGTCAAAAATTGTTAAAATTTACAATCAATATGTATGTAGAAAACCGATTCTGTAAAATCATCCCCTAAACTTAATAAAATCCGTGTGAAATTAAAACGTATATATGCACGATTCATGGGACCCTTTCATTTTTGATTCGCTTTACGCACCCAGTGAAAACCAATTTTCATAATTTCACAAAATTAAATTGAATCAAAAAAAAAAAAAAACAGGGTGGACGACGACACCGTTTAAATGTTATATTGTCAAAATCGAATCATGGGGATTTTTAACAATTTTGGTATAACTGTAAGAAGACATTGATTGGTAATAAATTGAAGGATTAAAAATATAAAAGTTGTACTGTGACTGAGTGAATGCTATATATGTGTATAGCAGCACCCTATTTTTGTTTCGGTCTCTTATCTTTTGCGATAAAAATGTAACTAAAACCGTCACATATATACATTTATATATATATTGAATAGCCGTAGGGACACATGCAGTGTGCAAAATGACCACCGGATCTTCTAATTGCATTTGGACGTCTTTGTTTATTTTATATAATGATGTTTCTTATATATTTTGTGTGCCATATACTTATCATATTCTTCGCCTTTTTTCTAATTTCTGTTATATTATACATTAGCGCTTCTATTTTTTCTGCTTGAGGTTGATGTTGGTGGTAGTGGCATATAAGCAACATGGTTCTTGTTGCGAGTATTTTTATATATGTACGTGTAATTTAATGAAATAGGTATGTATACATTGATACGTAAAGTAAAGACACACATTAAAAATAAGCGGCAATATATTGTTACGAGTGTATAAGCTTAATCACGATTTGAATAACATATTTCTACAACTTTTACTAAAACACTAAGCTTTTTATTACCATATATGTATATAAAACTCAAGAGCAATATAATTTATAATCGGAATTTGTGCACAATAATTTTTAAAAAACTGACTAATTTTGAAACCATGTTCCATAGAGAATGGTGCAATAATTTATAGTTAAGATTAGTTAGTTTAGCTAATCATTAAAATAGCCAAATTCAACCATGTGGGATTTTACATGAGGCGGCTACTGCAGTATTTAATTAGTTGGCAATTATATTCTGTGCAAAGCAGCGGTAGTATATTGCGGTACAACGCATAAGAAACTTTACTTATCCTTTAATTAAATTTAAAATGATTCAGACAAAATTAAATAGAGCTTTCAGGGATCCCTAGGTCGTGATTTGCGATTTTTGGCATAAGTATATAGAATAAATCCAGACCAGAATAAGTCATCAAATTCGTATGTATTATTCTATATTCAATATTAATTACTCGATTCATGTTACTTATTTACTACAAATCTTAGATTATATTTACATCAGAACATGGAATAATTATTTGGCAAGTCTATAGCAAGAAAAATTGTCGTCGAAATGACAACTTATAGATTTAATTACAGTTCCATTGTATATGCTTCTGTAAGATTTGGCCTAAAATTTGATTTTTGGTAGATTACCGACAAACAGCATACAATATTTTCAGCAAAAGCATCTCCGAAATAGTTGAATAAAATATGTTGCTTGTCGAAAACGTTAAATAAAATTGGACGTTTCGACTATGACGTCAGTAAAATAATTTACCTTCACCAGCAGTGTCTCAATATTCGCGGTACGGGTGGTATAGTAGAATTCCTTGATCACCACTTTGCACTATAGGAAATCGCAGTTAAACTGGTAATTATAATATTTTAAAATATTACGAGACAAATCGACACATTAGTACTGCCTCATTTCAACATTTAAATTAAACGGTGATATTGTGAATTTTTGGGTTAAATTAGTAAACGTTAGTTTTATTTTAGTAGCGAACTGTCAAAGTGACAATAAATTGTTCAATTTGGGATAGCCGATTACCGTTTCCTATAAATCAATGAACGTGTACAAGTTACTAGGACCACTCTCCCTACCTATCAATTAATTTCACATTTGTTCTTGTGAATTTTAAACCATAAAAACGAATAAATCAACTTCATTTAAATAAAGAAATAATAACTACTTATGAGAGCTGCTCCCTTCAATTTTTAAGATGAGAGTTAAAATCACTCTTCTTGATTTAATGTAACCCCGTGCAATGTCCGTTTCATTCATTGGACTACGAAGATAATTTGCTGTTTGTTATAGTTATTTTAACGTTTTTATATATATATATATTTAAAATAAACATAACTATTTCTATATGTATAAATTAATATGTATTTTTGGATATTCTAAATTTGAACCAAAATCAGAATAAATAAAACTGTCATTTTACATATATATATAGCTATTTGTTTAAAAACGGCTGATATCATCTCTTGTCGTGAACTAAAATGTAATCAATATAAAATGTCGATTGACGATTATCATTGATAATACCAAATTTGGTCGTCGATGTGATATCCATAAACGACAGCGACAATCATAATTGGAATCAGCAATATAATTGCTTTGAATGCTACTCGTATGTTAATGTTAAATTTGTTAATTGTTCCGATAAGAATATGAACGTTAAATTTCATCTGATGCAGTAAATTTTAGAATCGCTTTTGTATTATAAAAAATTTCGTATATACAGTGCAAAATACTGTATAGTTTAGAATTTGGTGTATTTAAAGTTTTAAATCAAATGTGCCTTTTAAAATCATCGCCTCTATATTCCATAATGGTTGATGGCGAACATAACTGTACAAAGCTTGTTGTTCTGATCCCAGACGAATTTCTAAATTTTTCATAAATTCTGAATTTAAAATTTTTCTCGAATTTTATTTTAAAGAATAAAAATGTCAATCAAAAAATAAAGTTTTCTGGCCAAACCGCTTAGAAATCATTTTCATTGTGAAAAAGTTAGCCCTTTCACCCTCTCTCGGTTATGTTTATCATTAAAAACAGAGATATCTGAAGTTATCAAATTTCGGGTAAATCCCAAATTTTTAAACAAAATTTTATGGTCATGACGAAAGTTTGCAGAAAACTGAAAATAATTTATTTGAATTCAAATCATTCGTGATAATAATTCTGCGATATTTTAGACTTTTAAATCGCCGCAAGTTATTAATTGTGATTAAATAAAAATTGTTTTTTTTATTGAAAAATGGGCCTATGAATAATTTTCCATTTATATAGATAAACAGCCAAGCCGAATTGTTGAATCTAATACCTTCAGGATTTCTACCATCATAATTTTTACGAAAATCTATTCAATATATTGTGATGCTGAGTCTAAATCAAATATTAAAAATTCACAGGTGATTTTACATAAAACTATGTACTAACCAATATAAGAGTGATGATAATAATAAATCTCCAGGGATTATTTTAACCGCATAAAATTGATTTAAGTATAAAACACTATAATTATGGAATTAAATCATATTACTCATATAGTTCCTTACATCAACGAAGGGTTACATTATTTCATCTCAGTATATCTATATGTACACTAAAAAAGAGGTAAGTAAATTTCTTCATCGATTTTTTGATTATATAATCGCTTAAGTTGTATATTATAGACGTCGTTGTAATTCCCTTGGTTTGATAAATTTGTATCCCTTTGACAAAAATATTTTTATTTATTGTACGTATATGTACATATATAATTATACCATTCGATTCGAGAAATCGCAATTGAAATTACCTAACCGACCATGAGAAATCAATAGAAATATGTTTCATTTTTGGTATATGTCAAGATGACATGTATATATTATGTATGGTAGGGTCTCTAACAATCATCTTTTAGATGCGATAGAGCTTATTATTCTATAGACTCAGTTTATATATGTATATAATATACAAACAATATGAAGAAAGAGGTGAGGATGATGTTATTCTTTAATCAATCTAATTTAAGCTATATGTGTATGTGTATGCATACGAGTATATATAAGAAAATACAAAAAATAAATTAAAATTTATTCTCACGCATCACAAAGTTTTTTGAAAATATATAAAAAAAATTCTTTCTCCGAACACAAAAATGAACGAGAATATAATATATTATATAATGTACATATATGTAAAATTCATGTACATATATACTACATACACCATATATGTACATACTCCAGTCCATTTTAGATTCTTAACCATCAAATGTAACCAACCATCTTTTACCATACGTCTAACAAATTATAGTTTTACCTCTAAATGAAGAAGAATAAGTAAAACGATATATACGTATATAAATATATATATATATATATATATATATATATATATATATATATATACATATATTTATACATACATGATGGTCAGCCATTTTAGTTTGCTTTTCCTGAGAATATATAGTCTGTCCGATAAATTTTCCGTTTGCATAAATTAAGAAATATTTTTTTAAAATTATTTTCAACCATTCCTTAAACGCTGAACACAAAACGTGAACCAAAAACAATATTTCGTTCATGTCAATTGAATAAATCGTTTATTCTTGGTGCAGTGGTCAATTTTCTTTATGGATGAACTATAAAGAAATCTATATAGAATTTGTATATGTAGAATGTATATATACAAATTTTCTAGTTTTTATTTCTATATAGTTTTTCCCTCTTTTCGTTTTCTTTATATCGTGTGGATATGTGTATACCCATATATCATATGGAGAGAAAATAGAAAATTTTACTTTATTAGTTTTTCCTTGAAGCAATTGTTTTTATTTTATTATACAAATATATATGCAAAATATATGTATATATGTATAAATTTATGTATTATGTACAGTTTTCCTCAGTATACATGTGCAGTGCAGAGAAAGCTTTCTGCTGTACCAAAAAATAAACGAAAGAAAATTAATGTAGATACACATTTATATTGATTATGTATGCTACATAATATGTATATAGAGCTGCTGCACTACAAAGTGAAAATTCAAAGACTTTGACCATTAGAATGAAAATCTGACTAAATAAAATTAAATTTATTGTAAATAAAAAGGATTCACGATTACAAAACTATTATGTCTTTCTAGCTGTTAAAATTTATATTTAAAAAATAAAATTAAAATATGTATACAGTATGTATATAGAAATTAATTAACCAAATAAATGTTATAAGAAACAAACTAAAAAATGGAAATTTTTTATACAGTTAAAAGTTCATGTGGAAAATATTTTATAATACAATTTAAAAAAAAAATGAAAGAAAATGGGAAACTTCATTTAGGTTTAATAATTGTTTGACCACTTCACTAGGTAAGCAAAAGAATATAAAAAAAAGTTTTGTTTTGATAGTTCGTCTTTTATTTTTCCCATACAGGATATTACGGTAAAAGCGGAATTGTTCAAAATTTAATGATATATAAGTAAAATTGGTAATCAGACAAATTAAAATTGACCAACATTTATTTTTCTACTGTTTATTAACAAAGCTTCAGTAGATAGACATCACATAGTTATTTGAAATGCTACAAGAAAAATAAGACTGTTAAAGCATTAGCTAAAGCTCTAGCAGATTCAACACTAACTTGTTTGTGAGAACAAATATTATTTTAATTATTTCTGTAGGATTTTACCTCGTACGGAAGAAGGTTATGTTTAACTGTAAAGATCCGAACTCGTTATTCTATAATTATTGATTTTAATATGCCAAAATGACTTTATTATCAATTTTATGAATTAACTCATTTTTTATGTTTTAACTAATTTGTATATTCAGTAAAAAGCTCCCGACAAAGAATAATTTTATTAGACCAACTGCCTGGAAAAGGTAACATTCTCATTATAGGTATAGCTATACAAATAAAGTACATGAATCTGAAATTCGATGAATTGTGGTGGTCTAAAAAAACAAAAACAAATTAAAGTTGGGCGGGTTACTCCAGGACTCAATGCCATTAATGGGCCCACGGTGCAATACTCGGACAAACACATATATACTTACACATTAAAAACACCCAACCGTGATTTTTTGGTCACCACCGGGAATCGAACTCGAGACCCTCGATTAACAAAGCAAGGACGATACTTACTGTGCCAACGAGGGCGGCAAAATTGTGGTCTAAATCTCGACTAACCTTCAAAGCTTTTAATAAAATAAGATATTTCACTTCGTTCAGACATATCCAAAATATTAAAATTTTAACTTATCCTAAAACTTTGGCAAGATTTTAATGTTTGTATAAAATTCTAGAATTTTAAAATCTTAACAACGTTTCGAGTTTCATAAGGTCGACAGAAATTTCATCAATTTCACAAATTTGAATAAACATCAGAAATTTTAGGAAATTCAATAAATGGTACACAAACGTACAATGTGGGGAGGGGTTTAATTTTGCAAATATGTCCAAATTATTAAAATCTTAAAAATTAATTAGGTATCTATCGTGGAACTAAATTATTTAAAATTTATTTTATTTATTATTTTACTATAAACTTGAATAGGAATTTCGTTTGAACTTCTTACAGTATAGCTAGTTAGTATAGTTTGCCAAAACTTAAATTTATTACATTGAAAATCGGTGCGTGGATTTAGAATATCTTAAAATACTGTAAGAAATTGTATCAGCAGGCTCTACTCAAAATTGAAATCAAAATGGCCAATCACATATAGAGGTATATTGATTACTTTAACAATAAGTATAAAATATCATCTGTGTGGGAAAAATAAAAAAATTATCTATAATAGTTTGTTAGTTTAGTGAAAATTAGGTAGGCGGTTACCTTTTATGATAAAAATGAAATTAAAGAAAAATCATTTTAGTGGAATTATTATTTAGTTTTTAGTTTCGAAATAGGTACATACGAAAGTATATATAGTTGTATATACATATATATATAAATACTACATAAATGACCATAGGGCTTTTTTAGAAAACCAACCGAGAAAAACTAACTCACATATAAATAAATATAAATATATATATATATATATATATATATATATATATATATATATATATATATATATATATATATATATATATATATATATATGTATATATAAATTTTAGGTTTTCATCACGCAGCCATAAATATACACATAGTAAGTCGAACTTGTTTAATTAAATGTAAATTTATTTAGAATACATATGTACATAGTTTTATTAGTTTTCATGGTACATATATATATATATATATATATATATATATATATATATATATATATATATATTTGTAAATTCTGTAACGGTTACATGAATAATATATGTAATTGTTCAACAAATTTCCCGCAATTTTTTTTTTCCCTTCAATAGTGTTTCGGCGTGGTGATAACTTAATTTAGAGTATAATATATAAACTATATATGTATATATACATTTATCTATATATATATATAATATCTCTATAAATTAAAATCTAATTTAACAAATTGTTACGCACACAATACATTCATTCTTATGCTAAATTGGTGCATATAAATTGCACAAAGAAATGTTCATAATTTTCATAAATTTAAATTGAAAATGTTTTTGTCAATAAAGGTAGGCATGTACGAATCTCAAAATAAATAAAAATGCATAAAAATATGTCTAGATGTATCACAATTACTGTTTCCAGTCTAAATCTAACAAAACCATAACGGATTTCTTTTATTCGTGTTATTATTTAAATCTTGTAAACTACACCGTCTTAAATACAATCAAATTATAAAAAAAATGGTTAAATTGTTACATTGATTTGATCGATTTGCATTTGAAACGATAAATGGTACAACTGTTCAACCGTAAAATATGAACTATATCGTTATTTTATTACTACTTTGTAAAAAAGAATAATAGTTTATCGAAAACCATGTATGTATAGGTAGATCTGATTTCAATGAATAATTTTTTTTTTGTAAGGGTGATTCTATAAAAAATAGTGATACTGCGTTCTGTACCATATAGTTGCATAATATTATATGGATTGTAAATTTTCGAGAGGATCCTAATTTCGATCGCACAAGTAGTATTGATTATTTTGAATAGCAACTTAAGAATGATTAATTGTTGGTTGATTGGTTTTTCTTATTCAAGTGGAAATTTGAAATATATAGTTTTATACGCTCTATTTGGATTTTAAGTAAAAATAAATGGTTAGTTCAAGTTTCAATCGTGTACATGTGAAATTACATCAAAATTATAGTGTCTAACACGGTATAAACATAACTTATAAGCAGTTTTTAAATTTAAATAAATTTTATTGTTACGTAAAACCAAATTGATATTCTCAAATACTCAAAATTATTAAAACTATATAGATAATAGGAATACTACCTTTATTTTCCAAAAAAATTTCCAAATTCGAATTGTAATTTCAAAATATTCAACATTTTCCAATTGCGAATTGTATATCTGCGAATTTCGAAAAATTCGATACCTACTTACCAAAATATATAAATACATTTTCTCTAATTTTGATAACTCCATTAAAAACTAATTAGAAATCAAAATTATAAAATTCGCTTCTAAAATCATAAAATTTGTTAAACTCAGAAAAAAATAAGTTCTATATTTTTCAAAGTCTACGATGTATTAAGATTTATTGAAATTGTATACATCAAAACTTTCGAAATTTGAAATAATTCAGAAGTTTCTAGGAATTTTGATGATCGGGAACAAGTTCCTGCAATTAATTTGAGTATTTTACCCAGATATATTAAAAGAAATAAACTTAATTTTTTCAAGCTGATATCGTTCCCAGTTTCCCACTACAATTTTGAAAAATCCTCTTCTCCATAGATGACCGGTACATACTCTCCTGTAAATATGGTTATTACCACAAGAAAATATGATGAATTGAAATTACCCATGTATACATATCGAAATTTCTTCTTATCGCTCTTGTCATGGATCATTTTTAATTTAGTTAAGTTTTTGACCCTAATATGAAATCTTCATAAAATTTATGATATCGAGCATGAATTTTTCATATGTTTTGGTTGCAAATTATAATATATTTGGGACGTGCTGTTAATCAAATATTAATAAATTAAAACAGCAAATTTGACGTTCTATAGTGGTTTAGAAAAAACTTTTTATATATTTTAATTTTACGAATATACTTTTGCTTAATAAGTTTTGAGAATACATATCTTAAACGAGTTCTGATATTTAATAGGTTTTGTGAATAATGTTGTGTGTTAGTTTTTTTATTTTTAAAATTTTGATTTTAATTTTTAATTTCAATATTTTTTTATTTTGGATTATTTAAATCTCTTCTACATTTGGGAAACAAATAGCAACAATCAAATTCCACAAAGGCCGTAGTATAGAGCCTACTTGAAAGACCAGTCGAGTACAGTGTGGATTCGATGCTCGTTTTATTTAATAATTATGAATGTCGTGACGAATTGAATGCCCCTTTGAGTATGGATTAAGGATAGAGAATGATTCGTAGGAATAATTTGTATACATCACACTATGAATAAGCATATATTATGAACGCAATAGTTTATAAATATGTAAATAAATGAATATAATTGTTTGGTATACACATATAACTTATATGCCTAACCAAAGTTTATTAATTAATTCAATAGTTCAGTCTAAATGTGATCAAAACTAGAACATTTAACAAAAACCAGAAGTATTTTTAATAGACAGCAGTATGAATTGATTTTTTGAAAATAAGATGAATTTTAATAGTATGTATTGGATTTGGAAATGATGAGTAAGACGAAGCAATTCCATATTTATTTTTCACACCGTAAACTTGACATGATTAAAACAGATTAAAATTTGTTTAAATTAAAATTTCGAACTCAATTTTTATTTAGTTTTGGTTTATTTTCTTAAAAAAATAATTATGGGGTACCGAACTAGAAATACCTAAATTAAAAAAATGTCAAGATCAAGGCCAAATTGGAAGATAAATTAAAAAATAAAACATGAATTAAAAAAGCTGATTTAATTTAAAAAAATTAAAATTATTAACAATAATATTTTTGTATGAACTGGGACTTCTTTTTATTCATTTTTTTTGATTTAAAAATGACTTTTACAAAAACAAATGAAATATAAAAACACAGAAATTAAGTCAAAAACAAACATTTTTTTTATTTAGTTATTTCTAGTTTGGTACCCCATAATTATTTTTTTTGGCTCTGGCCTGTAGCCGTTAAAAGTAAATCTCTTAATTCTCAAGTCATATTTATCATATTTATAATCATTTACTTAACTAAATAATAATAAAATAAAAGAAAAATTGAGTATGAATTGTCCTGATAATTCCAGTCAAATAAAAATTTGCTAACAAATTAACTGAGTCTATAATTTTTCGTTCCAATTCATAATTTGATTCAAAATTTAATAATTTATCCAAGATCTAAATATGTAGTTTCACAATTTAAATTTCCAATAACGATATATCTGCCAAATTCAAAACTATTCAATTTAGAAATATACGATGTTCTATAGATATCTAAAATTCGTTGAAGAATAATCAAACCTTGGTGTTTCATGAAATGTTGAATGGTAAGCACATTTTACGACACTACACCATTGAATTCCAATGGCCGAAACATATAGAGCTGAAGTGTTAAAAACTTTATTAGTTTTGAAATTATATTTAATCAAGTTTTATTTTCTTTGAGTTTGGAAAAATTGTACAAATTAGAAAAATTTTGGCAAATAATGTGCGTATTGTACAGTTTTAAGCTCAGAAACTGTGTTAAGTTATGAATTAATTTTGAACATAAAATGTTGGATATTGTCCAATATTGCAATAAATAAAAATAAAATATGTAAATAAGATGTCCAGTAACCAGTTGTGTTGTTGACCTGTCAAATTCAATAAAATCGATCAGATTTTTCTTCAGTAACATGACGAAATTCGTCAGCTCATAATGTAATTTCGAAACATGCGTTTGCTATGTTGGTTTACAGTTTACGATCCAAATGTTTCGTTCAAATACAGAAATCTTACAATTTATCTAAACCATAAAAAAAAAAAATTAAAAATATTTTCTAATTTCTAAAACGAAGCAAAATCCATCTCTCTCAATAATAATAATAATAATAATAAAAATAGTAAAAACTAAAACCATAAAATAATTTTCCATTTTCTGTGTTTCCGAAAATAAAACAAAAATTCAAGTCCAATTTAGATTTAAGGGTTTTTGGATTTGTTGTTCTTGTAAAACTTATTGTAGTTGTTTTTCGGAAAAATCGTATTATATAGTATATACATTACTTTCAATTTGGTAGGCCAGGATTGGAAGATATACACATACGTATATATACATATATATATATATATATATATATATATGTATATATATATATATATATATATATATATATATATATATATATATATATATATATATATATATATATATATATATATTTTTATATGTGTGTTGGGCTGAAGAAAAGATATGGTGTAATATATAATTTTCTTTCGATAAAAATGAAAATCGCCTAACACATTATAGAAAATGTAAAAATCTATATCTTTTGAATTCGACTTCAAAATTTCCACTTCAATCAATTCTTTTATATTATTATGGAAAAAGGGAATATTATGTATGGGATAATTTTTGTTGTTTTCCTTCCATTCCGTCCTAAGTATGTACATCTGAAAATTTCACGTATATATGTATACAATATAAATTTTACAGTGGTGTAGTGAAGGTTCGCGATTTTATTCTATATTATATACCGCACATTAAGAATAAATTATATAAAATCGCATTACTTTACCGAAACCATAACATCATTAAAATGAAACTAATTTCTAATTCTAATCCAGTTAAAAGTTGTTGACCCTAAAAATTGAGAGACGGAGCGGTTGTTATGTTTCATTTTTCTCACAAAACTTAAGATACAATTTTTTTGTTCGTATATAGCACATAGATATAGATTTATATAAATATCCAAATGTAGATTTTAAAATTTTATCTTAAACTAAAGAAAAAAGCAAAAACATTTCAATTTTATTTATTTTAGTTTTCCAGTTTAAAAATGAAAAATGAATTAGAAAACGATGAGAAGAAGATGAAATTAAAATTAAGCTTTATGTGTATATCTAAAACATACATGTAGTTATATTTATATACATATATGTACGAGTATGTATATATAGGATATACTTCTCTGACCATATTAGAAAAAGAAATTAGAAAAACTTTTAATGACTACAAAAAGCTTCTCTCTATATGTATGATACGTACATATATACAGTACGTCGTATATACAACCGTATACACATGAAAAGTTGTTTTTGATTTGAAAATTTTTCCAAATTTGAATAAATTTTAATTACTAAAAGCTATCGTTTTTAACGCTTTTTCGTATATAGTCTCGTATATATATATATACACTTTTCTATTCAAACTAAAAAAACTAACACTATTATCCTACCTTCAGTGAATACAAAATTTAATTTCACCCTAAATTTTAATTTTTCCAGAAAAACTGAAATAAAAAAGTAAAAAAATCTACATAAATAATATTGATTAGAATATTGAAAGAAGACCAAAAAATTTTATAGTTTCTTTGTTTTCCCAAAAAATATATTTTCGAAAATTTAAAACCACCACCTCCTCTTTACGTATATACACATATACATTTATATATAAACATACAACGACCGCTACCCCAATCCAAATCATCTCTCTGTGGAACATGGATTTTCATTTATCATCACACAAAACTGCTCTAGATGTATGTAGATGTACTGTAATACTCTGTACATGATATTCTAGTCGCTTTGTTTTGTTGTTGGATTATATTCAAAAACTATATATGTACATCTATATAGACTGTATACACAATACAATAACCAAAAGCGAGTTTAAGTTTTGACTATGATCCGAATAAGAAGACGACATGAAAACGAAAACCAAAATAAAATAGTTTATTCATAAAAGGAAAAAAACTAAAATTACCTTCCCACCGTCTGATTTTTGGGGAATCACACACAAAAATATTTTCTAATGAAAAATTATATAGCGTACCAGCAAAACTAACACATGGATATAATTCGATTCCCAAAAAAAAAAAAAACAAAAAAATGAAAAATCTTTTTCTAAAATTCATGTACTATTTATAGAGAATTTTCCATCTTTATGTCAAATTTTCCAATTTCATTATACTTGGTCTTCTTCTTCTCCGCACACACAACAACAATAACAATATATACACATATATATATATAACAACGGAAAAATTACAATACGCGCGGACCTGAACAAATAGAGGCTGAATTACATATCAAAATGAAAAATTTTCCAATTTTCAAATCATGGGTGAGCTACAATAAACATACATACATACATATACATATAAATAAATAAAATATTAGGAATGGGAACGAGGGGATATACATTTTCTATTTTGCGTTGGGTTTTTCATTTTTCCTTTTTCGGGTTCTCATTTTCTTCATCCATTTGGTTCACAATAATCTAAGCAGTTGAATATTATAGATGTGATATGAAGTGTGGGTGGTAATATTTTTTTTTTTTTGAAAAAATTTTCTCTGTTACGGAGTGGGTTGAGATACTGGGAGAACGGACATCTAAGCAATCGCGTATATTATATATGTATACTGTACACTTGTGATGTGATGATTGTTTCACAAAAAGGAATGAGATGGAAATTGTTCGAAAATTTTCCTTACATGTAGATGTATGCATACACACACACACATATATATATATATATATATATATATATATATATATATATATTTTCTATATTACTTGTAGATGTGTATACATATAAACAGCGTTGTTCTTAAATAAAAGAAGGAAAGAAGTGGACAATGGACTTATTTAAATATTCAATAAATAATTACAAAGTAAAATAGGAAAAAGGGTACTGAGCTATGTATGTGTGTACGGGGCTTATATCCGTTAAATAAGAGAACATTTTATCGCCTTCTTACATATAGAGATGGGAGGAAATATAGCATTTGGGAATAATACTTCCTGAATATGTAAAATTTATATTTTTCTTATCTATCATCATGGTCGAAAATATTTTACACATATATGTACATAGATATATGTATGTATACACATATACTTATAAATGTATATTAAAGTTTTAAGAAAAGTATTATAATATTAATATTACAAATATACATACGTAAATTAATCACTCAAGCATAATATTAGTCCACAAAATGATTGGGTTGCTGCTGAGCTAGATAAAATGTCCAAAAATTTAAAAATTCATACCGTATAGGATACAGGTTAGTCCAAAAATAATAAATATTATTTTCGTCTTGAAAACAATAAAAATTGATTACTTGATTAGTAATATTAGGCACAGTGTGAAATATAGACTTATTTTTCTTGATTGAGAAATTTTCATTTTAGCTTATTGTTTAAATTAAAAAATTCTACTTCTTTTTGTGTTCTTTATCGTCATCTTTGTATATTATATATATATATATATATATATATATATATATATATATATATATATATATATATATATATATATATATATATATATATATATATATATATATATATATATATATATATATATATATATATATATATATATATATATATATATATATATATATATATATATATATATATATATATATATATATATATATATATATATATATATATATATATATATATATATATATATATATATATATATATATATATATATATATATATATATATATATATATATATATATATATATATATATATATATATAATAATATTAAGTCACAGTTCATTTCATGAAATCAAAATCAATTGATTTGAGAATTTGTTTTTTATTTCAAATTTTGTTCGCCCAAAGTGAAAATAAAAAACGAAGTCGATAACGAAATCTTCGCTGCGGATTTTATTGTTGCTCGTCACACGCTGCTCGCCCAACCGTCTTGTGCTTTATTTTTTTCATTCTTTTTTTAATCAATTTGTTTAATCAATCTCAATTTTCTATTTTCGCATTTAATAATAAAACAAAACAAAACAGAACAGAAATTCCGTTAGTTTTCCATGAAATATTTACTAAACAACTTTTTTTTTGTTTTTCTTTCTTACACTTGCTGCTCGTCTTCTTGTTTTTCAATTTCGATTAAAGATTTAAAAACACACAAAACACTAAATTCAAACGTTGTTTTGGATTTTCGTGTCTTGCTTTTCTGTTTTATTTTTCTCGTCGTGTATTTCAGAATTTTTCACATGGGAAATGAATTTTTATTTTCTGGTGCTCTTCGTTTTCATTTTCATGGTATTCTTATTTTTTATACTCTACACACAGAGAGTAAAAATAAAAAATAAAATTGCGGGTGGTAAATTAAATGGGATAATTATTTTAATAAAAGATAAAAGGCGACTATAATTACCAGATTTTTTAATTAGGTTGTTGTTTTGTCAGATTGAAGGTGGACAGGATTTTTTTATTATTATTTTGAATATATTGTTACACATTCAACACCAGGTGAAATATAATTTGGTACGATCAGAAATTAAAACATCACTAAAATTATTGAGTCAAATTGTAATACATATTTGCATTTTCTAATCAAAGAAAACTGTTGATTCGACTTCAAATAATCATTCAAATCGGTTATGTTATTAACGTTAATTTCTTATCATGATGCAAATGTTGACACTCTGTTCAAAAATAATTTTAACCGCAATCAAACTCAAATGCATCAAATACGATAGAGTTTGGTCCAGGAATATTCCAAAATGCCAAAGTATTAAATGTCCACACATTTTTTTCTTTCCACATTTAAAGAATGTAAAATTCTAACGTTTTGATGGATATAAAAGCATTCCGACTCAAAACTTAAAATTTATAAATTAAGAAAATTTTCTCAGAAATACTGCAACATATTATTTACAGGATGGGTCCTAAAGTAGTATCCCATGCATCACCCAATATTCACGACTTATGTACTGGTGTAATAATACCCAGCACCATCGTATAGATCAGTGTAGTAATCTAGTGCTGCACCGGGACTACTTACAACATTATTAGTTTTTATACCGCCGTATTACCAACCCGTTATCAGAAATTTACACAGAAGTTAATAAAGCGTTTCAGGTATATTTGTTATCTAGAGAAGAACAATTTATAAGGACCAAATTCTAAAAATAATAAAATGATGAGGCCTGGGTACTTAATATTTTGGCCTCTCAAATTTCGATAGTCTCCTCTAAGTTCTAAGGTATTTGCTTAAAACCGCAACTAAAATTTAGAATAATTTAGAATAATTCAATTTTATAAGTGTCCAATTACGATTATTGAAAAGATAATATTTCTATAAATTTTAAGATGTAGGATCTCGACAGTCACGGTGGATTTACTTGAAAGTGCAAACTCTTATCTGGATTCGAACACGGAAATTGCTTCGAACAACAAAATGTCTCTAGACTCTGCAAAATATTGTAAAATGTGCAAAATATTTAGTTATAATAGATTAATTAAATCCAGAAAATTTCTATTCAGTATTTATTCAGCAAGTAATTATTTTTTTTAAATTGGAGCAGACTTTTACTCTGGTACATAAGTACTTTGCAGGAGGCACGGGTAACAATTTAATTATTGTAAATCTTCTATATGTCTTTTCTTCTAATCATAAGAATTATAGTCTAGGAAAACCGGATAATAATTTCAAAATTAGAAGAATTACATTGAATCGACGGCATTTTGAGATCTTCTTGCAAGTGGCACGATTACTACACCGGTATCCAGCGTGTTAAATCTTGGAACCCTGACTAAGTAAAGAATACTTCGGATAAACAGCCCCGTTGCTAACAACGTGATATATAATAACAACGTGAAATATAAAGCTTGGTGGATACACAGCATTTAAATGAATAAATGTGAAAAATATTAAGTAAATGGTGTTGATATTGAAAGCAAAAATAAATGAATGATGTTGAAGTATGCGATACTCTGATATGATATGACTCATAATCCGCGGATGGCATCCCACCTGAAAGCAACTAATATCAAGGTCGGAATGAACATGCTCTCCAAATATACTGATCAATTTCAAGGTTCGGTCAGAAAGCTTTCAATTTTTCAAAATATCCAAGCAATGTGGCGCTCCTTTAAAATAGCGAATTGTGATAATATTTGATTCCCGATAATTGAATGATAAATGATAAAAATAAATTAGAATTCATGAAAAAAAACAGTTGGATTTTAATCAAAATTTGAAGGAAAACAAAAAACAAAATTATTTTCCAAAAATCAATTTTAAAACAACAAAACGCTTGAAAAGTGAATCAAAACAGCAAAATATCTTCGAACATTTCCTTTTGTTCATCTGGTTCCACAACACACATACACACACACATATATATATATACATTATGTTAAAATAAATAAAAAGAAAAGTCGAAGGATAGCTGGAAAAAAACCTATTTCCAATCATTTCCAGCTTTCAATATAAATCTCACACCATGTGGAATTTTCTTTTAAACGACATAAACAACCCTCGGTTATTTTTTAGAAGCAATGTAAAAGAATAAAAATAAAAAAAATAAAACGACGCGAGAATCTCGTTTGAAAAACGTCCATATACCATCAAAATCTTCTCATTTTTCTTTTTATTTTATTTTTCACCTCCATTTAACTCCAACTACAAACTATACAATATACTCGTCGTACATTTCCATCACATCAAATTTCGTTCTATTTTCTGATTTTTTTTTGTTCGATTTTCAACCCATCCATTTCGAGCACAAACCCTCATTTTCGTTTTTTTTTTGTTATCCAGCTCGTTTTTCGAAATATATAATACGAATGGCAAAAAAAAATTCTATCAAACACAATCTCCCTTTTGGTCACCGTCATCGCGTTTTATACACAGAATAAAAAATTGAAATAAAATAAAAATACCAGTTCAATTCTTAGACTTTTCATCTTTTCTATATTCAACCCTCATTGTTGGATGGAAAATCTCTCTGCGTATGTACATACGAGTATATACATATTTCTATATATGAGTACATTTGTGTTTGTATATACATAAAGATCTCCATCGCAGTATATATCCAGTGGACATTACAATTTTTTTGCTGCTCCACATGTCACCCACCACCAAAGAAAATGCCACCTTCTTAAAGCTGCGTCAGTTTTTTTCCTTTGTGGGACATCACACATAAAATCCATATAAATGAGATTTTTTTTTATATTACTGGACCCAACACTACTCTACTGATTTGGCAGAAAATATATAAAGAAGACGAAAAATATATATGTATGTACGAGAAACGGTCAGAATCGCGAGAATTATTTTAATTTGACCTAACATATATATATATATATATATATACAGGGTTTTCCACGAAATCTGAATTTTCTCGAAACTTTTTATTTTATCGAGCACAATATATGTATATATATGTGTATGTATGTATACGAGTACAGTAAAATCATGACCCTTAGAAAGCGGACGATGAGGTGTGTGTGTGAATGTGTATAGCAGTCGACGTGAACACATTTTAAATTTATTAATTCAACGGTATAATGAAAATTGGAAAAAATTTGAACACCTTGTTTTCTTAATATATTTTCGTTTTTCCCAACAACTTTTTTCGTATTTTTTTTTTTTTTTTTTGCTTCTTTGGACGAAAAAAAGTAACGCGTGTGGAAAGATTTTCCCTTCAGGACAATGGAAATACAATTTTTGTTTGTGACGAGATGAGATGGGTCATTGTCATGCGAACAATTTTCTCGTTTTTTTTCAGTACAACAAATTTCTTTCCATCTATCTTGATATGTCCGTGTGTGTTGTACATTGATGTGCTTTTTTTTATACATTTGATTCTTCTTATTCATATCCTTCGCCTTCTTATATATGGGTGAGTTTAAGAATATTATTTGCAAAAATTGGAAAAATGGTGGAAAAAATAAAGAAAGGATACCGAATGGATAGTGGATGTACTTTGAATAAAAAAATATAAATAAAAAAACTTGGAATATATAATATACATATACATATGTACATACATGTACATATAGCGCTCTATATATATTTTCCATCTTAAGATGAAACAGAAAAAAATTTTTTGTAGCTATAGATATTATTATATACGAAAAAATAAAATAAAATTACAAGAATATTTTACAAATGTTTATCTTAAGAAAAATATCGTTATGTCATGTGACATATAATATCTGCTGTGGATAAGTTTTCTCTATAATAATGATTGTACATAAATAAATTACTTTACATTTTCTTATTTGTTATATATTTTACTTAGTACAATACCAAAATCTGAATTGTGGATTTGAAAGGAACTCGACTCTCCGCAATCAGTTTTTTTTTATTTTATTTTTAATTCCAAACTTATATTGAGTCAATTTATAAGTAAAAGAGACTTATAGTAAGAGTCATGAGGTTATTCGTATTTAAAAATGTCGAAATGGAAATCCTCTTGTCGAATAAGGAATTCGTTACTATATATACAGTATATCTACCTTAGATATGTAGTAACAAATTTCGTGCAATCATTGCATTATTTTCACACAGGTTCTTCTTAAACTGACACGCCCTTGAAAAGTTGATGATATAAGATGGCAGGGTTTTAAAATTTCCATTTATAAATAGAAAAGATCTTTCGAAAGTATGGTATTAATTGTATACATGATAATAAAAAATTAATTTGGTTAGAACCATTCTTCTATATATAGGATTGTGCTACGCGGTTTAAAAAATTAAAATTTTATTTAAAAACGATGATTTGGCCGGATCCTCAGGCATAATATTAAGTATGTCACTCACCACTATATTAGTTTTTTTGAACTGCGTGAGTTAGTTACAGCTTGATTTCGAATTTTTGTGTTTATTTGGATATTTCAACATGTTCAACCCTGGGAATGGTAGATAAGTACTTAAACATACCTATAATGTTGCTAATTTCTAATGGTCATTTATCAATCATGTAATTTCCAACGCAGTCATTTGGGGCCCCTATACTTTTTATTTTGTTCATTTGTGATGTCTGAATTATTCTGACATTATCATTTACGCATGTGATATACAAAAATGTTTTAAACAATTTCGAATATTCAAAATGTTAACGACTTCTAATCAGATATTAATAATTTTACTTATTGGTATTCTGATCAGAGATTGGGGTCAAATGTTATGAAGTATAAGACAATATTATTGTCTTTCGTGATGCTCGTGAATAATAACGAAATTTGTATTTTGCCTTAATGTCGTCATTATTGAAAGTGCCGAATCGGTCAAATCCTGCATACATTATTTATTGTTTTTCGAATCGTCTAGAACAATCTCGCAATAACCAAACTGAACTGAAGTATTGCGTAAACCACTGTGAATCTCAATGAAGTATGTATATATAAAGTCATTCCACTGATTACAAGTCTGAAGGATGTTATATGTTTAGTTGTAAACTTTTAAAAAGCTATACGAGATGTAATAAGAAGATTTAAAATTCCTTTTCCTTATTGTTTTCTCTTCAAATGAAATTAAAGGAAAAAACTATTTACATAAATGTATTTAAAATACAAAAACAAAATGTTTTGAACCTGCGGCTAAATCTTCAAACTTAAACAATCTCATATTATCTTCTCTATGATTTCAATTTGTTGATATACAATTTTCCCTTTACATACAGTATTTTTTGTTGTTGTTTCTAGATTCCTTCAATCTCGTTCATGTCCATCTAGTGATATTATTTGCCTTTAAGAATGATTATGTTCGTATACACACATGTACATATAAAGTATTGTTGTTGCCATACACACATATATACGCTACCAAATTCTCCCATTTTGTAAGTAATCTTACAACAGTTTTTCAGTCCCAAAATATTATTTTTTGTATAAATCCATATCACCCAATGTATAGTTTTCGTTTTTCGTTTTTTAATTCTAGATTTTGTTTTACCACCAATATATGGGTTTGGATTGTATGTTAGTTCGCGTTTTACTGCAGAGGCAGATAGAAAAGAAAATTGGAAACACCTTTAATTTATTTTGTGTACATTATAAAACGGCTACGGAGCTCTTCAGTTTTTCCTTTCGATGGTTTGTTTTCACCTCTATACATATATAAATGTATGTGGAAGTAATCGTGTATTGTACACAATATGTATTCATTTAAAATATATGTTATTGCTTTTCTTTACATATATCAAAAAGCTTTCCTTCATATTAATATCTGAATACAACAGACAAAAGTCATTTTTTCCCAACAAAACATATTATAATTGTGGTTGAATGTGATGAAACGCTGTGATGTTGATTTCATTCTTTTGTTCTTTGTACAAATGACGATAAATAGATTGTTTGATGTTGAATGTCAAACAGATGAAAATTGATATGAATATAAATTAAAAGTTTATGTGGATATACCAATTACTTATATATTATATTCTTTCAAATGCTTTTTGTAACTTACTCTTTCGTATTTATGTATAGTTTGACCATTTCATCCTAAATTAAGACTTGGACTTCACGGAAATACATGAATACTTTTATTGTTTTAGTTTTGTATAAATTAAATTAAATCGAATATCGAACAAGTGGCTCGTGTATAGTATTTTTTGTGGGTGCGTATATATTGTGACAAATAAGCTTTTTTGGCAAAATCGATATTCAATTACAATTAGCGTGGTGCCATGCAGAATCATATTGTCGCTATACATACAGATATACAAAAACTTTATTTATTCTGTTTATAGCGCCAAGACCATTTGACTCCAATTTCCGCTCATATAATTTCTAACCGTAACACTTAAAAAAAATAATGGTCAAAGGGTTATGAAGTTCGGTTCATATCATATAAATCACAACTATAACTGATTCGATGTTCAGCATAACCAATTTAATTTGCCCTCTTGAAAATTATACGATGTATGAAGAAATAGCAACAGAAAGTATAAAAAAAGTTGTACATACTTATGTATATACATATTGAAATTGAAACTGTATATAAAAAAAAAAATAAAATAAAAATAAAACGTTTTATGTCACGTGAAAATTATTAACAAAAACGAAACATTTTATATTATTTAGATCGACCATATATCATTCATAGCAATTTTATTTTTTTAAATATAAAGGCTAAATGTTGTAACGAGTATTAAAAATGGTCGGTTTCGGTCACATTTATTTCGCAAGAGTGAGACATATTTTTATAGTAATGTGCTTAAAATAATAATTTATATATGGGCACAGTTCAACCACATAATAATTTTCACATTAACCCTGGCAACCCCGTTCCAAGTTTCAAACGACCTGCACCTGGCCAAATCTAAAGGCAACTATTGCAATATGTATTAGATTACTATATAATTACGAATGATAATGTTACAAATTTAAACAAACCAATATAACGAACTGCTGGTTACAAAATGTCATATGTTTGATAAATTATACAATAAGCTCCGTTCGAGATGAATTAAGCATAACTAATAAACTAGGGTTCAAATAAAGGCAACATTAAATCTTAGCCGCTTGCCATTAAATATATTAAATACAAAACCTGTTTTTTACATGTTGATTTAAAGACCATAATGAAAGCGCAATAGTTTAAATATGTTACAGATACTACTTCTGTCAATTATGATAAGTACCACTCTTTATATTAAAAGCTTTATAATAAAAATAACAATAATTTTATAAATTTCAGGTCAACTTGTAATGTCCGTGAAACTCAAAATAATCTTTGAATTCTTAAACCAGAATTTTCCTCCCTTTTACACTAAAATCCTATAAAATGATTAAGGCTTGGCCATATGCTTTAAATCGACTAGTTTTACATTGTTGTACTCTTAAAAATTTGTACAGGGAAAATAACAAGTCGACGAATTAGACATATCTAAAGAACAAGAAGATACCTATATAAAGATGAGGATGCTATTTTTCTGAAGCTCTGAATATAATTCGGTCAACATTCAAAGTTATACGAACGATATTGATTTCGTAGTTAAAAGACGCGAAAGCATTGAGACCAATGTAACAAAGTAAACAAAAGCAAATATACTCAGCAAGGAAGTTGTATATTCAAATTTATTGACCTGAACAATTTCTTAAAGGAAAAGAAGGAGAAAAGTATTCGATGGCATACTACAATTATATCTCTGAGTTATCTTTTTTTGAAAGAATAAAAAAAATCTATTTTGGCTTGAGATAGCCACAATTTAGTGGGAGTTTTAGTTGAGACGTTCCTTGATTAAACAAATATTGTCAAAAATAAATGATTTATGGGCCGCTAGAGATTGAGACCTAGCATATGTGCAAAAATAATTTCAGATTAGCTGTTCCAAATTTTCCAATTTTGTTAAAAATGCGCAAAGCTTACATGAGGCGACAAAAAAAAATATTTCTTTTAGGACCCTGTAGTAGTGAATGCGGTTTAATAATTTACAGCGATTACACGACAAATCATGAGTGCTAGGTATCCAAATTTTTTAATATATAGACCATTCCATAAGCAGGGAGATCTTTTTTGAATTTTATGACAAGAATGTAATAATCAAGTGACTATACAACAAAGTGTGGTGCAGACATTCAACCCATATGATATAACTAAATTAATTATTGCATACTGCGCCATATCGAGAAGTGGGTGGAATATTGATTACAAGACTTGACAAAATCTTGTAATAAGATATTGGCAACAATTCAGTTGAATTTGTGATTAGATCTACTGTGAGCGAATTCAAAAAAATCCCCTATTTTGAAGAGGAGACGATTTTAAATATTTTCTTTGTTATACTCGGTAATTTGTTACATATTGTATACTATGAACGCATTATGTTACGCTTCGGTTATTTTGCAATTTACGCGTTAACTGAATTGAATTAAATTGGTTGATTCAATTATCCTCGTTCGAGCAAGATTTATTAAAATTCGCCGTTATCGCCGAAAATAATGAATTTCCGTATGTGACGAAAATTATCAGCGTACTCTTTCAAATAAATCGATAGTCGCTATGAATTGGTATATAGTCCATATATTGGTGTGTCCGTATGTATATATACATACATACATATATCCCTTCCGCACGTAGGTGTATTGTAGCCTTAGACATTTTGCTTAAAAAAAATGAAAATAAAATATAAAAAATCATCTGAGCTTATTCAATTTATTGTTTCTATTCTATGTATATAAAAAAAAACTTTATGACGAAAAGAAAATTGTTTGTCCAACTTTTCCTTTTTTTTATTTTTATTTCAGTTGTTTTATTATTTTTGCAGTTCATAAAAATGGGAAAAATCCTAATTTTATTTCCTTTTTTTTATTATATTCATTTAGTTTGTTAGTTATGATATATGAAAATCTATAAAATATTACCAAATCATAAAAAAAACATCGTTTCGTTTTTTCGCGGATATGTGAATATTTTTCATCTTCGCCCGCTCTCTTCCCTGGTCTACCCTTCAATATTCCGCCATGTATATGTTTATATACACATACTCGTATGTATACGAGTATACAGAGTTTTCTATCTTGAATTATATATCAACTTTCTTTTATTCCTCTTATACAATTTTTCTTCTTCAGTCCGTGTATAGATAGATGTACGATGAATTTTATATATTTATATACATATATGTATATATATATATAATATATAATCACGTGTCCTCTTTTGGTCATGATGTATACAAAACGAAGAAAAAAAAAAATGACCGTATATATACCGTCGTTATATATATATGTATGTACATATAAATATGTATATATAGAGCTATTTGAACATTTTCAGCTTATACCTTCTGCGTTCGGTCAAGTTTCAAAATATTGATCCAAGTATTTCTCAATATACGAGTTTATATATATACGACGATATATATGTAGTATGTACATATATATAGGTACATAATAATATTGTTCGCGAGAATCAGGGTGGTATTTTCCTTTTTCTTTGTATTTGAGAAATGAAAATGGATCTATAGAAGGAGGAATGATCATGATGTGTATGATGATGATGATGATGGTGTTGATGATGATGATGACGACGACGGTGAGATGTTACTGATGATGATGGTGTATGTTTGTGTGAATATATTTTCTTTTCTTCTACTGGCGCAAATATACGAGTATATAGAATGAGTTGGAGATTTTATTTTATATTTCACACAAAAAAAAAATTTCTCGAATTTGTATTTTAGATTTGAAATTTTTTCGTATTTTGTGCAGTGTGAGTTTCGATTAATCCAACAGAAACAAACACACAAAAAACGTAAAATAATAGCTTTTATACCACCAACATGATTGTCCATCAATTCACCATTTTTCACCACCCCGAGATAAGAAGAAAACCCCCCGGTTTTATATTTGTTATTTTCCTCTCTTAGTTTCCCATTTTTTTGTCCTTTTTTTTTTTTTGCTTGCTTGCTATTCTTTTTCTTATGGACACCCGTCGTTTTGCTGTTTGTCGCGTATGTTGTGTATATATGTATACGGTATAAGACAGACAAGGGTCAAAACGACGGGATATATATATACGTACATATGTATGTATATATAGCATATAGCATCAGTAAGTATTTCTATTTTTTAGGGTTGTTGTAACAAATTTTCGTTTTTTTTTTCATTATATTTGAATTTAGCAAATTCATCGCGTTTGGGTTACAAAAAAACAGAAAAGTTTTTAAATTTAGAAAATTAAATTAATTTTTTAGTTGACAGTTTTTCTTCTTGGTTTTGTGTTTGCTCCATACACTGAATATGTATATACTACTCGTACACACATGTAACTTAAAAATAGAAATTAAATTGCATACATTTTAATAAAAGTGGCGGAGTTGAACACAGGGTTAGTGTTATGTTTGTCAGCAAAATGTTAATTGACACGATTTCTAGATATTTTTGAATAATGTGAATAATTGGACACCATATGGTTATTATCGCACTAATGATTTTAACGTGATTGGACTGACGTATATCTCCAGACAAGACAGTCTTAACGCTAACGTATCAGACAGAGAATTATTAAATGTTTAACCAGCCCATTCATAAATAATAGCCTTAATTATAAAAAATTTCATTTGTAAATGCAAAAAAGTTAAAAAAATACATGTAATCTCATGTGACTAAACCATCCCAAGATATTTAATTTATTAATGGTAGGAATTCGCAGATTGAAATCACTTGATTAATAAAATAAACTGTATTAATCAGTTTGAAAATTCATTCAAGTATATACAAATCAAAAACTGCTCTACACTCTGACTATAGTATCGTCTGAGTAGAAGGAATACCAAGTAGCCAACATGATATACAAAAATAAAATTATAATTAAAAAAAATATCGGTCTTGGTAACAACTCACATAGTAAAACAAACGAAAAATTTGCTTGCATCAGTGCGAGATAGTTTTTCGTGTTATTTATTATGTAAGCCCTTGACAAGGTCGACTAAACTGCAAATTAATAAATTTTATTACAGAATGCACTTTCTAGTCCTTTCATAAATCATATACTTATGTATGGTGAGTAAAAAAGAATTGATGTGCCATTGAGTTACTAGCTATTGGCTATATTTACTTAGGTGACGGAATTATTAACTAAACTTAGGTCACTCCTCTTGAAGTTTTCTGATTAACAATTGGATGCAATTATGAGAATTTGGGTGGTTGGTATTAAAATATTTGCCATTTTCTCCTATTACGAAAAACATATTTCTAACTTAAGGACGTACATTCTTATTTCCTACAAGTTTATCCGCCGATTTGTTTCGATCACTTTTAGACGTAAATTCATTAAATTGAAAGGGACTGAACATGTTATCAAGTTTACGTACAAGTGAAAGTCATTTGTTCAACTATTGATATCTATGGTTCGATAACATATAGTTTAACAAATAAATAACGAGTTTAAGTTTTAAATAAAATTTCATTTTAATTTTCTATATATAGTGGCAAGTATTCGAAACACACAGCTATTTAATTTTCGTATCAGGTACGTATGCTTAACCACCATATATTCATATATATTTTAAATGTTACTCTATCTAGTACATACAATATATGAAATTTATTATGATATCCCTCTGTTCGGAAAACTATCATAAACATTCAAATGGCGTTGAAAAAGGGTTATATTTTGGAAAAACTATTACCCAAAAAAAAAATAAAAAAGGAAATGGAAAATCTAGGCATAAAATTTCCACATTTCCAAAACATAAAATTATTACTATTATTATTTTATTTTTATTCATTTTCCAAAAGAAAAACAAAAACCCTATTATCTAATTACAAACCATTTTCTTTTCTTAACAAAAAAAAATCGAGTGAAAAATAAAAATTTATGTAGATGATGTATATGTATACATATGTATCATTTTCTTTATTTAAAAAAATAAAAAAAAACGAAAAAATGTTCATCCTTCAAATAAATATGAACCGTTTTCTTTTTACTATTCTTATTTTTACCATTTTCCGAATATCTTTTTTCTTATGTACATATGTATGTATGTATATGTGAATGGATATTTCTTGCTTATTTCTAGTCCTTTATTTTTGTTTTTGCTAATTTGACAAACTCTATGCTTTCCATATACATAAATTTATATATACATGTATACATAAAACTAACATCTACAGATATATGTATATACATGGAGACGGAGAATATATTGGCAACAGCAAAAACATCCAAATAGCAAAATTTTACACAAGTACTTTGTGTGTCCGCGCAAATGAATATTTTCTTTTCGACCGACCCATACCGTATATATACCAGTTTTTCCTTTTTATTCACATCTATATACATATAGCATAACATTTTCAAAAAAAAAAGAAAAAGTTTTTCCTTTTTTTGAAAATTTTCTGTTTTCTGTTTCGGTGAGAGGTATGGGTATTTAAGAGATGTTGGTCAACTCTATTTATATAGATGTATCCTTATATATGTCGTCATGTCTAATTGTATATCTATATATGTACATACATATTTATACGATATATACGAGTATGTACATATAGACGTTGGTCAGAGAAAATTTTTAGAAAATGTTATACACACACGAGCATACATAGTTATTTTATTTTTGTAGAAGACAAGTAGTGTAAATGTATGTATATGTATGTATACAGAATATGTACTTATGTACGTACAGAAAATCTAAAAAGCAAGACGAAGAAAATGAAAATTGTTTCCCAGTTTTTTAATTTTATTTTTTGAGAGAAAATCTTGAAGATATATGTATAGTACTACATATATTCTACTACTATAGATATATGTATAGTATACATATAAGGTACTATATGTTTGATATCGGGCACATGAGAATGGTCAGCGGTAAAGTATTACCACGATTTTCTAATACAGCACACCAACGAAGAAAGGATATAAGTATATATCTATATCTTTTTATTCGCTCTGCATGTTTTATCCAGTATCCACCTATATATATAGTTTAATTTTAATACAATAACGGTCAATATTTTTAGAACATGCTCTCGTATGGCTGATACAGGCGTGAAATAATAGTACTGATTATTATTTTATGTAATGGAAACACAATATTTTTGCCCGTTATCGTATTCTAAACAACGAAATATGAAAATTTTCTATTTTCTCTTAAGTAATTCTTGATTATGATGATGGTGACTATATGATCATCATCTAAAATCATGACAATGATAATAATGACGATTTAGGGGCAACTGGGCGGCATATATGCATATACACACACCGTGTCGTAGTGTGATTATATGATAATAAACTTTAAAAACGGGTTAGATGTGAGACTAGTTTCTATATATTGTATATATGTATTGTATGAATGAAGAGATGGGGGAGAAAAAAGGGCAGGGTAAATGAAAAATAATAATGGTGATTTTTGTAGGGTGTTAATTTTTAGTAAAATGTATAAAAGTATTATTTATGATTTTTTTGAGAATAACTGAAAGATAGACTTGACCAACGCTTAAATTAAAATTTCTGAATTATGTATAAGGAAATTTTCTTTTATAGTTTTAATTAAAAATTGGATGTACACAACCAACTGACCCGAAATTAATGTATATACATATAGATATATACATACGTTTATTTTATATATACATATATATATATATATATATATATATATATATATATATATATATATATATATATATATATATATATATATATGTATATACACTAATTTAAATTACCTATAAACCTCTTCCCTAATAAATGGTCACACGGCGTTAGTTACCAACATTGATTATTTATTTGAATAAAATGTACGGAAATTCCGATCGAGAGAATTAGGAAAACAGTATACGTACATATACGTAACAGTGTAAGACGACTGGAAAATGTTAAATTATATAAAATATGATAAATTATTTTAAATTTCTATCAAATTCATGTTTCGAGCAATCACCCTATTTTTAATACATCTTTGTTTATAGATATATGTTTATATATCTATGTTGAATATGAATATATCCATATACGTACCTATTCGAGTATACATAGCACACAAAAACATAAGAACAAAACGTCGTATATTATTGAGAAGAGAAATCATCTGAGGACGGTTTTGGTGTAAGGATATTTTAGAAAATTTATATATGTATAATGTATATATATATATATATATATTTAGTTTAAGATATCCTTACACATATATATTATATATATATATATATATATATATATATATATATATATATATATATATATATATATATATATATATATATATATATATATATATATATATATATATATATACAATATATATATAGAAAAGAGCGTATACACATGACCGACCAACGACGATTGTTAAAATAATTTGTAGGTATATACGTACATATGTACATACATTTGCTTATATGTACATCTTGATATATATGTACAAAATATTATACAGAAAAGATGATATAAAAACGTTGTGATGTCCAACTATGCAGAGGAATAATAAAATGTGACAGCGAAAGAAAATCTATAACGTAAAATTTGTATACACATACATATGTATGTACTCGAATGTACAGTACATTTACTCGTACATGTTTTATAGGAAAACTTAAAAATTTTCTTGTGAATCACTCTAGGGCAAAAAACCAAAAATATCAGATTATTATGTGAATTACTGAATTTACCTAACCAAATACTTAATTATGTGAACTCGACGAACTTTGTATTCGTTTAAAAAAAATTTCGAGTTTGACTACTGTACTATATGAATTTTCTCGTTTATTCAGAAAAATCTATATGATTTAAATTTTTTATCGATAATGTATTATACATTTAATGTTAATCTACAAATTTTAATTCATTATTATCGAAATAAAATAAAATTTAACTTAATTAAATCACGAAATCGAGAAGAGGGGAAATTTTAAAAGAAAATATTGTTGAGCCAATATTTCTAATTGTTTTTAACTTTACTATGTACTATTTATCTAAAATTGTCAAGATTAGAATTGTTTAATACATAAAATCTAAGCAAATTATATAATTTAATTATAATTTGGTTTTATAATTCCCTGTATTTGCCCAATGTTTATGTAGATTCAAGTTCTAGATTAATAAAAAAACACAGCAAAAAACATATACCGATTATTAGTTTGTCGTAAAAGACATTTGCATTATAGTGTTGTAAAATGATTACATCAAAGTTTAAAAGCGAGTAGTGAGTTGATAATAAAGTTGATAAAAAAAATAATTGGCA
Organism: Tipula unca; assembly: GCA_951394425.1. Lineage (NCBI taxonomy): Eukaryota > Metazoa > Arthropoda > Insecta > Diptera > Tipulidae > Tipula > Tipula unca. The sequence continues at coordinate 1,442,944 of OX596381.1, read as the reverse complement.
GAAAGATTTTTTTCATTAAAATAAATTAATTCTATAATTTTGAAAATTTAATTTTGAAAAATTTAAATATTACGAGTCTAATTTTAAAAACTTATTTTAGAATGCGAGATCAAATGATCAATCAGTCCAATTTTAACAAAGATATTCCATATCATTCAAGAACTAATTTTTAGGCATACAAATAATTCGATAATTTATCTAATTTATTTATTTTGATTTGTGCAATGATTGGAAAAACTACACCTTCTTTCAATTGTGAATATACTCGTATACACTAGAAAAAAAAAAAATTACGAGAAATAATGTTAAAAAATATTAATTAACATTTCCAGTCAAATATATAGATTTGATAAACACCAATCACAGAATGTTACCTCAAATTTTAAGAAGGTTTATAGATTTTAAGAGAATTGAATCTATATTCAGATTTCACGTTATGTAGATTTATCTCTTTGAAAAGTATTGAATAATAAATTTGTTGTTTGACTTAGAATTAACTTGTTAATTGAAATTAATTAGGATATTTAACAGAAAAATTTGAGGAAGGCGCAGAATACATTACCCTGTAAAGTGGATCAAATCGTGGTTTTGGAAATAATGCATTTATCGTATTATGGTCCGTTATGAAATGATAGATTATATATGATTTAAATTTATAATATATATATAATCACAAGTACCGAATAGTTATCAAAGTGACATAAGTATGGATCATTAACATTTATTTTATTTTATATACATTTTTGTACCAACGAAAAAAGATTGACGTATATGCAAAAATAAAAATTTGCGTTTACGTCAATATCCGGAAATAATATAAGTATGTACATATATATTAAGATATTAACCGTGGGTGAGAGCTTTTAAAATAAAAAATTGCATCACAAATTAATGCATATTTTGGTACAAACTCGGTAGTATTTTTATTAGTCATAGTTTACAAATTATGAAGTTAAATCGTTATGAAACTTTTAGAAACCAACATGATGATCACTCCAGCTTTATAAATAATTTGACCAGTGACAAGACTAAGTTTAATCCATTTATTCTCTTCGCAGCATAGCGAACATCAAAACTATCTCCTCGACTCCCTCGAACATTAAAAACTAAAACATGTCCCTAAAAAAACTTACCTAATTTATAGAGGTCAACAAAGCATAAAAAATTTTAATATTCCCATATATCACCAATATATCCTTTTTGTATTTTTTTTTTTTATATTACAAAATTGATTAATTAAATTAAGAATAAAAAAAATAAAAAATTAAAATTATAAAAAAGGCAAAAAGGCTTAAAAGTAGTTGGTGTAATTAAAAAAATAACCAAAAAATAATTATTGCTTTTAGGACGGCTATAAAAACAATACACCAAGAAACTTAGCAACAACAACAACATGTATATAAATACATATATGTATATATATATATATAGGTATATATATATATATATATATATATATATATATATATATATATATATATATATATATATATATATATATGTATATATATATATATATATATATACTTATATATATATATATATATATTTATATATATATATATATATATATATACATATTATTTTGCCGAAAAAAGCTCATTTCACTAAAATGACTTTTATTTTCCATCTAGGAGGAACATTTTTTCATATATGTACGACGACGAGAACAAAAAGAACGAAATAAAAATGACTTTTAAGATAAAAATGATAATATATTAAAAAATAAAAGAGAAAAGCGGCTTCTCCAGCTATATAGTACATATATATACGACGAGTATACACATAAAGGCTAAATATGTAAGGATAACAGTTAAGGACAACATTGTATATGAATACGTTTAATTATAATTAAACAGCACAAATATAAAATATATATACTCGTATGTGTATTGTAACTATATATAATATATATGTACGTTGGTAGTATATGTATACATAATCTGAACATAACACACATTCCCCAGCCCCATCGCAGTCACCCATCTTTTATCAATGTTAGATGGCTTGTTGTTGATGATGATGATGATGTTGATGCTTAGTTTGTTATTTTTTTATGTATTTTTTATACACAGTTTACCCATTTTTAGTTTAGAAAACTACATTATTTTCTTGTAGCAAGCCAAGATTTGGTGGATGGGGACATTTTTAATGTCGTAGATCTAAAAAAATTAAAACAACAACATAAAAACGACCTTATGTAATGGAACGCTATATTCATACGTATGTACGTTGCATATGTATAGAAAATCCACCAGTTTAAAATACTTTACTCCCAAGCACAAAAAAAATATTGGAATATGGTATTATATTTAAACATGGCTGAATATTTTGCAACGAGATTAGTTGGCTATCTAAATTTAAAAATACATTATAAATTTAAACCTGAATTTTAATATAAATATAAAATAATAATAAAATAAATTCAAAGGAGAAATCGTTTTACAATAGTAATCAACTTCTTAACAGCCTTGAAGTCAAAAAATAATTACTTTACATAAATTTGGATTTGGGTAAAATTGTAGAATTCGTATTATCAATATTTTAATACTATTATTCTATATGAAAAATAATAATTATACATTTTGAAGTTTTTAACCTAAAAGCTTTGAATAAACTACACTTTAAATTCAAAAAATACAAAGTAAAAGTTTACGTTCAAAATACTGGCTGGAATTTTAAATTGAAATTTCAAAATTTTCAAATTTATAATTTCTGAAAAAATAGCTAGAAAATTAATTTATTCTTAATATAAAAATCAATAGATTATATGGGTTACGAAATTCATTTTACGAATTCTCCCAGAAAATGAAAGCTATTAAATTTTAAAACTAAAATCTTCGACAATGTTCACAAAATTCTAAAATTCAAATTAATTAAAGAAATTCTTAAATTAACAGGCAATTTTTCGAACTAAGAACGTTACCTAATTTGAGATTCCAAATGTTGAAAATTTTCAGTAAAACGTTTAATTACAACGAAAATATTCTAGAATATTACACCAACAATAGTAACATTCGCGGACGATAATAGCAACATTGGCGGACGATACTGCAATTTTAGCTACTTGTTATAAACGTTAAGAGACTGTTTGGCTAGTGAATTTATTTCCCTTTGAAAGCTGAACAGTATCCCTTGAGTACATGGCTACAGGTCCGTCGTTTAATTGGCCATCTGCAGACTGCGTAGCTCCATGCTAGCCTGTACTAACATGTACGATGGATCATGAGTTCTACATTCCAACAGAGATGAATGTTTTCTATTTAATCACCGAACGTAATCGGGAGACGAAAATTCCCTTTAGCATCCCGCGAGTGTTGGTATTTGAACCCGGTAGCTCCCGATCCAAACATCTCACGTTTAGCTACTACGATATTTGTTCGGTTTACCAATCAAATAGTTAACTGGATACCAATAAAACTAAATTCCAAACAAGTTCCTTATGCTAACACAGCCAAATATCTTGGCATGACTCTCGATGCTAAGTTAAAATGGAAAGAGCACATTATAACGAAAAAGGAGGAACTTAACATTAAATATAGAAATGTGTATTGGCTAATTGGAAGATATTCAGAGTAGTCAATACCTAATAAGTTGCTCATATACCAACAAGTTTTAAAACCTATATGGGCTGATGATATTCAGCTTTGGGGCTGCGTACGAAGAAAACCAATATTAAAATAATACAAGCTTTTCACAATAAAGTGATAGAGTACTGAACGCTCTTTGGTACATAAGAAACGATAACCTACATAGGGACCTCCGGATGGAATAGGTCAGCAAAGAGCTTGGTCAACATCAAAATGTTACGTTATTTGGTATGCTGGTTAAGACAAATGGAGTACGAAGGCTCCAAAGAAAGAAACCGCTGGAATTGGGAAGAGACCGCTGGAATTTTATAGAAACTAACGAATAGGTTACATATCTGTGCAAAATGAACATAAGAAAAATAGACAAATTACTAGATGATATATTGATCACATATAGTTGTAATATTTTAAATAAAAATAAATAATAAAATATTGTAGAATTCAAATTTAAACATTAATATTCTAGTTTCTACATTCGAAAACTATTCACTTCGAAACAGATAATTTAATCGTAAAATTCAAAAACTTCAGATACAAAATTTAAATTCTATAAATTTTGAAAATTTCAAATATAAATTCTTATAGCAGATATATAAGATATACATTCCTTCTAAAAATGTTAAAATTAATTAAAGTGGAAAATTATGATGCTTAATTATTATAAATTATTAATTCTAAAACTATCAAATTCGAAATTTAAACTAAAACTTCTAAATATTGGATGCCCTTATTTTAAAAATTTAAAGAATTTTATTAAATATTATCGAATCTAAATTTTAATTCCAGACTTAATATAAATTCGAAATATTTAAAATAACATTAAGAAATGTTCAACGAACAAGAACTTCATAATAATAAAACCAAAATTTGTATAATAACGTAGAAATTAAGACTGACGAAAATCAATCATAGGGACTACTTAATTCTAACTTCCATTTGGGATTATTAATGTTATTCATTGAAATTTAATTTTTAAGTTTAGCAGCTTCGTAAAATTAGATCGCATAGTGATTTTACCATCGGACGATAATTAGATAATTCCCTGAATCAACACGTAAACTCCCATAATACATTTTGATAATCATTACATTGTCGTAAAAAATACAAGTATTTGTAACCGTTACACAACGATATTAATGGTTCATAATTCTTCTGTTCTATAGAATTTATGTTCGTACAGTGATTTTCATTTCTTGTTTTTGAGACAAAGAATATAATCCTATATTACATATATTTATGTATATTCGTGATATCATACCATTTGAGAAAAGGACGACATTTCTCAAAATCAAATTAATTTTAATAATTTTATGAGAAAAATGATGTGAGATGGACGGCTGGTTCTATTAAATGTTAATATAGTTTGGTTGGTTGGTTAGCCGGTTGAGTTGTTTTATTTTTTTATATATAGGTAATTTTAAATTAATTTTAAATCGTCCCGTTTCTGGACTGGACCCCTTTTATTTATTAAAATAATTGTTTGTTTAATTTGAATAACCATTTAATAAATATTCAAAACTGAACTTGTTTATAGAAATAAATTATAATTTAACGAACCTTTCACAAAAGGCGAAATCAAGAATACACACACATTTGAAAAGAGAAATTATTATTTGGTCTTTAAGATGATAAATTCATGAATCATTTATTTGAGGCTTAAACCATGTCCGTTATGTAAATATACTGTAATTGTATTTATATCCTCTTGTTATTATTGTTGTTGTTTATTTTTTTTATGTTCGAATACGGGACATCATTTTCTCCTGTCTAGTAGTTTGGACATACGATAACGATGATTTGACACAAAATATAGGTCTTATAAAGACGATTGAAATTTATGCAATTTAAATGAAGAGATCCGTTAAAAATGGGACATTGAGAAAGCCATGAGAAAAATAGATTTGGTGATGTAGATCCTGTTTTATCTGTATCATTATCGTTGGTATATCGTACTTTCAATGTCGATCTTTCAAGTAACGTTATAATAAATTAATATAATCCTTGTAAAACGTGTATTAGTTTTAACGATTAAAAGAGCAAAAAGAGGTTTATTAAAAATATTGTTATAGTGTCCGAAAAAAACAAAATAATTTATCTTGAGATGGAAATACTTGATGTCTTTGAAAGTTATATAATGTACCCAAAAGCATAAAATAAATATTATTACATTGTAAATTACATTTCCCTTTGCTATTGTGATAACGCTTTGTATTTACGTATGTATGTAAATACATATATGTATTTATTATAATGTAATTTCCATATTATGTGTTGACTAAGTGATACCCATATTTTTATTTAGCCAGTTCGTCAATATTAAGTTAGTCGACTGACACTGAAGGATTGTGAAAAATTGAATCATTGCTTTACAATAACATTATAGTAAAAAATATTGTTTCAATGACATGAGAAAGATACGGGATATGATAAGTTAAACTATAACCTTCTTTTTTCAAAGAGTTTTAAATGTTGTTTATATACACTCGACTTTAAGGAAAGCATGTAAAACAAATAAAAAAATATCCTTTAATATTTTTATTTCAGGTAATTTATATGTATACTAATAAATTTCCCTCCAGCTAATTTCGATACCCGCGGGACCTACATACATACATACATATATAGATTTAATAATAATATTCACTCAATTTATTTATTTATTTTCTTGTCTTACAAAACAATAATAACAAATTAAAACATCATAAATCATATTATCCTTGTGCTCGCGTAGAGGGTTGGTTGTCAATGTGTCGTGAATAAAAAAAAAAAAATAACAAATTTTGAAAATCCTATGCAAATCCGCGGTAATTTACTTAATTTATTTAACCAACCCCAAAATCACATCATAATATCGTAATGTGCATAACGCATTTTCTTGTATATTTATAATTCTTGATGTATTATATTCAAATTAATCATAATCCTATTACAAATAAAAACCAAAATAAAAACATCTTTCTTAAGAAATCAAATAAAAGATTTTTTTTGTTTTTTTTAGTTTAAATACAAAACAAATAATAAAAAAAACGGTGATCCTTTTTGATAAATCAGTTCATGTCCTCACTTATTTTCTTTAAATGTCAAACTTGTACTATCAAATTCCCATTTAAATTTTTTTTTAATTTAATAGCAACAACAAAACTAAACTATACAATAAACCGTCGACGTACCCCGTTTAATTTCTCACGGACCCATATCAATTTTCTTTTTCCTTCTTTTTTGGTACTCTGTTAATTTTTAGGCCTAGATAATGAAAAATAATACTCTTTTTGATGGGTAACGGGTGAAAGAAGGCTTTCCTCGGCAAGGAAATTTATTACAGATTTCGCTTATAAAGACAATTTTGCGTGCATAAAAAATTAAGCCGAACTCGAACTTTACTTCGGAGGCTAATCGAGATTTACATGCGAAAGTTTAATCTGACATGATTTGGGTTACAGGTAATCTAGATTGCCTAACTGCTTATCACTCAGAAACAGTACAATACCTCATCAACACGGGAACAAAACCATGATGCAGTAATGTAGTAGAAGTATGTACTAAATATTGTACTAAATTGATTCTGGTCCACAATTATTCAAAATAAATTTTGGTTAGGCTTATCTGTGAAAAATTAAAACTCTTGTTTATACAAGTTATAAAGAAATTTAATTTCTACTCAGTAGTTGACGTTCTTTCCTTGTTAATGTCAGAAAAATGATATAGCCATCTGGACTGCCAAATGACCTCCGTTGGCGGTAATGCTTAAAACATTTTCGCCAACATCTTGCGGTATGAACAAAAACTGAACATTCTAATATATTTAACGCGGTAGATTTGTTATACCCTTATTTCGATTTTTGTATCACTGCTTTACAATTATGTTCGTGGATTGTTTGGGTTTTGCATAATTATAGGGCCACTTTAATAAGAATCCCTTATATATGTAATATGATTTATTGCCGTGAACTTTTTAAATGAGGGAAAAATACCTAAACTATATAAAACAAAGAAGAACAGATATTGACGATATGGCCCCGAAAAATAGAAGATCCTTTCAATTACAGGTTTCAGGTTTTTTAAATATCTAAATATATCATGTTAGAATATTAAACAAAAAAAAAAAAGAAAGGATCACAACCTTTAAGGATATTTTCGTGAATATAACAAAAAAAATTAATTTGTTTTTGTTAGTTACGTTTATTGTTTATTTTTGTTTTGAATATATTTTACAAACCATTTATCGTGACTCGGTCCTCGTCGCCATTCGAAAACATTAAGTTATATTTTATTTTGTATTCCACATGATCAGATTTCTTGAAGCGATTTATTTAGTTTTGTTGTATTTTTTTAAGCAGGGCGGCTAAAAGGGTTGGTTTTGTTTTGTGTTATTTTAGCTCATTTTTCTTCTTTTTTTCACCGAATGGTGATATAAAAATTCCCGTACATACATATTATACAAAAGGGTAATTAGACTGTATGTATATATTTACCTCCGATATCATATACATACGAATATAATACAAAGGTGGTTAAAGGTATCCGATATTATTATCATTTTTAAATTACCTCGCGGTATGTTATTTACAACATGTACATAATTTAGCTGATCCTTTATATCCTTTTAAATAATTTTAATATTCGTGATATTAATTTTAAAATTATGATAATTACTGTAAATAATACGATAAAATCCTTCAAAAAATAAATTATCATAATTTTCCTTATGAAATGTTTATGATTATCAAACAATTTATGAACTTAAAAAGGATAAAATATGATGACTTCCTATATATTATATTTATGTATATATATTATAAATAGTAGTCGTGTATACATAAGGAAAGGAGTTGATAAAATATTTAAATATAAAAGGTTTACGCGTTTTTTTGTATTTCCCTCATGCGGGGCAGTTTAACGCGAAATATTTTTTAAAAAAATATGTTTTTACAGAATTTTGAACACCCAAATGACTTTACCAAGGACAAGTAAGTATAATGCAATGATTTGACAAAAATGCTATTTATTCCTTCACTGTTTTGGTTATTGAAATATAGTAATTTCCAAGAAATGTTAAAATAGTATTTTATGACGCCTAGGTTTTATTTTAGTTTTGGGAATGCGGTTGTACTTGTTTTCTTAAGAATTGTATGAATGGATGGAATGTTTTCACATTTATTGTGTGGTATTTTGTTAGAAATTTAAATTTATGGCTACCTACCTCAGGTCGTAGTTATTTGTTTGTGTACATTTATTTTTATAAACGCAAGGATCATAATGATTCAACAACTTAATTACAATAGAATCATGTAATAAAATTATGAATACGATTCTTAGTATACGATTGTTGTATAAAGGAAAATGTTGTTGGCATTGACGTATTTAAATTAAGGTATAATTTTGTAATCATCTTAAAATTAAATTATTCGCGAATTATGTAATGAGTTCCGAGAATTTGAAATCCAACACATCCACATACAATTTTACACAAATATCAGACTAATTATTATTATTTACATTTAAATATTGAAAACATTCTTGAGTTTAATCAAGATTAGTTGAAAAAACATCAATGGTATCTGTAATAGTTCTTAAACCAAATTTGAGAAGTTTGCATTTTGCAAAACATTTATTTATTATACATCGGCATCAAAGAAATATTAGTCTAGGTTGCACAATAAATTTTTGGAATCGAACTCAATTCAATGAAAAATATAAAACGAAAATAGTGGCTGGCTTCCTTAACGCTTTAAGCTATGATTAATATTTATTTTTATTATTAAAATTATATTACATAAAACGAATTTTTTAAAATCATATATAATTTCATTACCAAATTTTACTCGAGCTTGCTAAGCATTCATATATAGTAAAACATACGAAAAATTATCTAGCACGATGCAAGACAATTTTTCGCGTGAGTGCTTAACAAGATTACATTTTATTATGTGAGTGCTTAGCAAGGTTACATAAAATTTGGTATCAAAAACTTTTTCATAATTATTATTAATTAATTATAATTGATAAATGATGCTATTTTATAAAATAAATTTAAATTTCGATGCCAAAGCTTCGGAAAATAAATTATAAATTAATACTGTAAACACTCGCAAGCTGTGATATCAAAGACTTTAGTGGAATTGAAAGTTTCCACTCAACCTGGTTACTTACGAATGTATCGGCAACGTTTTATTACATATTTAAAGGCAATCTTTACCACCTATGCATATACAATTTCAAAGCTCGCATTAAAATATTTAGAAAAATATCATTATTATTGTTTCTTTGACTGTTAAAGGATTTGTGGTTAAAACCGCATATATATGTACATGTAGATGACCAAACATACTTTTAGATACAGGGTGATTCTTTGATAAATTGATGTAATTACAATTTTATAAATAAAGTATTATATACGTATACATATACATATTATGTACATACATATAGATTATTATTATATTGAAATAGTTGACAAATGTACAAATATTTATGTACAATTATTGACAAATATTGTATATAAATAATAGTTTAAATTATTTTGTTACCCTATTCAGGGTGTGATGTAAAAATATTAATTTTTCATTTTCAATCTGCATATATGTATGTACATATAGAAAAATTTATGAAGCAAAACATTAAACAATAATATAAGAATATGAATAAATTGACATATACACTACACATATGCAGTTCTATATATTTGTATGTATGTATATACATATATATATATATATATATATATATATATATATATATATATATATATATATATATATATATATATATATATATACATATATATATGGCTTTTATATATAAATAAATAAATAAATAATAAATCCAAAGTCTTAAAATCATTTATAATTTAGCCTATAGTATATATATATATATATATATATATATATATATATATATATATATATATATATATATATATACATATATATATATATATATATATATATATATAAATATATATATATATATACACATATATATATATAGATACAGATAGTATATACGTATGTATATAGATATTGTGTATAAAGGAAATTCAACATCCGCATACTATATGTGTGGGTGCATATATGGATGTAGAATTAAGGATTATAATTTATATTCTAAAAACTACACTAAGCAAACTTTAGAATTCATATTAAATATAACAATATTTAATATTTAACCACCCACCATTTTCTTTTTTTCTCCTCTCTATTTCTTGCCTTGTATTTATATACATATATATATACAAACTATCTTAGTGTTTTGAATTTTCCAAAGACCAAAACTGTATATGTCCTTTTCCATCTGGTTACATATAAAATTGTATACGTAAAATATAATTGTATAGACATACATATGTACATGTATACTAATTCTAATGTGTTAGCCAGTAAACCAAAAATGAAATAGATTAATGTCAAAATCAGAAATGTAAGGAAAATTTTATTTATAACCGCACACAGATTATGTAACCTTAAAATGAATAAATTACATATCATCCGCCTTTCACAAAATTTCGCAGGATTTTCCTAATAAATATATATTACACAGAAAAGCAGATGTTTTCGATTCCATTCAAATGTAGCAAAATTTAAAATATTGTCGTTTAACAACAACGGCCAAAAGCACATAACTTTAAAATTTTATCTTATTATGTATATACGAGTATACGATGAACTTAAATTGATCCATTGTCCTGTTATATGTATGTAACATGTATGTATACAAAAAGTATCAATGCGCATTTTCAATACATAGTAAATACTCTTTTCCACCGTAATCATCATTATGAAGATGATGATTTACAAAAACCATATCACATATACCTCGTACGTAAATTCTTTTACCCCTTTCGATTGAGTTTTTTTTTGACAAAAGAAAGTTTTAGAATTTTTCTTTTAATATAAATTTATTGTCCGCGACAATCCGAAATCATTTTTTTTAGCAAGCAACGTGTTTCATTCCTAACATCTGTTCGGTATAATATATTAACATTGTAGCGCTATATATATAGATATATATATATATATATATATATAATATATATATATATATATATATATATATATATATATATATATATATATATATATATATATATATATATATATATATATATATATATATATACGAAATATAATACAAGGACCTCATTTTTTGCCTAACTTAATGGTTAATCTATTCCATGTGCATACACGGTTTGACGCAAGAAAAGATAATGCTTTGGTTTGACATTTTTATTTACATTAAGAGGTCAAGTTGTAGAATATTGTTTTTTTAATAACAGCGCTTCCCTTGCATTGTGCGCAACCCAAGACGAAATTTTTGTACGTCAACCCTGTTTTTTTAGTTATTTTTTGTAATTACACAAACACATTCAGTAATTGGAATTCAACCATCAAGATGTACATACATACAACATATATACTAAAGAGACGGTTTAAAAAGGACACAAAAGGGCACTGCATAAAATGCAGTTTGTTTGTTAAATTAGAAAATTCTTAGAAATATCGTTCAATTTACAGTGGACGTGAATTTTTTTCTGTTTTTTTTTGTCTAAAATAGATTTTATAAAAGAATTTTAAAACCCATGACACTTGAACAGCATGATTCCTATTATCTCGTTTTGAAATGCGCTTTTCAATGGAATTGTTAATTTATATCATTTCAAAATTGATGTATAGCTAAAATTACAGTGCCTATAGAGTTTTAAAAAACGTGTGAGTCAATATTTTAATGTTGGCGAAACCTAGATTTCCACATCATATATACATTTATCACCCGCGCTTATTAAATAACGAATCTAATTTTATGGGTTCATTATCCATCGGAAAATTATCAATATCCTTCACATTCGCATACATATGTATGTAATCCATTGACAATAAATGTATGTATTTTATGAAGATCAAATACATAATGAATTTTACGTGGACACCACGAAACAGGAAAAAAAACAATTTTCCGAGTTTTACTATCTCTTATAAAAATACATACATGTTTTTTTTGGCATATCCACATACTAAAAAAACTGACTAAAGGGATTTGTGCAAAATTTAGATGTCAATTTTATGACGGTTGTGAACGGTGATAAATTTATAAGAAGCAAAATATTGAATTTTGATTAAAAATAAAAAATAAAACAAACTTTTATATCCTTATTTTTATAGTATTTTTATGTAATTGGATGTCAATTAAATTAATATAGTAGAGAAAAAAAATTGCTCGGGATCATAAAATTTGTTGTGACCTTTTAATGTTTATATTTTGGATATTTATGGCGGCAACTGTTGATTGAAATGATGTTTTAAGCTATTCAAGAACACATACATGTATACATATACGTATCATCAATACTTAAAGAAAATTCGGCAAGGATATATGTTTAAGGGTTGAAATATACACATCTTCATTTTTAAATCAAACATCAGACGTTGATTTCGTCGAGAGCAGCGGTTAGTAACCTTTTAACGAGTAGGGGCATGTACAATAACGAATTTTTAATAGAGCATATAGATGAACGATGAGACGAACGTGTGCACCTTGTTGCCGACTTCTGTGCTGCATTATACATATCCAATAATTTATCGATTGTTCATTTTTCCCTTCGATTTGCGCGAAATAATCTCTTTTATTTATCATTTAATACGCCCGCAGTCCTATTTATGATTATTTCGAATATATGATTTATATTTATTATTTTATAGATGTATTTAGTTTTTGCACCAAACAACATCGAAAATCATAAACCACCGGTTAAAATATACTTTTTCCGTTTTTATTTTATTTATAAGATAACACAAAAAAGATTAGTTTTTATGACTGTGCACACACTAGTAATATGTATTAAGAAAAACGCATGCAGCTGCCCTCACCCGAAACAAAACAAAACATCGTAAACTAAATTAAATCTTGGCGGAATATTATCCTTTTTTTATCCTCCGTGTATATTTGTTGTGTTTGCATTTTTATATTGTTGTAAAACTATTGATTTTTGTTGTTGTTGCGGGTTTTCAAAATATATTTATTTATTTTGTAGTTTTTAGATTTTGCTTGCTTATTTTATGTGATTGTTTGGAATGAACGAAAAAAAGGACGTCAATCGATCATTATCGTAAATTTTTGCTTGTTAAAATTTTTTTCTTTCCTTTCTAAGATTACAGTTTTTTTAAGTGGTTTTTTTCTTGGAATTGGTTATTTGTAACAAAATTTTATCTATCAATTGATGGTTTAGTCATATACAAGGCATAGGATAAAATAAACTAAAATCGTAGAAAAATGATCATCATTTTTGTTGGTAAATTGGCAATATTCGATTGTGAACCTTGATTATATGAATTTAAATTATCATATATACTCAGATGATTATGCACTAATGTACATATGTATATAGATAATGGTTCATTGTGTAATTAGGTATACAACTACAATGATTTTAGTTATTGTGCATTAGCATCATTTTACAACTACTGTTTTCCGTTTTCCACCAATTAAAATCAATGGAACCCATTAATAGAACGCGTTCGAACAGTTGAAATTATAAAAACTTCCAGTTTATTTAGTTGACGAGAAACACAAGAATTTTGTATATATTTAATTGCTATGTGACTAATTCTATAATTCATGATTTACAAATTCTTAAACGTGTCGGGAAATTCCTCTACATTCTAAGTAAAATTTAAAATCAACAACTTACTACAATTTGAACGCAAGTATAATTAAGATTCGGCTCTGAACCAATTGGTAATTGTAATACCTTATTGTAATTAATTTATTTAATATGTACCATAAAAGATTAATATGACAGATAGCATAATATTTCCAACTTTAAATTTCAAGCTGAGTGAACACGATATCTATACAGTAAAAAGGTAAATGATACTTATAGTTATAACCTTAAGGTGGCAAACTAGTTCGACTTTTAATTTTCTAAGTTTTATTTCCACGAAAATTGGCATTGTGTTATATTCCCTGTGTTGATATTGTACAAAAAAAGATTTAAAAAAATTCTACAATATATAGTCATATTATCATTTATGGTAAAAATATTTTAAACCAAATAATTGTCACTGAAATACATAAATAAAGAATATTGAAAACTTTTCTGAAAGAGATAAGCTTAATTTGCTTAATAAGTCACAAATAAATGCAGGTTCACTATCTTTTAACCAGAAACAACAAATAAATATTATTGATAAAATCAAGAAAGCAAAATATTCTTCTATAAGCAAGCAACCATTAATTTTAATTAAACGTAACCGAACGTTTCATTAGTTTGGATTTCAGGATTGAGCAAAATGTTCCTTCTGCCTATGCTAAAACTATCAAACTATCCTTGGTTATGGTAGTCAAAGAAATCGTTATTTTTGTAGAAACATTTACACATCATATTGTTTATTGGCACCATGGTTGATTCTGTGTACATTCACATACAGAAACTCATTACTTCGAAAAGTTCTGCTATAGCTTGAGAATATTTTTTTAAACTTTTAATGTTTCTTTATTAACTTTGTCCTTTTTATTCTTCACTTATTATCTTTAGTCACGGTGGTAAGAGATAAAAAATGTCTACGTTCAACTGCCTAGTTGATACGATAAAGATAAAGATATAAATATTAGTGAATGGTGACTATATAAATATGATTATAGTGCAAACGCCAAACATATTTACTTTTTATAGATTGTATACTTGAGGTCTGTTCTAATCACAGTATTAAATGATCACATATTCAAAACTAAATGAATAAATTACATCTATAATCAAATCAAAGTATTTTTATAGCCCCAATGTAGAAATCGACAAACACCTTTGGTGGAAAACATAATAAAAATAAACGCATTCGATTGAGTGAAAATAAAACAGATGAAAGTAAAAGCTCGCTCATACACATAACACACACACACACTCAAATAAACATTGAAGGAAATAACCAAAAAATAAAAATAAATAAAAATGCTATGAAGAATCAAAACCATAAACAATATTATCATTTCAACAGCATCATTTTTATCGTTTTGTTGGGGAAAATCTTTTTGGATATATTATGAATTATTGATAGCATAAACGTTAAGTTTTTTTTTTATGTATTTTACGATCCAATTTTTATGTCTGCTCATGTATCCACTCATAAACACACAACACGAGATCGTTTAGAAGATTTTTAATGTTATGTATGTACATTTATATATACAGTTTTTTCCCATGCTTTAAACCACTTGTTGAGCTTTGTTATTTTTTTGTTGTTGCTAGAGAAGCTTTTATACTGTGTTTTGGTTTTAATATTTCATTTCGTAGTTCATTTTTATTATATTTATTTTCAGGATTTTATTTATTTTAAAAATAAACTAAATATACTATCACAGTGGAGCAATTGAATCAGTTTGTTATGCCCGAGTTTTAGAGCTAATTAATACTAATTTGAAGAGCACATATCTCATAAAGCTAATCTGTAAGAGCGCAGATTAGGTGAAAAATATAAAAAAAAAACTGAAAACAGGATTTAAATTTAACCTATAGGTTGATTTTATCAGTATCTAACAACGCCTAAAATTGAACTACAATTATCGCATAGCTCAAGACCAAAATCAAGCCAAAATTAGAAAATAAAAATTTAGATTTATGTGTCAGTTTTTTTATAATCAAAACTAGCCTTTAAATGATGGCGTCACATTCAATTTCTATATATAGGTGTTAACGTTTTTTACTAATTCTGCGTTGTAATAGAAATATTGACCCAAAATTAATAAATGTAATGAAAATTAGTAAAATTGTGAGTCGCAAAACTTACGATAGATCGAGTCATGGAAACGTGTTGATACATTAGAAAACGTTTCTTTCATATTCCAATACAAATAATCATTATATACTTATGTAATGTTACCTGGAATAATTTTCAATTTGATTAGATAATATTTCAAATTCATTTTTATATTGACTTTTAATTTAAATATTTAATTAAGTTTTAACTGACGTTTTCTTAAAAATTCAACCAACTCAATAATTTCGTCTTATGGTTTCTAGTACCTACTATACATTAGTTAAACCACCACAATTAACTCCAGTACGCTCTCAAGTTTCAACTTGAGGCTATACCGGAGATAATTGTGGTGGTTTAAGTAATAATTTGTAGGTTGCTGACATTATAAGACGAAATTATTGAGTTGGTTGAGTTTTTAAGTAAACCTAATAAATTAGGTTGATTAAGTATAACTCAAATACTAAACTGAGATTGTAGATTTTTAACAATTTATTAGTTTTAAAGATTGAATGTTTTAAAAACAACAATAACTAGTCCATCGTTTTAAAATGGAGCTTCCAGGTTTTAGTCTCTATTATTTTTGGGTTACACAATTCGGTTGTCTTGTGTAACTTTGAACTAAATACAACTGATATCACCTTATGGCTGCTCCTTATCAAAGGTATTATCTAGAGATCTTTTATCAAATATGGACAATTGTAAATTTGTGATTTAACTTTTTGTTACTTTTACTATAATGGATCATTTATTTAAATATTTGGGTTTGCTGTATCTTAATATGGCCTTTAAATGTGATATACAAATTGTTAAAAAGCAACTTAATTCTTTGTTACATTAATCAGAAATTAATAAGATATACATATCTCATTAAACTAATTTATAACTATTTTATGGTCAGAGACAGTTCAACTGTAACGAGATAAAAAATTGGAAAATTAAATATACCAGTTGCACGAATTGAACTGATACAGAAAATAAAATCCGTTCGTACCACTTACGAGTACTAGAAATTAATATGTACATAATATATCTATGTGAAATTCCTGTAACGTCGTTTATCGAATGGAATCGGTTTTATTACTGGCCTAATTAAACACCACTTCAATTTATACACAGTTCGAAGATATACAATATATATATATGTATATATATATATATATATATATATATATATATATATATATATATATATATATATATATATATATATATATATATATATATATATATATATATATATATATATATATATGATTAATGAATACACTAGTAATTAACATTTAGATGTCATTTATAATTTTATTTCACATTTATCTTATGTCTGTTTACAATCGCACACCACAGTATACCATATATTTGATAATTTACTATCTGTATCTAATGTCTAAATCATTTCACGTGAAATTTAAACATTTATCCGCCACAACATAAACTTGACTATACATATATGGTAGTTAGAAATTGAAATCGAAATTTACCAAATAAAAAAAAAGATAATGCTGAATTTTTCTTCCTACTTGTTGTTGTCTTAATAAAGCTTTTAAATTTTTTATGCTTTAATCTTTTATTTTATTTTGGATTTTATATGTACATATATACATATATATTTCTTATATACACTTTATATAAACATTTTCACTCTCATTTTTATTTCTCATAACCTATTTTTATTTTCCGATTTTTATATATTTTTTTTCGTTTTTATTGAGAAATAAGAGCAATAAAAAAAATTTATATATAATTTTTATTATGTTTATACTTTTTCAGACAATTTTTTTTTCATTCCTGCTACTACACAACCCCATCCCCATTACGCCTATTACAAACCAGCTCCACTCGTATTATATAGTAGTAAAAAGAGGTAAAGTAAAAAAATAAAAATAAAATAAAAAATTCAACAAAAAAAAAAAGTCTGAGTGAAAATTTCATTCATGAATTTTTTTATTTTTATTTTTTTATTTTCCTTCCAAAAGAGGAGAATTTTCTTTTATATTTTTTATTTTTATTTTTATATGAATGAGTTGGCATTTTTATATATAAACACAAGGAACAGATAAATACATTTACAACTTTTTTTTACTGTAGAGCTTTTAGATTTTTTTTACTGCTGCACAGAAGTATATATCTCTATGTATATACATATACATAAATGGAAAGAAAAACTGATGAAAATATACAAAACAATAAAAATGTATATTACAATAAAATGTTTGTTGTCTTAAGTCAAGTTCAAAAGTATATTTTCTTCTTATATACTTTTTTCGGGGAAGAAAATTTATATATCGGTATACATATATATACATAAAAAAAGTTTGTGTATATACAACATTTTTTTTATATATAATATTCTGTTTTCTTTTCTTTAAATAAATTAAGAATTTTTTCTATGCGAGTTGGAAAAAATAAAAAAAATAAATAAATAAAATATATAATCATTTTTTTTATTATATACACAATGAAAATGAAAGGAAAATACATACAAAACAAAATTGTTTTGGATTTTTTTGTTGGATTCTATGAACTTGAACTCATTTGAACTTTGATACTACTTCTTTGTTGATGAGTTTTTTTTAGTATGTAACAAGTGGTTTGTGTGGTTAATTGTGATTGCAATGGGTAAATATAAAGAAATGAACATCATTAAAGCTAAGATTGCGGTGACTTTTATATTATTATTATTATTATGACGACTATACGCCGAAGCACATTAGTTCTTGTTTAGTTTCAAATTTCGTCAGGTTCGTTTCGGATTTAAGAGTAGATGAAAATGTTTGGGATTGACGAATTTATCATAAAACTAATGAGAATGGAACATGGATGACATGGTGATGATGTGAAGTCACTAACTGCGATGCGATTTACTTGCCTGGTTAAGAGTTTCGTCAAAATATTTAATATCACTAAATAAGTCACACAGCATCGAAAATTTAACAAACCATTTATACTAACAGTTGGATTGGCTGTCCTAAAGTTGGCTAACAATTAAGTTTTTATTTTGGTATTCCATATTTCAAACTATGACAAATTTAATCAACATTTGCAATTTAAAAGAATAATAGTTTTTGAAAGTTGATTATTGTAAATTTCTTGTAACAACCTCAAACAATTTTACGAAAATTTTCAATTTGTGAAATAACATCAGTTAGAAAAAATTCTGAGTAGTTCAAATTCTGGGTAGAATCCGGAAAAGGAGGATCGAACAGTGTTAATGATTTATTATAAATTATATATACCTCGAAGTTGAGATGAAATTTAATGTCAATGATGTGAAAGCAAAATAGAGAGAAAACACTGTTAACGATAATGGGATGATATAGTAATCCAACAGTTTGTACAAAATTAAGCGGACCGCGACTTACTATATATGTATATATATATATATATATGTATGTATATCAATATATTCCATATATTTCAAAGGTTTAGAATAGAAACTTTCTAAAATTAGAATATATGGATGTATACGTAATTATTCAATTTTTATATCATTTCTTAAAGTAGCTAGGCAAAGTTCGGTGTTAGAAATGAAAAACATAATAATTCGTATACATAAATTTATGAATTTTCCTAAATAATCGATTTATAATTCTGAATTGAATTGTATGATAAACAGAAAGAAAAATTATCAAATTCAATGGATACATTGATATTTGCAAATCCAAATGATTTAATTTAATTTAATTTTTGATTTTGTTCGGTTTTAAAATTTAAAATTCGATTAATCACATCGATCATCAGACCCAAGTAATTATGAAAAGATTTTCATACGTGAGCATTTCGAAATAAAATTAAAAATAATTGTGTAAAATTTAGTTTCAATAATTAACACATCATTAACTCGAAACTTCAAATTTCAAAATTCAATAGTTCGGATGGAGATTTGAAACGGAATTCAAAAGTTCAGTGTTATTTACAATCTATATATTATAAATATATCTTCATTTTATATCTTCGAAAGACATTCATGTCTCTGTAACTAATGAACTCAATAATAAATCTCCCAAGAAAAAGTTCATGACAAAGCTTAATATATGAATTTCTATTTAACCATAAACCAACTCAATTTTACTAATAGTGGTTTGCATTTGTTTATCAAATTTTGCTTATTTTTAAGTCAGAATCTCAGATGAATTTAATAAGGAATACTTTCACAGTGAAAAAATGTTAGCGCAGACCAATTAAAAATACTTACTCGTTATAGATCTTAATTGCCAGCTGCACTTTGTCCAATTAAAAATATGGCGCTCAGAATATTAAATTTTGAAAATTAACTTTGCTTCCTCATTTTTAAATGTCTCTATTGGTATTTTCCAAATTTAATTTAGGTTGAAATTATTAATTTCAATTTAAGTTTTATAAATTCGAAAACTTTCACAATAATAAAAGTCTAGTTTCCAAATTAATTTAAAATAAAATTGTAATATTAAAATTGTAATAATTCAGTATTTCATATTTCAATCCGGTTTAAACACTTTTGAATTTTCAAAACTCGTAAAAATATCAGAATTATTTAATTTTTTCAATTTTATGAATTTCCAAATTTCATTGTAATATTTATCGAATTTAATATTTATTGAATCTGCTCGCCTGTTTAAATAAAAACCTTAAATCGGATATTTACGAAAATTTATAATTTTATATTTAAAACGAATGTGTTTAAAACACAAATCTGTATAGAAATATAACCAAAATGTTCATTTTTAAAACCGAATTTTACTAAGTTGATATTGATGTTTTTAGATTACATGTTTTTTTGTAATTAATTTTGTATTTTACAATAATTCCAATTTCATAGAATTTCGAATTCAAAGGGTTTTAGAAATGCTGAATAGGGAAATCAGAAAATATTCTAGTATTTAATTTATCTATTATCTATCCAACTGAAGAATCTATAGTAAATAATACGTTCTCAACATTTATACCAATTCTATAAAAAATTAGTGGTTTATTAAAAATAACAATGGTTAGTGTCGAAATAAATTGAGCTTCCACTCTTCGACAATTTTGAAAACTATAACCAAAACATTCAAAATGTTAGGATATTTTACGAGCTTTTGATAGAAACTCGACCGCTCATCACCTCACATTGTTAATAATTATACATAAAATTACGAATAAACCCAATGAAATAAAACTTAACTTTATAATTTAAATACATATTCTGTTTAGGTGTTTAATTTTTTCAAAAGTCCAAAACATAAAACCGCCAATTTAAACTTTACCATATTATGCTGAGCTTTTAGCAATTGAAACACGAACTTTCTTAATTATATAAAACTATACTCCTTATACACACATATACAAGGACTGAAAAAATATAAACAAGTAATTGTTATTTATTTTTGCAATAAAATCAATTTGTCTCTCTAAAATGAGTAAAAGCACAATGAAAGCTTATTGAGATAAACTTTTATTTTTTGGTCTATACATACAAATTACATACAATACTCATCTTTAAAATAAATGGCAACAATTTATTTTGTTTGTTCTGTTTGTGACAGATAAGACCGCGAATTAAATTATTGTGTTGTCCGCACATACACATACACACAATTTAAAACAGCTTTTGCGTTATACTTTTCGTATTTCTGTTAAATGTTAATAGACATAAATTATTTTCGTATATTAAATGGATTGAGGTTTATGTTGTTCTGAAATCAATCAGTTCACCAACCCTGAATAAATATGTTTGGATCCCAAATAAAATTTGTACCGCACACAAGGAAACCAAAAAGGACAAACAATAAAAAAATAAACTGGCAAAACGGTGATAAAGTGACAGAATTTTTTAAATAAATTGTTTTAAATTAATTTTCACTTTACTGGTTATTATTCAATATATGTAATATTCAACCGCACTTAAAATGATAAATCATAAATCAATTTTTTCCCCAGTAATGAGCTTTAATATGTCTTTACTGAAAAATGACAATGAAAATCTATAATACGAGAGCGAGATAAATTTGTATCGGAGTCGTATCACACACAAACACAAGTCGAACATGGACCCGTTATGCATATACATTTAATCAAAAAACCAAATTAGCAAATTCATAAAATATTTATATTCTAATCGCTTTGGTCATATGAATCATTCTAGTTAACATGAAAAGTATATGTAAAAAGAACGAAACTAACGAACAAACGAAAAGTCATCCATTTCAAATGAAATTTTCTAATTTTTATTTTTTCTTACTTTTTTTGGTAACATAAGATGAAATGGAATTGGAAATAAGATGAACGAATATATGAAAAAAAAAAAAAAAAATATTATTAAAATAAAATATATAAGATAAACATCACATGTTGTATCACATTTGGGTGGTTTAAAAGACCGTTGGTCGAGATAGTGACATATGTGTTTTCTTTCGATGTGTCTTGTTGTTGTTGGTGCTCATATATACATATACATATATAAAAATAAGACGAATCGAGAAATGGAAAAATGGATATATCCTTCACATTGTATGGACATACATATCACGCAAAATATATCCTTTTTTTCATTATATAGATTGAATTTGAAGGATGATATGGATTGGTGGATGGATGGTGCGGTGATGATGATGATGTTTTTAAATAAATACACCAAGCGACATAATCTGAACAATATTTTAGCTTAAATAAATGTTCTCAATTTTATGTCACTCGCTGTAGATATATATGTATATAATATTAAACATAGTACACACATGAAATAACACAAAATTTTTGCTTGACATGATTTTAATTTGATTTCACTTGAAAAATTTACATACACAAAATTTATATAATAAAAAAGTGTTTCATTAATTAAATTTTTCACTCT
The DNA here is from genome assembly GCA_951394425.1 of Tipula unca. Lineage (NCBI taxonomy): Eukaryota > Metazoa > Arthropoda > Insecta > Diptera > Tipulidae > Tipula > Tipula unca. The sequence continues at coordinate 1,419,803 of OX596381.1, read as the reverse complement.
AAAGCATCTAATATATATATATATATATATATATATATATATATATATATATGATCCGCCTAATGTAATTTTCCTTTCCAAACAAACCGTGATGTCACTTAAGTTTATATATGTATGTCTTTGATGTATATGCCTGTATTTTTGTGAACAAATAACTCGTACCGAATAAAAACGTGACTGCTAATACATATAACCGATACATCAACGTTTTTATGTTGTACTGTAAAATTATTTTGCTCTAAGTACATCCTTAAAATACATTTTCTTATTTTCTATAATTCAAAGTCCATCTATACCATTTCGATGAAGTAGATCCATCTCAATCAAATAAATAAAATAAAATAAAAACGGTAAGAGAAGAAAATTATATATAAATAATCTTATATAAGGAGAGCAAAATAAAATAAAAAACCTGATCTAAGCCCAACCTTGGAAAATTTGGAAAGTTTTTTTTCGTCTTGTGTGTATATGTGTGTGTATGTATGGAACAAATATAAAATCGACCACATTTCATTTTATATCATGACAGCACCCAAAAAATAAATAAAATTACATTGAAATATAAAAACGTTTCATATTCACCCACTTCAAAATAAGTTCGTTCATCAATCGTTCACCAACCATCTTATAGAGAACCGAATGAAGTGAAACGGTCGGTCTATAATACATAAAAATAAAAACTATATAAATAAATTTTGATCAAAATGAAAGGTTTATCCAGTAGAATGCATATCAAGAAACACGATCTATATAGATCCAAATGTAACGTCTGGCCAAATTTATGGCCTTACAATTGGTGTGAAATAAATATTCAAACCATTAATTTCCAAAGGTGACTTTTTGGTAAGGTTTCGTACTGCTATTTAACATTAACGATTGAGATAGACCTTAAAACATGGATTTATTTCCACGAAAATACAGATTTAGTTGTTCAAAAAATTAGTTCAATTAACAGCCGAGAGACTGGTAAGATAGTAGTGCTCCAGATATTAGTACAAGATACTTCCACTAGAATTTCACTTCACGAGTATTTTTGGAGCTTCTAAAAATTAGTTTTAAGATAGAAAGTTTTGTAAAAAGAACGTGTGCGAAATTTTGGATGGAAATTAATATTCTAAAATTTTAAAATACTGCTTTAAAATTTTTTATAAATGACCCATATTTTATTTTATTTGTATTATAGTTGATTTCATTAGTATACAAAAAAGGATGCTGCAGGAATTCAGAAATTATTGAATTATGGAATTTAAAGGAATTGGAACATCAGATTTTAGCAAAACATAGGAATTCGTTATTTCAGAAAATACTGAAAATTTAAAGTTTTACAAAATTTTTAAATGTACAGAAAATTTTTATGAATTCAGTAAACTTTCTGCAAAATGAAAATTTAGATTAAAAAATTCAGATAGGTACTCAGAGAAATTTAGAAAACTTTGAAAATTGAAACCAAATTATTTTGTGAATTAATACTTTATTAAATATTAAGAAAAAAAATTATTTTAAATTTCGAGAATATCCAAGAATTGGAAACAGAAATATGAAAAGATTATTTTGACCAAAATTGTAGATAAGTCGTCTATACCAACAAACGAATAAACTATAGAAGTTCGATTGGATAATAACTTTTGTACATATATGTATTATATGCGAATATGTATAAGAAATACTAACTTACAAATTTTGGTTAAATATTTAATCTTCCGAATCAGATAGGAACTTATCCTCATCGTTATAACTATCCATTTGATATCAATATCAGTTACGTTGTTGCAGTTGTTGCTCTTCATTATTAATAAGCAAAGATGTATTTAATAATTGTGTTTTTTAAATAACCGAAATTTTTGTTCATTTCCTATAGCTAAACAAGGGAGGGTTATTACATCCTGTCGCATTTGAGTAAGTAGTAATTGTCACTCTGTGTTTTATTGTTTTATGGCCTCAGAGTCGTGATAGGTTCAGTTTTCTTCAAGCGCACTTTATCCAAATTTAAAGAAAAATCTATTAGTTAAATTTTTGTAAATATTAACGCATTATGAATAATTTCAATTTTTTTGTAAATCTCTGATGTCTTATGATTTTATCCACTACTTAAATTTTTCAATAAAAATAATATATATTGATCATTTCATTGAGTGATATTTCTGTTTTATTAGAAAAATAAACAAAATTATATCCGTGTCAATAAAGGCAATAGTTTTAAATTTTAAATGAAATAAAGATCCTGGTCATATCCTCCTCCTCCAAACAGTTTTCCGATAAACTATATATGTAGTGTCCAGAGACCACCTAATAAGATAGTAAGATCAAAAATAAATAGAAATCTTAACCTCTACCTGAGGGGTATATACACATAAATACATACCAGTTTAATTCCATAATAACCACTTATCTTGAAGATAAGAAATACAAAATGGCTAATACAATTAATTTGCGAAAATTTTTACTCACCCACAGCTAACTTCAAAAAAAACTATTTCAGAAATTTCCTCAGAAAACAAAAACAAAACAAAAAAATTAAAAATTATTCATATAAAGTTTCATGAAAAATATTTTCAATATATGTATTAAATTACAAAAACTACTACTACAAGGGAATAAAAATTTTTTTATTGTTTTAAAATAAAATTTTCACTTTGTACCAAAAATGGACCAACCAAAAATTTTGAAAATTTTCTAAAAATGGAAAATTAAAAATAAAACACAAGAAAAAGGATACCAAGAGTCCATTTTTGTTTTTAAGTTTTAATATGTATATATTATGGCTATATATAAATTATATGTATACAATTTTTAGTTAGAAAGACCAAAGTACGTATATATAGTACATATACATATACATACTATTGTTGTTACTATATATTTTAGTGAAATCTACATTTAACACTTTGGAATGAGTTGGTAAGATTTAAATTTATATGTATGTGTCTGTAATCTGTATGTGTATATGTAGTTTCTTAACTATAAGGCAAATTCAAATTTCCTTCGCGTTCTAATCAACCATGTTGAATTTGAATTACCTCATACTCTACACAATTTTCATTTATCATCAACAAAAAAATTATCCAATTTTATGTATATAAATACAACAATAGTAATAGTAATAATAACAATAATAATAATAAATACACATCTATGTGTTAAATATATGAATATATATATATATATATATATATATATATATATATATATATATATATATATGTGTGTGTGTGTGTCTGTGTGTGTTGCTGTAGAGTATATTCATACATATATGTATATATATTATATATGAGGGATATGTCCACCCACCCATCAGAAAAATATACCTCCTTTGGCTATTTTCGACTCTTATCATTTTCTCTACTTAAAACATTTCCACAAAACACCCTCGTTTTATTTCTTCTTCTTGGTATTTTTCCAAAAAAAAAAGAAAAACTTGTATATAACTCTCGTACGTACGGACATATCTGTTCTATATCTACTTGTATTTTAAGAATTTTATATTTTTCGTACATTACATATCAAGTTTTCTATATACATACATACATTTTCTTCTCGTCTTTCCTCCGATATATGTACGTCCAACATTTTTAGATCAGCGGTTAACACGTGTGTGCCCGTGCATGTTTGATATAGATGAAGGAAGTTAGCGGATCAAATTTTTCTTTTCTACTTTCTTCTTATTTTGCGCTTTATACTTTCTTTTTCCAGGCACATCAACACACATATATGTATATATACATATGAATATAGGAGAGACGACGAAAAATAATAATAAAATAGAAAGAAACGTAAGATAAAATTTTTCCTATTTGTACCGGAGTATAGCATATATGTATATATATATATGTATATATATATTTATATATATATATATATATATATATACATATATATAAATATATAAGTATATATATTTATTGTACTGGTATGAGAAAGGACATTTGGTTTTGATCACCCAAAATAACAATCCACCCATTCAATGTATTTTCATCTGCTGGTGAAATTCACTCGACCTCTTTTCTTTTATTTTATTTTATTTTTAACAAAAAAAAAAGCAAAAAAAAAAGAAAAGCAAAAACGACACCCACCCTTCGACCTCCCGCAATATACACTTAACTAACTTCAAAAAGGAAAAAACGAGCACCATACCATCATTTTTCGATATTTTCTTGCTGTACATACAATATGAGTGTAGAGATAACATACAAAATATATTCACATACATATATTTTGCTTAATTTTTATTTTAGATGGATATAAGAGATGATTTTGTAGATTTATTTTTTATTTAGATTTTTCTTTTGAGTCGTTATGACGTTGACAAAATTAAGAATGGAGAAAAATAAGCGACGGGAAAGGCATTTTGATCCTTGACCATTCAAAAATATATACATTTTTTTTTTTGGAAGTTGCTACATAGCCTTGAGAATATGTGAAATATACATATATATATATATATATACATATATCTATATAGTGAGCATATTAAAGTTGAGGCGTGTGCTGTAAACTTAATTGAGACACGCAACGTTTAAACGAAAATTTTATCAAAACTGACTCGACTTCAACAATTTATCCTTTGGTTCATGAACAAAATTAGTATCTATATATAATCCTATTTAAACTCGCCTACATACACAAAACAAAAAAAAAGCTCTTAAAATCCAAAAAATTCCTATCTAAAATCAAATGAAATGACTGTAATCTATTTTTTTTGTGCTATCTACTGTAAATCTTCAATAAAAAAAAAGACGAACAAATATAGATAAATACGCGTCCACATGCGTGTAGCAAATCCACGGACATATAAGTAGCAGCAGCACACAGTAAAATAGATGATATGGACTTTCTTGTATATTTAATATGTGTTTTCTCTCCATATACACAACATATATATATATATATATATATATATATATATATATATATATATATATATATATATATATATATATATATTCTGCGTTGTTGTGTGGATTTTCTCGTTTTTCATCAAAATGAAATATAATTTTTTATACTAGGATCGGGATGGATTCAAATATATAGGTATACGTATATATTACATATACGTACACACAAACAACACATATCCTTAACGCATGTAAGTATTTTTAATAGAAAAGCTAAGGAAAAAGCAAAAAAAAAAGTCGACGGAATGAAAAAATGTCCGCGATGAACTTAAACTTAAAAATTTTAACAATCTTTCTCGCCTTTTGTTATATTATGTACATATATATGTTTTAATGGGGGTAGTACAAAAAAAGGATATACGAGCATATACCTAACATACCAAAATAACCAAGGGGATATATAATAATGTTTTGATGAGATTTTTCTAGAATGAGAAATTATTTTTTATTTTTTAGGTTAGTTTATTTAATTTTATTTTTTGTTTTCCACCCTCTTCATTTTTATAACGCGAAATAAAACCCTTTCGACAACGCACAACAACAACAACGCAAAAAGAAGAAAATAAAACCTTTTTCATATATATCTTACATAAGACTCACGTATGGTTTTGTCTATATTTTCTGATTTTTTTTTTTCGTTTTTATAAAATAATAAAGGGAAACCTAAAAGTGACTATATATACGAGTATGTATGTATGTACATACACATACCTTACGTACATGTGTGTCCGCAAGTAGAATGAGGATTATTGATTTATATCTAAGAACATATATCTTATATTTATATACATATCAAGTTTTTATGTATATATGGACATTAGATTTTAAACTACATACATATATATGGAGAATATTATTTTTCATTTTTCCGTTTACTTCTATCATTTCTTCCTGGCCTTCCTTCATACACACTGGAAATTCTTTTTGTTTTTAGATTTTCATTTTTTGTTTTGTTGTTGTTATTTTTGGGGGGGATTTTGATTTGGGGAAATATATAATGTCATCATCAATGATGATGACTGTGATGATAATAATGATGATGATGCTGTATAGGAAATGGGTGGTATATAGATAAATTGGAATAGTATGATTTTGAAAATTTTTAAGAGATCCAAAGACACTCATTTTAAAATGACAAGTCCATCTATTCAATACTATTTCAGAAAAAAAGTATATAATTGTACCCTAAAATGTTGGTACTATATTTTTAGGTTCACAGGATGCTGTTCATAAAGCTGAGAAAAGAGTTTAAAGAAAATCAGAACAAATTTATAAACAATTGTGTTCATTGATTTATCAGATATTTTCTGTTTTAAATTAAGATCTTAAAAAGCACAAAATATCTAAGCTCGTATCGTTTAGCGATAATTTGATTTTAATTACAAATTTACCATATCAAAAAAACGCGTTTCAATACCATACTATACTAAATGGATAGATTTTAAGTTTATACATAGCAGCTCTAAAGATTGGTTCCACGATGACTCTTAACTTCAGAATTGGCCAACTCATTTTTCATAATATTGGTTACATTACATCTTGGTGACTATATTAAAAAACAGTCACGTTGCTTAAACATTCTTATATTAATAGAAGGAATCTAATTCCAATGCAGAGGCTCAGAGGAAATTGGCAACGCGTCTATAAAGAATAGTATTATAAGTGAACATAAAAATTAATTGGCATTAGAACTGTTATAATAACTGTGCCAAAAGGTGGAGCCGAGACTTTCAATAAAAGTTCAATTTAAAAAAAATTGCATATTAAACCAGAGAGACCAATTTATCAAGTTTATTTGCGTTCAAATTTTGGTGTTGAATTAAATCGATTCAAAAAAGGCATTATAGACCAATTTTAATTGGTCGTTTATTCATTTGACGCGAAAGCGATTCTTTCAGTTAAACAGCTAAATTGCGGATGCATCAATTGATATTCTCTCGTGAGATTTCTCGAAGTTCGATAATATATCAAACCATTATTATTAGGATATTAAAATCCATATATTTTGAAAATGGGCTCGTGAGTAACTACAACTCAACAGCATTTGTTTTGCGTTCTGTAATATTTTCTGACGGATTTGGTTCACAAAACATGAAAAGTTCAATCCATATTCGCGCAATATTGGTCGAAAAATCAATCTGCGGTGGTTATAGCAGAAAAAAATATTTTATGTATATTGTTATAAATTTAATAAATTGATGTCAAATAAAAATAAATTCAACAAAAATTTATAACTTTTTTACGTAAGTCAGAATCTGCAAATATACGTTCCATTAAAAAAAATAAAGTTGACCTCGTAATGCCGGGAAATAACTTGGCAGTTACACTTATTCGGAATTCAACCATATAGAATTAGAAAATTAGACTCAGATTCTTAATTTTTGAAAAACATTTGCATATCGACAATGTCCGAATAGTTGACAATTTTTAGAAAAAAGTTCATTTCTAAATGTTTAAACCTTTGTGAAAATTGTATAGTATTTGATCGTTTAATTAAACTGGTTTCTCAAATATAATTCAAATACTTGTCATTCGGCCGATAAATTTTTCTTTGGAAAATATTAAAATTTATAATAATATACCTAATTTGGAAAGCGTATTTTGTCTATATTTGACATTAATCTTATTACTACATCCGTACATGGTGCAACCGTATTCCAGAATTTTATTAGTATTCAAACACTAAATTGTTGGCATACAAATATTTCAACGTATTTGGATAAAATGAAGTCTTTATAGTATGTCCTCTGGACTGTACACTCACTAATAAAAAAACCTAATAGTTAATTAATAATTATGCTGAGTAAACCGAAAATTTGAACTATCACAAATCATTTTTAAATATATGTGCCGTGTAAAAAATTGCAGTGAACAATGTACAAAGCTTATTTTCTATTTATACATCACACTTGAGATTTGCACTGCGCTTAGTAGAATGTTATTTGTGTCAAAAATAATCGAAATAAAATCATCGAAAACATGCGCAAATTATTGTAGTAGTTTTACATGGAAAAACTTGGAGATAAGTGAATTAAACATGTAATTAGATTCTTATAAATTGCTTGTTTTTTTATTTCAGAAATATTAATCAAAGGGATTCTTAATTTTAGCAACGGTTATGATGTCAGTGACCCAACTAGTCAGCTGAAATGATTTTAATGTAAGTTAAAATTTGAATTAAATAATACAAAGTAAAATTAACAATAACAAAATATTATGAACTTAACTAAATTTAACATAATACCAAAGAAGATATACTAATAGAAGCACTATTTGTATGAGAGAAATATACCCAAATAAAATAATTTCATATTATTTAAATTTTGTTTTTGCAATTTTACGAGATACTATAACAATTTCGTCATGTCTCTTTCTTGCATTTACATTTTAAATAACACAGCAAAATAAAAAATAATAGTGAGCCAATCGGTTGACGAAAAGAAATTTCATAAAAAATAACATTTTAATGAATTATATTGTATTGGTATTGGTGGCAAATAGATCACAACAATAGATCAACAAAACATTTCAAAACGCAATTTGAGTTATTTTCAAAAATGTTACAGTACAGCACTCATACATGTTATATTGAGATGTACGATTTATATGCGAGTATATATTTATTTTGGGGTCTATACTGTATATAAGCAAAATATCAACATAACAAATTATAATAAATCGGATAAAGTTATCCCTACCTTCCTCGATTGTGTTTTAATTTTAAATAATGAAATGAAAACAAACATTTTTTTAATTTTTTTATTGTTTTCAATCAACCTGTGAAAAGAAGGAAGGGATTTCGTTTGTTACTATTATATTGATATTTTAGTTATATACAGTATAGGCATCAAAATCCCCTTATGATAACATGGAATATCGCAATGAAAATTGTACATTTCCATATAATGTATGAGTTCTGCACTGTAAAACTTCTGAAAATAAAATAGACTTGTGTTGTGAAAAGTTGTTGTTGCGTTGGTCTAAACAATTTGATATTTTCAAGTTTATTTCATCAATGAAAATCGTATTGTAAGAGAAGATCGATGAATGAGTATTTTGATCTTCACTTTTAGGAATATATTTACGCGAAACCGTCTATAGGTTACTTCCGGCTTGTATCTATAGAAGTATAGACTGTTTCTCTAGTTTAGGGGTAAAATTAAAAGCATCTTTTGATTTTACGAAAATTGTTCTTCAAATACTTAACGTAATTTGTTGTTTTATTATTTTGCAAAATGAAAAACCATCAAGGATGGATTCATTTGAAAGATAAATGTTTAATTAAGTCCACACGATTGTCACAGCCGCGACTCTTCTTTTGAGAAGCAGTCTTCCTGATAAGTTTGGAAAATCACCTCATTGAAAAAAGAAAATTTATCCAACAAAATAGCCTAACAAAAACCAAAATTATAGAATAAAAAACTAAATTTTTGGTTTTTCGTCTGAAGCAAGACGATTCATTAATAATATTAGGGTATTATATCGTCTTAATTTCTATTGTAATGAAATTTTTATTAATATTTTTGGTCTGTACAAATAAAAAATAAATAAAATTAGAAAACAGAAAATGTTCCTATTGTTGTTTTCGATCAAAGCAAGATTTTGCTATATGCATAAAAAATATATCGTCGGCGAAGAAAATGCGTGTCACGTAGAAAACATTTATTAGTGTGAATCAAAAAAGAATATCTAGACGGACGATGCGTATGATTTTTTTTAGAAAAAAAAATTACGATCATATAAATTTTTTAATAAATATTTATTTTGAACAATACATGCATAATCCTTTTATAAAATAAAGTTCATTAATATATGTGTAGCATATTGTCTATCTATATCACTAATAGGTAACTGGAAATATGTGATTAATTATGTCTGATTAACAAGACATTCACTGCTTCAAAATTATGTGAATTGATTAAAAAAAATATAATCGTTTGTCAGGAAAAAATTGGGTTAAACGTCATAATGTTTGATTATCAAATAATTTAATACAAATCCACACTATAAAATCCAAGCGTGCAATATATGTAAAATATTCTGGCTTTCAATTATTAGATGATATGATTAGTGAATAGTAGACGAAAATTACAAAAATTTAAACATGTAAATTTTTTAAAAACTACACATATATTAATGAACTTTTTTTTATAAAGGATTATGCATGTATTGTTCCAAATAAATAATTACACAAAAAATTATATGATCGTAATTTTTTTTTCTAAAAAAAATCATACGTATCGTCCGTCTGCTATATTATTTTTTGATTCACATAGATATATGTTTTCTACTTGACACGCATTTTCTTCGCCGACGATATATTTTTTATGCATATAGCAAAATCTGGCATTGATCGAAAACAACAATAGGAACATTTTCTGTTTTCTAATTTTATTTATTTTTTATATGTACAGACCAAAAATATTTATAAAAATTTCATTACAACGGAAATTGAGACGATATAATCCCCTAATATTATTAATGAATCGTCTTGCTTCAGACGAAAAACCAAAAATTTAATTTTATATTCTATAATATTGGTTTTTGTTGGGCTATTTTGTTGGTTGGAAAAGTAAAATAGACGATCAATGCAGGTGTTTGTTTTGAGCAACTGAAACCTGTATAAATAAGAAAAAATGCTAAATGGTCTCTTTTAAAAGGCCAATTTTCTCAAACATACAAGAAAACTAAAAAATAAATTCAATTGAGCATAAATCAAATAAATTTTCTTTTTTCTTTTAATGAGGTTCTTTTCCAAACTTGTCAGCAAGACTGCTCTCAAAAGAGGAGTGGCGGCTTTGACAATCGTGTGGACCCAATTAAACATTTATCTTTCAAATGAATCCATCCTTGATTTTTTTTTAATTTTGCAAAATAATAAAACAAAAAATTACGTTAAGTATTTGAAGACATTTTTCGTAAAATCAAAAGATGCTTTTAATTTTACCCCTAAACTAGAGAAACAGTCTATACTTCTATAGATACAAGCCGGAAGTAACCTATAGACGGTTTTGAGTAAATATATTCCTAAAAGTGAAAATCAAAATACTCATTCATTGATCTTCTCTTACAATACGATTTTCATTGATGAAATAAACTTGAAAATATCAAATTGTTTAGACCAACGCAATAACAACTTTTCACAACACAAGTCTATTTTATTTTCAGAAGTTTTACAGTGCAGAACTCATACAAATGTACAATTTTCATTGCGATATTCCATGTTATCATAAGGGGATTTTGATGCCTATACTGTATATAACTAAAATATCAATATAATAGTAACAAACGAAATCCCTTCCTTCTTTTCACAGGTTGATTGAAAACAATAAAAAAATTAAAAAAATGTTTGTTTTCATTTCATTATTTAAAATTAAAACACAATCGAGGAAGGTAGGGATAACTTTATCCGATTTATTATAATTTGTTATGTTGATATTTTGCTTATATACAGTATAGACCCCAAAATAAATATATACTGGCATATAAATCGTACATCTCAATATAACATGTATGAGTGCTGTACTGTAACATTCCTGAAAATAACTCAAATCGCGTTTTGAAATGTTTTGTTGATCTATTGTTGTGATCTATTTGCCACCAATACCAATACAATATAATTCATAAAAATGTTATTTTTTATGAAATTTCTTTTCGTCAACCAATTGGCTCACTATTATTTTTTATTTTGCTGTGTTATTCAAAATGTAAATGCAAGAAAGAGACATGACGAAATTGTAATACATAGTATCTCATAAAATTGCAAAAACAAAACTTAAATAATATGAAATTATTTTATTTGGGTATATTTCTCTCATACAAATAGTGTTTCTATTAGTATATCTTCTTTGATAATACTTTCTCACTTTTTTACTGTTGCAGTTCAAACCACTATGTAACTTCATCATAATTTATCGCAATCGATGCATCAGCCTGGTGTGAATTTTAAGAAAAAATAAAATGCCGCAATACACAACGCAAAAATTCGTGTGGTAGAAGAAGAAAACATTGTAAATCTAGGTAAGTGTTGTTTTAATTAAAATTATCATAAATCAAGATACGAGTATGATCACAATAAATATACATTTCCTTTTCTTTTACAGACTCGCAGCCAGCTGATAATACATGAAAGGTACACCCGGATAGTGATAAAACATGCATTGAGAATATTGCTATATAGCTGATGAAGCATGAAAGCCAGACTTGTCATTATCTATAGGCGCTTAGTAAATTATTTTTAAATATTGTAATCGAATGTTGTAAAATTTATAGAGCTGTATAAACATTACAATTTATTTTTTAACTGAGCTTAATTTTGAATTAAATAATGCCTAATAATTAAGATCTAGTTTTAGCAAATGTAGCTTATCCACAAAAAAATTAAAATTAATTAATTTACTAAGCATAATGTTTTATTTGAATTGCATTATTGCCAGTATTTGAAAAACGCTTAATTGGTTCAAAAATTAAACAATTTTTGGTAATAATTACTAAGATTTTTGGTGAAGAACGCATTGTATATGTAGATAACACATTCCGTCAAAATACTTCGAAAGCTCTAATTTAACAATACCAACTATGCCATATAGATTATTTATAAACTAATGTAAGTCGATCATAATTTTACGACATAAATATACATAGTTTATGTAGATATATTTTGTGTATGAATAAAATGTAAACCAAAACCAATAAAAATCTACTTATACACACTAAACAACTAAATTTTACTTCGGTTAACATATTTCGCTATCTGTAATTATCCCCGAATCAGCAGCAACCCCAATTAAACTAAATTAAATCACAATCATAAAAACCGAAACAAAAATAAAAAATAACAAAAAAAATAAAGCCAATGAACAATTTTCTTTTTTTCTTTTTATATTTTGTTTAGTTTGTTTTCAAATTTTCCAATTAAGCCGAAAAAAGTATATAAAAAAAAATCGTATAAAATCTTGTTATCACAATAAAAACCGATTTTTTATAGAAAAATGGATAAAATACCAGCTATATAAGGTACCTAAGATTTTTTGTCTCTTAGATAAAAATTAAAAGGCTATATAGATATGTTTTGTGTGTGCATGTGTGCGTATGTTTGAGTGTACATATGTACATATAAATTGTACTATAGTGATATGGGATCCTAGATTCATATACATATTAATCTAAAATAAAAATATGAACCATTAAAAACTGTTTTAATCTAAAATAAAAAAAAGAGCTAAAAATGCTAAAAAAGCTAGAGAATTATTAAAACTTTATTACACAGTAGAAATATATAAAGCACAACAAAAAATAAAATAAAAAAGAAATCTCTAGTGTAGGATTATAATAGGAAAGTAGTTATATCTTGCCTTGCTATGTGTGGGGTCCTTTTACATGTTTCCGTTTTTTTTTGCCTATTTCTAAAGTGAATGATAAACAAATTAAAAATATATATGTAAAAACGTCAATAATACTACCTCTTTACTCTCTTTACATAAATATGTACATATATGTACGTAAATACGTATACGTACATATATATGTATAGTACGTATATGTAGCAGTTAACTGATTTTAATAAGAAAAGTTATAATAACAGTTTTTATTTTGAAGGATATACTTATGTGTACATCCTAACATTATAAAAAAAAATAGTTTAAAAAAAGGAAGAAAGGATATGTTTTAAGAGAAAAGGAATAAAAAGAATATACATATATATAGGATATATTACAGCTATATCCTTTAATTTTTACTTAAAAGGGGCTAGCTAACATACATAGTTGCTAATTAAATTTCCCTTAGAGGATCGAAATAAATCGTTGCTTTATATTACGGTCCTAATGACACTTTCTTTTTAATAGCATTGCGTATACATACAAACATGTATATGTATACCATGATATTGTGAACATACAAGCCATATTGAATGTACGTATATATGTGGATGAATGCTACTATTATCTTTTATCATTTTGACTTCATATTTTATATTTTCTTGTCTTATTACCATATTATAATATAAGTAATTTATATGTGTGTTCATAGCTATAGTGCTTTCATCTTTTAATTTAAATCTGAAAGGATTGAAAATTCTTACCAGTATTAAATAATCGTTATTGTAGCAAACACTTTCGTTTGTATTTTGATTCAATTCAGATAACGTCGACGCAAAACAACAAAATTCCAATACAATGTAGGAAAAATCATAATACATAGTTTTTCTTTTAACAAATTTCTGTTATCTAGATAATTTTTTTTATCAATAGAAAAAAAATAAAAAGGAATCGGTTAGCTTTTCGTTCGATATTAAAATTTTATCAGTTTTGTATATTAAAAGAAATAAAATAAAAACTAATTTGGAAATTTTAATGAATCGAATGGTAGCTAGCATCTACATTTAAAAAAAGCAATAAATGGTTTCGTACCTCTTAATTTGGATAGGTTTACTGTATACGTTTAATGTAGTTGAGAACCTGGTCAACATTCCGACAAATGTTTAAACAAAATTTTCTTCCTTGGAATATTTTCTGGAGAGCAAAATAAATTAATCAACCCTGATGTAAAAAAACAATTTTTAATTTTCCAAATATTACCCCACACCTATTTACTAAAAAGGTTAATTTAAATATAAATGAAAGTCCAGTAGTATATAGCTCTCATTATATGCGTTAAACAACAAAAAAGCTACTTATACATTACAACATCACGTTCCACCCAAATGACTGTAATTAAAATGAAGGGTAATTTTGTAAAAATCAAAACAATAAATTTCCATCCAAAAACTATATGTGTACATATACATACATATGTACATATATGTTTAGTCATATAGAAAACTTTTCGTGCTACTCAACCCAAAAGAGAAGAAAATACATAGCATAAAATTAAGAATATCAATCTAAACAGTGTTTAATCCTTTTTTTTGTCTAAAATTCTAATACCGCCCCAAAGTTTTATAATCTCTCGCGTTATAAATGTGTATATACCAAAAAATAAAACTATATTCTAATTTCAAACTTATAATTAGAATTTTAATAGATTTTCCGAGATAGAATTACAGAAAATAAAAGAAAGTCCAATAATATATTTTCAACCCTTTATTTTTTACCCCATACTGGAAAATGATGATATGTAACTAATGTGAATAATTTTAACGTGTATTTTACATAGTTATATACCATATATGTATATGGCATTTATCTCTCTCCTCATCGTACATTGCAGCATCTTCTTATTTAATATAAAAATGTTCGTTGACCAAAATAGAAACCCCTTTTTAAGTTATTACCAATAAAAGGAAACATTTTAATTTCTTATTTGTTTCATTATATATTAACTTTTAAAACAACGCAATGAAATAAGTTTCTATATATTGTTCAGCATGCTAATTATATAAGATTCCCAGTAATTCCAGATGTTGTTTATTTCTTTCAATCCAACTATAATCTAAAGATGTCAACCATTCTGGAAATTTTTCGGCCTGATGCCCCCAAATGTAATGCCTATAGGATTGTTCAGCGGCATTGTTTCATAAGATAGTCTGAGACTTATGACAATTGTTAAATAAAAGATTTTAACATTTTTATTGAGTTTACATGTTTAACATTATATATTTTAAATTAAATACTAAATATTTAATTTTTCCATTTATGAAACTGTTAAAAAGTATAGATGGGTTCCATTATGATCTCATAACAACTTCAACTTAAATAACAAATACCGTCAATCGTCTTGGCGGTACATATTTACATTTTTCTGATCCTGCTTTTATAAAATATCTTCAAAATCAATAATCAACCACGAAATTTAATCTCAAATTTGTCTAGTTAGAGAGACAACTGGAGAAATTCTCTTCACAAATACTTGTCTTATTTTTGAAGTCTTAGTATCGTAGCTTAGGTGATTTACTTATATTTAAAGCGCAGAAAATGTTCATGTTATGATTATGGCAAAAAATAAAATTAAGAAAATGGAGACCTGACATTCAGATCGATCAAGATTAAATTTTAAAATTCAGAATAGTATTTAAAAATTAGGTATCCACACTTAGAACAACGGACGAATCAGAACTAAATATGAAAAACAAACTTTAATGTGATAAAATTGATTCCGAAGATGACTTCCAAATTTTGTAATTATTTACATATAGATAAATTGCACTAATTCATTGAAAAATCTAGAATTGAGAAATTTAGGGTTTACAATTTAAAGAGAAATTTTAACTGTAAATTTTGAGAATTTTTAAAACTAACGATATTGTGGTTTTATTAGTTAATAATTTTGATGTTACATCTCACTTTATTGCCCAAGTCGTAAATTTGGGCTAGTGCAGATTAAATGATGGATTAATTATTAGATTACCGCAGGTGGGGTCTAATAATTAAAATGAAATAACTTGAATATCGTTCTACTAGATACTGACTTTATTTATTTATTTTTCTTATACCGGGTGTTTTTTTTAAACTGAGACGATCAAATATCTCGAAAAATAGCCACTCTACGGAAAAAATGTCCATAATCAAAATTTAATCATACCGCGGGGGAAATACATTAGTGCAAAAAAAAAAGTCCCCCCACCCCCGCTTTGTAGGTGGGGCGGGGGTAACTTTTAAACTAAGATAGGAAGCCATATTTTTTATTGCAGATACGGATTCTACGACTAAAAGTACGTATGATTTGAATAAAATATTTTGTTCGGTTCATGATAGATGGCGTTGCAATCGACGAAATTCAATTTTTTCAATTTCTCCTTCTTAGAACACACGCATTCGATTCTGCAATACGTTTGAAATAAAAAACATCACGTTTTCATTGGAAATACTCGAAATTCGTCATCAAAACAATTTATTCAGTTTTGTAAATCTAAATAAGTGTTCAAAATTAATTTCAAGTTTTATTATTAAATTTCAAAAATACAAAATTCAGGCCATCATTTTGAACACTTATTTAGATTTACAAAACTGAATAAATTGTTTTGAGGGTGGGGGACTTTTTGTTTTGCACTAATGTATTTCCCCCGCGGTATGATTAAATTTTGATTATGGACATTTTTTCCGTAGAGTGGCTATTTTTCGAGATATTTGATCGTCTCAGTTTAAAAAAAACACCCGGTATATACTAAATTTTTCACTTTTTGTTGTACACACATAATTAAATATATACTATTTCTCGGGCGGAAATACCATACATATAATATGATGAATTAAAGTAATTCAACATATTCTATTACTATATTATGTGTATAGACAAAATATATGATATGAATTTGAATATCACAGTGCACATTTTCAAACCTGTGATTGAACTTGATGAATTTTAGAGTTTGAAACATGTACAATCAGCAAATTGGAAAATTTGCGTATCAATATTAACAGTCAGAATTAAGAAATTAAGAATTTTGATCTAAATTGATGTTAAGGAATTAATAGATTATTACCAAATTCCAGGAGTTAGGGTTTAGTATGGAATTTAGGATTATCAAAATCAAGAAACGTATTATATCTTAATTCCATATAGTCTATGCCTTCTAGTATAACAATTGCTTTCAAAGGCAATTCAAATTCGATGAATCTATTATAAAATTATATTAGCAAAGCTAAGGTGTATTTAGAAGTTTAGAATATTTAGCAAATTGTATCAGTTTTAATTTAATATTTTTAAATTCGAAATTTATTCAATTTAGAGTGTGTGTCAATCGGTTAAAAATATTCTTGTTAAAAATTTGGTGAAATCAAATTGCCGTGGTGAAACTTTTCAACTACTCAAAATTAATTTTGCTGTGTCAATTAGTTAAAATTTTGACTGATGTAAAAAATGAAATTAAAACAATGATTCGTATTGGTACAACATATTTTCCAATACATATTAATGTAACGTTATTATTATATAATATGCCAATACAAAATAAAAATAAGAGAATTACAAGTTACTATATTCAATTATTACAAAGTAACATGTATGTATATATTATAAATATACATAAAAATAAATATACGATTCCTATTTTCAATAAAGCCATTAGAATACTGTAGATTGCAAAAATTTTCAATTTCAATGTACATATGATGATACTGAAACAGTGAAACACTTCTTTTGGGTTAGGTTTTTTTAACAATAGTTGACAAAAGTTTTATGCGGTCTTTAGCATGTTAAATTTTTTTTTTTTTTGTGGTGAATAAATAATTATTTTTTAACATTGCTGGCAAAATTTTAATTTTTAACTACTTTTTAACTGATTGACACACACTCTAACTAGAAAATATTTGTTGGCCACCTAGATTACAGAAATATGCATTTGTATATGCGATGTTAAATAATGTACATTTTCAATTTAGTAAATGTTTCACCTCAGCCTCGTTTTTTTTAACAAAAACTTCATAATTAACCCGGGGTCTACACTAGGCAAAATTGCTGAAATTTTCTCTCATGGAATTAAATTTATCAATGTGTGTGTATGTATATTATACAAATTTTGGCATTCTCAGCAAATTATCAGGAGGCTATATCACGAAAAAATTATCATGAAATTTGTACGAAATGTCAAATAAAAATGCACTTTTAAGGTTATTTTTTCTCATTTTTTTATAGGAGTGTTGAGATGGACTACTAATTTTTTGATAGTATTCACCGAATTTTATTAGACATTTGAAGAAATTATCATGAGCATAAAATGCCCAGTTATGATATATATCATACACACAATTTCATGAGAGAAAATCTCAGCAATTTTGCATAGTGTAGACCCCGGGTAAGTAAGTAAGTAAACTAATTTAGATATGAGGTATCTATGAATTTAACCGTCACACTTTTCTCTGAAAATTATATTCAATATTCTCTAAACTTTGAAAAGTTTTAATATACAGATCAGATATTTCATGTAGGACGTTCGGAGAGAGTGTTTGGTATGTACGAAAGAATAACTTCAAATATTTTGATATTTTTAATATTGACAAATTTAAAATTATAAATGTAGAATTTAATGAATTTGAGAATTGAGAAAATTAACAATTGAGGGATGAAATGATCAATTAACAGAAAGGAATTTCAGAACGACTTTAGAATATCGAATTAACAACATTATTCGCGATGCCAGGATCTCATATAAAATTTCTAATCTGTATTTATTTTATTTTTTATACAATTTTATCTGAAGATGTAGTATGTATATAAAACTGGATTTACATATATACATTTTAAAAACGAAAAATAAAATTAGAAAAAATAATAAAGAAAATGGACAAGATGTCGACCAATAAAAAAATTTTATTTTATTACAAATAGAAAAACTACAATACCAACCAAAAAATTATAAATTTATTTTAATTTTTATAGGTTTTTATGTTTCAGATGAAATTTAAAAATTTTGTAAATCAACAGAAATATAAAAAACCTAAACTAAAAGAAAACTTTATTTTTATCCGCCAACGAAATATTTCAATTAAACTTTTTTTTTTGAGAGTAGAGCTTTTCTACTACTTTTAGTTCTGTTTTAGTTGTTCAAATAAAAATTAAAATAAAAATTATTTTCAATATAAAATAAAGCAAAATTTTTGTTCCCCCAAAAAAAAACATAAAATTTTTACTGGAAAAACTAGAAAATATTTTATATATATTTTAATCTATGTATTCGTATATCTACACAAACACACATATACATAAAACCTTAATTTGTAGAGAAAAGAAAATAATTATACATACACAAATTTAATTGTAGTTCTTAGATCAGCATTGAAACGGACAGTTTAAACGTTTTCAAAAACAGCTTTAGAAAATTTTCCTTTATTTTCTCTGTGTACATGTATATATATACATATAAATATATATATATATATATATATATATATATATATATATATATATATATATATATATATATACATATATATAAATTATATATATTTTCCATCATATAATACATAGCATAAAAAGCTTTATAGAAAAAAAAATTTTGGAGGGATGAAAATTTTATAATAAAATTTTACGTTTGTGGTATTGGTCGGTACTGTCCAGTCCGTACAAACTGAAAATGTAGATGGATATAAAATATCTATGGTGTATACATACACAAACATTTAGATATTTACACATCTATTTTCTCTCGCACAAAACATAAAATTTTCTCTTTCTTCTAGTGTTCTTCTACTTCTTCTATTTTTGTACAGAAAAATGGAAAATACGAAGAAAATATACATCTAGAGATTATGTATATATCTAAAAAACATGCATATATAGCGTATAGATATATAAAATATAACGCTATACTAGAGAAAATGTCCATCTAACCACTTTCGAAAATGGGATAAGAAAATTTTACATTTAATTCTAAAAAAAAAACAGGAGAGTGTAAGAATATTAGAAAATATATATATATATATATAAATTTATATATATAAATGTGTTCTGAAGCAAACAAAACTACAGCGCACATACAACAACTATCGCGAATTTATATTATACAACTATGTATATGTTCGCGGTTACCTTGGTAGCAAATCTCAGGAGTTGGTTAGTTAAACTAATTTATCTTATTTATCTTTCAAAAAGAAAATGCACAAAATTTCCATGATTTGTACAACTATTTTCTAAAAAAAAAACTTATCTATGTACATATATAGTTTATATAAATACATAAAATCGAGAACTTTTTATTTATTTTGAATAATTTAAATAATTAAATTATGTACAAGCAAAAAAAATTTATTTTGTTGTATTTTTAATTTCTATTAAGACTTGGAAATTAAATTAAGAAAATTAAAATGAATTTTTGGTTTTTATGTATACGACTATACTCACTACCATGATAGATGCGGCATAGTATGGTCATTCTTTTTATATATTTGTATGAGAAACTTCGGTTGAGTTATAGAAGTTTCCTAGAATATGTTCTCAAAACTTTATCATCAAATTAATTATAAATGATAATTAGGATAGTTTGACCAAAAATTATATTTGTGTAGAGACGCGAATGAATTAATCACTAAAAGGCACTATATACTCAAGTGCGGCATATGCTTATGGGTTTGTTAGTGGAAAATAGGATAAATTGGAAATTATCCGATTGAGAAGAAGAGAGTATAAGTCCGTCGAAAAATGTCTAATTTAAGCAGTCTAACAACAAATTATAATTTCATAAAGATTTAAAATATGTCAGTAACATAAAAAATCATAAACTTCTGATCTAAATTTCATAGACTATACGAATAAATTGAATAGCGTAAAAAAATTCGAATGTTAGTTACAGAGCTGTCGAAAAATATGAATAGGTCCACAATTGTGTAAATATACAATTTTTCTTTAAAAAAAATCCTAAACAACAAAATGATACCCAAAGCTATAAACATTTGGTAAATTTCAATTTAAGTGTAGAACGTGGATTATTTTTTGCGGTATCTGATATATTTCTACAAATGAAATTCAAAAGATGTAAAGCATAAAATTACGACTAAGTAAATTAGATTAATTTTTTTACAATCAATAATTGTATGAATATCCATTATATTTACTCACATGCAAAATATGAAAAATTGTAATGTCAATCAAATTGCTACACAAAACCCCACTAATAAAATGAGGATATTCAATTATAGGTAAATTAAGTTTTGATCTAACCTATTTCACTATATAATATATATACGTATTAGTTGAATTTTCAATTAAACCTTTTTTTAAACCTTTATATTAAGTTATCGAGGTATACAATTTAACTCATTTTCAGCTACATAAAATAAAGCTAAGTACACATTTGTGTGATTCATAAGATCCTTTATCCTCGGTATAATCGGTATAAATTTCAGCCGACCATACAAAGCACTCACATAGTAAAACACACGAACAATTATTTAGCAGTAGCTTCTCGTGTGTTTTAACATGTAAGTGTTTGACAATCTCGACAAAAATTTGGTATCAACATTTTTTTGTTTATTATTATTATATTTATAAATTATATATAGTAAATGGAATTTTCTAAGAAAACATAAATTATAATACCAAATTTTAGTAAAACACACGAAAAATTATCAAGCACTGATGTTAAACACTTTTTCGTGTGTTTTGCTATGTACATCCAAGGTGTTTGGAAAGGCAAACGTAAATTTGGTATCGAGAAATTATAATATTTTTTTAGTATTATTGTAATGATTTATTTATGAATTTTCAAACTGATTGATAAAATTGATTGAATTTTTGTGATTTTGATGTTGATTTTTTGATTGGCAATTACTGGTAAATGGTAATATGTTTTGTTTGCGCTAAACCATTTAGTCACCTCGAGGGTTCTTGAGTATAGCAAAATAACTTTACCCGTCATTAATTGAAATTATTTATTTAAAATTTTGTGCAATAATCGTTTGTTAAAAGCTCCAGAATATGTATTTGGTAGTATAAAAATCAAACAAATAATTTTATTCACGATTACTCAGATAACTTCTAAAAATCCATGATTTTTTCTAAAATTTTAGAGATATTTAAAAATAACGAAGTCCTTTACTCTCTTCAGTTTATGAACCTCTATAAAGAAAAAATAAAATACTAAAAAATTAATTCGCAAACACTTAAAAGTTGGATTGAGCTGCTCTAGTTAAAAGAAAGGTTTTATGTATTTAGAAAGTTTTTTTTTTTACTTTGTACCAACATTGTAATGTAATGCAATTATTTACCTTAAAACGATCATTCCATATATGAAACTAATTATAAGGCCATACTATTTTAATAATAATAATAAAATTACATTTATAATCTAAACTATGTTTTTTTCCTCCAGAGAAAACTAATACATACTGTGGTTTGGAAAAATTAAAATATATATAGTAGATAGGAAATTTTTCTTTTATCTTCTAATAATATTTTATCGACGATTTATTCATCTCTCTTTTATAATGATTATTGGATTATTTTTATACAACAATCAAAGTTGTGGAAAACATATTACTTTTCGTAGCAGAACCTTTAAGTTCTTATATATATGAAAAATTTAAAATACTACTATACTTCTATTTTATTACATTGTCTATAAAAGTATAAAAGTAAAAGGAATTTGTCAAACTCGCCAATTCTCTGTATATTTTAGAAAATTTACATTCTCTATCTTTGTTGGATACACATTGAACAGAAAAAAATATATATGTTTACTTGAATAAACTTTACTCTTCTCCATAATACATCTTTTCGCTTGCATGATATTATTCCTAACCAATGTTTCATATCGCAAAAAATGCTTAGAAATGAAAAGAAGGAATTAACGTTTAGTTGTTCTCGTTTTCTAACAATGGGAGGTTAAAAAATTAATTTTAAATAATGAACGTATACTATTCAAATCAATTTTATTTTATTTTAGTGTTCGATCAGATAGATTATATCTACGCAAGAATAAATTAGAAATAAAACTTTTATCTATTTATCATCCACTATCCAGCACTGCTGTTTTATTATTTTCAAACATGTAAAATATGATCCTCACCGTACATAAAATCATAAGAAAAATAGACGTTCGTTTCTCTATTTATTTTTACATATCCAGATTCAGTAAGACAACTTTGTTTTATTTTTGTGAATAAATAAATTGTGCCCGAATTTCTATGAGCTTTTATTTAGTGTATCGATAAAGCTTATGGAGATCAGATAAGTCTATATTATACAACTAACTATATATATATGTAGTTATACGAAAGTAAAATAAAAGCTCGAATTGCACGAAAGTAAAATAAAAGCTCATTTAGATTCAAAAATCGAAAGTCTTTTGCTCAATGTTTCAACAGTTATGAAAAACCATTAAAAGAATATAACATATTTTTTTACTGTAGTTTCTCAATTTTTCTTTTTACTTTTTTAATGCACATAAAAAAAATAGATTTCCATGTTTTCATGCTTTTTTCTTGCTATATAATTCTTTTACATAACAACTTACAAAAAATTATATAATTTTTGGTACATACTTGTAAACTGGTTTCATATTTCTCTATATCCACATAAATGCTTGCTTTATTTTTTTTAGTTCATAAAAGTTAATGTATCAACAGGTGGTCGACCATTCATGAGTAAATTCGTTTTTTATATCATAACAGAATGTATATGAGCTTTTTTTTATTAGTTCTGTATTTTTTATATTTTTTTTGTACAAAGTGTTTTTTTATGTGGCTTTAATTCAATAAAATTATTTATGTTTTTCATTCAATTTATGCACACACCCATACATACATGCATATATATATATATATATATATATATATATATATATATATATATATATATATATATATATATATATATATATATATATATAAGAAAAAATCATTTAGCATTTTTATAGTTTATTATCTCGTTTTATCAGTAAATTTGCTAGGATGATAATGTATGAACAATTTATCTGAAGCTTTCAATTCTTGGGAAAAGAGAAACTCTATACATACATTTGTATACATATATATAATACATACGACTATTGTTATATATTTATGTACCTATTATATCGATATATAATTAGTATTAGGCCAGCCCATTCATTATTCTCATTTATTTAAATATATTTATTGAAGATGTTTTCTTTATTTTCAATAGTAATATTGATCAATCTCAAAATATACTCAAAATTATATTTTAAAACCAAAAAATACTTCGAGATAATAAATTCTTGTCACATCAATAATTTTAAAATTAATGACACTTGAAAGCTCATATGTATATTATAAAACTAACATATAAGATATAAATTTATACGTAGACGTACTGGAAAAATATATATATACAACTATATATATAGTTATATATGTATATGAATCTTTAATGAAGTAAATTAAATGATATATATATATATATATATATATATATATATATATATATATATATATATATATATATATATATATATATATATATATAATCATTAATAGAAAGAATGGTTTAAGGTAATGTAATATACATTATAAAGATACAAAATATATTTAGCTGAACTCCACATAAAATTAAACGAGAAATGATAATCTTCGATTTATACCTTAATTGAACATTTTTCATCAACAAATGTAGGAAACTCAATATCAAAATACAATGTGCTGCAGCCGAACCATGAATATACCATCGTATGTGCGGTCATGGTTAGCATTGTAACAAATAAAAAATTGCTATCTATTTTTTATTACATATTTAGATAAAAGAACGATCAGGAGGTACCGGGTTCAAATCCCAATAGAGGCGGAATACAAAAAGGATTCTTCATCCTTGATTACGATCGGGAAGAAGATGAACACATCTATGACCCTCTGATGAAAGTGCAGAATCCTTGGGCCGACCCATCGTTCATGTCAGTGCAGGTATGGGGCTATATAAGGTACTGTGGCCGTGCGTCCTCGATTTGACTGGCAACGGCGTATTACAAGGACGTAAATGAGCTTTGAGCCCCATAACAATTAGAGATTAAAACAATAAAAAATAAAAGAAATATATAGATAAAAGGTCAACGCTCAAGCTAACATTCAGAGACTGAATGTTAAATTCTTGCTAGACTCACGATATATTTACACAGGGATATTCTTAGCTTCTAAGCTATGGGATTTTTTCTATAATTTTCACAATTTTCAAACTTAAGTATCCTAACAGTCAGATTTATCCGAACAAAATTCAAAAAAATTAAGTTCAGTTTTCAGCAGAACCGAATAACAGAAAATAGTAACTGCTGCACCATAAAATGTATGTAGAACTGAGTTACAAAAATGGAAATACTATGGTCATCTATAATTTTCAGCACAGATAAGTTTGGTTCATTTTAGGCAAATTCAATAACAGTAAAATGTAAGTTTTGTATATATCGGTGTATTGAAGCTTTTCCATCGGAGATCTATTTTTAGAGAAATATTTGCAACACAATTAAAATATTTTAAATCGCAAAGAAATAAATAAATTTTTAAATGAACAGTTTCTCGCCAGAAGGCAATTATAATAATATTATTAATATTGGCCGACGAAAAATAACAGTATGATCAACGTTTCAATAGGATGAAAGAAGGTAGGCCGTAAATCTTCAATAAACAATCCAGAGCAGCTATTTTAAGTAACAACTGATTAATTACAACAGTAAAGAAATGCTGATAGCTTGTCAAGCAAAAATCTCCCAGAAGTGATGTTTTTAAAAAATTAGTAGAAAACCATCGAAGAATTTTTCAAATACCTAATTCTCGGTCGAATTGCATCATATGTGTGTTGCACTCAAGTAAGATTCGAGCAAGTATTTTCTGCTGTAATAATAATGACAACAAAATAATTGATAAAGCAATTGAGCTTACAATTTCGGTTTAAAAAATTTGGTCATTACAAGCCGCTATTTATACGAAAAGCTGTATATACTCATCATTATTGAAAATTATCGTCAGTAAAAATGAGTTTCAAAATATTTTGGTTGGGCACTTATACAAATTCTTTTAGTCCAATCTAGATATAGTTTAAAGTATTTTACAATATTTATTTTTACTATAAGTTGTATTGAGCATTTCAAAAAATTTCGCGGATTAACAATCAATCACTTAAAAATTTCTATACATTAGCAAAATTACAACAAACAAATTATTTGCAATATATATATGCATATATATATATATATGTATATATATATATATATATACATATATATATATATATATATATATGTATATATATATATATATATGTATATATATATATATATATATATATATATATATATATATATATATATATATATATATATATATATATATATATATATATATATATAAATATATATATATATATATGTATATATATATATATATACATATATATAAATATATATATATATATATATATATATATATATATATATATATATATATATATATATATATATATATATATATATGTATATATATATACATATATATATATATATATATATATAATTGCTTATCCAAAAATGTTGAGCCTTATGCCCAAATGACCCACTAGGTTATCAAAAAAATATTAAAAATTTCAAAATGGGCGTGTCTAATTTTAGTGGGTAGTCTATTTGAAAATGTATACATACACAGAAATATAAATGCACATACCACAAACAAAATCTTTTTGTTCGAATTCACACATTCATTTCCGCACCAAGAAAAGATCTTTCCATAAAAACTTGATCGTTGTAAAATATATCCATAAAAATTTTCCGACGGAAAAACATGTAAGAAAATATAAATTCAAAATGGCATCCTATTTAATTTATTCAACTTTTAATTATTGTTTTTCTCCTATATAGCATCATAACTTTTTTTTTTAAATAGAAAAACGAACGGAATATTTTCTAAATTTCAAGAATTTTCATTTTGTATATACATATTCATATATGTATAATGTATTATACATATACATATTCAAATATAAGATGGTCACTAATTATTTTACAGACCAATTCAAAAGAATATACATATAACAATCTATCAAGCATATAGAAAATTTTCTAAAAAATAAATAAAAAGTAAAACAAAAAATGGAAAGAAAAACTTTTTTCTTAATTTTCAAAAAAAAAAATAAAAAAAATAGAAAAAACACAACAAAAAGAAAAATGTATTTTAAAATTTTTGGTTATTGCGCATTCTTTGCCGCAAATGGACATTATCAATATATGTATACACATAATATATATACGTACAGTAGGTACATACACTACATACACTTTATAGTTATAATACATATATGTAGTAAATATACATAATCGTATAATGAATAAAACTACATACATATATTCTGTGTACATATAAAAATATTTTTTTTATTTTATTTTTGAAAAATACACACAAGATATGGACATGGATATTATATTATAGTTCTATATAGCTTTTATAAATTTTCTTTTGCCATGCATAAAATAGTTTCTTGTTTCTAATGTTCCAAGAGAAAATAAAATAAACCATTTTTACCTTAAAAATTTATTCCTAATATCAATATAAATTTTATCTAATATTTTATCTAACACACAACAACAAATCTAGAATTTTAATTTTTAAGAGTATCTTGAGTATATATTTTCCAGAATTATATATACATTAAAAAAAAGGATTTAACCGCGCCATCATTGGCAAACCTCCTTTTTTTACTTATACATAGTACATATTTTCTGCTCTATACAAAGTAGTTTGTCTTGTTATAGTGTCCGGTTCATGTTTTATATATTATTAAAAATCTTCTTCACTCATTCTAAACCAAAAAAAAGTTGAAATAATTTTAAATTATCCTATACCTTTTCCTTATAACCAACGTACCAAACCAACCCGAATCAGGTATGGGCAAAAACACTTCGTTATAGAGAGGAAATCTATGTTAACTAAATTACCAATATATTTAGTAGGATGTGATCATTAAATCAAAACAGATCTCATGGGTTGAGGCAACTTCGGTTATTTATCTAAATGCTCGTTTTAAATGTGTTGAAGTTAAAATATCTCACGGATCAAGGAGTTATAATACAGGCTTGATTGTTCAAAAAAATAATTCAACGAGTTTTCGATTTGAGTATACCCAAATAAGTGTTTTATATGGAAATCGCACTATTTCACACACAAATTCATGATATAAAATGTAATGAATTTTGGGATTTGGGCACTGATCTGAATTATGTATTTCTTGATTTACACCTAGTTTAAATTCCGATCAAATAGAGCTATCAATTAGTTAAATTATTAGATTTAAATGGTACCTTTCGCATATTTTTTCGTGACATTCAAATTTTTTGATGTGCTGCCAGATGCACATATATACATTACATCACAATAATAATGCTTTAACTTTTGTAAAATATGCTGAGTTTTTTGACCAAACACCTCATATATAATTCAGAAATACCTAGTTTTAATTTCCAAATTTTTTAATTTTTTTTATGATTAATTTCTAAATTTTTTAGTTTTTTGAAAGTTGATCAAAAAAATGAACCGTGCTTGTATAGTATTCTGTCATAAAGCTGAATTGTTACTTAAGGTTTGGAAACTCTCATATTTTTAATAACTTCTATTTTAAATTTATTTTATTTTCAAAATTTTATCAATATATAAAATTTTATGAACCATTAATATTGTCTTTTTCGATTTAATTTTGAAATTTGAGCAAATTTTATCCTGAATCATTTTATTCACAACCTTTCGTGAAAGTTTCACTAAATTATGATATTCCGCATTCTCATTAATCAAGTTATTATACATTGGGGTGGTATTGTTGGGTTCCTTGTACAAAAAGAAGGTGACTTTAGTTCACTTCGCACTGACAAGCCACCGTTTAAAGATATAAGCGTTTGAACAAAAGCCTTCCGACATAATACCCTTTCTTGAAGAAATTGCTATAACAAAGAAAACTGTGCCCTGATTCTCTAAGCAATATGATAATGTGTTAACGCTTAAACGTTAAGTTATCGTGCTGTTTTTGCGTATTCAAATTCTCTAAATATCCATCATGATAAAATTTAAAGTATCAAAATTTAACACATCTATTTCATCGTGGATAAGAGTGGTGATAACCGTATATTCAATATAGAATATAAACTTGGATAATTTAAAATTGATATTTCTAATTTAATTGTTTATTTCAAATAATAGATAAATAACTTTAACAATTAATAATTTAATTATTTAATAAAATAAAATAATTTAATTAATTATATCGATGCATCGTTAATCGTGATATTGCCGTTTGCGATAGTGCCAATAAAAAGTCGTGGCCAACATTCTTTTGATATCCACCTTTAAATACACAAATTTCATTTTCACATTAAAAATAATACATGAAATTAAATATTTATGGACTTACCATTTGCAACAAACACTTAGAAAAGCTAGAATTTGTATGCAATGTTTCTTTGAGAAGTTCGCAAAGATGGTTCAAAGGTATAATTAGACGAAATGATTTAAGTGAGATATCATTTTGAGTGAGATCTCACTAAACTGAGATACATCTTTCTATTAGGACAAAAATGAGGTTAAATATAAAAATGAAAGTGATATATCATTTGTAAAATTTCGGATCACTTGCCCAAGTGAAAAACCTGTTTTGACGTACACAGACATTTTGTGATACAGAAATTTTTTTATTTAGTTCGAGTTTAGTGTTAATAATTTTATATTGGTTGTATTCGATGCAGTAATCAATTACGCTATTAAAAAATTTAATTTAATTGCATTTATATATTATTGATGTGGATCAAGCACGAGATGCAGCTTCTCTCGCCCTTTTACTTATACAAAAACATAAAAAAGACAAAAGAAAGTTACTAAACGGATATGGGTAAAAGAATGAATTTTGGAAAATGGAAAAATTCAGTTACCAAAACCAAAACCATTACCAAATAGAAACGCATGCGTCCCTTTTGCGATAGTTGCATATGATGCATTTCCATGACTCGAGCTAGGCAAATTTCGGAGAATGCATTTGGAATTGCATCAGCTAGATTCCGTGTGCTAAGAAAAACATAGAACTACAACCGGAAAAAGTTAAAGTTCCGGTGAGCGCCGTTTGCGTTCTCCATAATTTTATTCTTTGTAAATTAAAAAAACGTCTATGCGCCTTTTGGAACGATTGATTGTGAAAACGAAAATGGAACAGTTATTCCTGGAAACAGGAGAAATGAAAGTCAACATTTTATAAACCTGCAGCCCTCACAAACAAAAAATTCTACGGATTCTGCAAAACAAACATAAGGAACGAGTTTAAAAATTATTTTTCTGAGGAAGGTCAGATTCCGTGGCAAGATAAATTTTATAAATTAGTTATATAAGGAAAATATTTGATATCGATAGAAGATAAATGAAATAAATTTGCTAATAAAAAAACGTTTAAACTCACATAAGGTAGCGTATCAATGGTTACCACAATGTCACTAGCATGAGAATCCAGAAATAGCAAAATGTTGAAGAATTCCCATTTAGTAAATGATTTTCTTTTATTCCGTTACCCGGTTTTTTTTTCTTCATTTTATTTTTCTCGTTCCAGAATTTAGAACGTACAAGATTTATTTTTGCTTTTAATGCTCACTTTTAATTCTAAAGCAATTAACTCTATCGCTGAGTTTCTTTTAATTTTATTGCTGTATTCTGAGGTTCCTATCTGCCATAAGCAGTATTGCTGCTCATATAGCTGGATTAGTAAGATTACTTCATCTCTTGACCACAAATGTTTGGTATCATCCATTTTCTTAATTAAAATATTAATTTCTAATTATAACTTCAATCAATAATATTAACATTCAACAATTTATAGCAGACTGATTCAAAATAACAAATATACATAATTAAATTACACAATGCAACTGTAGTAACTGCACCGGTAATATACAGAAAAAATCAAACAAGACACCATAAAATGAGATAAAATTTAAACAAATTTAAAAAGTAAAGTGAGATGCAGTTACGTTTTGATTCTCTTTACACGTTATCACTTGGCAAGTGATATATCACTATGAAATTATATAAGATGACGTAAAAGAGATGTCTCATTTATGAATGAGATGTTAGTTTAGACGTTATCATCGAGTGAGACGTATAATTTTTTGAGTTAGGTTTCACTTAAATGATATCGTCTAATAGTACCTTAATTATTGAATTAAATGAGACAACAAAAACGTATAAACATTTGTCCCGGCAAATTAAATGGCTTTTGTTTATCCCTTAAACGCAGTATCCTCTATCATCAGACGAATCATATCTATTTTATTAATTTTCTTTACAGATTAACTAAATTAATTGATTAAATTTACAATTTGTATTCACCTATACTAAATCACACAATTTTGACGTTTCATAATAATATTTATTTTGCTGAATAAGATTTATAGATACTAAAAAAATTTAATATTAAAACTGGGCGGATTACTTCCAGCACTCAAAATACCAACTAACGGACCAACGGTACAATACCCGGACAAACACATATACTTACACATTAAAAACACCATACTGTGATTTTTGGTCCCCACCGGGAATCGAACCCGAGACCCTCGAATAACAAAGCAAGCACGTTACTTACTGAGCTAACGGGAGCGGTGGATAGATGCTAACAATAACATTATCCTGCGTTAAGTTTTGTTTACATTAACTTATCTTGCATACAATTTTATTTACAGAATCTGATTTTAGCGGACCAAGATAAATGAACACGTTAACTTTTTCACAAGTTAAATTTATCGCGTTATCACTTTACAAATTATCTTATTTTTTAGAGAATCAGGGTACTGGTAACTATAATTTTCAAATATTATATTCATTTGAAATCTTATAAAATTTTATTTTACATAACCTGTAACTGCCGTGTTTATTTCTCTTTTCCAATCTTTTTTTTAACTATAAATAATTGTAAAACTTAAGATAGCCTGATCTTTAGTCGACTTTTAATCGACTTATCAAAAATATCTAATAGTTTGAATGTTCTTTAATTCTAATACCTTATGGCAATATATACAATTTTGTAAACTTGGAAAGCTGGCTTGTCAGTGCTACGTGGAAGGAATAAAGTCACCTGCGTTTTGATCAAGGAATCCAGCGGTACCGCACCCGTATCAGGGAATATTGGGGCACCCTGTAGAAACCAGTTAAATAAATCGACTAGTTATTATAAATCCAGTTAATATACTTTAGATTATTGACTGACAGTGAATGACATTAATATAAGCAACCTTTCGCAACGAAGCTGACTCGTTTCTGCCAAAGTAATCTATTCATCAATTGTGGGACCATTTGGTTTTAGGTGGTAGTGCTGGGTAAGTAACATGGATTTTTCCTAATTGTTAAGGATCAAATTTTATAATTATAAGGGCATCGACAGTATTGAACTTTTTGGAGTAGTTGACGTTATCAACGTATAGATATTGGATACAACGACACTTTTAAGATAAAATATTGTGTTGGAAAATCATTCTTTTAATTTTCCAAATAATCGTTTGTTAATTAGAAATAACACATTTTGTGCTAATAATTTCCTTTCCTAATATAAAAGAACCACTAATTTACCTGAAACTGAAACTATATTTCAAGTCGTTTCTGTACTTGAATACGACAAAATATTATGTATGTTCTGTTCTGATGACGTATTCTGATAGAGAAATTTGTATAGAATATAAAATAAGTTAAGTTATCGTTTTGAACGTAGATTAAAACTAAAATAACATTTTTAACATGTAAATTCAGAAAAAAATAGATTTTATAATGAAATTCTTAAATTTTTGAAATTAAAGAAAACTTTGAAAATTTTGTATCGTAATTCTGAAGTTTTTTCAAGTTGTGTTATTTTATTTTACTTCGCCAAATTAAAATATACCTTTTAGTTTTATTTAATTGCCCCTATAGTTCATTATTTTACTATTTAGGACTCTGTAATGTAAAACATTGAATTATTGTATACATAATTTAAAATATACTGTGAAAATAAGAAAGACTTTCAAAATTTAAATCTCTAAAATGTACCATACTGTTGCTTGAATTTTTCTCTAATAATGGTAAATCTAACATCTTAAGTCTATTGAGCTTTCAAAAATAAAATTCACAAATTTTGATCAGCTTCTGTTGTCTGTGAGCCGGTAATGCGCCAGATAATGTATATTTTTAAGGAATTATCTTATTGCAATTACAGTTTATTTTGCCCATGTCTGACATACACACATATATAACCCATCATCAACATCATCTACCTTTTTTGAATACTATTTTAAATGTATAAACTTACAATAAAAAAGGATATATAGAAAATATAGAATATATAGAAAAACCATCATCTCATCTTATTCATCTTTTTAAAACTAAACCACCCAATTTTTATTTCTAATACAAAAAAAACTCTAAAACCAGTATAGCTATACTATACCCAACCAACCAAAGTCCAAAACTATAAATCCCGTTCCAATTTCTATTCTCTATCCTTTCAAAAAAAATTATTTTACTTACATTACAGCATATATATGTTGATACACATATATTTAGTTTTTAGTTTTCTATACCACATTAAAAACAATGATGCCCACTCGTCTCCTCTAACTATAACTAAACACGCCGCCGCCGTTCCATAATTGTCCACCTATATATGTATATATACATATATAATAAAAAATCACCCAACATTTGCCTTAAACACTAGCGCACTAGTAACCCCCCTAACACATTTACTGCCCCACTTTTTAATGTATAAAAGCCGCGCGGCGGCCATCTTGTTAGTACCGTGTCTAAACAACACATAATTTTTTACTATATTAGTGTACTCAAGTGACCGCTAGAAAAAAAATTTTTTTTTTTTTGAAAAAGAGGAAAAATGGTAAAAACGTGGAAATTCGGTTTTAAGACGAAAAATAGTTTTGAATTGCCCGTTCGTATACATAGAAGTATATACGTATATGTACATATAATATGAAAAATTTTCTAATTTTCTCTTTCTAATTTTTCAAAAACTAAAATCGAATATTTTATGTTAGATTATATGTACATACGTAAAGAAAGAGAATTCAATGAATAGAAAATCTAACAAATAGATATACACATATATCTCCAGTCATATATATATATATATATATATATATATATACATATATATACTGGTGGATGGATATACGAGTAAAGCGTATAAGGAGAAGTTGATATATTTTCTCCGTTTTTCCATATACACAAAAAAAATGAAGAAGAAAATTTTTGTGAAAGTAACGAGATATATGTCCATTTTTGTGGCACGTTTCTACGTATATATGTACATAAAATATACTAAAGGACACAAGGGTTTCATTTAAGAATGACAGAGATGAAGAAGGATATATATATATATACATACATACACATATGTGTATGTACGTATGTATACATAATAGAAAATAAGATTTTTTCTTCTCGGGAATCTAACGAATATGTATATATGTATAGCGAAAAATCGGACAAGGATCAATATTTAATTTAATTATTCGTTCAGCATTCATTTTCCACTTGTTTTTCAAAGACAACAACAAAAATTTATTTCGCCACGATAATAATCGCGATCATTATGCTGTTTCATCGCATCATTATACAAAAGCGAGTGGCAATTTTATTTTTGATTCTGGAAAAGACGAAAAAGTCATTCCATTTACATAAATAACATCACCTTGTTTGCTAAATAAATTATTGTGACGTAAGCAAGCGGTCAAAAAAAAATTTTCAATTTTTATTTTAATTTATTTATTTTTTTCTGAAGGGTGGAATATATTTTATGTATATATATTATATTGTAAGAAGAGCATAAAATTTATATCGAATAGAAAAACGCTGAATGTTAGATTTTCCATACACTGCAGAGAAAATCTATATAAGAAGTGTAAACCAAAAAACTAAAAAGAGAAGGAAAATAAATTTGTTAGTTAAGAGAGAATATAAAATTATTTTTCTCAAAATCGAATATGGGATGAGATAAAAAGAAGTTCAAGACCCTGCTGACGACGGTGTTGTCCATCCACGTACTGCATATATGTATATACATATATACGAATAAAAATACATGTACGTATATATATTTTATAAAAAGAAAATCGGAAAATGGTTTTCCATATACATATATAAGAATATCTGTATATGTGTATATACGTATATATAATATTTACACATGGATATCCATGCTCACCTAAAAAGAAAATTGTTTAGGATATACATGTATACATACATATATTACTCTATACAGAGCATATACATAATGTAAACGAATCAAAAGGAAATGTCTTGACACTCTTAAAACTGGGAAATAGATGATATTGTATGGTCACATCATATACATGTATACGTATATGTATATATAATTTCTAAACAAAACAATGTTAGTTCTTCGGGTATACGAACGAGGAGGAGAAGAAAATAAAAAGAAAAAGGAAAATTGTGGGTGATAACGTATTATTTACTGATCTCTGAAGTATGAGAACCGAATAAAATATAAAATGTGAAATAAGCAGCAGTGGATATATACATATGTATATGAATTTACACGTATATATATAAACACATACATATATGTATGTATATGCGATGGTGACCATTTACATATATAAGACAAGACAAAGGAAATATGGAAAATTTGAAAATATGCATACGCGCGAAGGGGGAAAATTTTAAAATCAAAATTATTAATTAAAATGTAAAAGTGGCGTGTTTTTACATAATACCTATACATATATGTAGATATTTTAGTTAGACATACATAACTACACAGTTATAGTTTGGTTTAAGACTAAATAGAAAACTTACAATTTCTAAGTGTGTATCCTAACCTGTTGTTTACTAAATTAGATGTGGAAATCAGTTGTTACATAAAAATGTTCATGTATAAAGCCGACGGCTCAAAATTTTATAAAATAAATGTCTATAATTGGTATATAAAACTTGCTTTAGATATTCCTAAATTATACTTCATTGTTGGCGAAAAACTGTAGGCTTGGGTAATAGGTCAAATTAGAAATGATCATACTCTAAACAATCCTCGTTAAGTAACTTGAAATGCCGTTTCTAACTGTGAAAATGGCTCCAGTAGGTTTACTTGCAGAATTGGCCAAAATTCTACAAAATGTTTAAAATGGTATCCCTACTGTGCTTTACAATTTTTTACTTTTTCAAAATTCTAATAGATTATATAGATCGATTGGGATATACCTCAAATCCGATCAGAGATATTTTCAATGAATGTTATATAGATTTATAGTATAAGTTACAGCACAGGGTCGACGCCAAATCACCGTAAGTTTTTACATCACCAGATATGAGAAGAATATTAAACAAATGTTACATTAAGCTTATTTTGTGCGGGCTTAAGATCACTTCATCGTTATAACTTTGATTCTTGAACTAATACACATAGGACATGTATATACATAATAGAAAATAAAGTGCAGAGTTTTGAAAATATTTTCGAGATTTACTACTTTTATCGCAATTGAATTTAAATAATAATATACAAACAATTGTATGTGTATGATTATGAGTATTAAATTTAAGAACTATCGATCATATTCACTTATTGCGTTAAATGGCAATGAGTGAATATGATCGATAGGTGTAAAATGGTATAGTTTGAATACCTGTGAACCATAAAACTGGATCCATTCGAAGCAAATAATGTACCAACATCCAAGATAAAATTGGTTGATTTTAAAATGATCTACTACAAGGTTATACTTGGCCTGTTTGATTAGTTATACCTTAACTGAAAAACATTTTTTTTCTGTGCCCTCTACTCTCCAAGATTAAAACCCGATACATTTATTTTTTTCGATTTAAATGTTATGTTAATGCAAAATTCTTAATTGATTGATGAGCAAATAATAGCATAATAATGCTTATAATTCGACATGAATTTTCTATTAGATCATTCTCTGGCGTTTGGCTGATCCTGCGAAACCATTTCTATAAAGTAACTCCACCAAAAAAATTGAATGCTGTTAGATCAGGTACCCGAGGCTGTTATAATCCCTATCTATAGTATACACAAGGGTCTTGCATATCAGAAAGCTTACATCTTTTAATAATAAGCAATTTTCCTGAAGTTCATGAAATTGTATTGTTTTCACTATACGATGGGCGACCGTTTCACTGTTATTTGATGCGTATAAATCAATGCTTAACCAAACGCCTTAAGAAAATCGGGAGCCAGGAAAAAGTGATTCACATATAAAAAAGGTTTTTTTCGTAATATGATAGATCATACAAAACATTCGTATATGAAACAAAAATAAGCTGACCTTGTATAACCTTAACAAATCATTTCAATTTCATCAAGAACAAAGTAGCTTTGTCCTGGAACGATTTTAGGTGCAACTCAAAAATTTTTCAGTTATTTAAATGGGTCAGGTTTACTGACCCACCCGGTATACCTATAAACGGTAGTTAAAAAACTGTTAATATACTGTATTTGGATCGTGGAAAAAATTTTATCGTCTAGCTTAGATATCGTATATCACTTTCAAATATTAAAACGCAACGATAATTAACGACCATAATATTTTAAATCCATAATCATAGCACTAAGGTTGATAATAATAATATTCAGTTTTTAAAAGACATTACTGGCCCCTTACTGAGTCAACTATTTGGCTCCAACGGTTTCGATCCTGATCATGTTGTCTAAGACAATCTGAAGAGACCAAGTCGTTCTCTACATCGTAGAGCCATCGTCGCCTGCTACGACCTCTGCGCCTACCATAAGGTGGCTCTCCTTTCAGAGATCGCTGCACAATTCGTTCCGGATCAGCACGCAGAACGTGACCGAGCCAACGTACTCGCTGAGATCTTACTGCATGTACAATATCGGAGATCTTCATCAGATGTCTGATGTCGATATTATACAGGGCTCGGTATGTACCATCTATTTCTCGTTTTGGGCTGTAAATCACACGCATGATTCTCCTCTCAAATGTAAAGAGCCATCCGTCAGTGCCCAATTTTCACATCCAAACATAACGGGCCTGATCAACGCTTTGTAAATCTTCAGCTACACGGCACTTGATAAGTGTTTAGATTTTATCAGTGGCCTTAGAGAATACAAAGCAAAGAGACTGCGTCACTGACATACCAATTTTGTTGGCATTCCTAGGTAGATCAGGGCAGACCACAAACTCTCTCGACTGATCGAGTCATAGGCCTGCCGGAAATCCAGGAACTCCTGATTAAGAGTGATATATGTCTCATAATATTTAGGTAGAATCATCCACAGCGAATAACCTGATCAGTGACTGATCTATTTGGACGAAATCCTTCTTGATAGTCACCAACCAAGCCCACCGCTACA
Organism: Tipula unca; assembly: GCA_951394425.1. Taxonomy (NCBI): domain Eukaryota; kingdom Metazoa; phylum Arthropoda; class Insecta; order Diptera; family Tipulidae; genus Tipula; species Tipula unca. The sequence goes on along the minus strand of OX596381.1, from coordinate 1,381,188 downwards.
GGAGTGATTCTATCCAATATAATGTATGACAGTAACTTGTATGCTGACGTGGAAAGAAGAGATATACCGCGATAATTCCCACACTTCAAGCGGTCTGCCTTCTTGAAGATGAGGAATATTGCGGCCACTTTCCATTCGTGAGGCATAACTTCGGTTCTCTATACTAATCGAATAAGGTCGAAAAGACCGTTCCACAAAGTATCCCCTCCGAATATCATGAGCTCCGAATTAATGCAGTCCACCCCAGGTGAGCGGTTTCGTTTCAATCTCTGCATGGCTTTAGTGAATTCTTCATGGGATGGCTCCTCAGTGCAAATCTTCGTAGTCTGAGGTTGAGAATTGCTGATAAACATTTCTACCTATAAATTGGAAAATTTGACTATTCTTCTATGTTCACTTATCCAGTCCTAAGTAATGTAATAGAACATTTAGTGGTATATCTTGCTAAATGTTCCTTGCTAAAGTACATACGTTGTCAAAAATATCGATTTGATTGTAAGTTGAATTTTTTTCGATCCAATTATCTGCCAAACATTGAAGTACCAAAGTTTGAAATTGCGAGTAATTTTATAAAAATAGAAAGTTGTTTCAAAAATTCAATGTTGTATGCTTTTTTATATTGATTTGAAACTATTAGTTTCTTTCAATTCAATTCTTTTTAAAAATTCCTATATGTAGTGAAGTTTTCTAGTGTTCCATTTTGTGTTTACTTAAACAATTCTAGTTGTTAAACCCAGAGCTACAATAGACACATCATTTGTTTCTTTTTACATGTAACTTTATTTAGATCTGACTAAATTTCTATAGAAAATTTAATTGTGGCAAATCCTAATTTGTAGTGCTTTTATTTTTCATACCAATTGAGCTCCAATTGGTCGTTTCAGTATTACAGTTTGTACGAGATACTATTTCCAATTTACATGTGCAGAGTAGTTTTATTTAAATTGCGCAAGCTTTAATCAGCCATTAGATTTCTTGCAACGAGTAAGTTATTCAAGTATCTAGTCTTTAGTTGCAAATTGTTTTGTCTAAACTATCAGCTACATTTCTGTAGACAACTTCAAATATCTGGATATTAGAGAAGTACAAGATAAACACAATTGTTACAATAGCTTTCAACTTTTTCTAAACATCGGAACGGAATAGAATCTATTGGCAATGCCATCAATACAAGCGATTGAATGGCATTTACTAAAAATAATTTTAGTGCTTCAAGTATTTATTTTCTGAGGAAACTTAAGAGTTGGATAGCATTAAATAATACAAGCTGTAATAGTTAGAAACAGTTCACCCATATCTAACTAAAGTGCATTTGACGATGCACTATATTACATTAATTCATTATTTTTTTATGATTATATTGGAAACTATAAATTGATATATGTATATGTATGTATATCTTTAGATTTGTTCAAAGTAAAAAATTTACTATTCATTCGAGTTCAACAACAATTATCGATATAATAACTATTCAACCTGAAAAGTTTATATTATATTTTCTACTTTAGATATAAAAAATTTTCTTTGTGAATTTTAAAAACAAAGTCTTTTTCCAGTTTTTTATGTTTTGGTTTTTTTATTTTTCACATACCTCATCAATTTCAAATCGACAAATTATTCATATACACATAAATGTATATATATATATACCCATGGAATAAAGTTGTGTCGTTTTTCTTATATATTTGTGAGACACATAGTTTTATTATAGGTCTGAGAGAGTGACACAACTATATATAATATAACCCTTAAATAGGCCTGGCAGACGTTCACACAATTTAGCTACTCATATAAATTTGCAATCCAAAGGTTTATTTGCATGCATATCAAAGGATTACTTGTCGTACTTTATATTCAAATTGTACACAAATAGGATAAAATTAAACAAAAAAAATCATAAATATTTTTACAATCTTTGTATTTGATTCAAATATCCTTTTTCATTCCTTTTAGTTTCAATAAACATACAGAAAGCGAAATACTCTCTCTTTTATTATCGTTATAGCAATTTTTTTTTCCTTTTTTTACGATTATGATGATGATAGTATATATACTATATATATATGTATATATATATATATATATATATATATATATATATATATATATATATATATATATATATATATATATATATATATATATATATATATATATATATATATATATATATATATATATATATATATATATATATATATATATATATATATATATATATATATATATATATATATATATATATATATATATATATATATATATATATATATAGTATGAGGATGGTAATATTCACCCGTAACTTTAAGGATATAAGAAGAAGAAAAGCATAATAATAATAATATAAAAGAAAAATCTAAAGAAAATAAAAAGAATAAACCAAAAGCAAAAAAAAGTAGTAAATGCTGATAAAAAATAAATAAAAAGATTTATAGTCGTTACAGTTGTATGTTTATGTGTCTTATATATATATTTTTTTATTTTTCATAACATCAAAATGCTTATGGTAGGTCAGTTGAGTAATCTTGAAAGCTTGTTAAATTCATATTCTATATTCATAAATTTTAATTTTTCTTTTATTGGGTTTTCCTTACTTCTTCGAGCCACAAACGAAAATGGGACGAGGAAGATCCCATATATTAGTGAAAGGTCGAGAGCAATCGATCGGTTAAACTTTCGGCTAAACAGTTAAAATCAATCGCTAGAAAATTGTAAAATTTCACTTTTAGTTCCGTTCAATACCAATGAGTTATTATTATAAATACTTTAATTTTAACTTCCTTATACATTTTAACTTCCATATACTATCCTTCAAATTCTGAAAATACTAAAATTGAAATATTCCAAAATTATCTGAAATTATTTGTACAAGTCTGAATTGATAGTAAAAAATCAGGGTTTGTTTGGATTTTATGAAATTAAAATGTTCAAGCCATAACATAACAAGTTTATCGAAAATTTAATTTTTAATCCGAACTTAAATAGCCACTGAAACGAATTCAGAAATTATTGTGCTGCTTGGTTTAAGAAAGAAAGCCAAAGAATCAAGTTAGAAAAACCATTTGCTGCCCAATACTCCTTTTAAAAACTACGAGTTTCGAGCTGTAGAAGTAACTGGCTTTATAAATTGAATATGACTTTAAAATTAAATTAAATTTTTTTAATCAACCGATTGGTTTACAAATGGACGAATTGTGCAGTGGTCACTGTATATTTTAATAAAAAGTCGTGATTCAAGTGATCATTCAAATCGTGTTATCTCGTATAAGAACCAAATAGAAAATAATTTCAAATAAACTCTCCAAGATAAAATAGTCGTAGCAGTTAATAATAAATAGTCTGATAATATCAAACCACTTAAAGACCATCATGATTCATAATATATAGCTGTTCAACACAAAACTATATATATATCGATTTTATTATCAATTTTAGATGGGTCATAAAAAGAAAATGTTTTAGTTTTGTGTTTTAACTGCAAACAAACAATCAGCCTTGATTATTCATAAATTTACTATATGGATATATGTACGTATGTATGTACATATGTATATATACTGTAAGGAAATAAAAATTAATTATTTATATCCTCATTTCCTATAATATGTATAAAACTAAAAGAAATACTAATATAATAACTACAATATATATAGTAATTAGTAGTTGTAATTATTATTTTTACACACAAAAATCAATGAGTCTCTGTATAAATTTTATATTTATCTGTAACATGAGATACAAATCTAATGTTAATAGAAGATTTTTGGATTTGGATTTAAGAATTGTATATATGTAATTGAATATAACATATACGAGTAAGATAATATTTCTTCGGCGCCGATCGACTAGTCTGATTGATAATTCGGTTATGATGATGAACTAAACCGAGAATTATATACGGTACATGTATCGTATATACGTAGATGATTGTTTCTTTCGTGTACCCTTGATTGTTTCTTTCGTGTCGAATAATTTCATTCTTTTAGAAATGTACAAATATTAATCTAATTTAGTTTGGCTACTGTATATGGCTGTATGTTTTAATTCACTTTCTTTGCGTTGCATAATTTCATATTCACACGAACAAAGACATATAGCCTAGAATGATTCGAAACCTAAACTTCTTGGTCTAAGGGCTATAACTATTACGACTATAGGCTAGTGGTCATGAAATTGTCATTAAATAAATTATATTGTTAAAAATTATTGCCTATTTCTAAAAATTGTACGAATTCCATTGGTATTTTTGAATACGAATTCGAATAATTCTAATACGAATTCGTGTATACTTGATACGTTACGAAATTTCTCTTATTCTTTAATACGAATTCGAGCCAATTTTGTTCGATTATGAACGGATTATGTACGGATTTCAGGAATAGGGACCCAGTTTATATACTCGTACATACTTATATACGAGTATAATTTAATGAAACACAATTTTAAAATCTAGTTTTAAAAGTTTTCTGATTCTAAAATTTATATTACTTTAATAGTAGAATGCAACTTATTTATCATCCAATCTGTTAATTTTAAATGTTTAATTTTAAATAATGGAACTTAACGAGACATGAAGGTGTCTCCTGACCATACACAAAAAACATTTAAGCTCAGTTCATTCCATGAAAAAATGGTAACATTTTCATTTTAAATTTGAAAAAAAGAATTTGGGCCACACTGGATGAAGAACACTATATCTGCCAATAATTTGTTATTATATTACACAACTTTTATTATTTTTCAATTAGCAGCTGCACCGTTCTTGACCTCCCTCTACTATTTTATCCTAAAACAACACATAATCAATAAATCTTCTAGCGTTTGGTCAGTATAAATTTTCAAAACATGTCAAAATCATAATATAACCCCTCCAATCGACATGCATTGCAGCTAAAATAATTTTTACCCCTATAAAACACTGACAAAAATATATGTACATTGAGCCGAATACTTACATACATTATATATATCGAGAATTTCACCAAACTCTGTACATATTATATACGAATAAATAATTCGCGTCATTTTTGCACCCTCGTCATTTTTGCAGCGCACACAGAAAATTCTACGTTTTATTGTATTCTAAAAATCAATTTGGGATAAAAACTATTATTCTATTATCATTTTCTTAGCGTGAAAAATATTCTGCGTTGACTATAGTATACCGCCACCCATTGTTATGCTAAAATATAATATGTTTAAGGACATTTCAACCATTTTCGCTGTGTTGTAAAATGCAATTTATGAAAATTCACATATTACAACCCAGAGTATTTAAGCGAATTTTATTGCGGAATTATATATAAAAAAAATGAAACAATAAACTAAAAACGTGAAACCTTTTTGTGTAGAATTCTAATTTGTATGGATTTTTATATTTTTTTTATTTTGTTTGTTTGATGAAGGGTGCGATTTTAATTCTAATTTTATGCTTGATACAATATAAAATACGTATACCTAATTTACGCACAAACACAGTTTCAAACTATATAAAGCGCACAGATAGAAAACACGATGCATGTTCCTCTGAAAATTGGGTTATTGTTTGTTTCAAAAAGTTTTGACAATGGTACAGAGCAATAAAATTTGAACAGATGTCCAAGAAGCATTATATGATCAAATTTGACCCCGCGCGATTGTGTTTATTATTAGGTTTTAGAATTTTATCTTTTGTATTCTTATTGTATAAATAATCGATCGAAATATCTATGTATATATATATATATATATATATATATATATATAATATATATATATATATATATATATATATATATATATATATATATATATATATATATATATATATATATATATATATATATATATATACATATATGAACATTATTTACATGAGCTGAATTTATTGTATATATCCATTTCGAGCGTACGAATCCAATATTTCCAATCATAATACAGCCTGGTCAGTTTCACAGATTTGAAGGGTGGTTTATTCAACGGGTGGGATTAGCTATAAAAATCATTTAATGTTTTAACTGTCCCATAGAGAATTTAGAGATAAATAAGATAAAAGAAACTATATATTGAAGAGAAATTGTCTTTGCCTATATTATACGTGTGGAATTTATTTTCACATGAATGAAAACTAGAAGTTCAATATTTATGGAGAAGGTCCTCAATCTCCTTAAAGTCGGTGCAATATTTACAAATTTTATTTTAATTTAAAGATAAAATCATTAGAATGCTTTCATTAATGCTTTTTGTAACTCTATCCCTGTAAAACGCTTACGATAGAGTGTAAGGAACACTCATTTGGTAGTATGAGCCCGAATTATACATTAATGAGAAGATAAGATAATTAATTCTAATTGCGTTGAAATGTGCTGTAAACCACTGAAACACTTATAAACAACGGTTTTATTGGAATGGTTTTGACTTTTAATTTGTAGAAAAAGGTACTCAGGGTTATTTGTACTGTAGTGGAAGCCAAAGTAAACGATTACAGTTTTATCTCTGAAAAAACATTCACGGTGTTCGGTCTCACTTACAGTTTTACAAGGTTGCCTCACTAACAACGAACAGTGTCATGAAAAATTTGTAAATCAACGCAAATACATATACACAAACATATATAAAACCTGTACAATTAAGGACAGCATATATCCTTGTAAACATCACATAAAATAATAAATCAATCTAATCGTCCGCATTTTTACGCTACGACGCATAATTTCAATGCAATTTAACAACGAAATTGCTATCATCTTCAAATACAAAACAAACGAATTTCTAGGAAACCAAAAAACATTTATTTACATTACGCCCGATACTAATTTCAATATGATTTATAATCCGCAGTCCGCACCGAAAAATAAAATTGAAAAATCCCTTAAATATCCCAAATATACGAGTATATATGTATGTACATATATGTACGTATATGTGGAAGAATAACATTTATGAATTTTCGAAATTATTTAGAAATTAGGCAGTTATTAAGCAAAAATAGTTGGGAACAAAATAGAACAAATAAAGATTTACTTTCTTATATATTTAAATTCATCTTATATGTATATACATATGTACGTATATTTAAAGATCTTTGTGTTGTGTGTTTTAGAATTGGAATATAGTTTTTTGTTCAACCATTTTTACTATACTACAGTGTTTTAGTGTAATTTAACTTTATCAAATTCTTAAAATCCAGAGGACAACAAAAACAACAACAACAACAACAAACGTAGATGATGATTATAGTAGTTAGCTGGTTAGTTTTATACATGGTATACATATTTTGTGCGATGCGGCAATTTATACTGTATATCTAGAAAGGGTATGGGAAGTACTTTCAAAAAATCCAATAACCCGTGACAAGTATCTCGTATGTATATAGTACAGAATATTATGTACAATGTACATTATGTACATATGTATATGTATATGTATATGTATATAAAGCTACTGAGAAGATAAAAGGACATTTTATATAACAAAAAGAATATGTGTGTACATATATATGTACATATATGTATGTATGTATAGAAAATTTGTTAGTATAGTATAAGCAAAAAAAAAAAAAGGATAATAATAAAAATGAAAACAATATGTATATTGTTAGGATGGATATTAGAAAATGTACTAGAAACCCCATCATCTCATTTCACGATGATTTTTCCTTATATTATTTGCTTACATGTCTTCTATTACTATATGTGTATACGTTTCACCAATCTTTCTATTCTCAAACAAATTTTATTATGATGATACTTTTCTCTGGACAATTTACTTTTTACTTCTACATAATAATACCATCTAAACTGAACATATGTATATATATATACGTATACATAAGTATATATGCAGTTAAAATACATAGATTTAGATACATAACCAACAATATATACGTATTATACATATAATATGTCTCTACTTATACCGTATATATATATATATATATATATGTATATATATATATATATATATATATATATATATATATATATATATATATATATATATATATATATATATATATATGTATAAATCTACATATGTACATACATATACATATATACACATATTCTAATGCATATAGAAAAATAATTGTATCTATGTACACTATCTATATTCAACTATAATATATATATATATATATATATATATATATATATATATATATATATATATATATATATATATATATATATATATATATATATATATATATATATATACATAAATAAACTTGTTCTTTAGTTTATCGCGTCCAAAAATGAAAATTAGAAACATTTGGCATTCCTTTTTATACTTTTTGGTCGATGTACATAGCTACGTACATACTCGTATTATATAGCACATATGTATATGTATTATGCATGCATTGTTAAAATAATAAAAGTTGTCATGTTCGGAAAAACTATTTTTATTTAGTAGATAGATTTTTGTATTTATTCAAGAAGATAAATTATACATAAAAAATAAAAAAGTTTTGCTGTGAGAATTTATTTTCTAATTTCTTATATATCAAATATAATTTAAATGTATTTTAATGATTTTTGGGTTTTTTTAATTAAAATAAAAAAAAAACAAAAAAAACTTTTCTTATTTTTAAGTAATTGTGAGAGAAATGTCCCATGTGATTACACTCATGAACTTTGGTGAATGAATCTCAATGTATGAACCTTATAGTCCTTAATTAATATGATATAGAAAAGAAAGGTATTTTTTGGTTTTGCTACCCAAAGCTAAAAGATAACCATATTAAGTGATAAAATTTGTTCTAAAAGCTTTTAATTTTGGATTAGCTTTTTGTTCACTTCTTTAGTTTGAATTGAAGTAATTGCAATTCAATTTTGATCTAATCATTCCCAGATGACATATTTTATTTTTAATATCAACCCCAAAATTTTAAAACTGCAATTCGAAGTTGAGTACCTGCAAGAAAATACACATATCACACTTGGTATCTTGAAAGTCATACAATCCAACGTGTCAATAGATTAAATTTGACTAGTCCACAATATATTAGAAAGAAGGAGCGCCACTCGCCATTCAGTTACCAAAAGTTTGGAAAAAATACTGCTAAACTGTACTCTTCTGAAAATCTTCAAAATCCAATTCTCGGACCAAATCGGATTTAGAGGGAAATATACTAAATACATTTTCGTACGAGATAGGATTTTCAACGAAACAGAATTTTCCTTACTGTAAAGTAATTACAACTATTCTGTCTAGTACGACAGTTCAAGATTGCCAAATATCAAATTCCTATGGACTACAAACAATATAGGATTTGACTACGAAAATACCGAAATGTCAAAACTTTCAATAAATAAGAAAACCTAAAAAATTAAAATAGCTTTTCATTTTATTTTAATTCACATTCGATTTCACTTTTTTATTTTTTTCATTTATAGTACCATTACAATGTAGTTACAAGAAAATTAATAAGTAATTTATTTTTGACTTAATTTGCTAAAAAAATTTTACATAATTATATAAGCACTTCAATGGATATAATATCTTAGGTTCTAACTTATTTTAACACGACTTTATTGTGTTAGTTATTTATTGTTCTTCACAACATAGCCAGTTCAAAGGTTTACTTTTTTGAGCCTTCTTACTATGTTGTTATAGTCGAGGAGGTGGGTTGCTTCGACGTTAACGTGCTGGTATAGTCTCTGTTCATGATTTTGAGCCATTTTTGTAATTTCGAAATTGACGAGATCAATTTTCAGGGTCCCTATTTCTGAATACGATACGTATCGTTGCTCGAAACGAAAATGCTATACGATACGAAAATGAATTGGTATTTCTGAATTCGATCGAATCAAATATTTTTACACTGTCATGTATTCATTGGGAAATTTATTTTGAATGGTTATACCTCTACGGATTTTAAACCTTGGGTATATGTTTTTGACGTTTAAATATAAAAAATATTTAGTTTTCATTTATTGTCTGTGTTTACTAACACAAACATTCTTTACGTTTTCAATAAAAATAAATCGCCTCAATAACGAATTGCGATACAATAAATTCAATCAGATAAGTATTTTTGACAACATTTTTTGTACATCTAATTTTAGATGTATGATTTTATTCAGATTCTCTTCGTCTTCCTAAATAGCTCAATTGAAATCAAATTTCGTGACTGATGTTTACAACCAACTTCACATAAATAGTTTTATATAAATAAAAAAATTAAATATTTTGTGTTCGTAATAATATGTATGAAAAAGTTTGCAAATTCAATAAAAAAATTTAACACAATTAATTAAATTAACTAAATTATGTAGTTATTAAAAAAAAAATTACTAAAAATTCATTCCCAAATTTTTTAATATGGAGTCGTCAACTAATTCATCAACGTATACAGATATCCGTCCTTAATCGAACAAAATTGGTTCGAATTCGTATTGCGGAATAAGGGAAATTTTACAACGTATCATAAGTAGAAACGAATTCGTATTAGAACTATTCGAATTCGCATTCAAAAATACCAATGGTACCAATTCGTACAATTTTTATGCAAATTCGTATTCAGGAATAGGGCCCCAGGTCTTTATGTAGATGGGTATTGCGAATATACAACGGTGAATCTACTATGCCACAGAGTGCCTTGTTTTGAACCCGTTTAATTATTTGTATGTTGCTTTGTTTAGTACAAAGTTATCCTTCCCCGTGCTACAACACAGCGTGGTGACCGCATTCTTGTGCGACTTCGTTGCGAATTCGTCGTTTGAATGCGGTTCAACCGGCTCCAATAACAGGGCCTCGACAGAGGATCCAATATGTTCGTGAAGTAATGGTCAGTCGGTGGATAGTTAGAAAACGACTTCGAGAACTTGATCTGACTGCACACTTCCCAACAAACGAGCCGAAATTAACCCCAGCCCACCGAGCATTTGGATTGGACAGAAGAAAAATGGAGAACACTTCTGTTCTCTGACGAGTGCAGGATGTGTTTATATGGCAACGATTGGCGAGGAAGAGTGTACAGCAGAGCAGGAGAGCGAACAATGTTGCATTGAAAATCGTGTCTCGTATATGGCGATGGATCATGCATGTTCTGGGGAGGTATGTCACTGGAGGCGAAGTCAGATCTTGTGGTCATCTCCGGAGCGATTACTGGCCGTTCGATTGAGAGGATTCACTTCTCAACGGTACATTAAGGAAGTACTCGAGGACTACATTGAACCATTCGCCGGGTTTATTGGTGAAAACTTCCTGTTCATGCAGGATAATGCGAGACAGCTTACGGCTTGAACAGTACACAGGCACATCCATGTTCAAGAGGTGGATGTGCCTGTTATGGAGTGGCCAAGATTTGGTGATAACTTCGGTGAAATCAATGAAAAAGCGAATGGAAGCTGTCATCTGGGCTAAGGGAGGAAATAGTTCTTATTAATAAAAATGTTTTTTGTCATGCTGACAAATTCACAAAAACCTAGAAAAATCACTTTGTTTGCAAGGTAGTATAAGTATAAAAAAGGTACCACTGGATAGTGTTGAAACAAATTTTGAATTTGCATTCAAGAAAATTAATTTTTTAATTTTTGGATATTTTGAACTTTTGTTGAAAATTGATCAATGTGCGAATTTTTTGAAGCCAAGTATATATATACATATATAAATCATTGGTGTTCCTAATATCCATTATTGCTGGTCATCCACAAATGTATTTTCTGTTACAGGTAAATCATAAGTCTACAATAGATAAAGAACCGGTCCTGCTTTAAGTTCCTTTAGTTCAGGATAGGCATCACCCTGTTTGACTCTGAAGTATCTATCTGATATGTATGAATGTAATAGAGTTTATAATTCGATAGTTTTTTGATTAGGTTATGAGCAGTGTGGCCCGGTTTCCTGGAGCGATGGTGGGTTGGGACATAAATTTAAACATTCTGGATCTAAGTCACTTTAGAGTTGAAAAATACTAAGATATAGATCTTCAAGTGGTTTCATGCTTTGAAATAAAAATTGAGCTAGAATTCGCAACACGGATAGCTACTACTATACTTCAACATTAATTGACCATATACATTGACTGATCATGGTGGACTAGTACATAATGTTTCAAAGGCTATATAATAGCTTTATCCTTCAAATTGATTTTCTAAAATTCCCACTAAATGCTAATTTCCTTAAATAAAATATTTAAGTTTTAATAAGTTTCTTCAATTTTACAAACTGATGCTATTTAATAAATGAGTGGATGAAATCTCATTTTAAAAGATGTTTCAACAGCTTTAGTAAATTTACAAAATTTGTATATTTTGCAGTCAATGGTTTAGATCGATCACTAATGACCTAAAAAAAAGTCAGTTATCAACTACTAATTTCCTAATTCCAAAATGTCAATTTATTTTGTTTAAATTCTAAAAGTTTCGAAACATAACTATAAATAAAACTCATTGGGAGAATTTATATTTGAATTGAAAATTGTGATTAAACAACACAACCAAAGATTTTTACATAAATTTTATTTCAGAGGTTTTTTTATAGTAAAAACCACGAACAAATATCAAGATCAATTTTCACATTCTATAGGTTGTTAAAGCATCGCAACTCTAGTCGATTTTGAAGAAGAGCCTTGCTGTTTCATCTAATTCTCATATAGGCATTATACTGTCTCAAGTTGTATTGTAAATAGTGAATCGAAAGATTTACAACGAGCTTTATACTTTACAAAAATTTATAATGAGCTTTAATGTAAACTCGAATAAAATTTCAAAGTTGAATCCGATTAATTGAAGAATGGTAACAGTTTTATAAATTGTGGATTACCACTCCTGTATATGTTTTATCAGCAGCCCTATTCCTGAATACGAATTCGAATAAAAATTGTACGAATTCGATATTTTTGAATACGAAATTCGAATTGTTCGAATACGAATTCGTGTCTAACTGTTTGCTTGATACGTTACGAAATTTTCCTTATGCCTCAATACGAATACGAGCCAATTTTGTTCGATTATGAATGGTAAGTTCATAAGATTTCTGTAAGTTGATGAATTAATTGACGACTCCAAAGTAGTTTTGTAAGAATTTCTAGTGATTTTTTTTTTAAATTTCATAATCTAATTAATTTAATTAATTGAAATAACTATAAATTTAACTAAAGAATTTAAATTGTTTATTGAACTTACAAAATGTGTTCTTACATATTCTTCTAAATTACGAGTAAATACAAAATACTTTATTTATTTGTTTATGAACCTGTGAAGTGTGGATTGCATCATTGGATTTGAAATACTGCCAATCGTCTTGGTGGTAAATTTATTCTGAGCATTTTATAAAACCTCTTCAAAATTAAACTTCAGTCACGAAATTTGATTACAATTAAGCTATTTAGGAAGACATGACGTATAAAATCGATCATGTAAACTTGACTTGTACAAAAATTGTTTTCAAAAATACTTATCTTAATTTTGAATTTCTTGTATCGTAAATTCGTAACTGAGGCGATTTATTATTATTAAAATTGAACAAAATGTTTGTGTTATGACACAAACAATAAATGATAACTGCCATATTCAAACGTCAAAAGCATAATATACCCAAGGTTTAAAATTCATAGAGGTATATCCATTAAAAAAAAATTTCTAATGAATACATGACAGTATAAAAATGTTTGATTCGATCGATTTCAGAAATATACATTTTCGTTTCGTATAGCATTTTTGTATCGTGCAACGATACGTATCATGTTCAGGAATAGGGACCCAGCAGTTCAAATAAAATAAAATTTCTAATTCGCTCTGAAAGATTGAAGTTGAAATTTGAAAATTCGAACTAGCGTAATAAAATAAACTCTGAAAGCTTTCAGTACAAAATGAACAATTGTAAAATAGTTGACAAGTTCAATTGATTTATAGATCAGGCGTAGAAATTCGAAATTTATTAATCCTAATGATTTTAAACCATTGAAATTGAAATTAAATTTCGATCTTTCTTCTACCATAGGCCGCCAGTTTGAATTCAATTTCTGAATACATTTTATTTCTGCAAAAATGCTATTTCAGAATTTTTCATTTGAAATATTCTTGAAATAATTTTATTTATTATTAACAGTTTAATAGAAAGAAAGTTGAATATATGTAGATGTACTAATATAAATTTAGATATATTGATATTTTGGAGTTGATGGATTAATACTACCCATTGAACTATAGGCGGCTTTTCATACAACCGAATGTCACATCTGTTATACATATATAAATTTTTACAGTACACCGAAATATTAAATAAATTCATAAATTCAGCCAAGCAAAATAAATATTTTATTGGAAACTTTCCAAAATTTATAATTTCGCGATATCTGAAATAATTTTTCATTCGACCTTCCTACCACCGTCGAAACAACCACTTCTTTATTCATATACATACCATCATGCATTTCTCTATCTCAGCAAAAATAACAATAACCAAAAAGTTAAAAGATACATAAAAACGGGCAAAATACTTGTCTCACATGACCACTATATATCAGTATAAAACAAACACAACAAAAAAAAATCCTTTCTCTATATAAATCTTCTTCACAATCCCCATCCTTATCCTTTTTTATTTATACTTATATACATTTCTATTTTTGTTTCGTCTTATTATTTTCTGTGTAAATGCTCGTTTCGCGAACAACCCCTATGGCGATTTTATTTTTTCGCATATATGTACATATATACAAATACTATTCAAATACATAAACTTCAGTTTTTTTTTTTTTTTGTAATTCAAAGAATACCATTTTCTTCAAATTACAGCAAAAAAAAGCCAACATACATTCAATACATTTACAATATATACAGCGAAAGAATATCCTTGTGCTTAAACATTTAGGATAAAATAAATAAAAAAAAACCTTTCATTTTCTCTTTTTCTACTTTAATCGTGTATTTTTCATTGACATTTGAAATCCTCCCTTGCCAATTTTTTTTTCTTTCTACTCTGTAGTGTATTTGGCTGATTTTTTTTGAAAATAACCAAGCAAAACCACCCTTTTCCATTACACTACTTGTCAATTCAATAATAATAAAATGGAATGAACGAGGTATATTCGATTTTCTTCCAATATACTTTATACACCAAGCCGCGACTCATCGAAAAGTAATTTTCTATTTTTTTTTTTTTTTTTTTTTCGTTTTTCTTCACATATATGCGAAAGGATATTCCTATATATGTATTACATACAATAATGAAAAAAAAAATATCGGACCCTTCTATATTTTATCGATAGCTGGCTGTGCAATACACGCGGGGAGAAAAATAATATCCGTTTTAATACTCCCTTGTATAAAACATAAATTCGCGAAAAATAATAATGAATGTTGCAATTGTAATTGATTTTATATAATACGAGTATATACATACGTATATGTACTTATATGTACGTTTATGAAGGGGCGGAAAATTTCACTGGTCATCTGGAAATGTAATTAGCATAGGAGTTTTTAAATACATAGAAACTACTCTGATTCGATTCCAAAATATAAACCAAAACCGTAATTTGTATTCATTACATTTTTATCCGAAACTCACCGTTTCGCATCACTAAACACTTATCTATTCAGCTAAAAACGAACCAAACAAAAAAAAATTCAATTGATCGACACATCAGCTGCGCAGTGGTACAAAAATCTTGAAACAAAATCCACAATATCTTATACATATATATATATTGAATATATATATATATATATATATATATATATATATATTTATATATATATATATATATATATATATATATATATATATATATATATATATATATATATATATATATATATATATATATATATATGTATATATATATATATATATATATATATATATATATATATATATATATATATATATAAATAAAAACTTCAATTATTGAAAAAGGACATTCGAGTCCTGTATATACATAAACGAGAACGTATATAAGCAAATCAACAATCACTGTCAGTATATAAGATTGATCTATATTTTGCATTGTGGACAACATGAACACACACGGGTATATAGATATACTGCGTGTACATTAGTGTGTAGTTATTTGAAAGGTAAGAAACGAAATAAAATAAAAGGATATATGCCACAAAAAAGGACGACCGTTATATTATTTTTAAGAAAGGACTAAAAATTATATTCTATTCTATGTACAAATATAGAATTTAATAAAGGGATTTAGAAAAGTTTACAAGCGCACACCAAAAAAAAAAAATTTATAGGCGGAGGTGTAAAATGTTGCATGCCAAAATTTGACACGAATTAAAAATCCTACATCCTGGAAACATTATTTTTTTGAAATATTAGAATATAATCATATTCAAAGGGTACATATAGATTATTATGCAAAAAATCTAAATTAAATTAACATACATAAATAAAACAGGAAAAGTAAAAGTGGAAAATTGATTGACATTTCAATACTTTCGTTTCAAATTAAATTATACTTTGATTGTATACATATAGTTTGTGTATATATATTGTTTCACAAAAAAAAAAATGTTACACGTATATAAAGTCCAAACTGCTTCGTGTGCATAAATAGAAAAACGCATAAAAAAATACACGCGGCAAAAATAGGCAGCATACATATTTATGTATTGAAAAAAAAACGTAGTTATCATCGTCCTGACATTCATCTTACACACATATATATTGCAAAAACCAAGTCGCGCAGGTAACAAATATCTAAAATCTTTAGGGTTTTTTTATGGCGGTAAAATTACGAGAATATACCTCATCAATATTACATTCCTTTTGTTTGTGTGTTGTTAAGATGATGTGTTATGCTGTTTCGCGAAAGATGACTATTTTTATGATATTCGATTTTCTACCGAGTAAAATTTATGACTTTTATTATGTTATTAAGGGTGATAAAGATGATCACGCATCTTTATTTCTGTGTGTAATCTTATACTCTTTATTCCAGTGAGTTTATCACTAATAAATAATTTTCGAAATGCAGGTAGGCTGAGTAATAATGACACTATGTATATACATCAGTATCAAAATCTAAAAATGGTTAAGATTATAATAGATAAAATACTTAGTGTTCCCAAAAAATGACTAAAACTCTAATTTTTTACAACCCACAATTTGTAATCGAAAACATTGATTGATTTTGACCTATTGGAAATAATAATTCAAATAGCATATTGTGAGGTGAATGAAGGCTGATTTATTTTGGAAACCAATCCCATTTCCGATTCTCACAACCGGTTCAAAAAAAAATATTACATTTTTAAGTTAAATTGCCTTGATCTAAATTTCTAAATATTTAAACCGCTAAAGTACTAAAAAAATGTTTATTATATTTTTACATTGAAATTTCATTTTTGCCAATAGTATTAGCTTATAATACACGTTGACATTATTTATTTAAGTTTAAATTTTAATTTTTACCGGTAATTCAGCCATTCGATATTTCACACAAATTCGAACAACTTTTGATCTGAAGTCTACCGCACACATTCTTTATAAAGAGATTAGAGTTAAAATAGTTGTGCTTATATGTTTACGCTGTTGTTTATCTAAGGAAATATATTTCATTTGATAAAATTCCCACAGAGCAGGGCCAAATTCGCGTAAATCGGTACACATTGCATCCATACTCTGTGAACTAACCTGCCCATCCTACAATAACATCAAAACTTTAAACACATTGACACAATCAAGACAAAAAGTGCTATAAGGATCTAATTAATAATCAAAATACTACGAGAAATGATAAATGCTCCCTGATATATACGTCGCAATTTGCAACAGTAGCAGAACTGACAAAACAATATAGCGACACAATAAGAAATATTGTAAACATATACAAAAATTGGCCGACCAAACAAAATACCATTTGCTAATAATCAATCCAATGTAAAAGATTTTAAATCACAGAAATTGACTTGCAAATATAAATCACAAAAATTATCTTGCGTCAGTGTCACGCCATTTTTCGTGTGGTTTACCTTGTGAAAACCGAGCAAATAGCGCAGTGGTTAAAGCTGCGACGTTTGGATCGGGAGGTACCGGATTCGAATCCCAACAAAGGTGGGATGCGAAAAGGGATTTTTCATCTAATGCCGATTACGGGGAGATGATTAATTTAACTGAGCATCTAAGCCGTTGGAATTTAGAACTCATGGGTTGACCCACCTTCCATGTCACTATGCAGGGTGACTTGGAGCTATGCATTGCGCAGGTGGTACACTGTACTTGTGTGAATGAGGATGAATGAGTTGAATGAATGTGTGTGTGTGATGGAAATGTGGTATCACAACGGACCGTCGCCGGTCTAAGTGTGATGTAAAAAGCGGCCACCTAACCTAACCTACTAAGTAGGACTAAAATTTGGTATAGAAATATTTTTTTTTTTAAGTTCCGACATAAAATGTTAATTGGCTTTGCCATGTAAAATATAAATATAGAAGCACACGAAAAATTATCTTGCATCAGTGCTAGAACAATTTTTCGTGCGTTTTTACGTATACGAAGAGTGACTGCTGACAATGCCGACTAAAATTGGTATCAAAATTAAATATTTTATTATAAATTGCTTTTACTATAATTTACGAAGACTAATATTTGTTTCATGTCGATGGATTTTGGTGTTGTAAATAAAAGTATTCTTGGATGATGAAATGAACGTTGTTAATACTAAATGAATGGCGTGGCTTGCTCAATAAAACGGGTCGCACCTTATAAAAATAAATTATTTTTATTGTTCGTTGGGCCCAGGATTTGTAGTTACACTACTGTTAAAACACAAAAATAAAAACAGCCAGATATCGGATAAATAAAAAAGAGATCGTACTTATAAGTTAAAGTAAACTGCTAGGTTATGTCTTTTATTTTATAAAATTTGAATACATCTTGTTATTTGTCTCAAACTGCAACCTAAACTTTTATTCCTAGAAGTCAATTCCAAAATCTAGTATCCAAATCCTTATTTATTTCTAGACCCTAAAGTTTCATCCGGATATGCAACAGATTTCAATTATTTTAACAGATGTGGATACAAAACGTGACAAATGCTAATTTCCTTCATGTCATGTCCTGTCCATGAATGGGTCATATTTTATTAGTGCTAATAAATTAATTTTATTAATTGACCTAACGGTGAATAAAATATATATTTAAAAAAATTAATTAAAATAGAAATATGGGAATAAAATAAAAAGAAAATAAAAGCAAATTTTAAAATCATTTAAAACTACACCCTTATTTTGAAATTTGAAGAAAACCAAAACAAGAATTTTTTTTGTTATTTTCGTTCCTTCTCATACCCAGAATAAAATACATACATACATACAGATCTATACAACAAACACATACACAAAACTAAAAATTGCAAATTTCTTCAACATCATCCTTCATCCTCTATTATAGTTTAGTTTTGCTTTTGTTCTCCTCAAATTTTCTTCTCACCATATATTTATCATGTAAAACAGTGTTACTCAAATTGAGGTTCATGTCATGGAACGCTAAGATAATCTAAATAATCTGGGAAACATCGCATCTCTAAGTGAACAAAACAACTTTCGCGTATCCCATTTTAATGAGTCCGTACTTTACCCGAGTTTGTGAAGCGCTGTAATATAACTCCCTATCTATACCACCAACAGCCAAGCAGTTAAAGCAACAACAAAACCAAAGAGTATAAATAAGAAAACGAAAACAAAAATCATCATCATGGATGACCATTCCACCATCAACAAAAATAAGAATTTTTTTTTGTACTGTTTTGTGAAATTTTCTACATACAACATAACATACATAAAATAAAATGTATTCTCCCAGCGGATACGCGGGTCGCGAGAATTACGAAGGCGAAGGCAATGGCTAGCCATAATCACACACAGAAACACAAAACCGACTAAAAAGAAAAATACAATCATAAAAGGAAAGAAATAAATAAACAAAATAAGCAAAAAAAAAATAAAGTAAAACAAGAAACCGAAGGAGAAGGCTATATACTCGTACTTATATTTATATACATTATATACACATAAAGTTATGTATGTATTTGGGAAACACATGCAAAATTCAACAAAACATACACACACGTACATAGTCGACATTATATTATCGTCGTCGTCGTCGTTGTTTCCACTGATGTTGAAAAGTTGAGTGAAAATTTATTTTTTGTTTTCGTTTTGTTTTTTTTTTTTTATTATTATTTTTGAGTGAGAGAGTACCCTTCTTACGGTTTAAATCGCCGTTTCGCAGATAACCGCCAAACTTTGAAGTGAAAGGATCTACGAGTTAAATTAGAAAATACATAAATAAAAAAAAAAAATTAAAAAAAATTGGATTAATTAAAATAAATTGTGTGAATAAATTAATTTATAAGATGTGAATTATTACATATTATTATTTGTTTTAATAAATTTAATTAAAAGTGCAAATAATTATTATAGTTAGTGGTCTTATGTATTATATATAATAATTAATTTGGATAGTTTATATAATATTATGGTGCAGTGATATCTTATTATTTTCTTCAAGTGCATTGCAAAAAATATAAATAACATAAGAAAATAACAAAAGAAATAAAAAATTGTAAAACAAACGTGACAAGACGTTAGAATAATAAATAAATTACTACAAAAATAAAATAAGAAAACCACCACCGCGCGACACACCAAGTAGAAAAACTTAAAAACTTTTCTTCATACAAATTATATTCGTGTGTTTTTGTTGCCAAAATAAAAACGAGAAGAAATTTTTTTTTTTTAATTTAACAATCGATTTTGAGTTTTCATCTCAAACACAAATCACGTGTTTTGTGCTTTTTATTGTGTGCTTTGTTGTTGTTATTGTTGTTGTTGTATGTGATAACAATAAAATGAACTAAAAACAAAAATTTCAGGAAAATCTGAAAAATAAAAAGTATTTATATACATTATACAATAAAAAAAAGGAAATTACAGTCGATTTTTATCCTTAAGAAAAAGGATTTCATTTTCATTTTGGAAACGGTTTAAAAAAAATTGTAAGTTGATTTATTTGTTTTTGTATTTAATTCAATATAACCTTTACTTTGTTATATAATGATTACTGATGTATTGTACATATACATTTGATGGAGTCTGTAATTCAGTTGGGGAATAAATACTACACTGTAAAGGTTTCGGGGAATATTTGTCTAGGTACTTGTTGATTAAAATTTCACAAATATCTGAAATAATTTGTCAAACTTTGACCGTGTGTGAATTGGTTAAAAATATAGTTAAAAATTAAAATTTTGACAGGAAACTCGAATTCAATTTTGTTTGTTCACCACAAAATGAACTAATTAATCGAAAAACTTGATTTTCCTGCATGGAAAAACAAATGGAAATGCATGAAATCCAATATTAATTATCAATATAATAGATTCTACTTATTAATTACTAATATATAACTATAGTACAAAAGGTTAGTGACATGTAACAGACACATCTTACCATTCGTTTGATAGTTCTATTATATTTCTCTATCATATTTATACAGTTACTTATAATAACGAATCGTCCACAACATCCTAAGCAGACCACCAAGAATAATATTTTATTATACAGTTCTCACTTCCTAAAATATATGGCGCAATTTCATTCCCCAAAGTTAAAATAAATATTATCGATAATCTAAAAATTTTAAATACATAAAGATATTCAAAATTTTACTGAAATTTGGAAAATACCGCGGCACGTGTTGACATTTTAAACGTTTAGCGCTCTCGTCTGCCACCCATTTCGCACATATAATAAAAAGAATTCATCAAATTTTTTCATTAAATTTGTTGTTCTTATAAAAATATAAAATTGCTTATCTATTCCCACATACAAACTCTAAAATGATTCTTAAATTCGATCACACATTAAACCCAATTCTAGAAATTCTGAAATCTCAGATTTCTGAAAAATAACCTCTGGTTATGTATTCCTTCAAATTAGTGACCGCATTGCTCGTAAATGATTCAACGATTAATCGGTTTTACCGTTCAAATTGTCTTACCGAATTACCAGTGAAATTAATTAGAATTTACCGGCAATTTTCGGTAATTTTTGGTAAGAAATATCAGGAGAAACTGCTTTATAATACATACATTTTGATTTGCTGCTAAATGTTGAAATCTAAATTAAACACATCACATCATCGAAATATTTCATACTCACGTGGCAATATTGATTCGTATATTAATAAATGCGACAAACAGTGAATGTTTCGACGGTCGCCGACTAAAAATGATAAAACACTGCAGAAAAATGTTACAGATGCGAGTTACAGATATAAATCTTGAATCTAGCTGTGGAATAATTAAGTTTGGATATATTACCGAGCGTTGATCTTGCGCTCGAACTTACGCTTCATTAAAATATTGGCAGTTCAACACAGAGTTAAAAGCTAAATTAAAATTTTAAATTAAGGAACGACATTCAAGGTATTCTGTTCGTCTATGTGTTGTACACAACTCCATAAAATGTTTTCAAGCGGAACCAAATTTAATGAATTGTTAATAACAAAATCCATGTTAACCCTTGTTAACTGCGTTGATTATTACGTTTACAAATTTGGTAATAATAACCATATCATAAGATTCACTAAAATGATAAAACAAGTTGCACGAAGTAACGAAAGGCCAAGTCATTATAACGGCGCGCATCTCAGCGCCTCATCTTGATCGTTGAGATTAAGTTACAATAAGTTACAATCAAATTGTCGATGTATTAAATGCATTTCAAACGTACTCAACAAGATAATTTATTTTAATATGTTACCAACAGTTGGCGGGTGAGATGAAATCGCTCTTTATCCCATTAAAATAGGAAATGCATGAATTAATCAAGATTGAATAATTTCTTTAACTATGACTTATATTTAGAAAGGTTATAGAAAAATTTAACAATTTATAACAATTCTGTAATATCCCGCCAATTTAGAAATTTTTAAGAAATATGAATTCAAGCTTCAAACATATTGGCATTACTTAGGTAGTCTAACAAAATTCAGATCATATTTTGGAGATCAACGATAAATTACTTGGCGAGTCGAAACATGCATAGTCTAAATTCGGTTCAGCAGTAATATAAATGTCGATCAAGATCGAAATTTAAGTAATTTATAAGCTAAATTTTAATGGAAACTTTTCGTTATGCAACTCGAAACTTAAGCCGGAAAAATGTTAGAATGTGAACAGAAAATTATATCAGAATTTTCTCGCAGTCCCTGAGTTAGCTAGCCACTTAAAGCTTATTTTATTGTTTTAACTCGTTACTACTTTTCGGGAAGAATTTTATATATTCATTTAGCCGTTGGCTGCTCCTATATCTCCCTCACCTATAGAATTTGAAATAAAATACAAAAATTATTATTCTTTCTATTGGCTAATTATAATTATTATATCTCATCCAGTCTTATTTCGATTTCTGTTTTATTTTTATATAAAGATTAATTATTCTGGTTATAAAAACAACAAATCATGTTTCTGGTATTTTTTCCAAATTTGCGGCCGAAGGCATAAGTAGCAGAAAAATAATTGAAACACAACAGAAACTTTGTTGAATAATGCATGTTTCTAAGACTCAATCTTCATTTTAGAAGAGCATGGGTATTATTGAAAAGTAAGACTGACGCTATTTAACGAATTTAAGTAAGTTAAGTGAGTATGCGCAAAACTCGCAAGTGCAAAACCCCCATGCGCAAAAATTAATTTAATAAAATGATGTTTGCTTCGATTATACTAAATTCTTATTTCATTTCAAACTGTTACTTCTCTAATATTCTGGGTACCTTGGTCCCTATCCTGATTTAAATGTGTTAATTCTAGTTTCTAGAGTTAGTTTTCTATCTATATTTAGTCTTAACTATTCTGAAGAAATTTTAAATAACCAACGAAGGTAATTTTTCTGAAGAATTCAGAAAATGTTTAAGTTGAACGACCATAAGATGCCAAAAAGTCTTTGAAAGTTGCACAAACAGGCATAAGTTCTGTTTGTGCGTTTGTATTTACTCTCAGAAATATCGATAGTGTTATAAGTGAAGTGAAGCGTACTTTTGGCATTACTCTCGAATATTTCATTGTCAAATTGTCACAAGAAATTTTAATTTAAATAAATCAACATAGCACCATCTTTACCAGTTTAGTAGAAACGTTATATAGTATGAACCATTTAAATACTCAACTGCAAATCCGTAAATTTCTTGCAATAGAATAATATGATTTAATTGAAAGAAAAAAAATTTGGAACATTTATAATTGTTAGCTATGTATATGTATTTAAATTAGGTATGACATCTATCTAATAAAATAATAGACAAGCAGCTAACATACAATCATAGAACGTACATAAATATATTTATAAAGAAAAAATCGAATCCAGTTATTATTGTACGTGTTTCACGGCGTAAATAATAAAATCCGCTAAATTGAGAATTACGCGCAGCTGCATCAGTATAAATAGACAGTTACTATACATATTTGAATTGTTATTACAAAATAGTATGGCCTCCAATATATTATTATTATGGCGTTAGGCCATAGAGTTGATTAACTGCATTTGAATGATGTTAAGCAAGCTAGAGTATATCCATATATTAATAATTTAGCTTCACGATAGACCTTAACTATCCATTACCATACAAATCGGAAGTATTAGTGATATTTGTTCGCCTTTCTGTTTTAACACGATTAATTTTAATGTGAACCGCAGTCTTTATTCAAAATTGTATGTCGAGACAATTTGTAGGCACATGCCATACTCGTAATTCGCATATATGTACATATGTATATTATACTTAAAGTACATATAGAATACAATATTCTTTGCTAGTGTGCACACTAAATGTCAAATATGCTCATACATATACATATTTAGGTATACAACTGCACCAAAAAATGTTTTTCATTCCGCTGTTTTCTCGAAGTTCGAACAAAAATATAGCAAGAAAAAAAATTTAAATGTAGATCTGTATCTATAGCCAGTTTTAGTAGGGCAGCAATAAAAATATTTGCGCATAAAAATAAAGAACACAACACAAAAAGAAAACAAAAACGTCAAACTAAAAATTATGCAATTGCAAAAATTCGCTGTTTTTCTTGGCCACATTCCAAATGTAGGCTCCTTAAGAGAGTATAAATTTAGTTTTTTTTGTTGAAGCTGTACGCTATATAAACGACGATGTGATTTAAACGCTATAAAATCAATTTTATTGGTAAACTCACGCTAATTACAGCAGAAAGACAATATAATAAAAATTTCGAGTAATAAAACATGAGTATGTAAACCGTTTTGAACAAAAAAAAACAACAATTTACCAACCCCTCATAAAAATTCCAGGAATGTTTTTGACCGTTGTTTAGAACAAAAAAAACTATGTTTTTGTGATTTAGAAAATTTCGTAGAAAATAGATAGATATAAATCTTGAGATATGGATAAATTATGTTAGCCTTGCACGAAACTATATAAAATCTATAACTAATCAATCAATCCGCACAAAAAATATTTTTGAGCCTGTTTTTTATATAAATATATATATATATATATATATATATATATATATATATATATATATATATATATATATATATATATATATATATATATATACATATATATGATATATATATATATATATATATATATATATATATATATATATATATATATATATATACATATATATATATATATATATATATATATATATATATATATATATATATAGGTATATATATTTATATATGTATATACATATATGTATCTCACCTAACACATACCTGTTATTGACGGAAATTTAATTTAATTTCAGATTTAATTAGGAATATATTTCTTTTCTATAAAAACTATATAAACTATTATAATACTAATTAATAATTTTCACGTGTCATTTTCGAAGTTATGTTATACATATGAACGATAATTTTCATTTTATTTTTGTTGCCACGTGTTACGATTTTTTTTACTATAGATTTTCTTTTTATGAAACTGGAATAAAAAAGCACGAGTAGCATTTATGATGTATGTATGTATGTGATAGGATTAGAACCATATTTAGACATAAAAATTGGCCTCACATTAAGCGTGTGATTTTACAAAAACATGTAATTTAAATGAAAATTAAATGCGATTAATTTTATTTAAATATTCTCGTTAAATTTAAT
The DNA here is from genome assembly GCA_951394425.1 of Tipula unca. Taxonomy (NCBI): domain Eukaryota; kingdom Metazoa; phylum Arthropoda; class Insecta; order Diptera; family Tipulidae; genus Tipula; species Tipula unca. Next base: position 1,355,092 of record OX596381.1, on the reverse strand, counting down.
TTACCACTAACATTAAAACATTGTGCCCATATATTCCGTCAAGGAAATTTTTTATTTTTTGTAGTCCTTCTTTAAATAACGATGGGTTCTACAAAAAGATTATATTTCAGAAATGCTATCTATAGGTTTGAAAGTAATATTTTGTACTAGAACTTAACTCTTTTAAATTAAAGCCGACAATAATAACTAAGCAAGCAATTTATAAGGATGTATCGTCCTTCTTTAATAATTTCATCGAAGATTTTCCATTCTTACTGCGTTCAGTCGAAGAAATGGCGGTGTTATCCGAGGAATTGAGTATGGATAATGCAGTTTCCTCGTGAGATGAAGGCAACATTTCCGTTGTACTAATATCAGGCAGACATGGGATAACTTTCCACTGTATCGAATAATTTCTCTACAAATAAGCTTCTTATACGACACAATAGGTACTTTAGCCATACACAATTTTATTCATGTCATGTACCATTTCTAATTTAAAGAAATTCCTAACCTAATTCCTCATAAAAATACAGGCTGGTTGAAATACGATATCTGTTTAGCGCTTTATCTGCAAATTGCATGGCACTATATAGGTATACATATGTCGGCTAATACATTTATACATATTTCACTTAAAACTTTTAATTGTAGGTGTTTAATAAAATTAACGTTAATTTTGTTTGTACCGCACAAGAGAAAAAAATTCACACACAACATAATTTCACCCTAAAGACTTAATTTTTTATTTTATTTTTATGTTTGGTTCTCATAATTTTGGTTTCGTAATAAAATTAAAACAATATCTCCAATGTGGAAAATATATGAAAAACACGTGAAGCGCAGTAGAGAAGAAAAATATAAAAATATAAAAATCCCATTACAGGAAAAACTACTTGTTGATTGACACATAAATCATAAAAATGATAATATAAAAATGTACGTATACATAAAAAACAAAGCGTGCATCCCCGTTTATTGTGGTACATATATAAATTTATGTTTTGAATGGATCAAATATGTTGTAAGTAAATTAAACAGCTTGGTTTTAATTATTTTTGCATCAAAACTTTTAAATACACGACCATCGTGTGCTGTGTGTTTGTAGAAAAATTCACTATATTTATGCTAAAAAAAATCGAGATATTCCAGCGTCTGCGCCCCAACTAATAAAACCAATAATAAAAAAATCCGAATACTTTTCCACCTCCACTCGCGAAAAACCATATACACATAAAATAAAATAAAAATTAAAATTGGGGATGTTGAGAAAAGTTGGTCGTATCCGAGAAAGTAAAAGTATTTTTTAAAAAACTTTTGAACTTCTTAAATAACATAAATGGTAATAAATGTTTGCTTTTTTATTACATAATACCTGTAGTCATACATATATATGTGTATATAAATATATATATATATATATATATATATATATATATATATATATATATATATATATATATATATATATATATATATATATATATATATATATATATATATATATATATATATATATATATATATATGTATATATATTTATATTATATATATATATATATATATATATATATATATATATATATATATATATTATATATATATATATATATATATATATATATATATATATATATATATATATATATATATATATATATATATATATATATATATATAAGTATATATATATATATATATATTATATTAATATATATATTTATATATATATATATATATATATATTATATATATATATATATACTATATATATATATATATATATATATATATATATATATATATATTATATATATTTATATTTATATTTATATTATATATATATATATATATATATATATATATATATATATATATATATATATATATATATATATATATATATATATATATATATATATATCTATATATATATATATATATATATATATATATATATATATATTATATATATATATATATACATATATATATATATGTATATATAATATAATAAACCATGATATTATGATTATGATAATGTATACATATAGTAAATAAGAAAATTGAATCATTTTTACGAGCTAAACATTTTCCTTAAAAAAAACGAACGGACAAAATAATTTTTTTTAGGTCAAAAATCATATGTTTATTTGCGTTTTATGATTATTTAAACATAAACATAAACATTTTTATTTTTATGTTGTAACACAAATATATATACATATATCATATATAAGACGAATTACTTATATGTACATACGTATATATGTATATTCTTAAGATATATAAATATGTATGTATATAAGGGAAGAAATAAATAAAGTTTTATTTCACTTTTCTCGTTTTGTGTGTGTTCGTTTGTTGTTTGGGGGTCAGTAATTTTTATATATATTTAAGGGGCTATCAAGATTTCCCGAACGATACTAATAGAATTTTTTTTTATATTTCATCTGTGTATAGTATATATGTATATGGATAGCCATTAATAAGAGATAAAATTATATTTTGTATCTCGGTAAATCTGTAAAACTGGATTTTCGTGAAAGGATATAAAAATAAAAAGGATGCTGCTGTGTGTGTGTGACTTGTGTATGCGATTTTAAAATCAGGGTTTTGAGATTATCAGGTTTTTATTATTATGTTATTAACCTTTTTTGGTGTGCGGTGGCCGTGTGGCGAGCAATACTATAGAAAAATAATTTGGTCGCGTGCAGTTATTAACTAAGTTAGGGTGATTCGCTTGTCGTCATCTTAAAGGAAGCTGTATTTTCAAAGGGTCCCTCAAATTGTATAAGGGTTAATTTCTAGAATCAAAAGCTAATAGATCTTCCTCGTATCATAAGACGATCTGCGGTTTTGTCAAAAATTTAAAGGAGATATTAAATACATACATAAGTAGACATTCCGATAATCCATTTGTCAAAATATTAAATCTACTGTAAGACATGTTTTGAACCCATGTTGGGTGCCAACAAGTTATGCTTCTCAAATTTGTCTCAAATAGCAAGCAAATTGACCTTTGAATTGAACTTGAATGTTTAGCATTTATTTTGACAGCTTGATACAGTAACTTTTGAGCGAAACATTCCTACGTTTGCTATTCTTTCAATCCATCTAATTTTTATTATGCAGTCGATCTTCTTGCAAATAGTAATTCGCCGAATTATAGCCGCATCACACACTATATATTTAGATGTCTTCTGAGGTATATTAAATAATGTTGACGATGATCTTGGCTTGCTGTGGCTAATATAAATTAGAGAGGTAAAAAGTCAATTTGATAGTGCTTTTGTATAGTTGCGTTCAATTTTTATTCAAAATTACATCAATTGTTTTTGTTAACTGGATCCGCTCTACAACATTCCTTTAATGAAGAATGGGATTGTTTGATTTGTGTTTGATAAGGTTCGAATAAAATTTGAATTCAATTTAATTAAAAACTAAACAAAATTTGAATTGGAAACTGTAAGAAAAGTTTAATTCTTTACAAAATAGTAAATATTGAAGATTATTATTGATACGCGAATTTCTAAATATCTGGAGAATTTTTAATTGGCATTGATAGATAATGAATTCAAATTATTGACATTATAATTGTATTTTAATTTAGTGTAATTTTTAATAACGTTGATTGAATTTGCCTGCAAGTCTGAAGTTGCGCATCACTGCAGTGTAAGTATATCTTTCAAATTAGCTTTCTTCTATTTTAGTATTTTTAGTCTATAAAATTCTACTAAACGTCTTAAGAATAGTCTTTATTTTCTGAGAAATTCTATAAATTTTTGATTATACGGTAAGAATGTTTAGAATTCTAATTCAAATTACATATTTAGATTTACAGTCTTCAGATTTCCGAATTGCAGGTTGCAGCGTAGCTCAGATATCATAGGTATTACAAAGAAAGATATCAGACTCGATTAAAGTTTCGCCTACGTTTTCGTGCTTCTTTTTGAATAATCAATCATCAGCATGTTACGAGTATACTAAAATTGATATACTTTCACAAAAACTTTATAATCACAGGTTAAATGTTTTCCGATTTCAAATAAAATTGATACCTACTATCACTATCTGAACAAAAAAAACTAATCACAACATACAATATCATAGTAGTTTTTCAATTAAACCGATATTTGCCACAATTTACAGAATACACACGAGCAGAGCACAGTAGCAGCACCACACATAAAAAAAAAACGACAAATTAGAAAAAATACGTTTTCATTCATACAATAAAATGAAAATTGTATATAAAAGATTTTTTTTTAACTTTCATTTGTAGATAACACATTTTTTTATCACAAATTGGGGTGGAAAAACAAAAAAAGAAAATTTGCTGGGGAAAAAAATCTGAGTTAAAAAATGATAGAATTTTTTTTTTATGTGTATATAAAAAATTTTTGTGTGCGATGGAGAAAATCTCGTCGTCTGGTATATACCCATTCCATTGGTCCTTATATACTAGGATGTATATATACAAGGATTTTATTTATTTATTTTTTGTTTTCTCTTTTCTGTGTTCGGTTATGTAAAATGTACTGTGAGATGAGTGAAAAAGGAGAGAAATAATAATATAAATGTTGTAAATAATGTATCGGATCCACGTGGTTTATTTTATCATTTTTTAAAAATATTTATTGCTATGTTTTTACTATTTAGGTCAAGGATCTTTCGTATTTAATTTTTAAAGAAATGTTTATTTTTTATTTTCAGAGTCAAAATTGATTTCAAAGTGAAAATCAAACCACCAATGAAAATGTCGACGGCGACAAAAGGGAAAAGGCCCATGCGGCACTTGACCGCCAGTGATAAAATCGAGGCAATACAACGGATTCATGATGGTGAATCTAAAGCGTCGGTTGCACGTGACATTGGTGTACCCGAGTCAACTTTGCGTGGATGGTGCAAAAATGAAGATAAATTGCGATACATGTCTAGGCAATCGACACCCGATAGTAAAATGGATAAACTGACAGAAGATGCTGTGGCGGCTGGTCTGCTAGGGCAATTGGGACCTCCTGAAAAGAGACCTAAAATGGATACATCACTCCCTTTAAACTTTGCCACAAACGGTGGTAAATTAAAATATGATGATCTTGGCCCGTATAAATCACGACCCTCTCTAAACGGCCTTGACCTATCAAGCAATAGTGATCTAAATGGTTTATCACATTCCGATTTTAGTGCGTTTGCTAAATCCGTAAATAAAGGATATGGCGCCGATTTATCAAAACCACAAGATCCAACTAAAGGTGATATGAGTATGGCTGCGATAAGTCCTTTGACCAGCCTAAGTCATTTGTCGGGCATGTCCAGCTTAGGACAAAGTCCACTTGCACTATCGTTCAACGAGATTGCAACAAATTTAAATCTAATCGCTCAATTCAATAACCCAAACTTGGCTGCCATGTCGGGACTAAATCAATTAAACTCAAATACTCAGTCGTTGCGCAATGTTAGGCCGAAAACCACATCGGTCGGTTCAAATTTAAGCCCTCGCAGTAGCAATAATAACAATATAATCGACCAAGATAAATTAAATCAAGGGCTAACGGTTAAAAATTTATCCAAGCTTCAGAAAAACGATCTGATGGGAATGAATTTGTCGGAAAAAAACAAAAAACTTCAAACACAAATTCCAACGATTAATCGCGATGCTCCGGTTGATGATGCGCTATGGTATTGGCTTAAATCGCAACAAGCAATGCTAGGCCTAAATAATCTATATTCATCAATTACTCAACAGAATAATAATAATAATATGAATAACAACAACAATTTAAATAATAGTAATAGTAATTTATTAAATTCACCGCAATCAAATATGAGCGGACATCATTTACATCACCCATCTCCGCCACAACCACAACCACAGCCGATACAACAATCTCAAGCACAACATCATCCAAGTCAAACTCCAACACCACCGATTGTATCATCACCGCAGATTACACCACCGTCATCGACACCATCGGCTGCGTCGGACGATACAAAAAATTCATCATGGTTTTGGCAATGGTACAAAACGTTCGGTTCATCGTTACTTGATAAACAAAACACTATCAATAACAATAACAGTATTAATAATAATAATAATAATAATAATAATGGTAAAATAACATCGTATGAAAATATCCTGTACTCTCAACTAACCAAGGGTGCCGGACCGCTGAGCGATAGTTTAACGATTAATAATAACAATAATATTAGTAATTTGAATAATAATAATTTACCAAAGCCCGAAGACTTATCTCAGCACAGCAACAATATTAATAATATTAATAATAATAACAGTCATATTATAAATAGTAATCACTGTATCAGTCATAATAATAGTTTAAATATCACAAATGATAATATTAGTCTTAATGCAAGTCATAATAATCATTTAAATCATAATGGCAGCCATATTGATGAGGATAATCATAGTGATCATGGCCACACCCATGATTTAGAAATGAATAACAGCGAAAATAATATTCCGAATGATTTAAGCTCATCGTCGTCGATAAAGCGTGAGGATTTGGATAAAAGTCCGGGTAAAGTACGTGCCGTACTCGATGACTTACTATTTCATAATAACAATAACAATACAAATAACAATAATATAAATAATAGTAATAGTAGTAATAATAGTAATATTATAAACGAATCGAATAACAATAATAATAATAATAATAATGATATTAAATCGGAAAGTGATTCGGACACAGAGATTTCGTCGCCGCTCGAGGCGGTCGAACATGGTGTAAAATTTTTAAAATGGTTAGAAACGTATAGCGATCCAAGTGTGACCGCAATGCAGGTAATGCAGTTCCGTTACCTATTGAATACGATAAAAACGAGTGCTGACCGTGCGAATAATCCGACCCCAGTTAATGAGGAACGGATAAAAGTTCGTAGAAGAAAATAGGAAAAACCAAAACGTTCATTTATCTATGATTTATTAAATTATGATGATGAATCATCACCTGAATTGATTCATTATATTGAACCGGATCACGAGCAAGACGATGATGAGTTAGTCGACTATAATTTCTATTATAACTACGATATTTATGAATACAATCAAACTATTAATAATAATAATAATAATAATAATAATGATAATGTGAATAGTACGTCTAGTACTAACACTAATACAAATGATAATCGTCATAATTATTTTTATTATAATTTTTAAATAAAATAATAATAATAATTAGTTTTAATTATTATTTTATGTATATATACACACACACACACACACATCACATAATTAATTATACCTAAATATCATAAATGAATTAGAAATTAAATTTTTATTTGGATTCTCATTTCCTCTAATCTAGTACGTAAGTAGTTAATTTTACATAATGAATTTATAAATAAATTAAAAATGCCAAATATATTTAATTTAATTTAATTTCGCCCAAAAAAAATTAAGTAAATAATGAAATGAATGCCAAATAAAATTTGTATTTAATTTTTAATTAATATTAATTCATAAACTACATACCTACTCACACAATATTTGCTCAATAAATAATAGCTCAATTTAAATTATAATAAAATAATTATATAAGTTCCTAATAAAATAAATTACAAAAAAAAAAAATTGAATAGATGAAAGACGACCAAATTTCGATATACACACACATTTTCCAGGACTTTATTATTTTATATAAATTATGTAAATAAATAAATGTAAAAAAAATATATCATTAAATTTAATAAATAATTAGCTAAATGTAATTAATTTTGCTCATTATATATAATAATGACTATAGTAGACAACTTATTAATAATAATAAAAAATAACAAAATAATCAAATTGCTCAATATAACATTATACCAATGTCAGTATTTTAAAATAATAAATAAACCACCAATTTTATTGTTACCATTTTTAATTTTATTTTTTTATTTAAGTCTGATTATTATTAGCCCAAAATCCAAATAAGTTTATTATCTTGTATAATTTACCTAAACCCTATTTATATCAATAGAAATTGTATCTCCAAATAAAATAATAATAATTATAAAACTTACATAATAAATATTTTATAAAAATATGTATTTCTTAATATAAATGTGATTATTATCCAAAAAAAATAAAATAAAAACTAATTACATATTTGAATTAAATACTAAAAGAAAAAATAATGAAATTTTAATTAAATTTACTATTTAATTATATAATTATAAGACAAGACAAAATTATAAAATGACTATGTTGATATAAATACAAAAAATTTAAAAAAAAACAAAATAAAAATGATTCCTGAAATATACTTTAAAATTATAAATAAAATATATGTATTTATGTGTATTGGTCCCGCTCTCTCTCTCTAAAATTATGTACTCTTAAATATTAGTGAATAGATAATTTTGAGAAACCCTTTGTTCCAATTGAAATTGAAAAATTAATTTTCTTTAGATTTAGATTGTAATTATTCTTAATTTTTAAGACTTAAATAATTTCACATTCCATTAAATTTAACCAAACCTAATCTCTATTCTATAGCTATGCTAAAAATTTAAGGTTCGATATTCTTATTTCCAGAAATTCCGGTTACAATACTTTTTAATTTTTCAAAAATCATCCACAATTCAGGCATAAATAAAAATTTAATATTTTAAAATACTAATTCGAAATTTTTATCAAATTCATAGTTTATCGGTGGCAATTTTTAAATTTTAATTTCACGTATACTGAAATAAAAATTCTTAATGTTCAGTTATTCTAAATGCCAAATACCCAGTTCTGCTACGTTTGTACCAAAATATTTTTAATAATTTTAATTCCATAAAACAAATGCTCAAACAAAAAATCAATAATTTAAAAATTCCAGAATCAAACTACGGATTGCCAAATGCTCAAATTCCACAAATATGAATATCCGTAATTATTATTTCAACTGAACTACAAACACAACATTTTATGCAAAACGGGCGCTTAGAAGTAATATTATTTCAGTAATAATTATTATCAGCGTATTAGAAGTAATATTATTTGACCCTGATTTTGAATATAAATTGAACTGAAGATTTGCTTAAATGACAAGCTTGCTATTCAATTTAGTTTAGTTTTAGTTTGATTATAATTAAATCTAACATTCAATTGAAACGGTAATCGAATTAAATTTGAAATTAAGTTTACTTAAAACTAAACCTTTCTTTTCAAATTGAATTTATTTTCATTCAAACTTGAATCAAAATGGTTTCAAGTTGAAACAACAGTTTTACTATTTTAATTGTATATTATTTTAATTGAGCTTTGAAACGAGTTGTGTTGCGAAAATCATCATTTTTCTTTCACGACTTAATTTGATGTTTAGAAGAGATCAATTTAAAATTTGACAGTGAACGCAATTTGAAATATTTAAATTTTTCGAGAAACACACAATCGATATTGGTAAAGCACTCACAAAGAGCTCTGGATACGATATGTTTCCATTATATGCTATTGGTTGGAACTGAATGCATATTTCAATTTAAATTTTATCAGGGACTAGATTCCCGTTAAATTAGTGTAAAAAAATTCACCTATTAAGAGCATATAGTGTTATTATTCATTGGTATTTGGACTTACCATAATAGTTGGCTTTGTCAGCGGTTCGTACGTGATATAGTCGGCCACTAGGGCAGAACACGCCTCTGCATTTTGCATTAGTTCCGGGAATAAAAACGAAGTTGGTCGAATGGTTGTACTGACAAATTTCTAGACAAATATAACAATCAGTATCATCTAATGGCAACAATTAGAAATCGTCCATTACCTGTACTAAACACTCATTCTCGATTGCCATAATTAGCGGTTTCCGCTTGTCATAGTACACATTAAATTGCCGTCGAAAATTTTCCGCGAACAACAACAATAATCGTTCTTTTGGATCTAATGTGTAGTAGCTTTTCGGAAAGACGGTGCGCCCTTCAAATTCGGGTGATTCATTTTCGGGAAATCCTAAACGTATTATGCCAATTTCGGATGTAATTTGTCGCAGCATTTCATTTTCCAAACCCGATTTAATGCTTATTGTATCCACGGAAAGGTCCCCTTCCGATAATAATTTCGAATATATTGATTTTATAGAGTCACCAGCTTCCTCATCCTTATTGTCGACATGTTGAACTTCACCGCCTTCATTTTTTGTTTCACCAACAAGGGCCGCTTCAGTTATAACTTGTGGAGTAGGATTTTCCAAAACCACTTCTTTTGAAATTTCCTTGGGAACTTCAATCACCAGACTAATTTTACTCATTTTATTAAAATCGAACCGTACACCGTATTGATTAAGAACACACAAAAAAAACTTAATTTACAATAAGCGACGGTTGCTATAACATGATTTGTCGATTAAAACAAAATATGTAAATGTGTTCTATTCATTTTTGTTTATACTAGTGTCATCTATCAATCAATAGGCGAACGTAGGATTGGCAATTATTGTACTAAAATAAAGTTTAGTATACAATTTTGTTAGGTGGCAGCACAAATCACATATAAGATTTGTGTCCTAACTAAATGTGTTTCCATGGAAATGTCAAATTTGTGATTGTGTATTTCATTACCAGTCTCGCTGCGACGTGACACGTCAAGTTAAATCGGGTTTCTCGTCTAAATTGTAAATTGAAATCTTTTGATATTTTAAAGTGAAAATTAAGTGAAATTATGAAGGAAAAGCAAAAGGATAAAGTGAAACTATTAAAAGAAAATGATAGGTGTTAATTATAATTTTAATTTTCGTTACCATTAAGTTATTTGGGTTAACACAATGTTTGTTTACATTACAGTGGGCTACAGTCAAAATTGGACAATCGATGGGTTTTGTTGGGTGTTGTTGTGGCTCTAACATTAGGTACACGATTTTATAAAGTGACCGAGCCGGACCATGTATGCTGGGATGAAACTCATTTCGGCAAAATGGGTAGCTGGTATTTAAATCGGACGTTTTTCTTTGATGTGCATCCACCACTGGGAAAAATGTTGATTGCGTTATCGGGTCGCCTAACGGGATATAATGGAAGTTATCCGTTCGAGAAACCTGGCGATAATTATAATGGGACACACTATGAAGGGATGAGAATATTTTGTACAGCTTTAGGTGCAGCCATCGTACCAATGGCTTATGACACGGTCTATGATTTAACGCGATCAACCCAAGCTGCATTAATCGGATCGTTTTATATATTATTCGATGTTGGAATGGTCACCTTAAATCAGTACATATTACTGGATCCAATTCTACTGTGCTTCATGACGGCGTCGGTTTTTGGTATGGTAAAAATCACCAAAGAAACTAAAATCAGATCATTTTCAGCAAAATGGTGGACATGGCTATTTTTCACTGGCACAATGTTAGCCTGCACGACTAGTGTTAAATTTGTTGGCCTTTTTGTTGTGATTCTAGTTGGCCTACACACCGCAAATGATTTATGGGAAGTACTCGGTGATTTAACCAAACCTGTTTCGTACACAGTACGACAACTAGTTTCGCGAGCTATAGCCCTAATAATATGGCCAGCATTTTTATACATGTTCTTCTTCTACATACATTTAACTGTCCTTAATCGTAGTGGAAATGGTGATGGATTTTATAGTTCTGCTTTTCAATCACGCTTGGTTGGCAACTCACTATATAATGCTAGTATGCCGCGTGATGTTGCCTACGGTGCTGTTGTTACATTAAAAAATCACAAAACAGGAGGCGGCTATTTACATTCCCACTATCATCTATATCCGAAAGGAAGTGGTGCACGTCAACAACAAATCACAACGTATACGCATAAGGACGATAATAACAAATGGTTGGTCAAACCATATAATAAGGAAAAGACGAAAAACATTGAAATTTTGCGAAATGGTGATTTGGTGCGATTGGAACATACTCAAACTCGACGAAATTTACATTCGCATCGTGAGCTCGCCCCGTTGACTAAGAAACACTATCAAATTACGGGATATGGTGAAAATGGTACCGGAGATGCAAATGACATATGGAAAATTATGATTGTTGGTGGCCGAGATAAAGAAAAAGTACAAACAGTCACAAGCCATTTAGTATTCGTTCATTATCTACAGAACTGTGTGCTAACCACTAGTGGCAAACAGTTACCTAAATGGGGTTTTGAACAACAGGAAGTTTCATGTAATCCAAATATTCGTGACAAGAACGGGGTATGGAACGTTGAGGATAATAGTTTCAAGAAATGTGAGTACGGAAAAATCATGAACTACTGAGTGTGTACTTTATTTTTCAATTCCAACCAATTCTAGTGCCAAATGTAAGTTTCCAAGTATATGCACCTGGCTTCATATCACGATTTTTAGAATCGCATGCCGTCATGTTTCAAGGAAATGCGGGTCTAAAACCTAAAGAAGGCGAGGTGACAAGTCGACCGTGGCAATGGGCTATAAATTATCGTGGTCAATATTTTTCTGGAAATGCTTATCGTATATATTTACTTGGCAATCCAATAATTTGGTGGAGTAATTTAGTATTCATGGCAATATTTTTATGTATTTTCTTTGTATCCGCCGTTAAAGAACAACGCGGATATGGGATTGATTCCATCGACCCGAAAACTAATCGTAAGTAATTTCCTCACATTAAATCAAAGGAATGTGCGGAAATATAGCAAATAATCATGTATTTTCGTTTATGTATATAGCAAATAATCATGTATTTTCGTTTTTACAGAACATAAATGGGAAAATTTAAAAGCTGGTGCATGGTTATTTGGCGGATGGATTTTACATTATTTACCATTTTGGGCAATGGGACGAGTTTTATATTTTCATCATTATTTTCCAGCGCTCATATTTAATTCAATGTTAACCGGTATGTACATTATATGACCAAACGGAATATTAATCGCACATAATTAATTCAGGAAAATGTTTCAATTTTCTTTTTGTTCCTTCTACATACCCATTTAAGTTAAGGAAAATGAATAAAGAGAATTTTGTACAGTTTGCATATGTGTATACGTACATATAATATATGCTTATAATAATTAGTTTCCTAAGTGGCGACATCGGCTGCTAATTTATGTATTCAAATTAAATTTTCTTTTTTATTTTCGGAAAATGTATGATTTTAAATCAATTTAACGTTTGATGTGTGAACATTTTCAGAACTTATTTTTATTTTAATGTTGAAAATTGTATAAATTAATTCGAAAGCCACATAATATAATCCAAGGAAAGTTGCTTCATAGAACGCGACATCCCACTGGAGCCTAATTTCCCGGAGAATAATTCGGAATTACAAGAGTTTATTGCAATCATTGATCTAAATATATGATGGTAATTTCCACTTCACAGCCTAATCGACAAGGTCTCTTCAAATAAATCTAAAGCTTCTTTTCGGAATTCCCGCAATTTAATTTATTTTAAATTGCAACTCCAACTCCAGAAAATAATTCCGAATCCGGAATTTGATTCTTCGTTCTCAGTACATAATACAAATTAATTAAGTCTGCCAATTATTTTATTCTTTTATTTTTCATTCCAGGTGTAACATTCAACTACATCACAAAAAATTTACCCGTTTGGTTAAAGCATACACTACTTGCCGTCACAATTAGCATATTAGTTTATAGTTTTGTATTATTTTCGCCGTTGGCGTACGGAATGACTGGGTCATTGTCGACGGAGATAAATTCAACTATGTACGGTCTAAAGTGGCTGGACACATGGGAATTTTAACAATCATATTTTAAGAACTATTTATATTTTTTAATTTGTAATAGTATATTTATTTTTACAGAAATGTATGCATAAAAAGGATATAACTTGAATTACTGAGTTTTCCGTTTATTTCAAATGCCTAATAGAATTTTTCGAATAAACTTCGTTAGATTTAACTTACAAAATTACTCCCAGACTGATTGAATGATTTGTTTTGCGCAATTGAGGCGAAGTTGTTCCTAAAAAAAACAAAATAAAAAACAGATTGTTGTGTGTATAGTGTGAAAGTTTCTCGTTAAACAAATTTTTCAGTTTCGTATTAAAATGATAACAATATTCACGAAAAGTAACACTATTTTTGCAATTAAATCTAGTTCTTACGCACATAGAAGTAAAATCTCCGTGATTTTCTAAAATACTGAGGAACAGATACTCTTAGGATTTTCCTTTTTTGACATCGATATATCGAACATTACGGATTTTTCTGAATAATTAATGGGCCCATTTCTACCTAAAATAATCATATACATATTAAGAAGATAACTGATTAAAAACACCGCAGGACAATTTAGTAATAATTATTGGTTTTTAGTAATAATAATCAATGTCCCTAAGTAATTTTTGTGCGATCTATCGGAAAATGTAACATCAGTGAACAGTAGGGTGCCGGCTGATCACAAACACTAGTTTTGGAATTACGATATTTTGATAACTAGAGTTATTTGCAAAATATTATCCTACTTTTCCTGAATAGCGACTTTCCCTATAACTTAACATAAATTGGGCTTAAAATTGAATAACACCAAAATGAAAATTTTCAATTTTCACTGTAAATAATAAGTTACTTTTTTGTAATGGGCGATAATAATTAAAGGGAACTAAGGCCAAATACAAAGTGTTATCCTTTAATCAAATTGCAAAGCGTGTTTTATATATATAATAGGGTTCTTTCTCCGATATACTATATTTGTAAAACACTTTATGATCAGGTTAAAGTATAACTTTTTGTATTGGATCTTAGGTTTATTAAATTCTTCTCGCCTGTTACATAAAAATACCTTGCCATTTGCCATGCATAGATAAAATAGAAAATTTTAGTAGTGTAAGCTGAACCATGAAATTTTTTTGAAAGATGATATTTTAAAACGTGTTGGTTCCTAACCGAGACTTGGACTCAGATTACACTATACGGAAGCAAATTACTCGGGCCACTTAACCATCGCCGTGCAATTTAATTACTGCTGTACAAATTTTGTCTGCTTGACATTAATATATAGACATTATTTCATTGTGAATTGCGATAAGAAAACAATAGAGACACATAACAATAAAACAAGAAAAGGGAAATAATAAAAGCTTTTCTGTATTTTTGGTTGCCGTTACTTTTTATAATTAATAGAGATGACCTGTTGATTGCCTGAAAACTACATACATATGTATATATAGACTCCATAAACTTCTGTTTCATTCACTACAGATTATATAAAATGTTATCGTAAATTAACACGTCGCATACGAACAATGAAGTAATTATGTGTGATGTGGCGGGAGAAGCGTTGCTTAGTTATCTAGAATATAAGGATATACATTTTTAGTTTGCGCGTGTTGAATGCTCTTCAATAGTTGAAATATTTTCACTTAATTAAACTTTTGATTTTCATTATGTTTTTTCATCAGATTGTCAGTTACATATTATATATCCCCTTTTGAACAAATATAATTGGCAAATTTTAATTCAAAAGTATACAAAAAAAGTGTAATATATAGAAAGATAAAAGCAGCTGTATCACACTTCTTAGAATTAATAATCATAATAATAATAATAATAATAATAATTATAATGATAATGACTATAACTTCTAAGAATAAAAATAAAAATCTGAAGGTAATGAGTTCCCTACACAAACATCCTTTCTGCTTGCGCGTATATATAAATACGTACGTAATTTAATACACATTTAAAAATTTCTTCGTTCATATACATATATATACCACTTCAAGTAGTTAACACATTAATGTTAATGACTATGTTTTATGATTTCTTGAAAGCAGTTTGAAAAGTATGATAACAAAAAGACACAAGTTACATATACATATGTATGTATACGAACATATTTCGTTTCAAGGTAACTTCATTATTATAGCGTCTTACACATATCTACTACACTACATACATGAATGTATATATTTCGAAGCTTTATTATATATACATATGAACATACATATTTCATATATACACGTATGTATACGTACATATTCTCAGGTACTTGATGTTAATTTATTTTGATTATATTATGTAAGAAAATATAATTATGATTTAATAATGTCTTCATTATGTTCATGGAAAATTTTATGATTTTTCTTGGAAGGCGGAAATTATTAAAATTTATATGTGCACACGAAACGGAAGATAATTGGGTCAGGTAAAACTTTTCACCAATTAAATGATGTTTTCGACGTTGTGGTTACAAAATGATCACAAAAAAAATATGCCAGAGCCTCTTAAAAATAGTTGAAATTTAAATCTGTATAAAGATTTTTGATTCATTTGCATGAGTTTGATTCAAAACGCGTAACTTATCTCGTTTACGATACTTGTTGTTTGTCCTTGTGAGACAAAATGTAGTTCGTACCGAAGAAAATATCGCCGCGGTCGAGTAATCTATTGAAGAAGATCCAAACGCCTCGATTTGGCACCGTATTCAACAATTAGACCTCTGTCTGTCCAGACTTTATATGATCCAGCTCGTACTAGAATTGAAGCCACCCGTCCATCGTTTTAGTCATCTGTTTGAAGAATGGACTGAAAATCAAATGCAAGTTGAACAATTATTTCATCGCAACATTTTACAAGCGATTTCATCCAGAAAAATGCATTATTTGGTGTGCTCTATGGGCTGAAGAAGTCATCATAATAATAATTCAAATTTTGGCCAAAAATTTGGTTGTATAAATATTTTATTTGTGTTGAATGCATTTTTTGTGATTTTTAAGCCAATTTTATTTAAAATTTTGGTTTGGTAAGGTTTAATCGATTAAACGTAATTTAAAATAGTACATCAACTAAGTAATATAGATTTTATTTAATAAGCATTATGCATGTACTTCTATAAAGGATGAAAGTCTGGGATAACTTGTTTAACGTGGTTAAAATCATTTTCTCTATATTGTAATTCTTCGCTTAGACCTTTCAAGTATATAAGAACGTTTGTCAAGGCGAAATTAATTAGTGGTAGAATTTAAAATTAAGACCACATATAGTAAAGAGTATTCCTAGGACTTTAAAAATCATCAATCTGATATGATCATTTTATAAACCCATTTGTATACGGCCCATTTTATTACATATTTTAATTAGTCGCTCTCAAGAGCTACGAGTGCTGGAAATTATTGTTTACATCTTCGAATTCGTTGATGTCCATTTCTTGTGATAAATTGTTGAACGCCGTTATGTAGTAATTGGCACTATTGGCTCATATTACATGGTTTCCAACAGTTTAACGCGAACATCAAGCGAACATCAGTCATGTCGGGAACATTAGAAATAATTACCGGCACGCATGATTCTTAGAAGCCATTAATTAAAATCCTTTCATACCGATTTACTGCAACACTGTATGCAAGGCTATAGTACAGGCTTAATTACAATGTATATACAACAACAATATATTCGGAATCGCAGAAATTTTCCTGGGCTGATTTTCAGAGTCCTGGTATGGTGTTACCTATAACGATTTTATTTTTAATTTTCTGGAATTTGAGATTTGTCCGGTAAACAAACTTTTCTAAGCGTAAAAACTACATTTTTTTGTTTAACCATAACCCTAACTCAAATAAAAAAAATTCAATATAATAATCAACATTTTTTTCTATAATTTGTGAAAAATTGAAACTAAGCAGCCTGCGGGAGATTGTTCATTTCTTAATCCACTCAAAACTCTAACAATTAAACAATTTATCATTGATGTATTCCTTGTTCCAGCTATATATAATATATCTTATGTACTGTAACGATCGACGGTGCGTCAATCGCTCCAAGGTAGAGGTGATTTGAAACCCCTGACAATGGATATATTTTTTTTTATGTAGTGGTTATTTTCACTATCTGTTAATTTAAGAAATTGGAGGGAAAATGTACGAAATGATCCCGTTCTCAAATTTTTGGGTGGGATGATTTTGTGACAATTTTTTTTGCTATAAATAGAAATAAATTTGGATGCACGCGAGGTATTACTACAATTACTTTATGTAGAGAAGTTTGTTCGATTTTAAGTTATTAAGCCGGAAGATATCATTTTTTTGTGCCTTTAAATTATTAAAGTTAATTGGAAATAATAATTTAATAAATAAATAAATAAATTTAAAAATTATTACTTAAATCGTAGTGAATTAGACTTTGATAAAATATTTTTTTTTGTGATCCAAAAGAAAAAAAATATTAGAAGTGAAAACGAGATAATGTAATAATATTATTAATAAATAATATTCATAATAGTAATAATTTTATAATAATTTTTCACATAACTATAAATATATATTATAATTTAAGTTTTCCTAATTAAGTTTTAATTCTTATACATATGTAAATATAGTATAGATATAGATAAGTGAACATTCGACAAGAAAAATGTTTTTATTTTTATTGAAAGTGAAATCTATAGTTTGTTATCTAAAAATGGTGGTTTATCGGATCACATTAATTAATATTGCTATGGTCAAGGACGAATTAAGTTTTGTGTTAAAAATAAGAAAATATTTGGTATGCTGAAAAAAAAATACAAACTTATATAAAAATCATAAATAAAACGTTAATACTAAAACTACACCTAAAAATTGCAATCTAAATTAAAAATTATTATAACAAATATATATACAACTATAACTAAATATAATTTTCATAATACAAGTTATATATTATAACTTATAATCATCAACTGATTATTGTAAACGTCATCGTTTAAATGTTGTGTACTGTACGGTGTACCAAACAACAACAAATACTCTCTAATATAAAAGCAGCGTTTCGGAGTACATTCATCACTCAACACACAGCATCAAAATTCATGACGTATTAAGCTAAGATTTATTTTATTTTATTTTATTTATTTTTTTTTTACATGAATATTCAACCTTTTTTATTTTTTTATAATATTTAGATAGTATGCGAATTTAGCAAATTATTTGTAATAAATTAATAATACTTTGAAATTTTAATGATCGGTTAATCCGTAGTTTATTTATAATACCGATAATTTGCTAAAATATAGGCATACATAAATTTAGTTTAGTGATCGATCAAAAATTCGTTATTAGTTTTGTTGATAATGTTAATTTTCTCTATTTTGTATTTTTGTTCTTTTGGGTACAATTAAATAGTACGAATAGTTCTTACTAGACAAGATTGAGTTTTTATTTTTAATTTTTTTGGTGATAATGTGGAATTATTATTTCTGGATCTTTCTTTTTGAATCATTTGGTATGAACTGTTAAATCAGTAAAGTGAGGATGAAGTGCGGTAAAGTGGAATCACAGTTGCTTATGGTAAGTTACTCTGTGCCTTGGATCCTTTCCCCACTGGTTGTTGTTTCTGTTTCCTGATTCCATGTTTCATTTCTAGCGGTCTAACAAGACGCACTTATGCTTTGGGAAATCCCACCCCAGTACCATGAGCTTTAGCCAGGCCAAGATGACCGCCCCAAAGCCTCTAAGTGCGTAATTTCTGCTAACAACCGATAGCTTGCTAACAGTATTGTTACAGTACCTACCATTGATATACACTAGAAAAGTTCTTTATGTAAATTAAATAATCACTCAAATCTACCTAACAATTTATTACGAGTAGCTAAAATATTTATAAAGATAAAGATAAATAAATTTGTACGACACAACCAAATATTTGTTAAACAAATATGTATTTATTTATCAATATCACAACAATGAATATGGTAAGTTACTCTGTGCCTTGGATCCTTTCCCCACTGGTTGTTGTTTCTGTTTCCTGATTCCATGTTTCATTTCTAGCGGTCTAACAAGACGCACTTATGCTTTGGGAAATCCCACCCCAGTACCATGAGCTTTAGCCAGGCCAAGATGACCGCCCCAAAGCCTCTAAGTGCGTAATTTCTGCTAACAACCGATAGCTTGCTAACAGTATTGTTACAGTACCTACCATTGATATACACTAGAAAAGTTCTTTATGTAAATTAAATAATCACTCAAATCTACCTAACAATTTATTACGAGTAGCTAAAATATTTATAAAGATAAAGATAAATAAATTTGTACGACACAACCAAATATTTGTTAAACAAATATGTATTTATTTATCAATATCACAACAATGAATATGATATCTTAATCATCAATTCATATTCTAGTCTATACCCAGATAGGTATATTCATCGTTTCTATTTCATTTCATATCGCAAATGAACCTTTTTTTACGACAATCTGCGGGGATCAATTTATTATTTGTGAAAGTGTACATAAGAAACACGAAAAAACTTGTAAAGAAATTATTTAATCATTTGGAGTTTTCTCATTATGAATTTTGGTAGCTGAATAATTACATAAATTATTTTATTTTTTGTTTTATGAAATAAAATAGTTACACTATACGAAAATATGTATTAGCAATCAAATTATCGATTATATATGTATCTCGAATAAATTTTCAATGAATTAGATTGACCACAGCAGATTTTAACCTTTTAAAATTATTTTTTGGTATGAAGATTAAAACTAAATTTAGAAATGTTTAAATGTCACAAAAATGCTCTACTAACTTAGGCTGCGGACCAATCCAAGGGTAAATCAATTACTAAGGTAAAAGTCGATTTTTAGTATTTTAATTTTATTGAAATACGCGAATTAGTTTATTTCCAGCTTACTCAATCCGTAGATAATTAAAAAATGAACAAGCTAAACGTTAAATATTTACTTTTGTGTATTCGCTTTACCCTACTTTTTGATAGGGTAAATGAATTTACCAAAAATTAAATTAAAAGTCAACTTTTATCCGTGAATTGGTCCGCAGCCTTAATAGGGAAACTTAAATGATGATTTGTGTTTATTACGCAGAATTTGAAGAAACCTGTATTTGTTCTAAAATTGTATTTGCCTTGTACTAGTGTAATAGATTTCGTGGGATTTGATTAAAAGCTAAATGAAAGGGTAATCAATAATTTAACTAATGTAGCTCAATGGGACATATTTGGAAAAGTTTTATTGTGGCTCACTTGTGGCTGACACGCTGCTTTATGCAATCATTTTAATTAAAAAACAATTCTTATTATTCTTATGTCTTACACTTATGTTTATTTTATATATATTAAATATATTATCGACCTCCATCCTAATACCACAGCGTCACATCATCATTCGAATGATGAGCGATGTGTTTTTGTCTCGGATTTAACTAACATAAAATTTTGTATGTTTATATGTTTGTTTGTTTAGGCCAAATTTAAAAACCTTGTGTATTACGCACTTAGGTTTACCTTCGATGACACTTTGTTATTTTATTAACTATAATCTGAGGTCAGACCGTGAATAACGTTAAAAATAAAATTTTCAATTTTCTCTATTTAAAAGTATAATAGATGTTAATAGTAGTGATAAAATTGTACGGCGGTGATCAAGTTAGCAGAGCCCATGGCTTTCGCTTTCTAGAACCTGAGTTTATGTCGCGATTATAGGCGACTTGAAAATTGCTTTAAATTTAATTTTTTCTTTCAAATTGGTTCATATTAGATTCAATTTTCAATTTTCTCTATTCTAATGGCAAATATAAAAGGTGGGTATAGCAGTAATAAAATTGCGTTTACTTGGCCACGGCCGTGCAATTTTATATTGCTATAACCATCTTTTATACTCGTCAATTGCCATTTAAATAGAGAAAATTGAAAGCTTTAACTGAAGCTGAGGTGCAATAATTTGAAAGAATAAAATAAGTTAAAAAAGTTGTAAACAAAACGGAGACGAGAACTCAGGTTCTACGAGAGGGTAGCCAACGACTATGAATTGATAGTTTTTCATTCGAGGATCGAATTGTTCTCAGCGACCAATTTAAATGTGATTTCGAGTTAACCATGTTTAAGAGTATTGCTATGCCATCATCTTTTACTTACCTTATAGGTATCATTTTATATGCAACCGTGTAACTTAAAAAAAAATTTACCCGGTTTTTTATAAAAAAAATTGACGAATACAATAATTTTCGGACAAAGCATTTTTCCACCCAAAATAACTCACAAAACTTTTACAATTCATTTATCTGTAAACAACAATCTTATATAGGATAAAATTTTTAATGAACAGAGCACGAACAAATGACTGATTTGTTGACGCGATAGTCAACTATCAACACGCGGTAGGAATTCTTATATGTAAACGCGCGGTAGGAATTCTTATATCTTCTTCATCACCATCGTCATTGTCCTCGCCATCTTCATTATGTTCTTATTGTCTTATTATCATTTTTGTATATAAATATATATATATACATATATATAATGTATACACAAAGTAGGCAAATGACTATAAATGGAATCTCAACGCATTCGCGTATATTTTTTTTGTTATGTTCAAAAATTTATGGTCATTAATTCATTTTAATTACAAATTTTCCGTATTGTTTTTCATTTTATGGATGATTTTCTTTTTCCAACTTGTTATTTTCTTATAAATTTTCCATTAAAAAAAAAAGCTTGATAGCACAGACAATAATAATAATTATTTGTTATTTTTGTGTACTTCTGAGTTCTAATTTTTTTTTTTTGGTTATTATTTGAGAATTGTTTTTCGGTGTTATTTTTTTTTAAATCTCTGGAGGGGCTTTTTATTGAACAACGTGAACAGGCAAAGCATAACCATTTCCTTAGATATATATATTTTGTGTAATATTATTGTTCGAAATTTAATTTTCTTTCTTTGTGCTTTTATTTATTTTTATTGTTTGGTTTTCTTCAGGACGAATCCTATTCTATTTTAGTCGTTAATTTCGCACAATTCAAAGTAAAACAATTACAGTAATAGATCAAATGAGCGTAGGTACGTTAATATATCAAACCGTTTATGGTTTTTTACTTTTAATAAGACGAAAATAAATTAAGCACATTTTTTATGTGACATTGTTGTTATTTCACCGCATATTGATAAAAATTTCATTTCAATTTGTGTAACCACGAAAACCACTCGAAAAATAACACAAATCACTAACAGGGCTATTAAAGACAAAAAATTTCATTTTAAAAGTTTTTTAATAAAACCAACCAGAAAGAAATTAATTTGAATTTTTAATTAAAAAATATGTATGTAATTAAGACGCAACACTATCAAACTTCTTATTCTTACAACTACAATATATATAAAATTTAAATATGTATTTGTATGTATATTAAATAGAAGAAAACCTACATTAGGATACAACAAAAACAACTAAAATGGAACATGAAAGTATTACATGCATTTAGAAATAACATAACTATTATATACTTATATAAATAATGAAAGAACTTTTCCAAGGAATGGAAACTGAAAAGAAAAGTCAAACAGAGTATTCTATATATATATATATAAATATATATATATATATATATATATATATATATATATATATATATATATATATATATATATATATACACATTTTCGTTTTATTCCTATTATTACTACATATATTGTTTTGTTACTACACATACATATATATACTGGTGTAACCTCAAAATAGCAAATACCACAAATTTTATCAACTCTGTGGAATTTTCTAGTTCTTTTTGCTGTTCTAGTGACAAACCATTCTATTATTTTCTATAAAATTAAATAAGACGTTACGATAACACATTTATTTAGTACAGTATTCTGGGTAAAATGACACACATAAAATAAAATTGAGGACGAGAGCGAGAAGTTTAAAAAAACTGGCAGAAGTTTTTAGTGTACAAATAAAAGTACTTTACAAATAATAAGTACTTTACAAATTATCTACGTACATGTAGTTCATGAATGAAGTTGCTAAAAACCAGTTCGAAATGTAATGCTTTTATTATTCACTGAATTCTAT
Source organism: Tipula unca (assembly GCA_951394425.1). Taxonomy (NCBI): domain Eukaryota; kingdom Metazoa; phylum Arthropoda; class Insecta; order Diptera; family Tipulidae; genus Tipula; species Tipula unca. Next base: position 1,331,372 of record OX596381.1, on the reverse strand, counting down.
TAATGGCATTTACATCCACAATTTGAGGGATCATGGAAAAGTCAAATTTAGAATTAAACAAACAAAATTGAGATTTTGTTAAAAAATTATAGCACGGTTTTTTGGCGTTTTTTCTTTTGGCTAAATTATCCTAGTTGAGTTCACTATTGGATAAAATATTGAAACCTATGTTCCTAGTAGACATAACACATGAATGGGCTTCACTTAAAAAGAAGTAGTAATTCAACAAAAAAACATGTTGTGATACCAAATTTTGGTCGACCATGCCAGACGTCAATAGTGAGTTATGGAAATCAATATTTTGTAAAAGATGTGAATTTGGCATGAGATGTTTCGAAGCGTATATATATACCACCTGCAACTCGAATGATGTATAGTTTTCATTCCGGAACATTGATAGTATATAAATATAATTTTATCCGAAGTATCAGAATTTTTGAATGAGACGAATAGAACGATTGGTCAACATTGAAACACATAGGTTTGTATGTTAGTGGCCAAACGAGTAATCCGCTGATCAAAATTAACCATTAAACTAGTCGGATGGTAAATTGGAATTGTGAAAATATGGCAGTAGCTACGATATGAACTCGGTCATGAATTTCAATTGCGGATCAAAATTTAACAGCGCTCTTTCAATAAACCAGAGTCAAAAGCGGCAATGTATTAATACAGCTGCTAAATAGACAAATGATGATATATAGTCGTCTTGGAATTTACAGAACTAGGTGATGGCAAAACTACTGAAGTAACCCGAGGTGGCAGCAAGGGTTTCGTAGATAATTCATTGGCGGCTTTGAATAACAACGAATGGACAATGAATAGCAGTGAATTGTCACTAGACCTACAAAGACCGTGTGATCGGAGTGAAGAGAATTATAACATAATTGGTTGCGACGTGGATCAACTCGTAGTGATTATACATAAACCTCTTTTTTGCAATTTTTCATCAAACACACTTAATTTAAATATTAAAGTTTAAAAAAAAGTTTTCCGATTTACTAATGAAAAAAAAAAAATTAAATATAAAGGTTATTTTTATAAAAAATTAAATTTTCGTATCTGATTATAATACAATATACATACATGGAAATGAGATGAAAATTTATAATTTGTGAAAATATTAAAATAAAAACTAAAATTAATAAAACCAACTTATGGTTATTGTGGTTTCACGAATTAATTTGTTTTTTTTGGGATATAAACGTATACATACATTCATGATTAATTTAGAATTTAATCCGATTTAAATAAAAATAATAATTTTTTTTTGTTCTGCGGTCGGATTAAAATTTTTTTAATTAGAATTCAATCAGAAAAGTATATTTAGCATATATATAAATTGCAGTTATCTAACTGGAAATTTTACATGCAATCATCATTATTTTCATAGACCTCATTATTTGTATTTTATATATATATATATATATATATATATATATATATATATATATATATATATATATATATATATATATATATATATATATATATATATATATATATATATATATATATATATATATATATACAAACATACAAAGCACATATGTTTTGTAATACATAAAATTTCCACAAATAAATCATATCCGTTTTTCACATTTTCACAAATAAAACAAAAATAAAAGCGATAATTTCTTGTGTTTATGATAACAATACATAAACATACACACACACACACACACACACACATACATACAATACGAGTATAAGTTCATAAGAGTGGAAAATACGTTATTGGAAAATAAAATGTCATATATGGAAATGTTGGGAATTTTTATAAAAAGTGCACATAACAAATAATCATAAAATATATTGTATTAACCAACAGGGCAGCACCATCACCACCACCAGCAATAATGATTATTATTTATAATTTAACATAAAAATTACATGCAAATAAAATATATTTAAATAAATAAATTATATGATTTATTTTTAAAAAGCTGTGAGATGAAATTTTGTATTATACGAAATAAATTGCATATAAATTTATTGGCCTATCATTAGCATATATATACATAAATCCATATTAATCATATTTTGTGTGTTTATATTATGGAAAACGAGAGATTTCTCGTTTAAGTTTAGTTAATCTCTTTTGGAATGGCCTTCTAGAGAATTCGTATATGTAACACCAATTTGTTTAAAATTCATATTGCGATTTTGTAGAGAGCAACTAAAAAAAATGTTTTTCATATGAAAAATCTGTTACATTATCAAAATTAATTTTATTGAAAACACAGAAAGACTAAAAGATGATTTTCCTACTTTTTATGCTTCTTTGAAACTTACTGATGAGAAAACTGAAAATAAAATAAAATTGTAATCTTTTTAGTAGTATTTTGTTGCCTCTCTTAACTATATACTTACATATATTTCAGATTTTCTTACGAGCTTTCGTTTTGATACATTTTGAAATTAAAATAGTATTTTTATTCGGTATAAGCTTCAGTCGAAAGTTTTTTGTGTATATGTATGTAGATATTTTTGTTGCGGTGGCAAACCAAAATAAAGCTCTATATATAATAATTTTATTTTACGGTGCTCTGATTTGTTTCAGTAAAATTATTACAAAATAAATAAGAATAAAGTTATAATTGTGATCGTTAAACAGGTAACTTTATTCACGCAGGCTTATAAGGTTTCAAATGAAACCATAAACCTTTATGTCAAATTATGGCTTATAAAATGAAATACGGACAAGAATAGCTTAAAGCAAACATTATCAACTAAACATGACGAGATTATAAGAGACATATCTAAATCTTAAAATTAAATTCGGTTTTATTTTCCAGACGAGAATAAATTTACTTTTTATGATATTAGATCAAAAGCTTATACCTCTCTAAAGAGTATTAAATGTATAAAATGTAATGTAACTTGATTAAGAAATTTTAAATCTTAAAATCGAGTTCATTACGAAAATTTATTTTTAAATAAAAATATTGATTGATACACGTATTTTGGTTTGAATATTTATTGGTCAAACACTTTTTTACGAAGCGTTTCAAAACCAAATTGATAGTACATCTACATTAACAATTCAGCTATTTGGAACTTTAAGTTCACTACGAAAATTACAATTTTTAAACTTTTCATATTACTATAAAACGATGAGATATAACTTCGCTTCTCTGAACACTATAAATGCTACATACAAATACGACTAATTGATGATGATTTTCAATTCCATTAGTTTAGTTCGATTTTTTAGCAATTGTTAACATTTTCACCTTTCTGCTGTTCTTATGAACCGGCTTAATTCCGCCCGTCAAACCAAAGATCACTGAAAAATTTAAATTAAGATATCTGGAGAAAGCCATCTCAATTTAATGACTGTCTAGTTTAAAGCTGATTTGATTAAAATTTTTGTGCAATTCATTAAATTAAAATAATTAAAATAGAGCTTTTTTTTAGCTAATGAAAATCAATCAATTGTCACCAATTTTGGTGCACGAAACAAAAACAAAATTCATTACTGTTATTTTTAGAAAGTTGGTATACAAAAAAGTTCAATATGCTTTTCTCCAACAATATCAATCGTAAATGTATAAATTGGATGAAAATATAGAAAAATCGATTACACGACTCAAACAAAAAACTTTTGGAAACAATAATTTTTTTTTTTATTTGGAAAATTATTTTAATGGTAAATTCATGTAAGCAGCAAGTAACAAGTAATGTTATTTACTTAAAAAAAATCCATAAACTTGGAAAATATTGTGAGCTTTTTGTTTTGTTTCAAATTTTTTAAATGGGTTTCTCCCCAAAAATGTTAGTTTTATTATTTAGATGAGATAAAGTTTTGTTAAATTTGTAACACCATAACCTGACCACCCCGACTTAAACTTAGCTGAATTGAGACGATAATATATCTTATGGCCACCATTGATAATAAAAACAACAAGCGTATAATAAAAGCTCATATATTTAATGATAACAATAAAAATCATCGATATATGAACATAAATAAACTCAGGAAAAACCGTATATGTATAATGAAAAACAATGACAATATTTATGAAAATTATTATTTTTAAAAATGAAAATGTGTATACAACAACAACAACAAATATTATGTTAATTTTTGTTATTTTAATTTTATTTCGATTTAATTATAAGTTTTTTCACTAAAGTATTAAATTAAATTTTATTGTTTCTGTTTCGGGTTGAAAAAAGCACACACAAAAAAAATAAACAAGTAAAGGAAAAACTTTTATGAGCGCTTTTCATTGCTTGGCTATAAAATTATTTTTTTTTTGGTTTTTGTTGACTTTTTATTTTTTTTTTATTATGATTTTGATTGAAAATTAACACGATTCGTTTCGGATGATCGTAACTATTAAATAAGTGGTGCGATGTCAAGGTCATATATGTATGTATGTAGAGATAAAGTTCAGAATTTGAAAGCAGGGGGGTTTTACATAGGAATGTAATAAAACATAGAATTTTTAGGGCTTTCTGGTTTCGAAGGGTTTCAAACGTATTTGAATTTATTTATTTTATTTTCCTAGACATTTGTAGCTAGAGTTTGGGAAGTTATTTGAATGGTTTGAATTACAACCAACTGAAGTGTTATTGTAGATGAAAAACAATACATTGAAGACACAAACTTAAAATCTGCAATACGAACTAAAATATTCGAGCGCTATTAGCGAATGAAGAAATTTTAATATTTCTTTATTATAAATGGAACTTTATAAGTAAAAAAAATTACAATTTTCATTAACTACAATTTATAAATAATAATAAAAATAAAATAAAATTCTCGATACCAAATTTTAGTTGATCTTGCCAAGACCCACATAGTAAAACGCACGAAAAATTGTCTTACTAGACAAAAATGTGTTCTAATATTATAAAAGCCGGCTTGTTGAAATTCTGACACTATAGTTAAATCATTTCATAAAATCGAAAATTAATTGATATAAATACAATAAACTTGCTACTACTTCGTTGGTTTAATCGACCCAAATTTTCATCAGCATTTATATGACAGACTATATCATAGGTAAAATTGACCCAGAATTTATTTAAAATAAGTGAACCGTCCTCTTCAAATGATAAAATCGTTTTTAATTATTTAGTATTTATTTTAGTATTAATAGATTAATTATATAAACAACCAAAAATAAATCTCGATAAATAGTGTTTTATAAGTGTTCATTGCTTGAATCTATACTACCATAAGTACTTTCATGTGGGATAGTCGAATGTTTTTGCACCATGCATTGCTGGGAATGGGTAAAGAGTATCGTCGATGTTCATCTTTGGGATATATGCACATAAAAAAATGCACATAAAACTAAAGGTCTCTCCAGCAAACTGAACAAAACGAATGTTTGACTAAAATTTAATTTAATGTTAAATTCAGAAATAAAATTTAATTTACGGGCTTAAATTAAATTTTAACAAAATTTTAAATTATTGAATTACGGTTGAAATGAAAAAAGGTTGTATTTATACTATAATGTACTGTATATGACACCATTGACCTAATATTTTTCCATTTTTAATAATTATTTGCAATTAGTAAACAGCAAATATTGCACATGCCGGGGGAAAAGTGTTGGCGTGGCAGTTTTTAATTTATCATGATTAATTCTATCATTTATAATTTCAATGTGCATCCTCATTAATCGTATTTATGTCGTACATTCAATATTCGATTTAAATATAATGTGAAGAAAACGATTTGTAACACAACTGTCTCGTGATAAGAATCAACTAATTAATTAATTCATTACTTATTTATGTGTCGAGAAACTCTGGCTGTGTAATTCATATACCTAATAAAAATATATTTTGCAAATTTAAATTAACTCAAATATTTTCCTGCTATACAAGAATATTTCAAATTCTTTTTTTTTGTGTTCTTTTATTGAGTTAAATCTTTTATTGTTGTTATCACGTCGTTGTCATCTATAATATACATTACACATTATTATACACACAGACTACAGAGTTCTTTTCAATCGCGTAATTCAAATTATGGCTTAAATTGAATAATACAAGAATTATCTGATTTAATCAAAAAGAATTATGATGTACAAAATTTGTGATGAAAAATGTCAATAAACTTTAAATTAAAATGAACTAAATCATACTTGATGTACGAATATATGTATCTAGGTTGGGTTGCAAACTGGCCAGAATTTACAAAAATATAGTATATTGTTTAATAGAAACTCAATATAGACACTGATAATTTGGAGTATAATTTTGACTTCAGTGTTGTTTGCAAAAAAATTGTATCTTATTTGAAACTCATATAAAATTGATTTAAATTTGAATTAGGTTACTACGAGTGGAATTGGATCAGAATTTGAACTATACCATCTTTATTGAAATAGCTACTGTACTATTTTGGCAGATTAATTTGCAGCACAAAAATCACAAAAATCTTTAAATCGCGTAAAAGACATTGCATGTTACAGAGGGATTTCAACCACTTTATCCATTCCAAAAATATTTGATCTGGTTGTTTGCAACACTTTTAAAGTTACATATTGGCATACGTTATATATTTGTTAAACAACATGGATTCATACCAGACAGATCACCATAATTGTTGTCATCGTAAGGCTCTTAACAGTCTCCATGCATTTGGATTTACCTTCAAATTTGTAAAATAGTTCTCTCTTCAAGGACAGGGGCGATACTAACCGTCTCCAAGGTGATCTTGGTCTTAGTGAATGGTGTGACCGCAACTCATTACATTTAAATATAAAAAAAAGCATGATTATGAGAGCCATAAAATCCTATAATCCATATATATAAAATAAAAAGCGCCGAATTACAACGTGTTTGTGAAACTACCGATCTGGATGTCTCATTCATTGAAACTATAACGTTTAATATAAGCATATAGGTAACATCTTAGGCATAGCCAAAGCAAACTCAATATTTGGATTTATCCAACGATGAACCAGTGAATTCAAAGACAAATCTACATTAATGACGCTGTACTTCGCCTATATGTAAGAGCTCAATTAGAGTACGCGGCAATTATCTGGAGTTCTTATACTATTCAATCTATATCAAAGCATTCGAAGGAAACGTTGTTCTTGGCCATATTGGTTCAGCGTTCATCACTGAAAATAACTCAATCCATGTTCCAGTTAGAAGGCTTCGTTTTTAATAATTTTTGAATTTTCAATACCATTCCACAAACTACGGTAGAACATCAATTTGATTTTACTTTGAGAATTCTTAAATTTTTTAATTCAAATCCTGACAGCTTCAAATGAAATTGGAAGACTTATAGTTATACTTAATGATACAGTTTTATTTTTGTTTAGATAACAAACGGTTATTTCTTTTGTTTTGTTTGTTTTTATTGATAAATCTATTCTTTGAACGATTTCTTAAAATTATAGAAGAAACAAGTACTCAAAAAGGGCTTAATTTCTTATAATTGAAGAAATATGGTTTGATAAGAATAAAATCAGAGGAAGTTTTAGAACCTCAGATACTATCCTGGTAACTGTCTTATTCTTCTATTTATGTTAAAAATAGTTGCGATTTAAGTAAAATAATAAAACTTTATCAAACGTAAAGCTTTAATGAAATCTGCCCACTTTACATACATATGAACATACCTTCATTTTCAAAAAGGTGCTTCTGAAAGCTTTAAATTACGCAAATAGTAATCATATTCTAATAATTGCGCATTAACATATTTTAATTGATATATTATGAAGGTTTCATGCAGGCACGGCCCATCATATTGGGAATTGTGGGCAGTTTTTCACCATTAATTTAGAGTTCACACGGTTCATTTCACCATTCAAGAAAAAATGTATTTATTATATAAACACAAAACCATCGACTTCAAACAAATATTGTACTGTGCTTTGTCTAGCACTGATGCTAGACCATTTTTCGTATATGTTACTATGAAAAGGCTTAGAAAAGTTGATTAAAATTTGGTATCGAGCATTTTTGTTTGTTTGATAAAAAATAAAGTTTCGATGCTAAATTTCAGTCGACTTTCCCAAGTATTTATATACATAGTTCAACGCATGAGAATTGTGTAGCACTAATGCTTGACAACTTTTCGTGTATTTTACTATGTGAGTGCTTAGAAAGGTTTTCAACAATGGAATGAAAAGACATCAAAATAGAGATCTTCTGAGGGAAGCATATTGATCAGAAGTAGGCCAACAGTTAATATCGAGAAACAATATGTTGAAGAGAATAGTATAAAGTTGATAAATTGCGAAATACAAAATTAAAATATCATTATCATAAAATGGTTATACTCATCGTAATATGATACTAGAGCACAATGGCACAAAAACAAAATGTTGAACCATTATAATCACTAAAAGAACATGATTTAATGAAATTTGATCTGGCATAAATTTATACTCTCAGCTATAATTCAGGGCACGAATATTACTTCCGCACTTCTCAATCCATTGATTACATTTAATTCCTGTGATAATTTGTCTCTGTTTGTAGTTTTTTATCTAAATTGACTCAAATCATGCAAATTGTTTAAATCTTGTCATTTGCTGTAGAGTATACACATTTCCATTGTTATATCTCACACACATGAGACTTATTTGGGTGCCACATTATCTAGCCATATACAATGAATTAGTATACAAATTCAGTACATTAAGCTACTGTACACTAAAACTAACACGAATACGCTAATAAACATTCGCTCTCCACATAACTGAGAATACTGAAAATGAATTTTCTTTAGTATGTAGAATTGTTTTTGTAAATCATGACATAACGATATGTGCGCATGCCTTAACAACATCAAAACGGTATGTTTGCTCCATATATACTATATGCGATGATACCCACATATACATACAATTTTCTTCTTGTTATTTCCCATTTTCGTGTTTTTTTGTTTGTTATTTTTATCATAAATAATTCGAAATGATAAAGAAAAATTAAAAAAAAAAACAACAGCAGACAATACCAACACGACATCGTGAAAATAATAAAAATACTTTGTCAGTCTTGTTATAGAATTCATCCAATATAAAAGGGCTGTGTGAAGTGTCTCGCGCAATAAAAATATTTTATTTTATTTAATTTTTAGTTTCCTCCTAATTTGTGTGTGTATAAAGTACGGATTTTATGTCGTATTTGTGCGCTTTTGTGTTCGGATAATATTTAATAAAATTAATAATAGCTGCATATGTAAAGTGAAAAAAGCTCGTCAAAAAGCCCTTTTAATATCGTGAACTAAAAACAACGTCGACAATACCGTCCGAGTTATGTAAAAAAATATTTTAATTTTATTAAATCGCCGGAATAGAACAACTAAATTTCCAAAATATCTGTCAAAAAATAAATTGTGTGAATTTTCAAAAAAAAATAAAAATAAAAAATTCCATAACCAAAAAGAAAATTATGATTCTGTGAATTCAATAAAGTCTGACCTTTTTTCTGTTGTGCTGTGTGTTATACAGAGTTTTCTCATTTTTTCCGATTTTTTTGATTTTTTTTTACTGAGTGTGCGGTATTTTTTTTTTATTTTGGTGGAAAAAAGGAAAACATAAACAAAAACAGAAAGAAAATTCTACTTTAATCAAATCGATCGTTATTTTTTGTTTTGGAAAATTCGTTTTTTTTACGTGACGTATAACGGTTATAGTGAAAAATAAATTAAATATGTAATAAATAAATAAAATGAAAATAATTTCCATTTAATTTTTTTTTTGTTTTAAATTTATTAGTTTAATTTTATCTATATTGTGTGTGATTTTCCAATCAAATAAATTTTCTTTATGTGTCAATTGTGAATCGGTGTGTGACAAGCCAAAGTGTTAATATCTAATATTTACGTGTCTCACATCAATTAAATTAAATTTAGGTGAGTATATACATAGTATACATATATGTATGTATATGGCTAGGAGAAAATAATGGAAAATGAAAAATTATATCACGATGATGATAGACAAAATAATTTTTTTTTTATAGTTATGTTGGAATAATTAAATGCAACAAGTGTCTTATGTTAGCATATATGTATATACATGTATACATATACATATAGGAAGGAGGACTAAACGCAATTTACGTAGTTTTGTTTAAGTCTATTAGCACTGATATTAAAAGGATATTGCCTGCATGATGTACTCGTATTTGATGTGGGACAAATGGTTTTCGGTCTAATTAACTTTAGTCAATTTAAAATTATATGTTAATTCTGATCTGGATCCTAGTAGACATCAAATTTATTCTAATTACAATTTTATAATCATTCCTTAAAATTAGATCGGATTTGTAAAAGTTTTCCACCCCAATATTCTATGTACATACATACATAATACTTTCTATAACGTTATTCCAAAAACCCAGAGGGCTATTTATTTATCATAAAATTATTACATTTTATAAGTAAAACAATAAAACAAAATACGTGGTATAACGGTTTTGATAATAAAGCTCACTTTAAAGTGCTTTATTTACGTTTTGGATTAATAAAATTAAAAAAAATAAAATGTGCGAATAAAAATAAAATTTATCCGGATTATTAAAATTTATTCACGCTTAAATTAGTAAAAATAAAATTTAAATGTAAATAATACATAAAATTTAAATGTAGAACAAAGATATATCTTTTGTAAACTTTGTGCAATTTTACCAAAAAAATAATTTTGAAAAATATTGTAAATAAATATTTTTCGTGATTCAACGGAATGGAAAATATGGAAATTTTGGTAAGCTTTTGTTAAAATATGGTGGAGGTTGCTATTTGACATTTACTAGATTAGATGGTGTCTTGATATGTAAAAGCTTGCATGTTAAAGTTTAACTATTTTTAAAATCAAATAGGCTCCTGAGTCGTGTTTGATATACCATCTTTTATACTTTTATCATTGAGTTAAAAAACAAAAAAATGTATGCCCAATTGTAGGAACGCGAATAGAAGATATAACCTCGATTATTTATCGCTTCCATTTTCCACAAGTAGAAATTAAATCGGTAGATTTTACTCTATCTGCTCATTTTGGTGAAAAAAACTACGAGTATTAGTTTGTTTCGTGTGTTATTTAAATTATTTTGCAGTTACTTGAATAGATAATTATAACTCATTTAATTTGATAATATGATCGTTAAGCAAAAATGTGTTCATACGGATATTTGTGTAGAAAACCAGTCCAGTTTTTGGCATTTTTAATGTCCCAAATTTAGATTTGTAGATACACATATGTACACAGTACCGATAGTATGTCGGTTACCGCAAACATTTTTAACATTTTCGGGATTTCAAAAACAAACAGAGGTGTACACCGCTTTGCTGAAAAATTTCAAAATATAATATAGCCATCTTCGATTTGGTTTAAACTTAGCACAGATATGCTTAGTGTCGTCGAATCCGTTTTACTTAACTGAACGATGTCGACTGGTTAGTTATACACGGTGATAGTGCTAGGTGCAATATTTAATGTTATGACCACATCAATATTCATTAACTGGTATGGAAGTTAAAAATTTCTTAAACCAATAGCGTGTAATATTTTTTTTTTTCAAAAACCTGTTTTGCTGATAAATTACAAACAAAAATTAACCTTCTTCGATTTAGTTTAAACGTATTATGTTGCAAATAATTGTTTAATATAGTTTTAATTTTTAAATTTTGATACCAAATTTTAGTCTACCTTGCCATACATTCACATAGTAAACACATGATAATTTGTCTAGCACTAGATTCAAGACTATTTCTCGAGTGTTTTACTGTTGTTCTTAAGCAAGCGAGACATGATGCAATTGTAAAAAGAATTTGTTACAGTGGCTTCGAATTACTTTCTTTGGAATATTATTTCGTAATAAAGAGAGAATTTATTTAATTACATAAAGAATTCGAGAAATAATTCGATATTTATAAATAAGTAAGTATGTATAAACCTCACTCAACTATCAAATTTTACTTAATCAATATTTCCAACAAAAAATTAAATCTGTACCTGGTTCCATGGGCGATATAATCAGGGCCCTCCATTTGGCTAAATCTATAAAGTAGTGACTACTAAATCCATTTTCTCTATATTGAAATTTATCAAACTACATACATATACATATACCTATTATGCACCAGCTTTTTGTCGGATTATTGTGGTTTATGCAATAATATTGTTATCATTTTGTATACAGAACCACAAAATGAAAAGCAAAAATAAAAAATTAAATCACAGTATTAACAAAACAAGAACCTAATTAACAAATTTACTAACGCAGAAGAAGATCTTCTCTCTTAATAAATTAAATTATCTGATTTTATTTCTATAAATATAGACTTATTTCCATCATCAAGACGTTTCAAGATGAATGAAATTTAATACTACATGTATTTATTTTATTTTATATATAAGAAATTGAATTCAATCTAATCTTTGTATTTTATATATATATATATATATATATATATATATAGATATAGATATAGATATACATATATATGTACATATATAAATAGACTTATATGTATATATGTGTATGCTTAAGAGAAACTTAACAAAACTTTCTCATAACACACACACAGACACATATACACAAAATATGTGTTGATGATTATGATGATTTTGGGTGATTTGAAAAGGAAAAATCACATAGGAAAACTTTTCTCTGCTTTATCATAAAATGAAATCTTTTTTTATATTCTTAAGGACTAAACTTTTATATTTTGGTATTTGACTTATGTTTTCAGATTATTTCATCTCTAGAGGAAAATTTGGTGTTAGTTAACGGCAACAGAGAGACAGGGAGAGAAAGAGGTCAGAATTAAGATTTTTTGTAAAATTTTATTTTGGTTGTCGATATGAATGTCTAGTTTACTGTATATATACCATTTGTTTTATACCACTTAAGTGTTTTTGTTTTTCGGCACAATAGGAACCAAAACCATCATCGTCATTAAACTACTAACTGTGTACAATTTCCTTATTTAATACCAGAGAAGACAACAAAGTAAAATAAATGACAAACGATTTTGCTAAATGGGCAATTTTAGTCCCAAAATATAATCGACGACGAAAAAAACCCAATATTTTCATTCCGCATTCATCTCCTCGCTACACATACACAAAATACATATTACATATACAAATATATACATATACATATACCCTCTTAATTAATGTAATTACATTTTCATCCAGCATCAAAATACATAAAATTTTATTTCTAATTACCACAATTTCTTATTATTATTCTTAAGTATTTCGTTTCTTTCTTGTTGTTGTTATGTATATCTAAAATTCAAAGCATCTTTCAGAGCTCGTTTTTGTATTTCATTTCAGTTCTTAATTTTATTGATTGCAATAACAATCAAATAGCCATCACTAACAACAAAAAAAAAATTCCTTATCAAAACAGAATGAATGTGGAAAAACAGAAATATTCATGAAAATTCTAATCATTGATCCAAATAAAAGTGTATCCTATTGGCAAATTAAAATTAACATCTTATGAAAATGTAAATTTTATTCAAATTTAAAATGAATATAATATAAGGATTTAACGAAGAAATGAGGAAATTTGCATTTTCTGTATATATACATATACTTTTGTGTTATATAGCAACACGTCAATAGACAACGATATGAAAAACTCAGCACTGAATTTTTTGCGTGATAATTTTCTTTTATTAGTTTGATAAAGTTCGGATGCGGATTAAAATTTCGATTATCAAACGCATTTTTGGAAAGAAGTGTACATGTATTGTGAAAAGTTTATAAAGTTAGATAACGATATACTATAGGTTTGGTATTATAAAATATTTTCGTTGAGGTTTAATTAAACGTTTTTATTTAAAAAGAATTTATAGACCTTCAATCTAATGCAATATGTAATGAGATAGTATAGATGAAGTTTAACATCATTTATTCGTCATTTGCTTTGGAGACAACTATTATAAGCCTCCTCACATATGAAGTCTTATTTTCGTATTAAGATCACGGCGGCTTAAAAATCCTGACAAAACTATAGTTGTAGGCAAACAATTTGACAAACATATTTTTACTTATGTAAATCGGTTAACACGACATATAAAAAAAATATGGGTAGTTTTAAGACTAAGGTTTTATATAAGTTAAAATTTTGTGTGTTAATATGTTGTGTTTGATTAGGTAAAATTTAACATTTGAAATTTCCTCCACTTCCACTAGTGAATTAGACATTTAGATTTATCTTCGATGACACAATGATATTTTAATAATTATATCCTGAGGCCTGTCTGTACGTGAATAATGTCAAAATTAAAATTTTTATTTTCCCTTCAGCAGAGTCACCGGCGAGAAGAATTCAATGAAGCTAAGACCCAATACAAAGTTTTTTAATATCAAGTTTTTTAAATTAAAATTAATTTTATTATGTTTTAAATACATAATATAGGTTTGTTAAAACCGATAATTTATTCTATGTACAAGTACAACACTCTTTAGCTATTTCTACATAATTTGAATATTAAAATGATCCGACTACCCTTGTTCTATAAAATTCAAAATTAGGTAGTTAGTAAATAAAGATAAAAATAAATGTAACAAATTTTAGAATGAAACCAGTTTCTATAGAACAATACTATACCGCTTTATCTTGTACTGCAACTTATCCTATAAGAATAATCTTATCCATCGAAAAAGTAAAATGGTAAACGAACGCAAAATGTGATCTTCAAATAAAAAAAAATTAAATTTGCATTTAAATTAATTTTTATTTTAATGTTTCTTATTTTTACTACAATGCTACTCGTACTATATACTCAAAATAGTACAGTATACCGTTCGTATATACTATATGGTATGTATGTATATATACTATTTTTATACTTCTGAGATAAGAACATAAAAAAATCGGTTCAAAGAAATCTACGTTATAAATAAATAAAATTGAGTGAGTCGGAAAATAAAATGGGTGAAAAACAAAACGGGAAGAAAATTGAAAAAAAAACGCTTAAGACTCGTTTTTCAGTGTAGTCGATTGAAGAAAATCGGATCAATGATATAAATCTTGATAGGTTAAGGCAAGAATAAAAAAATTGTTAGCCACCTTTTTTTTCACTATATCTATACGTAACTCGTATACGTATATAACAAAGCTTTACGTTTACTAAAGCATATACCTACATCCTATGTATATGTACAGTATGTATAAAATCTCAAGAGACGATTGTCATGTTTTATATATTTTCTTTTCGTATACATTTTTACTGCAAAGTGAAAAAAAAAGCAAGTAAAATTGGTATATAACACTCCAACAACAAAAACAACAAAATTTTATATTGGGAAATAAGAAAATCGAATCTTAAGATACATGCTTTGAGCTTGTGATGTTGTTGTAATATTTAGAATTTTATTTTCTTGGCTTATATTTATTATTTTTCCTTGTATTTAAAGTTGTTCTGTGAATTGGATAAAAAAGACTGTTATGTACATACATACATAGTATATGTATAATGTTTATATACATGGGTTATTGGTTGTTTCTTATACATAATATAGTATTGTATTGGGATTGAGATTTTGATTAAAACTATTGGAAAGGATTTATTAAGGTGGTCAAAGTATAAATTAAAAAAATTCTCGATTCTTTTTATCGGTTTAATTCTGAGACGATAATTTATATAACAAGTGGAAGGGTATGCACAAACAATACAAGCCTTACAAATAAAAAGAAGTTCAAAGTTCACCATAATGTACACTCATTGCGATAACCAGAAAGTATGGCATACATGAAAAATCGCAGCTGGACACTATATATATACGATTAAAGTAATTTATGTATAGAAAAATTAATAAACAAATTTTACAAACAAATGATAACTAAATAGTTTTATTCACACAATAAGAATCATGAAAATCAACCGGGAATCTATTGTGAATTGATAAGTTGGAACCTATAATCCTTCAAAGAATTAACACATTCAATGGCAGTGTCAGTGTTCATAATTTTAAATTATCTGTTTCCGATCACAAAACCACGCAGTAAAGTTTTTCAGATCCGAGTGGCAATGTACTGCATCGTCACCACATAAAATAGTTTAGAATTTGTTTACATCATAAGCATGAATGAGGATGTTAAAATGAATCAGACATTATACCATTAATGAACAATATGAGGAACTCAAATCACAACCAGAATTTGAGAATTCAGATATGATGTGATCCATTTCATTCGCATTGTTTCGAAACATTTTGTATTGAAACAATATATAAACCATTATATTGAAACCATTGAAAGCCATTGTGTTGAAACAATATATAAACCATTATAACACGTCTATGGATTATAATGGTTTATAAATCCATAACATCCATTTAATTTCCCGAGAAGCGAGAAAAGACACCATCAAGATTAGTAATATGATAGAGATGACCACATCATTGATTCACATAATTTAAAAAGAACAGAATCTGATATGATATATACATTGATCGGAAAATGAAAATAAGTAGATGAGTTACCCAAATCCTTGCATATAAAGACAATTGACGATCCAGTGAAAAGAATAGTAAACTCAACACATTGCCCCATGCATATATTTCAGTCAAAATATTACACGACACCTCGCCGACCGTCGGAAAAAATTGTTTTTAAATAATAATTTCTAAAACACAATTTTTATTAACAAATTAGTGAAAAATTATGAATCTGCTGAGATCATTTTTCTGCCAATGCCAATAATTGTTTTTTTTCTGAAATTGATATGTATTCGTGCAGTTTGGGTCTATTACTAAAGAATCCTACAAAAGAAGTAGGTTTGAGTTTGAAGTATCTATTATTTATTTTATTAAACATTTCTATTCCTTCTATTTCTACTAACTAATTCAAAAGTTTCATTAGTCATGTCGAAGCCGCCAAATTTTGTATGATAACTATCGTAGTGTTATCGAATTTCTAGATCGGTTATATTTCGTACTATATATTCCTCTATTCTAGCCATCCCCAAACATTTTCAATAATATGGAAGTCGACATGAAAATATAAATATTGTTTTCAGCTAAATACTCATTACTTCAGAAATTTTATGAATTTGAGATTTCAACAACTGCTTCTAATTTAGGGTACCCTGTTTTTAAGTTTTTGCTGCGAGATAAAGTCGACTATATAATATGAAATAACACTTCATAGCATAATCAACCTTCCTTAAACCGTCAAAACAATCAAAATCATGCAGGCCGTCCAGGCAAATTCGCTCTTCACCAGCAAATTTGTCATTTCAAAGGCATTATTACCATTCCCCATCTTAAGGCAATTTATTCCACACAACGATGTATAGTCAGGGATGGGCATTTTCACGTCATGTATTATTTTCTTAATCGACGTGTCGACAACCCTTATACAACGTTGATGTCTTGGACAACGTAGATTATTCGTAGAAATCGTTAATAATGTAGACGATTTAGTGGGAATGTTCATAAAATTAGTGTTAACTGTTAATCTGTTATACGAGTTTATGATTTCACAACTACAGGGGAGATAAAATTAAAAGTTAAAACTGAGACGGTCAAATTATTATTGGTCATACCAATAATACAACACTGTAAATTTATAAATTAATACAACACTGTAAATTGTGAACATTCAATTTCAACATTTCAAAGTATGGTTTGTTAATGTTGTCGTAACTGTCAGTGCTGACAAAAAATATTGCCTAGTAACTTATCTAATCTTAAAAAATGTCAATGAATGTTTTATATATTATAAAAGCTAATAACAGGCTGCCTTATAAATCCACTACTAAATGCAAATTCTGCGATCAAAATAGTTTGCGATGTCAGCGTTTTGTCGTCCGACCTACGTTTGCTCACAGTGCTTCGCTCCTACTTTGCCTAGACCAGACAATTTTAAAGGTAAGTATAATATCGGTTCAAACTAAAAACAAGATTCATTGCAAAATCTTACCAAAAAGATCTTGTAAATTATCAAAAGTCTTGTAAAAAACACAACTAATTTCATTCATTCTTCCTTTGGTTCTCCTCTCATTCAAGCATACAAGTTTTGGAGAGTTCCTTTAACAAAACTTGAATTTGAAATGAGTTAGAAATAAACTAATTTAGAAATCGTATTTAAACTGTAATCAGCATTAATGACCTAAGCTTACATAAAATCGAAAGAATCTAAAGGCAAGCATCCCCTAAGAAATGGCGTTAGGTACCGTATGACAAGGGGTAGATGCGAATTAGGCTACATTTGCTCTATCACAACCGCCCGAGGAAAACGATCAACTGAATTTGCTTAAATGAAATTCTAAGTAGAATGATGCAATCTGACCTAAAATCTGTAGTAGTTTCAGATTAATTATACGAGTGACAATATATAGTTAAATTTTCAACTAGATTTGAACAAAACTTAAATGCATTTTAAATATTAATTGTGTTTTATAGAATTCTAGTTTGAATTTGAGCCAAAACCTTTAATGGTTTTTTAGATGAATTGTATGAGTGGAAATAAAGTAATATTTGGCTTTGACTTGAACAAAAGTTGAATGCATTTTAAATTCGGTTAAAAATCAAACATTGAGTTGAAAAAAATATTTTGTCTTATTTGAGTTTGCGTATACAGATTTTGAATTATAATTTAAGGTATAAGAATTCGAGTCAAGTTTTAATTGCACCTTGGGGCGATATGTAAGTATAGATTTACAGTAGAAACAAGTGAATATAATTTAATATTTCTACTGAATATGAACAAAATTTGAGTGCATTTTAAATTACATTTGTTTAATCGTATTTGTATTTGAATAACTTATGAACTATGTTGAGAGAATTTTCTTAAGTAAAATTATAGGTAAATTCTAGTACGGGCTTGTATCAAATTTTAATTATAATTTAAAAAGTATTTCACCCTTAATTATACGATTAATTATACGAGTGACAATATATAGTTAAATTTTCAACTAGATTTGAACAAAACTTAAATGCATTTTAAATATTAATTGTGTTTTATAGAATTCTAGTTTGAATTTGAGCCAAAACCTTTAATGGTTTTTTAGATGAATTGTATGAGTGGAAATAAAGTAATATTTGGCTTTGACTTGAACAAAAGTTGAATGCATTTTAAATTCGGTTAAAAATCAAACATTGAGTTGAAAAAAATATTTTGTCTTATTTGAGTTTGCGTATACAGATTTTGAATTATAATTTAAGGTATAAGAATTCGAGTCAAGTTTTAATTGCACCTTGGGGCGATATGTAAGTATAGATTTACAGTAGAAACAAGTGAATATAATTTAATATTTCTACTGAATATGAACAAAATTTGAGTGCATTTTAAATTACATTTGTTTAATCGTATTTGTATTTGAATAACTTATGAACTATGTTGAGAGAATTTTCTTAAGTAAAATTATAGGTAAATTCTAGTACGGGCTTGTATCAAATTTTAATTATAATTTAAAAAGTATTTCACCCTAGATCTGGTAAGCAATCTTAAATGATTAAGCATAAATTAGAAATTATGTGTGAACTTGAGCAATGAGTTGAATTTGAGTTCTATGGCAGTATCGTTAAAGACTCCCGTATATTTCAATCTAACTTTTCCTATCAGAAAATTAAGTTAGGTTAGAAAAGTTTTGAATTAAATATTTCCGTAATTTATCTTTATAATAATTTTATAATTTAATGTAATCTGAATGACCTGTTTTATTATCGTTATATACATATACTGTTTTTCAAAGCTTTGATATTATTTCATAACTAGTAGATATAAAATTAAAACTAAAACTATCAAATTATTATTTGTCAATTTCTAACGTTGTTTCTAACAATTTGCAGGGAGATGATAAATTTAAAAAATATGCTGTATTTGTTGATAAACTAGTAAACTAGTTTTTATGATATAGGTTGTTCGTATACGATTTTTTACAAATACAACTGTGAACTGAAATTATTCGAGTTCAAAACGATAAAATATTGTAGGTTGTTGATGTTGTCTTAATTGTCGACGTTGACACAAAATATTGCCAAGTTATAATCTACGTAAGATTTTACGTGTCGACAACAGCGTAGATTACATGGCATAATCTACCTCGTTCATCCGTCTGTGTATACTGTATAGTATACATATTTTTTTGATAGTTTTTGCAATGATAACAACAGAATCACTAATGATTGCCCCAAACAGTTTTCACAGGTATACTAATACCATTTACAGAAACAAAAATTCTAAAAAAACTGGCTTCACTTTTGGACTCCGACTTCCGGTATTTTTTCATAAAAGCTGTTGCACAAATATTTAAATCTAAATCAAAATCTTTTCTCAAATGTAGTAAAATAGAAAGAAGTTCTTGAAGCTGTCCACGCTTCACTCACATATTATTAATTGTTTAGAAAAAGCTCCACTGGAAGCGAATATGCACATTTTAACCAATAACTCAAAGCTCAAATCCACATTGAGGTAAAACCACAGTATATAGATATAGACTCTATGAATTTTATTTTTATTTTATTTTTTATTTTATTTTATTCTGTTAACCAATTACATACAATATTTAAAACATACATACATATGGTGCATACAATTTAAAATAGAACAAAATATTATAAAGTAAATATGGCTAGCAATTATGTTAATCTGTGTCAATAGACAGTGGCGATTAACATGTACAGTTAATAATAAAGTTATAGATTGTATAGTGTGGGGATAATCAATAGTTAAAATGAATACAATTAAATCAATGATAAAACAATTAACAACAAAAAAAAAATAGTATTTATGAATTAAAACAAATATGAGATAAGAAACTATTTAGTAAACATAAAACTAATATCACTATTTTCCAGCAACCAGATTTTAAGAGAACTGATAAACTTATTAGTATTTAATAAAATCCGCAAGTACGTGGGCAGACGGTTAAAAAACATAGGCGCGGCAACAAGATAAAACTTACGAAATAATTCAGTATTAAATCTAGGAATCATAAACACGCTGCGATGATTACTGCGCACGTCATGACTAGTAACTAATCTCAATAACCGTTGACCACTTCTTGAATAAAACAATTTTACAACTCTAAAAATATAAAGGTGCTGAAGTGGTAGTATCTTATGCTCCAAAAAGAGTGGCCAGGCATGGTCGCGACGGCTTTTAAAAGCCATGACACGTAAAATATACTTTTGTAAGATGTACAGAGGTTCCATGGTGCTCATATAAACCCCTCCCCAACATGGTAGCCCATAACTTAAGCGGGATTCAACACACGAATAATAAAAATTCTTCAAAATTATAGGTGGACAAAGTTTGCGTAGTAAATAAATAGCTCGGAGACTACAATTTAGTTGTTCCTTGATTTTCTGGAAGTGTAATTTCCAATTTAAATTGGCATCAAGGTGTACGCCTAAATACTTATATGAAGTAACCGGTTCAATTGCGATACACATATCACTACAATTAGACTGACACGATTATAAATGATAATAAATTTGAGGAACGTAACTCCGATAAGGATCTCCAAACAAATTAAAAAACATAACTTTGCTTTTCTCGCTCAGTAACATTGAGTGAGCATCAAACCAGGAGCGAAGGACACGCATATCAGAATTAATGTTGGTAGTAATTAAATCTGAATTTGACCCACAGTAGGTTAAAGCAACATCATCAGCAAATGCAATTATTTTACCATTTAGATTTAAAGAGAACAGAGAATTAATATAAATTAGAAATAACAAGGGTCCAAGAACTGAACCCTGCGGTACCCCATATTGGACATTATAGCGAACACTGTACGAGTCATCTACTTTTACAACAAATTTTCTATTGCTTAGGTAAGAACTAAACCATTTCAGGGATACACCTCTAAAACCTATTGATTGTAGTTTAAGCAAGAGTAGTTTATGATCAACCATATCAAATGCTCTCTTAATATCAATAAACAACGCTGCAACACATTTCTTACCATTTAGATTAACGTGGACATCTCCTAGAAAATTTATTAATGCTGTTTCAGTACTCTTCCCAGACCTAAAACCATGTTGATTATTATTTAGTATACTAAATTTCGTTAAGAATAACTCCATGCGAGATTTCATCGCTTTCTCCATAACTTTTAAAATTGTTGGCTGAATTGCAATTGGACGGTAGTTATCAATAATGTCTTTTTTTCCTTTTTTAAATACGGGGACAACAATTGCAGTTTTTAAACTATCAGGAATAGTACCAAGACTGAAACACTGATTAATGAAATTTACCAAAATTGGGTTAATATAATTTGCTGAGAGTTTAATCATATCAGAATTAAAACCTAAGTTGTCAAAGCTAATACTGCATTTTAAATTTTTTAGTATCGAAGACACCTCAATATCAACAACAGGACTGATAAAAAAAGACTCTTTAACTTGGTCAACAACGCAGCCGCTATAAGACGACGAAAAATTGTGAGATGCTCTTAGATCATGGACAATACGAGAAAAATAATTAGCGAACTCATTGGCTATTGATATCGAGTCAGAAAGTATAACAGAATCAGCGGATACTAATTTAACAATTCTGTGACATGAATTATTCCCTAAAATATCGTTTACCAAGGACCAAGTCTTCTTACTGTCATTCTTACAATTTATAAATTTATAGCTGTAGAAATTATGTTTATCAGACACAATACCAGCATCAACTTTATTACACAATTTATCAAAATATTTATGAAGTTTAACATTGTATGGATGTCTCTTGCATTTTCTTCCAATTTTCTTCTTCATGTCCATCAAGCACAACAAATTATCAGAAATCCATGGTTTAAGTTTAAGCTTAGAGTTGCGCTTAGTAATACTAATGCAACATGATGCAGCTATATGATTGAAAATCGAACTAGTAACTTCAAGTAACTCTGTAGGGTCACTTATAGAATCCAAATGAGAAAAATCATAGTTTGAAATTTCACTTAAGAATTTTGTTCTATCAAATTTATTATATACGACCTTCTTATTCGCAGTACATCTTGAACAAGTGGCAATATCAAGCTTAACTAAATAGTGGTCAGATATATGAAGATTATGCAGAGAAACTTTAAAATTACTAATATTGCTAGCTCGTACGAAACAATGATCAATACATGTAGCAGTAGTATCGGTAATTCTAGTAGGTGAATCGATTAATGACTGGAATCCAAAAGAAGACATCATAAAAAAGTAATCATCACTCTCTCGAGGCAAATTTAAAATATTTATATTAAAATCACCCACAATAATAACATTTTTATTTTTTAATAGAGATAATAAAACAGTAAACTCAGAAACGAAAATTGATACTGAAATGAATTGGAACCTATATACACAAACAAAGATATATTTAATGTTATCAATTGTTACCGATAATTTAATTATGTCAGCCGAATTCAAGGATATCGATTCATATTCACAGTCCAGATTGCACTCATAAAAGGCACATACACCTCCAGCTCTATAATTGTTATTACAACAACCCACACCAATATATTTAGGAATCTTATAAAATTCAAGTTCGTGATCATAAATCCAAATCTCTGATAGAAATACTATTGACGGAAAATTAGCAAAGGTATTCAAATTGACAATAAGTTTATCAAAGTTCTCGCGTAAGCTTCGAATATTTTGATGTAAAACCGAGAATTCAGAATTATAAAGACCAAGATTATAATTTCCAAAAGTAGATCTAGAATCATTATTTAAAGTGGAATTATTTGTTTGAGAATGAAATAAATTATTTAAGCGACCTTGAATAAAATTACATGAATCATTCATAAAAAAACTTTAATAAATTAACAAAGATTTATTTTTGCGCAATTTCAAGGTCACTCAACGTACCAACAGTAATAATATCTCCGTGTTCTTTCATTCTCAAACAAATTCTACCATTATTATACCATACACGATAACACTTCTTTAGTTTCATCAACTTCCAGGCTTCGGTGAAAATTCTCCTTTTGGCTGCACATAAGCTGTGGTTGATATATATAAGATTGTCAGGTGATAAGCCCAATGATGCTGTAGAAAGATCTTTTCTTCCTTTTTTGGTTCTCATTATTTTGTCCTTAACAATTTTTCGTACAAATTTCACGTGAATAATGTTACTAGATTTCGTTGATGATGTTGCCGTCTTAACTTTATATATAGAATCAATATCACACTCAACAAC
This sequence comes from Tipula unca, assembly GCA_951394425.1. Classification (NCBI taxonomy): domain Eukaryota; kingdom Metazoa; phylum Arthropoda; class Insecta; order Diptera; family Tipulidae; genus Tipula; species Tipula unca. The sequence continues at coordinate 1,307,285 of OX596381.1, read as the reverse complement.
ATTCACATCAAGACATTTATTGAACATGGTAATAACTAATGGTAATAATTCATCATCATTCACTTGTGGTAAACCAATAATATCAATTGCGTTGTTGTAATGATGTTGTTCAACGTTAGATAAACGGATTTGCATATTCTGGTTTTCATTGCGAAGGTAATCATTCTCTTTAGATAGGTACTCCATTTTTTTACACAAATTCTCCTCGAGTACTTTTATTCTATCATACAATATCGAAAACTGGTTTAAAAATTCTTGTCTCATTGTAGAAATTTCGTTCGCTATGTTATCGTTGGGTTGAATCAAATTACTTGAGGTAGTGCATAAATGGGGTGGACTATTGATCGGTGCATTTGGTTTAATATTTCTGCGTTTTTTTATACAGTTTTTACAAAACCAAGACTGCTTCTTTTCCAGCATAAAATCTAAGTCAGCCTTATTAATATTCAAGCATACACCATGATATAACTGAGAACAATCACTGCATTTCATTTTAATGTCTTTCAGCCTATCTACTGTTTGGTTACATACTCCGCAAGACGCCATTTTGCCAATCACAACAAAACTAGATAATATTATGATACTTTTTAATAGAATTAGCTCACGTAACACTATATTATGTTTCTTAGAACACTATTTTGTTATATTTCGATATAATTTTAATAATTCATAAAAATTTGATAAAGCAAGTCACTGTATTACGATGCAATGACAATTAAAATGCAATAACACTTATTAATGCATTATGATAGCAGTAAAAATCAAATCAGGTAGTTTATTACACACATTATTAATTCAGTAATAAATTTTATACATTGTATTTCAATGAATTAGCATATTAAATTATTGATTATGAACTTTTGTATAACTAATTAAATAGCAAGCACTTTTATAATTTTTATAGAAAAGTTAGTAGCAAAAATTAAAATTTTTTTTGACAGTAGAGCAAAATCGTTGTTAACCCCACGACAAACAACGACAGAATGATGAATAACTATGAAAAACCAATCAATCATTAAATTCAATTTGAAAAATATTTTAATAGTGATTTTTCCTCTATAAAAACTATGGGTGAAACTATAAACCTTAATATTTAATTATTCGGTTTGGCGTAAACTTTCCATTTGAAATATTTGCCCGAATAAAAAATTTCTTTTTTTATCAATTATTCAATAATACTTTGGTTGAATTCTTCGCGATAAAGCTTCATGCAAAACAAAAACTAATCAATATTTATATGGAAATTTGTGATGATGGACGTGGAAAAATCCCAAAACTATACACGGGATAAAAAAAACAAATTTTGGTAGTTTCATGAGAACTTTGCTATCTGAGCTTATTCATGTGAACAGAAATAAAAAGTCATATAGTAGAATAGATATTAATGAAATATAACAAAATTTATTGATAAACTTACTTAATTAAGTTTTATTTTGTTTATACCAATTTATAAGGCTTTTATTATCAATCAATTTCTAAATAAATATAAACCTAATATTTATTTAAATGAATATGTACTACTTTTTATAATTACTATTTATTGAAAATTTATTATTTTTAATTAATTATGTTATATTCTAGAAAGGACAGTATATATGTATATGACAGTAATTTAATTTTTAGTTTTGTCTTAACATGAATATAATATATGTATAGACGAAAAAAGTTCGAGATATAATAATACTATACATCTATAAATCCTATACATTATGTATATATGTATGTATATAAGAGTTAAGTAGGACAATATATAATTCAATAATGCTAATCAATTATTTATTATTATGTTAATGGAAATTATAACATTCGGTTTTATAGGGTATGTATATGGTAGGTAGTAGTTTGGGATTATATATGTGGGATTTATTTAAGTTTTATGATTATTACTTTATTAGTATATTTGATATATATATATATATATATATATATATATATATATATATATATATATATATATATATATATATATATATATATATGTATATACAATATATAAGTATATATATATAGGAAAATTAATTTGCTGCTAGTTCGTTCCAAAAATTAATGTCTTTTTCACAGATTTATATTGCTGTATATGAATTGTTAATTTCAAAATTTCTACAAATTCTAATCAGCTTAATACTTTCGAATAACAAATAACATTTCTCTCTTTTTACTTTTTGATTTTGTTTTGCTGAATAATGGTTTAAGTTGGGACCTGCAACACCGTTGAAATATTTAAATACCAGTACAAAAATAGCATAAAAAATTTAAAGTTTTGAAATAATGTTAATTATAATATTAATAAAATTTATATAACTTTAAAATAGAATGCTTGTTTTGGGTCACCTTAAATTAACTTCTGTTGAATCATTAATTAATTTTAAGTCAGATTGCTAATAAAATTAAATCGATAGCTGTTAAGTTACCAATACCCAAATAAAATACAAATTTGTATCAAAATTGTACATCCAGAAATTGTAGTTTCAACTTACTTCAGATTATTTAAATCTAAATTCGTCTTATACAAAATAAAAGTTCAGTACTTTTTCATAATCTCAAAGTAGAAATTTGTGACAATACATCCCGATAACCCAATCCAAAGATGGTTTAAAATCAAAATTCATCGGAATTTGTAAGCATATTGGTGAATATTGAAAATATTCCGTGAAAAAACTTGCTTTAATTTCATAACTGAGCTGAGTATAGAGGAACATGTGATCCAATATTTTTGGAGGTATAAATATTATAAAATGAAATAAATCAAAATTTGAAACTTTGATACAATAATAATACAAAATTAAAATAATTTCCTAATAATTCATAATGCGGTTGAAAAGTTAAGCATCAAAATAAACTTTTAAAGCATTAACATTAGTCATTAACATTAGTCTCATTAATTCAAATTAAAAGTTTTACGTGTATTTTTGATACCGCGAGCAAATAAAACAACGCCAGATTCAAAATTGCTTAAACAACATAAATTTGCATAAACGTATGTTACATAAAACTAATTCAAAAAATTAAATAAATTATACAATACTATGCACATTAAAAAATGGTAATAGTAATAATAATAATAATTTTCAAGTAAACGATTAACTTAAAAAAACTAACAAAAGTCGCAAGAAAAAAGAAAAATGGCGAAGAATGTTTTTGTTGCTTATATGTACGTATACGAGTATATACACTAAAAATAAGACAAAACGTGTATATAGAAAAGATAACTTTTGAAAAATTTTAGAAACTGACTATAAGAAATGAGTGCTGTTTGAAATGTTGCCTCTTGAGACGACTTAATTTATATAAATAAAGGCAAAAGTGCTTAAATAAGAGTTTAAAGTTTCTTCCAAAACAAAAATTGTTTTACAGCCACCAGGGTAAAATTAATCTTCCAAGTATATTCTGTAATCGTTCGGGAATAGTACATGTTTGGCAAAAAAATTCGAATTAATTATTAGGCTTTAGGCAGTTTCATTCTATCTTATCTTATCAATCATAATAATACAAGAATATAAATAAAACATTTATTTATTTTATAATACGCAGCTAAATTACGAAACTTGTTTGTCCAATACACTTGATTGATTTCATTTCGATTTGAAAACCTCCCTCCTGTATATACTCTTGTACTTATATATATGTATATATAGTTTTTACGATTGAATTCATTATAAAGTTTGGCATTTTGATTTCATCTCATTTTATCCCCTTCCCCGTCCAAAAAATATACAAACCTTCACAACAAATTATTATATATTGAGCAATATTTGAGCAAAATCAAAATGTTTATTAGGTTTTTTTTGTCTTGTTTTTCGATTTCCTAAATAAATAAAATAAAATAAAATTAAACTTTTCTTTCCACTCTACTCTAGTATATAACTAAATATACGAATTCTACTAATAACAGTCGAGTCTATAAACGTGATTTTTATGCTTTATTATCGAAAAGAGGGAAGTGAGGAAAAAAGCACGAGTATTGTATTGGAGTAAAAAAGATAATAAAATTGAGAAAAGCACAATAAAAAAATTTAACGGCGTTTAATGGTCAGCAAATAATTTTATTTCATTTTGGATATCAAATTATATTCTTTAGGCGAATATCAGCATAATACTCGTATACGCTTTTAAATACATATTTGTTTATATCGATTAATAATAGTTTTTCATCCCGAGATGGTTGTAAGACAATTTTTTTAATTTTCGATTTCTCTTCCGCTTTTTACCAAAATATAGTATGGTAATGCGGATGTTTCTATCTAAATATTATGAGACATCCATCCCCGTACATCAGGTGTTCCTGGATTTCCGGCAGGTCTATGGCAGAGTTTGTGGTCTGCCCTGGAATACCTAGGAATGCCAACAAAACTGGTACGACTATGTAGGATGACAGTGACGCAGTCTCAATGCTGTGTTAAAGTTGAGAACAGGCTATCGACAATTTTTGTAGTTAACTCGGGTGTTCGGCAGGGAGATGCTCTGTCCCCGATACTCTTTAATCTCATGTTGGAGTACACCTTTCGTAAAACTGAAACACCGCAGCGTAACATCTTATATCGCCAGTCCAATCAGGTGCTTGCATATGCAGATGACATATGCGTGATTGGACTGAATAGCAACGGAGTGAAAGAAATACTTGATCCGCTTGTAGAGTTTTCAGCTTCAGTTGGACTTCAGATCAATGAGTCCAAAACGAAATGCTTGATCTCTGGTTTTAGGGACAATGGCACACCAGATTTTAGTAGTGGCCACCACACGTTTTAGGGAGTGAGGAGGTTCAAATATTTGGGTTCTCTTATCACTCACGATAACAGTGTGGATGAGGATATTAAAGTGCGGCTGGCAGCTGGCAGTCGTTCTTTGTATCCTCTAAGGCCACTGCTAAAATCTAAACACTTATCAAGTGCCGTGAAGCTGAAGCTTTACAAAGCGTTGATTAGACCCGTTGTTATGTTTGGATGTGAAAGTTGGGCGCTGACGGATGAGTACGAGAGATGGCTCCTAATATTTGAGAGAAGAGTCATGTGTGCATGATTTACGGCCCAAAACGCGAAATAGATGGTACCTACCGAGCTCTGTACAATATCGAGATCAGAGATCTGATGAAGATCCCGATATTGTACATGAAGTAAGATCTCAGCGAGTACGGTGGCTCGGGCACGTTCTGCTTGCTGATCCGGAACGAATTGCGTGCAGCGATCTCTGAAAGGAGAGCCACCATATGATGGGCGCAGGCGACGATGGCTCCACGGTGTAGAGAACGACTTGGCCTCTTCAGATTGTCTTAGACAGTATGAAGACCATGCTCGGGATCAAAACAGCTGGAGCCAAATTGTTGACTCAGTAAGTGGCCAGTAATGGCCTTTAAAACTGTTTTTAATTAATAGTATGGTAATATTTCTTAAGAACTTTTAGAAAAACATTTCATCGATTACTCATATGTATTTGTAGTGGCCACCACACGTTTTAGGGAGTGAGGAGGTTCAAATATTTGGGTTCTCTTATCACTCACGATAACAGTGTGGATGAGGATATTAAAGTGCGGCTGGCAGCTGGCAGTCGTCTTTGTATCCTCTAAGGCCACTGCTAAAATCTAAACACTTATCAAGTGCCGTGAAGCTGAAGCTTTACAAAGCGTTGATTAGACCCGTTGTTATGTTTGGATGTGAAAGTTGGGCGCTGACGGATGAGTACGAGAGATGGCTCCTAATATTTGAGAGAAGAGTCATGTGTGCATGATTTACGGCCCAAAACGCGAAATAGATGGTACCTACCGAGCTCTGTACAATATCGAGATCAGAGATCTGATGAAGATCCCGATATTGTACATGAAGTAAGATCTCAGCGAGTACGGTGGCTCGGGCACGTTCTGCTTGCTGATCCGGAACGAATTGCGTGCAGCGATCTCTGAAAGGAGAGCCACCATATGATGGGCGCAGGCGACGATGGCTCCACGGTGTAGAGAACGACTTGGCCTCTTCAGATTGTCTTAGACAGTATGAAGACCATGCTCGGGATCAAAACAGCTGGAGCCAAAATGTTGACTCAGTAAGTGGCCAGTAATGGCCTTTAAAACTGTTTTTAATTAATAGTATGGTAATATTTTTTAAGAACTTTTAGAAAAACATTTCATCGATTACTCATATATATTTAGGGATTCTCTTTTGATATTCCGAAAACAAATTATAAAATTTTCAAATGTTTATCTGATCTCGATTTTGTTTAACTTGATTGATTGTAAAAATTTATGACAATGAAATATTTAATCATTTATTCTGTCTGCATTTATTTACATACTATGAAGATCGCATATACCGTAATAAAAATGAATAGCCTGCTATTGAAATTGCGTTAAATTAAGTTTTTTTGTAAATTCAATGCATTCAGCATATGTGTAATATCAAATGAACATACATATTCAAGTTTGTTAATAACGCCTGTATACGTATGTACACCTAAAACATATAGTATTTACATATGTTAACCCACACTTATTTTGACAACATCCATTTATGTATATATGTATATATGTATGTACATACATAAATATACAAGAAAATCGCGCCTCATTAATTTTATCACACATCAAACCATTAACTTAATCGACTGTATCTGCACTAAAAAGCTAAACAAAAAAAGCTCCAATGCTATTTCTGTATACATAATATATATTTATTCATTTCCAGTAGTAAATACAAAACACTATAAAAACATAACCACATATTTCGACATAAACTATAAAAAAAGCAGAAAGCTATATAAAATAGAAAAATTATTTAACATATTTTTTTATTTTTTGAGCTTTTCAATGTTAAGAATATATATGAATAAAAGTTTGCTTTTTTATATAAATCTAAAAAATTTAAAAGTTTACACAGTATAACAAAAAATAATGCTAAAAATTGATTAATTGTTAACATATAAAACTACCCCCTCATACAAAGAACAAAAAAAGGGTTCAAAATACATAAGTTGTGATTTGGTATAATGGTTTTTTGCTATATGCTATGAGCTTTTATACACAAAAAAAAATTAAATGTTCTGTTTAAAAGTTACATAATTTTTGTGTTATGCTCGAGAAAAAACCTAAAACATATAGTAAATAAAATTTCTATTTATTATGTTCTAATAGTGTAATGATTATTGTTATTTTTCTAGTTTTTAGTGTTTAGGATAAAAATAGTAAAAAAAATAAATTAAGTGTTGATCTGTTAAAATAGATTTATTTTAAATTAATTTTATGGTTCGATAAGTTTTTATTTACTAATTTTATGTATTCAATATACATATGTATGGTAAAATTATGTACAGCATCATAGTTTGGGTTTGGAGTAAACATACTTATTTCATTATTTCGAATTATAGCGTATAAATGAAAATTAATTATTGATTTTATAGTTTTTGCAGCAAATTTGGGGTTATTTTTGGGTTTACAACAATTTAATTTGATTACATTTTTATGTATTTGGTGTAATAGGCAATAAAAAATTTCTATAGTATTTATCTATGTATAGAGCAGATTAATAATTGTAATTACACGTTGCAGCTGTTAGAACAATGAGAAAGATTTTTTTCCAGAACTGGAACATCTTATTTCATCTTTCTGCAGCTTCTTTCTTTTTTAATATCTGTTCTCCAGTTAAAGTTAACCGGCCGATTTTTTAGAGTTAAATATTTAACCGGCTGTTAGTATTTTGAGTTTGACTTTTTATTGTATCGATAGAAAATGTAAATATTTCCAAGTAAAGTGAAAAAAAAAAAATAAAATTTAATTGAATTTCGGTTGTGAAATTATAAATAATTTTAGCATTTCACCGCTGGTTAGCTAACCTCTAGTTAAATATTTTCGTGCAACCCGCCATTAGTATTCCAACTTTATTTTTCAGTTATATCTTCTTAACATAGGCTGATAATCTTGGTTACAGTTCTTAATTCCTCCCTCATTTCTCACCCCATCCAACCATTTTCCACACTTCAAAATTATCCAATTATCTTGTATTTTTACGTCTTTTACCATATATATTGCAATACTTTCAATTTTCAGAACGCTTACTTCCTTTTGAAAACTCGCTTTCTATACTTCCTAACACTGTAAGATCGCCTTAGTGTTTTTTGGTACTGATATTTTTTAATTAGGGATAATTTATATTGATAAATAATTTTCTGAAGAATTAATTTTCTAAAATGGTGCTTTGCTACGTTAGTCGTAATGGCATTATCTAGTTCCTCAGTTGCTTTAGAGAAGAATCACATCATAGTTGGAAAATTTCATAAAAAATATTTTATCAGGATGCAAAGTCAAATGCCATAGCTGGTCTGAATTAATTTAGAACTATGATAAATAAGGATTTAAATTGGGTCATATTTAACTCTTGATTTTTAAATATGTATTGTTCATTTTAGAAGTTTTTAATCTAGCACTTTCAGAATTGATTTAATTGATTAACTGTTACTCAATGACTTAACTCCCTTAATTCGAAGTTATTCGAGCAAAGAATTTTTTGGATATAGAATTAAATTTATATAATATTTATATTTAAGCACGAATGGGTTTTTGATTTACTATTCTGATTTTTATCTTATGTAAATACAAGTAATAGGATTAATAATATAGGATACTATGTATACTAGATGAGCCCTAACATTGATTGAAATATAATAAAAAAAATGTATGTATTTATTTTAAGTACACCAACAAAAAACCTTTATAATGCTTATTTAATACTATAATGAAGTATTCTTTTTAAAACTTCAATCTTCTTACTAAAACAAAATAAAATATTATTAAAAAAATCGTTTAAAAAAGAGCAAACTCTAAATTGAAAAGAATTAAAAATTATTGCATTTAATAATAAATTATGTTGCATTTAAATATAATTTTTAATATTTTTTTGTTCACAAGATATCAAAATACAAAACTTTAGAACAAAATTTATTGTATGATGTAAATGTGTTGGTGAAAAATAGTATATGACTAAACTAAATTATAATTTTTAAATGAATTATTTTATTTTAACTCTTTTAAAGGTTAAAAAATTGTAATAAGATTTATGTTTGTAAGTATATAGTAAGCTGTTGTTATTTTGTTATCACAAAACCGAAAAATCCTTTATATTGCAGTATTATATACATATGTGTATGATTGTATTTACTCATAAAATTTCTTTTGCAGCTTTAAAACCTTATTTTTTAGTTGTGAATGCTTTATTGGTTTTTGGTAATTTAACAGTCACAAATCAAAATATATAAATACGTATGTATATTGTATGCAGAATTTTTGAAGATAAATATTTATTGAGTATACTTTGTTGATTAAATATTACAGTGGACTATAACAATGTTGGAACAAAATGTTCAATCCACGTGCTTCAACGTTTTGATCATGAACACAAAAATGTTGGTATATAAATTCAAAAACGGAGGAGTTTATGTTAAGAAGTTTGAAATTCCCATTATCGATAAATTTCGCTTGTCAAATTTCCCAAGAGATCTCAATATATCATTTACCAATATAAAATACACAATGTCTTTAATTTATTATTAAATTAATTTAAAATAAATAAAAAAACAAATACAAATATGTATGTAATTGATTTATTTTGTCAGGATATTTTTCCAAAAAAATAAATAGAAAATCATTCGAGAATAACCGAAAAAAATAATAATCAACCAAAGTAAAGTTAAAAGTTTCTAAAAGCTTTCCATTTATATTAAGAAAATTTGTTTCTACTTTGCGTTTAGATTTTTTTTTTTCGTTCGCTCAAAACACATTGGGAACTTTATTTTTTTGGTACTTTCTGAGGGTACAAAATAATCAAATTATATTTGTCGATTTTTTTCATCATCATTCTCGAGAGTACTTTAAAGTTAATTTAGATGAAAATTTGATAATATTTTTTTTAAGGTAAATTAAATTTATTCGGGAAACAATTAACCAATCAAATGACAACAACATAGAAAGTAAATTATGTAATATTTATTTTTATTTTGTCGGCATCAATTAAACATTTGGTTGGATACCCTAATAAAACACTTTGAGCTTTTAACTTCATGACATATAATACATACATGTACATGTATACGTAAATTGAATCAATTTGCAAAAAAGCTGATACAATTTTAATTCCAATTTGACGACATAAGACTTGCGTAGATTAATATCTCATTTCCGTTCGTTCGTTAAATATCGAATTAAGATTGGAAAATAATATCACATACATATATAAGCACATTCTTTCTAAAAACTGATAAAATTGTTATCAACGAGAGATAAAAAAACCTCCGATATATGTGACTTTTTGTATCGAATTTTTATTGAATTTTTTGTCACTAATATTTTATTGAATTTTGTCATGAAACATACTGATAATGATGTAACTTATAAGAAGTAGTCCTTGATTGAATTATCGTTATCATATTTGGTGCTTTCATTTTTTTCTTTTCAAAGCTTTTAGATATTTCCGTAAATATTATTATACATTATTGTTGAGTGGTTATAAAATAATATGTTTAGCTGTTAGCATTTGAGTTTCGATTTTTAATAATATTTTAACACTTATTTATTAAATTATCCGCCTTCTTAGCCTAGCTGTAATTAAATGATATTTAATGTCAATCATGTTTTCTCTTAAAAACTCTAAAACTCTACTTTTCAATATTTTTGAGTTTCGCTTTTATGGTCATATGTATGAGATAATACTTCGTCCAATAATTTGGATAAAAAATTGTGAATTAGGCTCGACAAATTGGTTTTAAGGAATTCTCAAACACTCAACACTAACGCAAATAAATTTGTTGTCATTTCTCACTTATCGACATGCTTAGTAAATTTAACAAAAATAATAATAATAAATTAAAATTCTATTGTATTTAGGTCAATGATGGTATTTATTTTTAAAATTAAACATTAATTAAAAACCAAACAACAACACTATGAAAACTTTAAAAATTAAATAAATTTTATTCATTAATTAATTCAATTTATTTCAATTAAACCAATTAACTATTTTTTGCAATTTTTCGCTATAAATAATTTAAAAATATAATAATGTATGCAATTGAAAATTTCAATTTAAACAAAAACAAATAATTTAATTTTGGAGAATATGTATACGAATATATTATAAATAAATATTGTATATTTATTTTAATTTAATTTAAAATATGTTGCTTAAAATATTAAATATAATATAAATAATACGAGGTTAACTCATTGATAAAATTATTCTAAATGTGCTTTCCACATACGAGTTTATATATGTATATAAATATTTATTCTAGAAAGAAACTTTTCCAAAATAAATTATTATTAGAACTAACTTCAACTGTACAAAAAGCAATAAATGTGAGCTTTTCACAATTCAACAAAAACTTATCATTTCCTCTCGCACTCTAACAACAACATAATTATATGCTTTTTCTTTCGCTATCGTATATATAAGAAAATAAACTTAATATTTTTAATTTTATATCTATACATTTAAGTATTTATATTTTAAACACTGTACCCGTAGAATACACAAACAGCGAATTTCTATACCATTTAAGATACGTATATTTGAAAATTTCGTTTAAGTAAAACGAAAAACAAAAAGTTTTCTTTCTTGAAATACAAAAAAAAAAAAAAGTTTTCCTTCAATTGGTATTTTATGTTTATCTTATTTTCGAACGAAGTAATATTAATAATGATGAAAATTTGAAAAGCCGTTTTAGTATTTTTACTTTTTTTTATCAATAATCAAAATATTTATTAACAAAATTCGTTTTTCCTATTTTTGTTGCGTGTGTGCTCCTTTTTATTGTTTGAAGTGGAAAACAAATAAAATATTTTGGGAAAACATTTTAATGAATTTCTTCAAAATGCTTTATTTATAACTCAAAACTTTTGTCTTTCCTGCTTCAAACAATACTAAAAACTTCGATTGCTTATTTACGTAATGATTTGCCGATTACGATAGTCTATACATAAAAGACTATTTGATTTCATAAGTATATACATATGTATAGAAACCGTTCACAAGTAAGGAATTAATGTATGAGTAACGTTCAAACTACGTATACGTGTTGACTTAATTTCTGCGAAATTTAATAAATTCTGATATAAAAATTTGATGCAATTCACAATTTCAATCTTTGGCAAATCAAGTTCAAAACTACTGCAGACTCAGAATTTTTCATACCGGTTGTAAAAATTTTCTTGTGACACATGGAAGAATTCAAACTACAGTACGGAACGATTCAAATTTACACCAAATTGAAAAAAAGTATGCAAAAGTACTATAAAGGGGGCTTTAGCATCATATATATATATATATATATATATGTATATATATATATATATATATATATATATATATATATATATATTTAGCCGAGAAATAAATGTATTTTTTAATTTTGCCAGTCACATTTGTATACTTGAAAAAACCTCGTAACATTGTTATACTATTCTACAGGCCCCCTATAAGAGAAAACCATGGTAAAAGCAAGAAAGACAAGTGAACCTTTCTGAAATTACCTCATTCAAATAATCAATTTTTCAAACTTCCTTGATTTATATGTAAAATTTTTTCTTAAACCATAATGGATAAACTCAACTTTTACAATTGCATAAAGTTTAGCGTCAGATAAACCCAAATCCCATATTCCAAAAATGGTTGTATTCATGGATTCTTGTTTCAAACCTTTTCACAAATGATTTTAATAATTTTTACATCAAAAATTGATATTGAATTTACTACACACTAAACGAAAAACTTTTCCAAAACTTATTAAAACTTTAAACAAAAATCAAGTTTTTGGCGTATAGTTTTCGTTTAATATATAATTAAGGAAATTATAAAGAAAATATTGTAAATAAATATAGTTAATAATTTAAAGTAAACTGAAAAGAAAAGGAACAGGAAATTATTGTTTTAATTATTTAAGGGTAGCTGAATTGCCACCTTGATAATGGATTTTTATTTATATAACTAAGATTATATAGATTTTGAAATTTGTACACATATTTATATTTATTTAAATATACTTATATATATATATATATATATATATATATAATTTTATCTGAACAAATATGAAAATCGAGAGTCGTTTATAAGCCGCACGAATCATTTAAACATATATACTAAACCGCCTCTTTTATCATATCTAATTTGCATATAAATAAAAAACAAAATATTTATATTGGCTACTATTATCTTTAATTAGATACTAAAAGACCATTATAGAATTCAATTAAAACTGAAAATGTACAACAACATTAAATAAAGCTCAACCCTTATCATCTCGTTTTGCTACTGTGAGAAAATTTTCATCGTTCGTTGTTTTATATCTTGCTTGCATTTTATGGGCTAAATCACAATGGAATAAAGTCTTATCTGTGTTTTTATTTTAAAATCAAATTTCCAAGACAAAATATATAAACATAAAAAAATTAAATTTGTTGTACATTTTGGAAAATTATGAGAATAAAAGGAAACTCTTCTTTCTCGATATATACGTTACGTATGTAAGTATATATAGAGTTAATTTTGGGATTATGGAGGGGTGCTATAAATTTTAATTGTTTAATTAAAATTTGTTATATTTCCTAATGAACAATTTTGTTTTGTTTTCGTGGAAATTGAAAAAAATTTCATCAATGTTTTATGCACGTACATATGTATGTATATATACGATACGAGTATACTAGTACTATGTACATATGTATATAGTGGACAGGCTATTAAATCTACAATGATAATGGCCAGAAAAACATAAAACTTTTTTTCTTTTTTTTAATGTATTGTGATGAGGAGTTAATTTCCAAAAAAAAAAAAAATTAAAACAGTGTCAGTCGTGAGCTAACTGAAAGAGGGGCCAATTGTACTCGTAATAAATTCTTGTAATGTGAGCACAAAATTAAATAACAGTTATAAACATTTTTTACAGACCTATAAATATTCGATTTGTACGTCTACAACAAGTATTATACAAGTTGCTGTATAATTTTCTACCATGTACGAATATGTATGATTTATGGTAACAGTGCGGTCGGAAAAAGGTGTGGCAATAGGTGTTGTTAAATTTTATGTTTTATGTCCAATATTCCGGATTTTTTTTCTTTCCAATACGGATGTTAAAATATATATTTAAAAAAAAAATTTTAATTTATTTCCAAATTATCCTTTTCCTGTTTACACAAATTATTTATTTTGATGTATAAATATACTAGTTCATACATATAAATTTTCCTCATTTATCATCACAACATTTACATATTATGTTAGTATATTCATATATGTACCTACGTACATACATATATATATATATATATATATATATATATATATATATATATATATATATATATATATATATATATATATATATATATATATATATATATATATATATATATATATATATATATATATATATATATATATATATATATATATATATATATATATATATATATACAATGTTTGGTGCGATTTTTATTTGTAATTTGTTATGTTGATATGAAATAAATAATCAAATTGATTTGTATGTACATATGTATGTATTTGTGCTGGGTGTGAATTGGGTAGGAAATTGAATTTTCCAAATAAAAGCTCACATATATTAATTGATGTTGGAACAAATTAAATTACAATTTTTAGTATTCGATTTTTTATTTTCGATACGTTCGATACGTATGAAATTTTGACATGAAATATTTTTAAAACCGAATTATTGACCGGCACTTCGTTGAATTTACTAAAAAGTATTATGAAAATTGTTTTGGCACGTTAATCCTCGCTCTGAGCTTCTTGTAGAGATACGCCAGTTATTTCTACCTTTACGTTAAGGTTTAAATATTTGTAGTTCGATCGGATATTTCAATTGGCTAATTGTGAATGCTAGTTCGATGCAACTGTTATGATAATAATTTTTGTTTTTAAGTTATTACAACAATAAATATTTAGTTTAGCCGAAATTTGAAAATGCGTCATACTCGTTTTCATCGCTTAGGAAAATTTGATTAAAATTATCAATACAATACCGTAGAAGAGGTTTCTTCGCTTCTGTAAGCAGATCTACTAATATTTAAATATTTTATTTTATATTATTTAAGATGTGCATATATGTTTATTTATGAATATATAAATATTATCATTCTTTATTTCGGTAAGTGTGGTGTTTCCAAACTCTAAAAAGTTTATATGTACATATAAACTTTTTAGAGTTTGGAAACACCACACTTACCGAAATAAAGAATGATAATATTCGTGTTATTAAATTCTATTAAATAAATACCAACACATACTTACTAGAGACTATTCGGCTGGTGGATTTATTATCCTTTGAAAGCTGAACTATGTATCCCTATTTTGTACACGGTTACAGGTCCGTCTTTTAATTAGCCATCTGCAACACTGCATAGCTCAATGCTAGCCTGTACTAACATGAACTATGGGTCGGCCCATGAGTTCCTCTACATTCCAACAGAAGGTCATAGATTCATTTGGCAATGGAAAACGAAATTATGCGTAAATTACAATCATAAAATATTTAAATTGATGAATACTATATGGGAAGCGTCAACAGAAGAAAATTAATTTTGTTCAGATTTAATAAGACAAAATTATTAAAAATAAAAATATTTCAAATTTTTATTACAGAATTTCATGCAACACAACTAATTTTTTTTATAAATTAAATAATGAGCGCAGATCACAAGTGGAAAATTATCTACTTAATACATTAAGTAACATACTGACATTGAGTACATATACAATGTAAGTATATATTATATATGTAACACATAGCAGGGTTAGAAAACTTTATAAAAATGTTCGATTTTGTTTTTAAGACTGTTTTCTAGCAGTATTGGTATTTTATTATTAGACCTAAAATGTTGTTAAACTAAAAGTTGTCACAATCTATTATTCCGTCCATAATTATGTCACTTATTTATTATGACAGAAAACTTTTAGATAGAAACATGAAGCTTTCATATAATATGAATGTTGACTAATTTGTTTTGTGTATACATGTATACGAATTCATTTTGGTCCATGAAAATATGTAACCATTTTTCTCAATCAATCAAAAATATTTTTATTTTTTCGATTTGTCATTGTATGTATTAGGTTATTTTCATCTCTTGTATTTTGATAAAAGATTTTTGTATACAATGTATTTGTTTAAACGAAAAACTAGAGGTGATTTTGTAAATACTAAAAACCTCATAATATACGGTTGGTAGGGTTTTATCGAAACACATAATTCCGAAAGTAAAAATACCGAAAAAATGGTGGATAAAATAGCCCCCAAAACTTCAAATACTGAAATCTGGGAACATAAAATACCGAAAATCAAAATCCCGAAAAATACTGAAATTATAGAAATCACCGCCGCGGTTGAACACAGGTGATTTCTATATATTCAGTATTTTTTTGAGTTGCATAAATATGATGAACTTTCAGGAATTTCTGGTAAATTTACAACAACAATCACATTTCATAAAGCAATATATAGTTTAGCCAAATATTTTTTAGAACATCAAACTTTAACCAAGCAAATGTGATTTTTAGTCTTCGTCTACCTACAGCTTGGTGTACATTTGTTCAAATTTGATTTCCAAACATTTGACAACAAGGAAAATTGACAAATCAAGCGTATCAAACTGTTTTATATGTTTTCATTTGTAAGGTGGAGTGAGGTGGAGTGCTCTTTGCGAATATTAATATTGTCAACACATAAAACAAAACTGTATACTGAATAGGCCCTTGAATTTGTGATAGGTGTCGCAGCTCGCAATGTTTATAAGATTTTGATAAAAGATCATAATGATCTTTTAAAATTTTCGGTGTTTTATGTTTCGAAATTCTAAAATAATCGCGTATACGGTACACGCTTGGCAAATATTAAAATAAGTTACCCTAAAAATAATTTTGCTATACATACATATATAATAAATTTCAAAATTAAAATTAAAAACATCAAATTTAAATTAATTTCATTTTATCATAAACATTTATTTTATGTCTTGAGATAAATTATGTGTTATGATATTAAAACAAGGCGAATAAATAGCATACACACAATGATTGATATAAATGAATGTTTTGGGAATTTTTTTGTTGAAAAATTTAGATTTTAATCAAAACTATATATAGTGTAGTATATGTATACCTATATGTGTATGTATTTATGTTGATATTTCATAATTCATGAATACAAATTTTAATATTGATTTTATCATCATAAAAGAGTTTTTTTATAGGAGGGGAAAACGCAAGCTCTCTCGTAATTAAATCAAAAAAGCTAAAATGGTATTTACTCAACAATGAAAATTACATCCGCTTAATAAAATTTCTTCTCTCTACAAAAAAGTCTAAAAACTAAAGAAAAACAACAAACTTTAATTAATTTTTGTTGTTGTTTAATTTACTTCTAATTAAAATTATAAAGTTTTTGTTTTTTAAAGCACCGAATTAATAAGTCAAACAGAAAAGTTACGAAATTAAAGATTAATTGAAAAATGTTCTAATAAAATAAAGCTTTTCGCTACTTGTTGTCTATATTTTTAAATTGAGAAATTTGTTTGTTGAGAAAATATTACTCGCACAAAATACCTTTGAAAATATTTTTTCTGGAATTTATTTCCAAGAAATATAATTTAGTTTCATTTTGTTTGTAAAAGAATCCCTTTGGTTAATTTAAACAATAAGTCAATTATGTTCTGCTGAATACATACCGATAGACTAAGTGTATTTTCTATAATAACGATATTTTAAATTTAGTGTACGATTTTCCTTTATTTTCAAATTGGTAAAACATTTGACAGTCGTTAGCTGAAGAAAACGGAATAATTTAAAAAGTTTTTCCTTGTACGAGTATAGATTCTAGTTTTCTGTGTTTGAAGTTTAATTATAAAGAACTTTATGAAAGCATATAGTAGGGAATATTTTTCCTGAAAAAAAAGCTTTGATGTACATATATCAAAAAATCTATAATTAAGAAACTGAAAAAATGATGTTTGTGTTTATTGAATTTTGTAAAACTGAAAATAAAATGTTTGAACTATTTAAAAAAGTAGTAATATTAAGATTGTGACCACGATGTTCAATTAAAAATATGATGTAAACACCGTTAGTGGTGTTAACATGTTTCCGTATTATTCACTAGATGTAAGGATATTTTTTTGATCAGGCTTAGCAAGTTCGTTTGATATAAAAAATGCCTAATCAGTGATAACAATAAAACTATAGATTCCAGTGATAATTCTTTGGGAATAAATTACAAAGAAATTTTTGGTATGGAGAAAACCTTTAGATACTAAATCGAAGGATTTAAATCAATACTCGTATACGCGATTTCTCGGTATTATTTTATTAGCGAATTTAAAAAAAAGCATTCAATAGACACATATAATGTCATTTAATATTAACATTTATTCATTATATTAAGGTTGCTACAGATAACAGACGAGCTAACTTGATCGGGTGGTTTAATTTAGTTGGATTGGATGTTAATTGAATGCGTGTATTAATGCTGATCTGATAAATTTAAGAACTGATAAATTTAATGACTGACCGACCAATCAAGTTGGACGTAACCCAAATGCAATGTTTATTTTCCGTGAGGTAAACGGTGCGTAGTATGGCTAAGATATTTGACCATTTAACATATTTCCGTATTATTCACTAGATGTAAGGATATTTTTTTGATCAGGCTTAGCAAGTTCGTTTGATATAAAAAATGCCTAATCAGTGATAACAATAAAACTATAGATTCCAGTGATAATTCTTTGGGAATAAATTACAAAGAAATTTTTGGTATGGAGAAAACCTTTAGATACTAAATCGAAGGATTTAAATCAATACTCGTATACGCGATTTCTCGGTATTATTTTATTAGCGAATTTAAAAAAAAGCATTCAATAGACACATATAATGTCATTTAATATTAACATTTATTCATTATATTAAGGTTGCTACACTGATAAATTTAATGACTGACCGACCAATCAAGTTGGACGTAACCCAAATGCAATATTTATTTTCCGTGAGGTAAACGGTGCGTAGTATGGCTAAGACATTTGACCATTTAACATATTTCCGTATTATTCACTAGATGTAAGGATATTTTTTTGATCAGGCTTAGCAAGTTCGTTTGATATAAAAAATGCCTAATCAGTGATAACAATAAAACTATAGATTCCAGTGATAATTCTTTGGGAATAAATTACAAAGAAATTTTTGGTATGGAGAAAACCTTTAGATACTAAATCGAAGGATTTAAATCAATACTCGTATACGCGATTTCTCGGTATTATTTTATTAGCGAATTTAAAAAAAAGCATTCAATAGACACATATAATGTCATTTAATATTAACATTTATTCATTATATTAAGGTTGCTACAGATAACAGACGAGTTACTTGATCGGGTGGTTTAATTTAGTTGGATTGGATGTTAATTGAATGCGTGTATTAATGCTGATCTGATAAATTTAAGAACTGATAAATTTAATGACTGACCGACCAATCAAGTTGGACGTAACCCAAATGCAATCTTTATTTTCCGTGAGGTAAACGGTGCGTAGTATGGCTAAGATATTTGACCATTTAGGTCAAGTCATTATTCAATGTTTCATATATTTGAGTAATGTAAAATCTGAAAATATGTTAGCTGGGTTCAACTCAATAATTCATTCTAAAGAAATTAATTAAAAATGTACCTTAATATTTTGTAAATTACATCAAGTCGAATAATTTGAAATAAATTTTCTCTATAATCGTCTTATACTTTACGTCGACTAATTACATCTAAATGTCGGGTGAGATATTTTATGTTTACACAAAACAATTTGTTAACACCAAAATATTAAAATGTCATAATATTATTTATATATTCAAGGCACACAATATTACGATATATAAAATTTGCAACAATAATTTTCCTGGGTTGACATATATACATATTACATACATAGTATATACAGTTTCATTATCAGCCAGGACATATTTTAAACTTTTCATCTCTAAATAAATAAAAAAAAACACTGCAATAACGACTATAAATTCCACTAACAAATCTTTACTCTATTTTCTATGAATTTTAAAATGAAAAATATAGTTTTTTGTGTTGCTGGGCATGGTCAGTTTATATGCATAGAATACGAATCAGGCAGAAGTTTATTTATACTGCGCTACAGAAAACTAACTCAATGCTTATGTACATATATAAGTTATATACGTTCTATAAATTCGTTATATTGCAATTATGCTAAATATGAACTGAACAACACAAAAATGTTGTTTTTCAACACGATTTTTATATATATTATATTATTATATTTATATTTAACAAGAATATTATAACGACTTTCAAGGCACATAAATTTTCGACTTTATTACACAAAATCAATCGATACGACAGAGATTATGATCTTAGAAACAATCATTAGGTATATATAATTCTAACTTAGGTAACAGGATTAATAAAAGATAAGAATGGAATGAACATTAACTAGACGACACCCTATAGTCACACATTCTCACTTTCTTGTGTATATATACATGTTTGTGTATGAAAATTGTCCTGTGAAAAATAATGAAAATTTACAGAGATTTTTCGTTTTCTTATTTTCCCATCATTTTGAATTATATTTTTTTTTTGTTAAAAAAAATCGTGCTTTGAATTTTAATTGAAAAATTCTAGAAAATGTTGGTGTTTTTCTCAGATGTTATATAATAATAACAGACAAACAGACACAATGTTGATGGTCCATAAATCAATAAATGTTTTTGTTTTTATATTATGGTTAAGGATTCTACGACTAGCCCTAAACGAAATAAAGATACAGGTTGTATATAGATCTCGTTAGGAACACTGTCATTTATATACATATACGATGTGATATACGTGGCAAGTATTTCGTTTCAGTTTATAAAACAATTTAATATGAAATCATTACAAGGCAACAACACACATAATAAAGCTCGACATGTAAAAGGATTTGGTTGCGTGAGGAAAATATAATTTTTCCAGTTGTTTGTATTTGGATTTACGTATATGTATACATGCGTATATATACATAAATATGTATGAGGTGAATAGAAATTATGTTTAGCCGCTGTTTTTGATAAAGGTAATAAAAATGTCTTATACACTAATGCTTATATTTGTTTTGTCTATATTGTATTATCGATTGCATGTTTCGTTTTCAACCACCCACCAGATTTAATATAATTTTTTGCTTTGTCTAATCTCTAAAATAGAGAAATCGTTATATGAATTATTTAACCAGAAAGATCCTATTATGCAAGAATATTATATCAAGGGGATTTAACTGTCTCGCCACTTAAAGACTTACGACACAACAAGAACATCAGAATAATATATATATATATGTATATCTTCTGTATGTATTTATATAGAATTTTAGTTTTGCTTCTGGCCAAATAACAATATCATTTTTTATTTCGTCCTTTTTGTTTTTGCTTTGAATTTTTCCAATTTTTGGAAAAAGGAAAATATGTCACACTTATATTATATGTATACGATGTTTATGAATATATATATATAGATATATACGCGATGGCTTAGGAGAAAAGTAAATTAATGTTTAATAGATGAAATATTCGAAAATTCAAACAGATATACGATGTCATGGATAGGAATTTATACGACCATAATATACGAAAGGATGAACTTTATTACTCACGTGCCAGGCAAATTTAAAAAAACTTGTGCGTATACATATTATACCTATCTATACGGAAAAACGTAAATATTTTTTAATTAAATTTTTATTGTATTTTAACTATATGGCATTCTTTCAGTAGATGAAGTAATATTGAATTGAGAAAATAAATCTTTGAAAAATAAACTAGTCAATCACTTTTATGTGTACCTCGCATTTGTTAATTCGTAACCAAATCAACCCTGCCCCTGCTATATACATACATACTCGTATACATAACATCATATATATATATATATATATATATATATATATATATATATATATATATATATATATATATATATATATATATATATATATAATATTATTTAGCAAAATCTTCTGGTTATTGTCTTAACATTTTTCTTATTTTTCTCGATCTGTAATTTTCTTATCTGGTTTTCGTCACATTGTATATATAATATATACATAATATATAATATGTATACGTATGTACGAGTATATACATATTTAAAATTACAAATATAACAACAAAATACAATGATAATAAGATTTAAGAAATAATATTACTTAAAACAACAAATTATATTATTAAATTTTCAAGAAAATGTATCTACATATATACTCGTATGTACATATGTATACGTAATATAGATACTCGTACATACTTATATACGAGTACGAGAGAAGAAAATTGTTGTTCTTATATATTTGTTGGTTCTATATAATTATTATTTAAGTAAAAGAGATATATAATGAGGTTATTGTTGGATTACTCTTGATGACATAACAAATGGTTAACATGTTTATGGATACGTATATAAATGAATAGATATATGTATTTAGAGAGATATAAGATGAAACTCTATACTATATAGAGTTTAAAGTAGGTTGCATAGGAAAAGCCTGACTATTAGCACAATAACTTATAAATTATCACGCAAGTCTTATCTATATAGTATATAATCCTGCATTTTATCGCATAAATCTAATTATGTATGTGTGTGTGTGTGTATTTATACAAACAAGAACGAGGGGTTGCTATATATAGGTTATTGACTCAGTAGGTTATGTGTGAGCTTTCATTTTCCCATTCAATATTTTGTTGTTTGTTAAATCTTCCAATTTTCACAACATTAGGTTGGATTACATTAGAAAAGTAAGTCAACTTATTCGTCTTCGGTTTTTTTTGTCTTATACATATACACTGTATTATATATATTATATATACCCATTCTTACAATTTTTATTTTTTTGTTAACAAAACAACTAAATAATTTTTATAATATTATGTGAATTTAACAAATGTTTATCTGCTAGATAGTTTTTATCAATAACATAAAAATAGTATATTTATTATATTTGCAATGCTTTTTAAAAAAAAATACGGTTACGAGAAGGTTTGGTATTTCACTCGTTTATATAATATACTAAATATACACGTATATTGTATATAAAATTCTATATTTATAGGGATAATACAATATAAATACACTTGTTATGTCATGTATGCATATACGGATATAAGTTCATTTTGAATTCGTATATTTTGTATAAGAATGTTGAGAGATTATCAGACGTGGATTATAAACGACCTTTAGTTGAAAAAAAAATTAAACCGTGCGTTATTAACTATCTCGATTTTCCATTTCCACCATATTAATTTAAAAGCCGATTAAATAAAACATGAAATGTTAGCATTCAAATTGCAACATATACACATAAATAATATATATACCATTTACAATATGTACGAATGGAAATGGCATAAATTGTATCCATATATATAGTTGAAATATTTACTACATTTATAACCAACTCATAATTGTACGTGTACCTATCTGTGAAATACTTTTGAAATCGATTTAGCTTAAAGCTAGATAAAACATTACAAATAAAGCGAAATAGTTATGAATTTTTCTAATCTAACTTGTATTAAACAAAAACAAAAATAAAGAAATTCTGAGAGAAATGGTACGTAACTATAGCAGTAATATACATATATAATATAACGGCAAATGGATTACTTAACACTTCAAAGATCATTTTGCCATTTGATTTTTGGTGTCATCATATAATGTTAACAATATGCTCAAAACGAAATCACCAAAGGTTAGATATTTTATCCAGAAATACTTAGTAACATGAAATTACAACTTGGAACTTCAAATTCGATTTAGTCTACTATAATAATGAAGCTAACCTTAGTATCTACCTATAAATCTCCAGCACTCAACGTCACAAACGGACCCACGGTGCAATACCCGGACAAACACACATACTTACACATTAAAAATACCCAACCGTGCTTATTTGCTCACCATCGGCAATCTAACCTGATACCTCCGTAAGCTACTTGCACTGCTAACAAGGGCATCATCTGCCTATAACGTACTGAACATAAATTTTACCAGCTATACCCTCATGATTGCGCCTAACATGGAATTCTAGAGGTATACACTTCCAATCGATGACAACTGATTTAATCGGTCATTTTCCATTATTGAAACAAAATGTTAAATTTAATTTCTTCTTCTACGTATAACAGATATGAAATTGATCAAGTAAGCAGAGGCTTTATTAAATATTTCTCGCCTGTTATATTTGTAAAAACAAAATGAATGTAGAATTTTATGAAAATCACAGACAATTAATTTCATTACTGCTAATATATACCCACCTGTTTTTACTTGCCATTTGAATTGAAGGAAATTCAGTCATTTGTACACGTTTTTCGACTCAGCCCTCTTTCAATCGGTATCCCATTTAACTGAAGAACTTTAGCTCCAGATTTATATCTAATGTTAATTATTTTATAATCTCCAGGGAATTTAATTCACTTAGAACGAAATGAGTATCAAATTTTTTTCACATTTTTGCAAAAATAGCAAAAGCACACAGTTGCAAGGCTTGTTGGTTTGAATTCTATTTCCAAATATTCGAATAACTCGATAATATTTCCTACACTTATTTTTTCCTTATTTCGAATGTACGAGTATATATACGAGTATATATTTTTCAAGGCAAAATTTAAAATTCTTAATTCCAGCCCACTGACTAAATTGTCTTCTCGGATTAAGTCATTTTTTAAAATATTTATAAGCAGATCATGTATTCATAAAATGTGTACAGGCCATTATACTATATATACAATTTTAGTTTAATTTATTTGTTGGATTTTTGGTTTTATATTTTTTCCAACGAAAGTTTGTTACTATTTTTTGAATTGCAACATTGAATTTATAAACTAAATCACAAATTGTATGTGAAAAATTCTCATTTTGAAAATCTAATTTTCGCCAGTGAGGGCTGTGTATCTATAGTATATCTTTTTAATTGCTTATCTTGCAGTACACTTATATCCTTTACAAACTTAAAAGATGGGTACTTTACAACATATATATAAATCAAATCTTAAAAGCCAGAATCGATACATTAACTTGAAAAAGCGATGTCAAACTGTTTTGCGACATTTCAAAATAACCAGATCTCCAACTGAGGTCAATATAGATAGGATTCTTAGATCAATTAATTCATCTTGTAATTTGTACTAATATTCTAGATAGCCAGAAAACGCTTAACGCAACTTGCGAATCAGTAATATCTTAACAACATTCAATTTACACTTATTGTTGTTGTCTTTTTTCTTAAAGTGAAGGTTGAATAACTTAGTAGAGGCTTAAACTCTTACTTTTCCTTCGAACAAACAAACTTATCGGTAGATATAGACTTTTCTTTCTAACCGAAACTTTGGAACAAATTTGCTTATCTAAATTATATATGTTTACGATATGTCTTAATCTGCGACACGCATATATACCTACCGCACACAATATAATTAAATTAATTAATTAATTTAAGTATATATAACACGAGATAGTTGTTTAAGATAACATAATTATCTATTCATCTGTTTATGATTTACCTATACATACTCGTATATGTATTAACGAGTGCATTACATATATAAATCCATCACACACTGAGCGGCTAAAATCATAAATTTTTGTAATTACAAACAATCAATTTTCTAATGAAAAACGGATTCAATGAGACAGACAATAAATATGTAGTTTTGTGTATACATATTTGAATGTGTGTATACATAATACGTATAAATATTTTATGTATACATAAAAGAAATGATTTTTTTTCTTCTGAATATTAATTAGATTATCTTATGCTTTTATCTTATATTATGCTTTATCATAAATATTTAACTTTTAGTGGTTTTTAGTTTTTCCAATTTATTCTCTTTACATACGAGTATTTTTTTGGTTATGTATTTAGTTTTTCAAAACCAAATTATATACATAATAAATATTTCACGATATACACATATTATGTAAATATGTATGTATATAAGGAGTAATTTTTAATAAAAATTAGCAAAAATTTAAGGATGAGAATCGTTTCTCATAAATTTATTTGTGGGTAATATTGTTTCTGAAAATCAACCTATACATAGTAATATATTCTTTTTTACTAGGTTAGATGAATATGTGTACATACAAACAGGATATATCTTTACTTTTGTGTTTCCCGAGAAAGTTAATGACGCATATTACTTGAACAATGTCTCTTTGATTAACGTTGTTTTTATGAAGAACTCAGAAAAACTCAGGAGATTCCGATTGTTTTAAAAATTGGATAATATTTGGAGCCAATATATAATGCGAATAGAGAATAAGAATCTTTCAAACCATTCTAGCGATAATATTGATTTTAAAAGTAATATTCTATATGAAATATGACTGACAAGAAAGAGATCATATAGATCTCGTATTTATAGCAGAATATTCGGATTAACTATTTTAATAAAACTGTTTATTTGGTTAAAACACCCGTAGCCAGTATATATACTTTTAATTAATTCCCATTATTCATTAGGAAACTAAATGGTATTTTTCTAAATTATTTCAAATTACTTTAATACCTGTCGAAATAGCATGCATCATCTATTTGGACTCGTGTTATGTAACCACTACCTATAATATACAAGACTACTGAACAAAAATTGATTAAAAACACAAAATATTTTAATAGCTGTTGCTATTCTGATCAATGATCTTTCAATTATGGTACTGAAGAGTATATAATATACTATGAAGTACCATATCGAACATATTTTCGGTTAAACTCTAACTAATATACATATACCGTACATACGAGAGGCATGCGGGATGTGTGTTTTACCAGGTGAGTGCTTGAAAACGTTAACCAAAATTTGGTACGAATTAAGATTTCTATTTTTATTTATTACATATTTATAAATTAGAGTAAACGGAATTTTCTAAAAAAAATTTTTTTATAATTAATTTAAATTTCGTTAATAAATTTTAGTCGACCTTGCCAAATAATAAAAAATGGCGCTAGAGTTTAGAAATACATATTTGGCTACTGCTAGACTCAAACCACTTAAGGAAAGCTTGAGTCTCAAACTATATCTTATCTAACGTATAGAAATTCGATTGATTCTGTAGATTTAGTAGGATGGAAATAAAATAAAATAAGATGAATAAACAAAGATTTTCTTATACATATATACTTATAAGAGAAACATAAATCATTTATCCATCTGCTAAAATGAGACACTAGAATATGCAATTACTTAAGTTTTTTAACAAAACTTACTTTTGTTTAGTGCGGTGGTGTGCTTTTGTTTTATCTGTTTATACGACAGTTATATCCCGGCACTTCATATATATGTGTATATATATATATATATATATATATATATATATATATATATATATATATATATATATATATATATATATATATATATATATATATATATATATATATATATATATATATATATACACGAGTATATATATATATATAGATTTATCTTTCATTTTATATTGTTATCTCTAAAAGTTGTTACACAATACACACCCATATTTTTCCGCCTAGTGTTTATTTTTTTTGTTCCGTATTTTCATTTTCCTTGTTCGCATTTTCACCTAAAATAAAACTAAAGAAAATATTTTCAATTCCTTTAAGGAATCATGACAGAAATAAAACAACAACAATTTCTATAAAAACATATTTTCAATTGTGAAAGTAGATATATGTATATACATACATAAATGTATATAAACAAACAAAATTTGGGAGGAACAAGGAGGATTGAAAATATTTTTTTTAAACCACAGAACGAGAAAATGTTTCAACGATATTGAGTTTCTTATGTGTACCTACACATAATATATAGTGAATAGTACCTATGTATAAACATACATACATATGTATTATATGGTACTATGCGACATGATAAAGTGTGAACATTTTGCTGTTTTTTGTATATATGTATGTTATATGATTTTAATTTTTTTAATGTTAATACGATGATATTCTATTTATTAGTCAATGATGTGAATTAATAGTCAATAAAACAAAAATATTGGATGTATGTAATACCAACAATACATGGATTAACGTTTAAATATATGTAACAATATAACAAATAAGCTTTTAAATCACTGGTAAATTTTATGGATGCATAATCATATAATTATGCTTCTTTTGTGTATATTGCATATACATATAGACAAATTTATGTATTAAGTTTGTTATATATATTGTTAGAAAAAAATATGGGAAATAGATCATTTTCTTATAAACATAATTTTTTTTTTATATATTTTATGATTTTTATGAATACACAGCATCCCAAACATCAAAATTGTTTTTATGTTTTTATTTATGTATATAATATCATAACTGTTCCATCTTTATGATTTTTTATACATATACATACATATTATATGTATATAGTAGTACTCATTTTCAAAGGGATGACAATGTAGAAATGAAAATGTTCTTTAAGAAAAATTATGTTTTTTGTCTTCAAATAAATGTCAACATTTTCTGGTTTTCTTAAATATATATATTCTTTTACGACGATATACAGATAACCATAGAAATGTTTAGACAAGAAAAACAATTTTTTACTCTATGTATGGCATGAGAATGTGGAGAAAACAAAAAGCGATTCGATTTTTTTTTCGTGTGTGGAAATTCAATTGAAATGTCTTCATTTTTCACTTGACGGGTTTACGAAACTGTATAAAACGATTGTGTGGTGTAGTGTGGATTAATAATTTACATATTATATATTAACAACATCTGGGTGCAGCCTTGGTTGGAAAATCGAGAATATGGGTATAAGGCGGTGGTTTGAGGCACATTTTTCCAAGGATTATGTAATTTTCTTCTCTTTTAAAAGAGAAAAGTTATAGATATTTGGTTAACCCAATATGAGTGCGGCAATCACGAAATTAAAATTACATATTTAATTTTAATTGTGCATTATCTAATTCAAAATGACTTTTTTAAATATTTGAAAATATTACTTGTTCAATTCATAATAACACCCCAGTTTGGATATTTGACCGGAATAAAAATATAATACGATACACAACACTTCAATCGATCTTAAGTAAAGTTTAACTTTCATTTGTACACTCATGTTCCGATTCTGAAAACATTCTCAATATTATAATCACATTTTAAATTGGAAACGAACCTTAAAATTCAAAACTCACCAAATTTAATCGAAAATATGCAAATTTGATAAACGATACTAATTTAGGCGCCTGAATTTAATTTTTTTGCTTATAACCAGATCAAATATATCTCGTAAAACTTTTCTCATCACTTGTTAAATTACATTATTTGTTATTAATAAATTCTTAATAACAATAATCATCCCGCATATTTCGAGTGCCGAAACAAACCGTATATATTTGTATATGGTTAACATAAGGAAAATTTTCAATTTCTTTGAACAGCACAATTACAGTAGAAAATTAAAAAGGAATCTTGTAAACGGCAAATCAAATTTCGTAAAACAAAATTTGGCAGAAAACGAGAAAAGGTGATTTCTTTTTTATTATCTAACGTCTTCTAAACAACAAAGTTAAGAAAAGTTTATTTAATTTTTATTTTTAAAAATTGTTTTCTTTTTTCTTCTGTTCACGATGTTCTGCTGTAGATGAATACATACTATACCGATTACTTTTTCCCTCTACTTATTATATAAAACATTTATTGCTCGTGTTTTCCGTTTTATGGTATATAGCGCATGATAGAATTGCCATCGCATTTTAAATAACATATTAAGAGAGAAAAAAAGCTTCGTCTCGTAAAACTTTACATCGTAAACAATATTTTTATAAATAAATACATAATTCGAAAGCTCAACGAAAATATTTTAAACTTTCATCGAATTAAAGTTGTTCTTCTTGCTAATATCTAATTTTGTAGTACGATAGCAAATTTTACACAAAACTTTGGCAGGTATTTTGTTCAGAATATTTTTATTAAAAAAAATAAAAATTACCGTCTTGTCGATTGAGAAGAAATAAGAAAATTTATATATCATTTTTTTCCCAGAACAGATGTACATTTTTAATATATAACGAAAGCTATTTTCATTTTTTTAGCTGAAATTCATGAACAATTTTATGCTTGAGATGGAAAATTTATATCACGTTTTATTAATATTTAGCGGAAATCTTAACAGATTTATATAATGAAGATGATTTACACACAGGGTTTATGTAGACAAATTAATTCACATAATTATTATATTCGTGTAACACGACCGCTTAATGATTAATGTCACATATTTGGGGGGTTATATATATACATACGAGTACGAGTATGTAATACAAAGTTAACAAGAATGACTAATAAAATCATCTGCTTCGTTGCTCTCCAATAGAAATAAATGGGAAAACTCAACGTATATGTACATATATAGTGTATCTGTATGTACATAACAAGCTTTCAATATATAAAGTATAAATCTAAATGAATAACAACAAAAACCTATATAGGAAAAGTAGAACTTCGTATTCCGTTTTCCTGGTCGTCCTGTTCACTGACATATATTTTCCGCTCTTTCTTTTGTTAGCTGTATATACGGTAATAGTTTTCCAAACTTTGTTAGCTGTGTACATAATATATAGAGTTTGGTGCACAAACAATATTTTTAACGTGTAAAGTAAAATGAAAAATAACGAAATGGTTTTTTTTTTTTCTAAATACAAAAGCACATAACTATGTATGTATGTAGTACAGTAATAACACAAAAGAAATATAGTTTTAACTTTTTTTTTTTTGTTTAAATGATTTATAATTTTTTTTGTTGCAGTTTTAAGTTCAAAACTATATTATTGTAATGCATGTTGAATTGAAATTATGTGTTAGAGCTGTTAGAAAACTATGTAATGCAAGAACATATACAAAAAAAGTTTTTATTTGCTTTATATATGAGCTTCGCTAAATGTTAAAGAAAGTTCACACGTTTAATACGAGACAGCTCGTAATTGATATTCAGTTAAGTCAAATAAAAAATTCGAAGATCTTTATATTATATGTAGCATATGTAATACGACATGTTTGTTATATTATATTGTTGAATGTGTTAAAAATTACATATCGGTTTTAGTCATATCGATATACGTTTAGGAATCAGGCTTGACTTGGTCGTCTCCCGTCAATATCAAAATTGCCTCCATATAATTCTTTCATAAAGTTTCATTACTTTTAAATTAAAGTTTAAGCAAAAATAGTTTATACAATATAATTCAATTCAAATTAAATTCAAACACTGCTCTAAATTATTTATGCACACATTTTTAAATAACATAAAATTATTCATACAATTTCAGACGGACATTGATTTGATCATTAACACAATTATATCACCATTATACATATTTTTCGATGAAAGCACAGGAAAAATTCTTTGAACTTTGTTTATAAATTAATGGAAAATACCTTTGTATAGATATGTACATAAATACTAAGAAATTGTCATTAAAAACTAGAAACGTTCACCTTCTGCTAGCAAATTCTAAGAAAAATTTATTTAATTTAATTTAATTCTTATTTTTGCTTTATTTAATCTGAAATATAAAATTATGCATTTGACAGGTATCTGTGATTTTGTATATAGAATATAATGAGAGACGGTGGGTGTCGTTCTGTATCGAAACGACCAATTTTGACTTGAGGCACTACTTAAATACTTCATGACTGCACTAAATCTACATAAATACAAAAACGTTTATAAATTGATCATTTCCTACATATACATAAATGTATATACTCGTAGGTATATATCTATTTATAGGGAAAATCCACCAACAATTTATGGTGATAAAAAACATGAAAAAATAAATAAATTTTCAATTTTACATTCCGCCGCGTCGAAGAGAAAAGGGTTTGGATCTTTCAAAAATGGATTTTATATCAATTTCCATTATAGAATTCAATATAAATTTACGTATATAGGATGTGTGTATTTGATGGAAATTTCTGTTTTTCCAATTTCATTTTTTATTTATTCTTTGGTGTGTATGTGCTTTTGTGTTATCATATCATCACCTACATATTGAATTTTTATTATTATTTTTAAATATGCGAGCTTTTTTGTACATATTTGAAAATTGAATCTGGATTACTGAAGTTATAACCAAACCATGAAATGGTGTGGAAGATATGGAAATTTTGTTTGGCATAATCAGTCTGTATATGTATTAAATTCACCGTCAAGCTTTATATATAAAGTAAAATTATCATTCGACATTTTTATAAGCCTTGTAATAATTTATTCATAAAGGTTATGGCAGATTTAAAAAAAAATAAAGAAAAGTATCATAACAAATTACCGACCTCAATAAAGCTTTCCGTTCTTATGTATTTATACCTGTTGTCAAAAAATTGAATCCTTTTCTAACGTATAAAAACCATATATTAAAGACTTTTCATTCTATTCATTATGTAGTACTGAACAAAAATGAAATTAAAATCCCTAAATATAAAAAAAATATTTTCTTATTTAATTCGTAGAAATGACATTTTTATTTCATAGAACAGAATTTTGGGTTCTGGAAAATAAATGAGCAATAACTATATTCAATTTTTTCTCCCATTAATTATTATTGTTGTGATAAATTAAAAGTATTAGAAATACTAGTACACTACATATATATACGTAACAAAAATCGTTTTTTAACATGTTAAGTGAAATCAAATGTTAATATACCACGCATACAGCCCTTTTCATGTACAAAAGTTTGAATTGATGATGAACAACTTTTCGATTTTATTTTTATTTTTACTCCTTTTTCATTGTGTGGTGTGTGCTTTTGTATGTATCCGTATCCGTATTAAAAAATTTTCAAGATTGAATCAAAAGTCAAACGTAGATATACATATATACAGTGTAGACAGACATACATATAGATAAGAGTGAGAAAAAATGTTTTTCATTTTAACCTTATACTTGTTTGTGTGGCTGTGTGTTTATATGTGTGAAAAGAAAATGAATTGGGAAATTTAAATAAATTTTCTTTTTTAAACGATTTCCTTACAATTTTATTTATTGGGCTAAAATGCTAAATGAAAAATGGAATAGAAATTATTTGACAAGAAAGAATGAAGAAAACGAAGAATATCGGAGAAAACAATTTCGTTTTATTGTTCCCTAAAAAATACACAACAACAAAAAAGCTCTAAAGACAGTCGAAGGGTAATTATTCTCAATAACAAATGACTTTAACGTTAGATTGAAATTGTCAGCATGGTAAATATATTTATGTCTTATACATATATGTATGTATGTACATGAAGAGCGTGATAGAAATTTAATATTTATAAGATTAGAATATGCTTTAATATAACAAGATTGAGATACATCGTGTTTTGATTTATTTTTGAATTTTTTTTTAAATCATAAATGAGATTATGACACAATATGGTTAAATAACTATACGTCATTTGGCAAAATTCGGTTCTACCCGCAATAAAATAGCATCCATTCTGTACCGAACTAAGACATGACCGTTAAGATAATTATTGGTTTGGCTTTAAGATTTTTAAAAAGTAATTTAATATTTAAATCTTATGGAGCTTAAATTCAGATTGGGTTTTGCGTGCAGTTATATTATATGAATCCTAAAATTCATATCGTCGATCTATTATGGGCGCAAGCTGATACATTTTATAAGATTCATTGGAATTCGATGTGGTTTAGGAATTATTCTAAACCATTCAAGTTCATGGAATTCAAGTCTTTCAATAGAAATTTAATTTGAAATTATATAGAGATATCCTTAAACTGAAACTTCAGAGTCTTCGAGCACACAGTTTCATAGTGGATTACAGAATGACGTATTGGACGAAATTTAGAAACGTTTAATTCTTTAAAGTGTAATAAATGGATGTGGTTTTATCAAAATATATATATATATATATATATATATATATATATATATATATATATATATATATATATATATATATATGTAGTTTGATTGCCGTAAATATATTTTACGAATTTACAAATAAATGTTTCCCCTGTTTTCCATTGTGTTTAAAAGTTTGATAAAATTTGGCATTTTTTCAATAGATCGATAGATGTTGCAATAGATTTCTCAAATTTTATTACATTTCAAATTCTAACGTGGTGCTCTAAAGTTAACAGCCCAATATATGTTTACACGTAAATTAAATACTTCCAAAAACATAAATAACTACTTTTGGATAAGCAAAGTAGTAATTTTCCAATTATAGTTAAAATCATAACATAAAAATCAATGGCAATTTTAATCGACAGCGGATTTCATACATTTTTCAAAAATTTCGATATTTTTCAGTCTATATGCGGTAAAGTTTTAACTTAAACCCGTTTTTCATTGTGTAATCATTGTGAAAATTAAAAATTCGGAAAGTTAATACAAAATACAATAATATGTGCGATATATGTACATAGATGGGAAAACCGGAATAAAGAAAAATGTGCGCCATCATCAATATTGATAAAATTGCTAAATCATTTTTTGTGTCCATATTTCGTCCTTTTTGGTTTTTGTGCTATACAACCATGTAATTTCCGCTGTTGTTTTTGAATTTTTTGGAATTTTGTTATGGGCTTTTAATTACATGTAGCTATATGTCTGTAATCTGTATATGTACAATATAAACATAAATACATGTGTATACATGTATAGATGGTATGCTAGCTTTAAAGTTTACATTATATATTGTGCTGTGTCATTCGTTCGAATATATTTTGAGCAGGGAATGACTTTTTGGCGTTTGAATAAACTTTATGCTGTACTGAAAAACGTTTTATTTTTATTATCCTAATTTGGTTTTATTTTCTCGAAATGAAAATGCATATGATTAAATTTTTCTTTTCTTTTTTTTATATCCTCATATATAAGGGAAAATAGGAAAATCTTGTTTTTTGTGCTTTCAAATGAATTCATATTTTACGCTATCTTAAAAAAATATATAGCAGTCTTTTAGTATATAAATACGGACTCATATACATATATTCAAGCAGAGATAAGGAGATGGAAAATCTTATCTTTTGTACATAAAAGAAATAAAATCATTGAATTTAAATAATATGAACTTTTTGGTCGTCTCGCTGTGGTTATATTTTCGATTTATCAAAATTTAGCTTAAATACACATACAGTATGGGGTATAAAACAATAAAAGTTGGTAAGCTACAAGTTTGTGCTAGAAACTATAGTTTCTTATATTCACTGTAAATATATATATATATATATATGCAAAATAAAGGACCAAAGATTTAAGATTTGAACGAATTTAAATGAAAATGAGGGAAAATCCATTTGGTATAACGTTGTATATGTATACGAGTAGTATTTAATTGAACGAAACTTATAGAAACCTTTTAACTAGAAATATTTAAAACGATACTAATATAAAGTCCTAAATTAGATTTTCTAGTTTGTGGGTAATGCAACAACACAATGATAAATAGTAAACTAAATTCTGGTTTTGCTAATTTATGGTGGAAAATCATTATACTATTTTGCTGCCAAAATCTCTTTTTGTTTTTTATTTATTTTTTGTAGCCGATTTTCCGTAAATGTATTTGTACAAAAACCGAGCAAATAGCGCAGTGGTTAAAGCTGCGACGTTTGGATCGGGAGGTACCGGGTTCGAATCCCAACAGAGGCGGGATGCAAAAGGGATTTTTCATCTCCCGATTACGATCGGTGATTAAATTGAAAACATCTATGACCCTCTGTTGGAATGTAGAACTCATGGGCCGACCCATCTTCCATGTCACTGTACAGGGTGACATGGAGCTATGCAATGCGCAGGTGGTATACTGTACTTGTGTGAATGGGATGAATGAATGGATTGAATGAATGTTGTGTGAATGTAAAGGTAAGGCTATGGACCGTAAAAGTGTCTATGCAAAGTCCTTTTTAAAAAAAAAAAAAAAAAAAAAAAAATTTGTACAAAAATGTGTCATTAAAATGTCGGAAAAACTAAACATTTTATGTATATGTACATATATGTATGTATGCATAAAATATAAATTACTCACAAGACATTTTGAAATGCGTGAATTTTATTTGAGTTTATGAATTTTTTATTAACATTACACACCAAAAAGGTAGCAACTTCTTTGTTCATATTTCCAATTTTATGTATATAAGACGAAATATATATACATAAACATATATACAAAAATCAATAATTGGCAATATAATATATACGTATATATGTATAAGTATATACATAAAATTGTATTGGTTGTGTGTGAATTTTTTAATTCCATTGCAAATGCTTCTTTTATTACGTTGGGATTTTCAATTTCGATGCTGGTGTGCTAATTATATATAAATGATTTTGTTCATTTGATTGTGAAAACGTGAGGTTTAAAATATGTACGATATGCATATAATAAAAACTTTTATAATCTATCTAATCTTCACCTTCAAGACGTACAACAATATGGTATGTCTCAAGAACAGTATTGTCATAAAAATAGAATTGAAATGATAAATCACATATACACACACACATATTATATGAAAATCAAACCTTAAATCATTTATTATTGAAAGTTTCTTTTTTTCGATTTTGTCTGCGGTTATCCGATATACATATATGTTTGTGCATGTATGTATATAAATAATACGTTTTAAGTCGGTGTTTTTTTTTTTGTATTATGAAAGTTCATATCATCAAATCAATATTCATCTCGGCAGCATAAAAACTCATAAATCACAAAAAGCTTAAATTTACTAAATTAAATACGCCATGTTATAAAAGAATCGAGCCAAGTTCGAAACTATTCGATTAGAAAAATTGATGAAATAATAAATCTATATAGATCTCCCCCTCCCCTTATATGTATGTATATGTTTGTTTGAAAATAGATTTAAAGCTTTCTAATAAGCCTGTACTTGTTATGTTTTTGATTTCCGTTTATATATGAGTATAAGAATTCAGTTATAGTTTGCACAGGTTAGTAGTGACAATGTAGTATTAATGTGTAGCAACATCGATTAACATTTAAGTATATATCTTTAATTCAAACGTCCAATGGTGATATCTGCTTCATTCCTGTGATTTATTTAATTTTCTGTTATCGTCTATAACCAAAAATCATTATATACATATGCACCACGACAACTATTATTTATTTCAATGAAACAGATTCAATTATTCGTATATTTTGGAGATGTTACCAAGCAAGTCTATAATCTTCACTATTTCGACAGCCCCATCTTATAATCCAATGTTTTACTATTTGTATGAACCTTGTATCTCGGTCGTTTTTAAATTTAAATTAAATAAAAATTAATTTATGATTGACTTTTGACTTTCAAATTTTTCTATTCCACGCATCGATATTTGAACACTTAGAATGTAAAGTCTATTTCGATATTCAGTTTTCTTAATTTTCTAAATTTAAGTTTGTCTCAGGGTAAATTCGAGTTTAGGGCTGTGGGCAATTGCTCGGGTATAAGTCGACTTTTTTAGTCAGATAGCTATTTTATAATATAATTTCTTGGATAATATTCTATATAGCTGGAGTTTTAATAGATCAATAGTTTTATCCAGACTTAAAATTGTACAACCTAAATAAATCTATTTTATAGGCAGTATATCCAAAATTATCTCACTTCATTTATTTAGCCCTTTTGTTAAAATAAATAAGAAATCAAATAACTCAAAATAAAAAGATCATTCAAATTGAATAAAATAGAAAATTTTCCGGATACCGATAAGTAAAATATATCATGCGAATAAAGAAAATTAAATATTTTGTTTTATTTTTTCCAATAAAATTAAATTTCGATTTTTTGTTTTGTTTTGGGTATACACATAAATGAACGGAATAAAAAAGTTTTCGTAAAACTGTGGGGGATCTGGTGGCGGTGGGTGAGATAGTTGGTACATGACTTGTTATCTTCGTTTTAGCAAAAACTATCTGTGTACCCAGATTATTTATAAGTTGTATACAAAATGAAATTTATGTCTGTATATAGATATTTGTAACATTTGGTGAAACATGTAAGAACTTTCCAATGTTATTTTATATATTATTATAATCTTAAACACCTGTGTGAATCTTTTAATAATCTTTCCGTATTAAATAAATATGCAGGAAGATACAAACATAAGATGAAAATGATTTATTACACTAATACCGCAGCTAATTAAATAAAAATACAACAAACTGAAGAAAAATTCAACTTTTGACATATTTCGCTGTATGAATTTTAATACAGATCTTAAAAATTGGCATAACCACTTCATTATCTCATTATATATGTATATATATATATATATATATGTATATATATATATATATATATATATATATATATATATATATATATATATATATATATATATATATATTTAATAAAAGATTAGAAGTAAGATAATGAAATATAAAACAAAACCCAAAAACTATACAAATTCGATCCCATCGAGTTGTATATACATATGTATGTATATACGTACAATCAGAGAAAAGCTTTTTTTGTGTCGAAACTTTTCTTCATTTCAAATACGAAATGCTAATTGGAACAAAACCATTTTGTATAGAACATATAATAGTATATGATAAACAATGGCATAATGTTTTTCTATAGAATTAGATTTGGTATACATGGAAAAATGAAAATGAACATATGGTACAGTAACTTTTCCGTTATTTCATACTGTAAAACAAAACAAGACATACAATAAGATAACAAGTTTAATAGAGTTACATAAGTTTGAAATTATAAAACTTACATTATATATTATGTTTAAATATTTTCCTATTTTTGTACTTTGATAATCCACTAGTCTATATTGTGAACTATAGATTTTTATTTAGAAATGAAAAATTATACCTGAAAATTGTCTATACATGTATAAACGTTAAAATTGATTTTTAAATCCGGATTAACGAGTGAACAGTTCTATTTGGCTAAGCGAAATAGTTATCGAATCGACTCGCGGAAATTTATATAACTAGAACATTTGCTATTTTTAAAATTCATTTATATTTTAATTCATTTTAAAAACAAATTTGATTATTAAATTTAATCCGATTTTTGTAATTAAATGGAAAAATATTTTTGAGTGAAATATCTAGGTTAAAATATAGCTCGTATGTATATGCAAAAGCTTAAACAAAATATGAAATTATATTTTTAAAAAATCCGATTTTAACAGAAAAATTTTGTATTTTAAAAACAAAATATGTAAAGCTATTTAGCTATACACATATTATTTTACATTGTTTCTTCATGCAATTGATAATTCGATTAGCTCGGTACAAAAAATATTTTGTTAAAAAAGTTATTCTAATGTAAGGCGAAAATTGAATCAGGGTCTGTACAAATATAGTGTAAAACAATCAAAGTCCACAATCAACTTAAAATCATCACGGTTTTATTAATGCAAATATAAAAAAATGTAAAAATGTGTTGTGTTTTTTTTTTTGTGGTTTTGTTGACAAGTTTTATTTATTTCTCAAGAGAATAAAATTTATAGTTCAATAAAATCATTTCCTGTTTATTCTGTAATAAATTAACAGCTGTTTTTATTTTATTTTAAAGGAAAACTGTTTATATGGGATTTTAACACTCAAATTTATTAAAGAATGCAAAAATAATAAAATTAGGAGCTATATAAATTCCATGGAATAATTTAAATTTATTATTATCTGCTTCTATATCAAATCAATATACTTTTCCCGCCAGTATCGAATTTTAAATTTACATAGTACATCGTATTTTCAAATCGTCCTCAACTTCTTATTTTGCCGCAATGTTTCACACTAATGATCTTTTGTAAATATAAAAATTGATTTAAATTATAAAACAAAACATTCAGCATTTCTTAACGTTTGACTAAACTTTATTGATGTTTCCATTTTTAACGCATGGATCTTCAATATCAATTGGAAATTGTGGAAATATAATTTAGTAAGAACTTTTACCGTTGGCATTAAGTTTTATTTTCCCAGGATGGTTAAATTAATTAATCATTTAACACTCAAAATCTCATTATAATTATTCAAGAGAATTATTGTCTCTGCGAATATAAAATCTACATCGTGTCATTTCATATACAAAATAAATAAGCTCACAACAACAAAATTTTCATGTGCTTTTCATCTTATAACGAATATAAAAATTATTTTATTTTATTTAACGAGTTTCCCGAAAAGAAAAAAAAATTGTTAAGTAATTTATTCTGTATATACACACTTGCCATTCTATTATTATTTTCTTATATTGTGTTATTCTACTCCTGTGTGTTGATAAAAAGGGACATTACGTAAATTAAGTTATATTCGTTTAAGGAGAAAAATTGTAATACAAGTTTACCATTTTGATTATATTATTTCCATTATTTTCTTGTGTTATGTTTGGGATAAAAAAAAAATTTCCATCCTCCATTGAATTGTTGGTGCGGACTTAAGATTTTATTGAAATTTTATATTTAATAGCGTTCAAAAATTTTATAATTAGATAACATCCAGTCTTTGCAGACACAACATAATAGTTTCGGATTTATTTTTTTTATATACATTATGTATATCAATATAGAAAATGAAAGGAAAAATTCTTATACAAGAAAGCATATAGATTTCTCAGACTTTTGAACCATACAATTAACCTAAATGGTCTAATCTATTTTTTATATCCGGCATTATAAAAAATACTAAATTATATTAAAAACCTACATTATAAAATATGTGAGTGATTTTGTATGTTTTATATGTATGTATTGGCTCTGTACACAGAGAATACTCGTACTAAAGTTGTACAACTAAAAACAGCTTTAGATGATAATAGCACAAACATAGATAAAAGTTCAAAAGTTCAAAATTACACAGAAAAATAAAATAAAATAAAAAAGTTGTAGAAAATTTATTTTATATAGAAAAAAAGTTGGAAAGAAAAATTTAGATAAAGTTCATGTAGACATTTTCCTGTATAGAATATTAAAAACATTAAATTGAAATATAAAATTTAAAAAAATTGTGCTTATGGTGCTTTTGGTATAGATTGAATTTACTTTTTAGTTATATTTCATATAATATAATTATTTTGGCTGAAAATTACATGTAGTATACTCGCATACAGAGTTAGAAGACATAAGTTTTTATAGTTTGGAATTGTATTTTACTAAAATGCCAAAGGTTATTCCATAACTCATATATATGTAATATAGATTGCAACCAATATTGCATCGCATATATATATATATATATATATATATATATATATATATATATATATATATATATATATATATATATATATATATATATATATATATATATATATATATATATATATATATATATATATATATATATATATATATATATATATATATATATATATATATATATTTATATATATATACATATATCGATTTAACAACAAAAATGTCATCATGATGATGTTAAATAATTTCCTTTGACACGGAGGGAGGGAGATTCGAAATAAATGCCGCAATCCATGTTATTTAGAGTTTGTTTATAAAATCATACTCATTGGTAACCATGAAAATATTATTTAAAAATAAAGGATGTAAATAATAATAGTAACAATAGTCATAATAATAAAATACCAAAATCATGGTAAACCAAAGTTAAATAATAACAGAAAATAATAATAATAATTTTTATGACAATCAAAAAAATGTATATAATAACGAACAACAACAAAAACCTAAAAGAAAACTTTTGTGTGCGGAAAACTTTAACAACAAATAAAAAAAATTCTGGAAGCCAATCTCGATTGTAAACAACACACAATTTTAACTTAAACTTTATAATACTGTTTTGACATATAATTTAGTTTTGGGTTAAATTGTCTTACGGTTAGAATTAACATTATGGTCATGTCTTAGAGCGAAAATGTTATCTTATTATTGTATAAAATATCTTAGCTAAAATGTCTTTTCTTATCAATCGAAATTATATATGCAAATTACTTAAAGATTTTATGGCAGCAAATTTAAGACGAGTATGTCACACTAGTAAACGCGACTAAAGGGTTGGATCGCTGCGCTGACGACCCGCATCCGTAAAAAAATAAACTGTTTATAAGGTCAACAAAACGAAAAATGGATACCGCCAAAACAACACCGCACCCCCGCTCAAGTACCCTGATACGAGATTTAGGATCGGCACTTAAGAAACCAGGAGCGTTAGAGGGCCTAATCACGTGCATGAAGGATAATCGGCTGGAACCGTTGCTATTCAAGAAATTCGCTGGCCTAAAAGTTGAGACCATTTGTCCCAGGGTTATACGTTGTTATACAGTGGGGATGACCTCGGAAATCTTGCAGCTGGATTTCTTCTTAAGCCGCAGGTAAAGAAGGCTGTTTTGGATTTCCAAGCTGTCAATAACCGATTGTGTAAACCAGCCCAAGATAAAGACTAATTTTACAACGACTTGGATGATCTGATGGGATCTATACCCGAACACGATGTTAGAATGGTAATTGGGGACTTTAATGCTAGAGCTGGCAGAAATCAGACCAACTTGCGTGAAAACATAGGTCACTCCCGACACAAAACTGCGACCGATAATGGTGAGAGGATGATGTACTTTGCAATTGCTCACGATCTTAGAGTAACAAGCACATTTCCCCCTCACAAACAGATACATTTGGAAACATGGACACATCTTCGCAAAATTTCCTGCTGGCCAATTGACTCCGTGTTAATTTCAAAAGCACGAGATCGGGTTGTGCTGGATGTGAGAACTTATCGGTCAGCAACCAAGAGCTAATTACCAGTCTGACTGTGTGAACTCTGTCTGGGAGGTATATACTGAAAACTTCGGTTGTCAGTACATGCCTGCTCCACGGACTTTAGGTATAGTGAAAGTCAGACCCAGGAATGATTGGTTTGATGACGAGTGTCGTCTTGCAGTTGAGCAATAAAATATAGCCCATAGTAAAGTGCAACAATGTCTCACGATCGCGAGGAAAAACAAATGTACTCTTACTAGGAGTGCAACTAAGCGGATTTGTAGACGGAAAAAGCGAGCATGCGGGTGGAAGGCCAAGGTTTTGCAAATAGGAGCGCAGTTCGCGTAATTTCTTTACAGGAATTACTGGATTCCACCATACTTTCAGGCCTGCATCAACTGCCATTCGGGACCGTGATGGACCCCTCATGGAATTAACACTTTACCGACACATGGACTGCACACTTTACCGACCGGCTTGGTGTTCAGCATGCGTTACAGACTGTAGTTGAGTCACCTCAAATACAGACTGTGGAGATTTGCATTGAGGATCCATCCCATGAGCATTTCACTAGGGCCATGCAGAGACTTAAACCAAAGCGCTCACCTGGAGTAAACTGCATTAATTCGGAGCTCTTGATATTCGGAGGGGATATTATGTGGAACTGTCTTTTCGACCTTATTCGATTAGTATGGCGAACCACAGTAATGCTTGACGAATAAAAATAGGCCACGATGCGCCTAATCTTCAAGAAGGGAGATTGCTTAAAATATAACAATTATTGCGGTATAGCTCTTCTTTGCACAGCATGCAAGTTACTGTCCTACATTATATTGGATAGAAACACCCCTCTACCGGAGGAACTGGTTGATGACTATCAAGGAGGATTTCGTCCGAATCAATCAGTCACTGATCAGGTCTTTTCGTTGCGAATGATTCTTTTTAAATATTATGAGACTTCCATCCCCGTACATCAGGTTTTCCTGAATTTCCGGCAGGCCTATGACTCGATCAATCGAGAGGGGTTGTGGTCTGCGCTGGAATACCTAGATATGCCAAAAAAATTGGTATGATTGTATAGAATGACAATAAGACAGTTCCAATACTGTGTTAAAGTTGAGAGCAGACTATCAAGAATTTTTTCAGTTAACTCAGGTGTTCGGCAGTGGGATGTTCTGTCCCCGATACTATTTAATCTCATGTTGGAATACATCTTTCGTATAACTGAAACACCTCAGCGCAACATTTAATATCGCCAGTTCAATCAAGTGCTTGCATATGCAGATGACATATGCGTGATTGGACTGATTACCAACGGAGTGAAAGAAATACTTGATCCGCTTGTAGACTTCTGTTGGACTCCAGGTCAATGAGTTCAAAACGAAATACATGATCTCTGGTTATAGGGACAATAGCACACCAGAT
Organism: Tipula unca; assembly: GCA_951394425.1. Classification (NCBI taxonomy): domain Eukaryota; kingdom Metazoa; phylum Arthropoda; class Insecta; order Diptera; family Tipulidae; genus Tipula; species Tipula unca. Next base: position 1,263,116 of record OX596381.1, on the reverse strand, counting down.
TCTAGCAGTGGCATTACACGTTTGAGGGAGTGAGGAGGTTCAAATATTTGGGCTCTCTTATCAGTTTAGTTTTTAGCAGTGGCTCTAGAGCCTAATTAGGCTGATTCACGTTCTGCGTGCTGATCCGGAACGAATTGTGCGCAGTGATCTCTGAAAGGAGAGCCACCATATGATAGGCGCAGAGGACGTTGCAAACGATTGCTCCACGGTGTAGAGAATAACTTGGCTTCTTAAGGTTGTCTAAGACAGTATGAAGACCCAGCCTAGGATCGAAACAGTTGGAGCCAGATTGTTGACACAGTAAGGGATCAGTAATGGCCTTTTAACACTGATTATTATTATCATGTAGAATGCTTATGGCTGCGTATATGGGACTAGTAAAAAGCTTCATTCCTCGTTATTGCTTAAAACTGGTATCACTATTTGAAATGTACAGCCCATTAAAGTTTAATTAAAAAGTTCTAGTTCTGTATTATTAAAATACTGTAAAGTTTTCTGAAATTTATGAAAAGTAGAACGGTTTAGTCATAAATTAACATATTGATTTGTGGTTTTGTGGTTTTACGGAAGAAACGTATAATGTATAACAAGAAAGCATTTTACTATTGTTTTTGATTGAATGTCAAATTAATTTACACGTTTACCATAAACATAAACTTAATCATTCTATATTACGAGTATAATAATTTTATTTGTTTTTTTAATTATTGTCAGATAATATAAAAGTCTCTTTAAAGACAAAATTTAGTGCTTTCAATATATCAAATACCCATCACAATTATTTTTAACGTTTTTCGAAGCCCACTGTTTAAAATCAATAGTACAACTCATAATGCCATCCATGTAACGTGAAGATGAGCGTGTGTAAAAACAGGTACAAATATGTCAAACCAATTTATTTAATTTGCACCGTTTTTCAAGTTTTATCATGTTATTAGCAATCATTCAGGCAATTTATTTATTTGGAAAACATTATAGACGTTACTTATAAAATACATCTTAATCAATCTTGCGATGTCCTTACTTTCAAGAAATTTAAGCAACAGTTTCGAGTATGAAAACAGCTACGATATTTAAATTTGAATTGAGCTTTTCTTAAGTATCTCAAAATATTATTTCATTGGATTCGCTCGGTAGCTGGATCCTCTAAATATAGTATCTGCCTTCTGTTTTATTCTTAAGCCGCGTCCACACGATGTGTAATGTGGGCGAATGTTGATGATGTGTATATAAGTTCGTCACGTCGTGTGTTCGGTTTTCGTATGATCTATGTAGGCCAAAATTTGCATTGGCTTATGTTCACCAAATAGGCGGTATATGAAATGCACATCAAACGAAACTACCAAAGTTGGGCGATAAAATTGTTTGTGGACCACACGACGTGGCAAAATATTGACAAATATATGTTGAAATGTTTGTGCATTTCTATTTAGAATAGTTTACAATGGAAACAAAATTCGTTGAATTACAATAATGTCATAAATTTTTATAAGAAATAAATTTGAAAATACTTCAAAAATAATATCTAATAACATCGAAAGATTATGTGGATTGAGAGATATTCATATTACATTATTGTTTTATATTAAAGTAGTTGAATATTTTTGAATACTCATCGTAAAATACAGTCTACAAGAAAATTTGAAAAATTAAAATTGGCACCGCAGTTCAAAGTATTCACATTGGCGATAATATGACTAACCTACATTCGACACATCTTGGGTAGAGGAAATGTCGCAAATGCATATACATCACAAATGTTGGCTTACGTTTGCCAAATAGGCGAATGTGCCAACATTTGTAAGAACATTTGGCCACACAACCGGGGCTTTAGTGGACAAGCATAGTTAGAATTTTTAGGAATTATACTTTGAAAATGTTGGTGAATTTTAAGACCGTTGCCAAATTATGTCCCATGATCCTTTTATTTTTTTAATTTACTATGTTAAATAACTTACCGAATGTATTTATTTCATTTTTAGGTAAATATCAAAAAGCGATTTGTGAGGATTATGTATTATATGGGTAAATCACTATTATTTAATATTATTTAATTCTAAATTATGAAACAATATTCCACAATATTCAAATCATTTGCGCTTAGTTTGACATCAATTTTTTTCCGAATAGAGTACAATTGCTGGGATCATTGAGAGTTTGAGCTAAATACTCATGGTTATTAGTAAACTAGGAAAAAATAACAATTATTGGAAAACAATTGTTGATCTTTGAGTAAATATTTATTTTGATTGCGCGTGGAACATACATTTTGAACCATTTTCAGAAAAACAATTCAACAATTGTTTTGAAAACTGCCTCTGTACTTCCTAGAAACTAAATTGCATCTAGTCAAATTTCTTTGTGTCTTTACAAAAATAGAAAGGGTTGGGCTAATATGTTACCTATCTACATATATAAATCCACAATCTGAGGTACCATACTAAATCAGCTAGTTGATAGTAACCCCAAATTTGTTTCCCATAATATGTATACGACGTATGTCTAGGATCGCCTGTACAGTTCTAGCACCAACAATTTTAAAATAAATTTACAAATGTCAGAAAATAAAAATCAATTTACAAAATCATTAAAAATTATAAAAAAAAATTGTGTTCCAAATAAAAAAAAGCTTTCTCATCCTTATCTAATAAAATAAGTGTACACATACATACATATATAGCTGTAATATTGGGGGAGCTTTATTTGGTATTTGAAAATTTGTTGTTCCAAAATCCAAATTGCTTTTTGTACATTGATGTTCCATTTTACACATAAGAGCGTTCATATGTTAGTACATTGTTCGTATTGTTCAAAAATATCTTATAGATAATTATATGCAAAGCTGATAGATTGGTAGGACTATATGTATATATTATTGATCTTTGATTTTCTATATAGTACTGTGTGTGAGCGTGTGGGCTATAAAGAAAATAAAGATCTTTGGTACTTATGTGTATTATATATAATATATAATAAGGGTTATAAAAACACTTAACAAACGTGTCTGGTTAATATATTTCGATTTAAAAAGTATGAAAAGAAACATGAAAGTCTCTATTGTATATATAATGTACGTACATACATAAATGATAAAGACAATCTAATACGATGATATAATAACATTTTCATATTTTGTCCTCGACACAAAAAAAATTCTGTCATTTTCTATTTTGTTGTATATGTACTCGTATCTGTATGAACATACCAAGAACCAAAAATGATGATTTAACTAAATAGAAATGATATCCCAAAACTAAGAAGAAAATGGAAAAACCCCTATTCAATCTGTTTTCTATTACGCGTTAGATGAACATAAAAAAATATATGTACATATGTATAAGGATGTAGAAGAAGAAGACATTTTTTTCTTATTTAGATTTTTGTTGTATTCTTTAATGTTAAATAGAAAAAATTTTTATGCTGCCTGTTGTATTTTATATGTACTTACATATAGGTACATATATACATGTACATATAATACTTATATATATATATATATATATATGCGTGTGTTTGTTTACGATCGTATTCGTTATGTAGTTATGGGAATAAATCTTAAGGAAAACTGGCAAAATATGTATTAAATAAAAATATATTTCATTTTCCGAATGATACGAGTATGTATATACTCGTAATATGTAGAGGGTATGAAGAAAATAACTGACACTTTCGATGATGATAAAAATGCTTTCAATGAAAATTATAATATTATACGTAAATTACAATAATTCTGTTATCAGAATTTGTATATATTGATTGATTTTTATTTTTTATATGGTATAGCAGGCGGGCGGGCGTTTATACGAGCCGATATAAGAACTAAAATGGGGCATATAAAAATTATGATTATTTTTTTAGGCTAATTTGTATTGATTGATGGCCATACTCTATAGATTTTTATATTCTTGAAATTATGTGACACAGTGACTGAATTTTTGAAATGATTTGAATATTCATTTAGCCTGCTGAGTGACATATACATTTATTGTATAAAGCATTTACTCTTAATTTAATTTTAAATAAACTGTAAGCGAATTGATATTTTTAATTCTGTCGTTATCATTTAAAGAGTTCATAAAATGTTCAGGATACATTTTTTTAAAACTTTGAAACAATAAATGACACAATTTTCAGAATGTAGTAAGAATTTTAAATTGTAAACTTGAAATTTTTTTAAACATGAAAGTTTAGAATTGTGGAAATATTAAGCTCCATATTTATCATTAATAAATCCTACTAACCATGCTGTCGGACAAAATTTATATGGGTTTGGAATTTTGGATATATGAATTTGTATCAATTTATCTATGGTTTAAGTTAATTTATTTGTGTTAGAATAGTTTAAACACCTCAGTTTTTATGACAGTTTTGCCCCTCTCCAATATAGCCAAGGACACATTTAAGAGAAGCTTTATATCGAGTTCGGTTTAATAAAAGCTCGATGTGCTTAGAAAATTCCATAATATAAATTAATTAGAATAATACCGTGATGAATGTACATAATGCACATCAGACGATTACATTAAATTAATTTTAGAATATTATCACGCCCAATTTTCTGATTAAGTTTTAGAGGATTGTGAGATGGGTGCGTTATCTACATATATTAAATCGTACAATTATTATACGATTTGTGATTAAATGTTAATATAGTCTCACGGTTACACTCCTATGCACGCGATCATATATATATATATATATATATATATATATATATATATATATATATATATATATATATATATATATATATATATATATATATATATATATATATATATTGATAATGTATATATAAGTATATACATATATATATATATATATATATATATATATATATATATATATATATATATATATATATATATATATATATACATATATATATAATATTAAATATATAATATTACCTACTATCTCTATATATATCTATAATATATGTATACATATTTACAAACGTCAATTAATAAAAAAATATTATATAAATGTATTTAGCCATTATCATTCGATTATGTTATCTAACAATATAACTATGTATATACTTTAAAAAATATTCTTTGGTAATTTACTCATAAATATCTGCTTCCGTTCATCACGTTACGTTGTATAGTATAAAGAATATAATAGTATTTTGCCTCGCATGTAAATTTTTTCTCGGTTACTGGAAACTATAATTTGAATTGACATCATTCCTTTTGAAATTAAGTATAACTAAATTACATGCCTATCAATAATACTGCTGTGAAAATAATATAAACAAAAATAAAATCTTTGACTTTTTTGACATTTACTATCTTATCGCACAATTCTCTAATAATTTCTACTTTTCTGTTTATAGCTATTAATCGTAAACTGTTTCACGATTTTTTATGTACGCGCGAGTAAAGTTATTTTTTTTAGTTTATATTAATTTTTATACAAACCGGATGATCAAATAATTTACATTTAGTAATATACGCGATATATTCTCGTGTGATACAATACGCCAACCAAATCGTTTTATATCTGTTTTTGAAACCACTCTGAACGTTAATTATATATTATGGTAATTGAAAGTGCAAGCTGATTTTGGTTAATTTATTTTGTATAATTTTGTGATCAATTACGTATAATTTATCTGTTGAAATTTTATCTGTGGAGATCGAAACAAATTTAAGATAGCACAGAAAATAAAATAAAATGAAAGTGCATGAATCTATCATTCATTCATATTCCTCGAAATTATTAATATTTTCTTAAATCGCACGAAATAATTTGTGTAAATAATAGTAAATGACTAAAATCAAGTTTATCGATCTGTGTACACACATTTATACATCAAGGTTGACATTTACTATAATATTTGTGTATATGTATATATCCAACTGATTTATAAAAATTATTTTTGTTCTCAGTGTGATTCATGAACGATTTAAATTGTGTACTGTGTGATAGTTGATAATATTATCTTGTAATTAAAATTTCTATTTGTACATGTTACTGTGTGCTAATATTTCTGTAGAATTTTTAATGTATTTGCAAAATATAATTTTTCAGTTCCATATGGTGGTGTTATGCGATATAACATAAGCATGTTATTTGTATCAATCGTCGTATGTTTGTTTTAATTTAATAGAATACGAACGGCAGACATGATGTCTGATTAAATGTGTACATATAAATATTATATATTTTCGACAGTATTCGTTTTTTAATACAGAAATTGGCAAATTTTGAATGATTCTGTTCGATTTATAAATGGCCAGTAAATATAATTTTCTTATCTATAGTGGTGGAATTCGGCTTACACAACGATATAGCTATAGGACTATATTATATAGATGAATTTTCCTAATTGTAAGTGTTTTTGTGATATAGACTAATTCTTTAGTGAAAATATGACAGAGTAAAATTCGGGCTAAACAAATTGTGATAAAATAAAATTTTAAAAAGTTTCTACGTATTGGAAAATTGTAAACCAAATTCGACAATTTTACTAAATTTTAGCTATTTGCCTGTCCATCTTCTACGCATGCACTTATGATAGGATAAGTATGCAAACATAATTTAAAATTCAATATGTATGGTAAACATAATTTAAAACTCAACTTAAATTATTCTGCTTAAATCGCATTTCATTATATATTCTTACTTTAACGTAAACATAATTCTTACTAGGTGGCTTAGTTATAACTCTACAATCATCTTACAAATTCGTTAAATTCACTTAATTCTGTAATCCATAAAACACTAACAAACTTATTCTATACTTATAATGTTTAAATAAATTTGATTATCTATACATTAAGCTAAGATTATAAAGTTTTATCACATATAAATCTAGATTAAGTCATATAGTATATACATAATGCAAGTTGAACTAAACAAACATAATTGTGGCGTTAACCAAGTGATTTAGTTTAATTCTGGCATAGTCCGCTAATTCTAGCTTAAATCAATCATGTCAAAATTAATTATTTATTTTTATATAATTATATATACTTATTAAAGTCACATAAACATTTTAATCCACAAGGTTCTATTTTTAGTAACATAATTCTAACTTATGTAAGTCAAATATCGTCCTAGATTAAATCATAAATTTGTAGTTTAACTTTCATATACATAATAGTAGATTAATCTTGAATTTCTGATTAGCTTTTTAAATTGGATTAAATAAACTAAAATTACTTGGCAGTTGGCACATTGCATTTCAGAAAATGTAGTAAGCATATCCCAATACTAAATGCGTAATGTACAATTGTGTAATTCACGCAGCTATGATGGAAACAATACTAAATTTATACAAACAACTACCCATGACAAAATCTACTGGGCAATTATCAAAACAAAAATATGTCATGTGTGTCATTAGCGGCACACATGTTTTTTTATAATACACTGATTGCGATTATTTAACACCATATTCAAAGACATATTGATTTCTACATGGCTTGCTATAAGATAAAATATATCTGCTTGGCATATATTGGTTTATGGGTGGCCGGTAAATGTATGGCACTAAATGTACATACAACCTGCGTATATGATATATGAATATGGGCTATTCTTACTGTCTTGAATATATTAATGAAGAGTTGATCCTCTAAAGTTGATTACATTAAATTAAGTAAATTTATCGAAAGTGATGGCTGCTCGACTTCACGGTATTTCTGACCATTACAAATGTATTCTCTGGACCCTGGATGCTTCTTTTGTGAAGATCAAAATGCATTAAATTTCACAATACTGACGTGCTTTAGTCAAATATTAAGCTTCTTAAATCTTAGAAAGTGTGAATAATTAATTTATTATTAAAATTAAACTGGATATAGTATACTAGTTGTTGTACTACCTAGCACGCAGACATTACAAATTGCCTTAATAAGCTTTTAAAAATTATCACTAAATATGTGTTACATCCCAGATCATCAGGCTGCAAAATATCCACACACACATACACACATATTAATTATCCTAATTAAAATACTGTTGATATGTACTATACGTAATATATATTTATATACCAAAAACCCTTTTACATACATTAGTGGAGTACTTCCTCTCTATATTCAACAACATACAATACATATTTTTCATATCATGTTGTAATCTCAACAGCACAAGGGAAAACAACTGGAAAATATATATCTGTATATAAACGTATATATAAAATAAGGGTGCATTGTGGTTTTTTGTTCTTTCCTGTGTGTTAACCCTTTGTGTATAATTAATTCTTTTATGAATGAGGATATTTTTTTAGAGACTTTTGTTGTTGTTTTTAGGACATTGAAAGAATTGTTATGATATATTATACAATAAAGTCATTTGTTTGTGTTTTGTTTAAAGGACAGACACTGTCTTTTTGATATACTTACAAGATAACATATTTAACACCTTTTTAATATTTACAAGATAAAAATCATTCAAAAAAATGGTTAGACGTGTGAAAACCACCCAAAAAGTTTCCGAATTTCATTAATACTAAAGCGTCAAAAATCACGATAAATAATTAATGTGATATAGTGTATACTTATGTATATGTATGTTAATATTTCATATCGATAAATTTTATGTTGCGCATTACATAAAATTTCTATTCTATATGACCCTTCGTAATTTGAAATATCTATATACTCTTGTATGCACAAGCTTAATGAATATTTTAGTACACTTTATACTAACCAAAGAGAAAAGTCTGAAAATATTTATTTATAGATTATAAAAATTTAATCATTAAAATGTATAATATGTTACATATACAGACATACATAGATATTTTGAAACATATATACCCAATTGAGAAAAAAAGCTTCAGTAAAGCTTTTATCCGATAAAATGTTTATACTTTATTATTTTTTCATCAATATCATTAATGATAAAGGAATTTACTATACACACCACCCTCCAATGTATTGCTTTCTTTGTGTATTTTTTCTATATATATGTATATATATATATATATATATATATATATATATATATATATATATATATATATATATATATATATATATATATATATATATATATATATTTATTTTGTGGAAAATTAGTTTTCTTTATCGTTCTCTCTCCAATGGTATATACGAAACCAATCCAAAATCCATTTTTATTGATCGATGAATATATTTTGTTAGTAGTAAAAAACAAAGAAAAATGATTAAAGTTTTGATGATCGTTGTATTAGTACGTAAATATACATATGTATACGTACTTAAAGTACATTTGTGTCCATATTATCTGTTATTTATATTTTTTAGTAGAAAGGATTACAAAAGAAGCTACAAACCAATAAAGAGTTTCATATCAAATTAACATTTAGTTGTAGAATAAACTATAGAAACTAAATTGAACTCTGATACCAACAGAAAATTTTGACAACAAATTATTAATAGCAATTTACCGCATTATTTTTCCCATCAATTTTAAAATTACCCAACTAAAATCTATCCTTTACTTATTTTCTAAAATTGCTCAATTATTGTGTGCAACAAAATTGTAAACGGGAAAGACTTACTGTTTATATAGCAAATTAGATATAGAGATTTGGTTCGACTAAAACTTGACTCGGACACCATAATATTTGGATTGAAAATTTTCTAATCCCGAATCACATGACTCGTTGAACACCATACGTAGTTTTTTGCAAGTGATACTCATATACGTGCAACATAATAATAGTCGTGTTTTTTTATTCAAAAATTTTCGAGTTCGAATATAGTTCTGAATAAGAATTTTCTCGTTTTTTTAGTAAAACAAATTTTGAATTTAATTTTTTATCAATAAATATGGTACATTTAAGGTTAAACTACATATTTTAATTCAATATTATCAACATTAAATTAAATTTAACTTTATTTTCCAATGTTCTCGATAAAACAATGTTATTTTCAAGTTCTCGATAGAACACGAACTCGAAAAAAAGGAAATATTTTAAACAAATATTTTTCATTGTATTTAGCTTCATACCTGTATTATTTGACAATTGACAATAAACGTCAAAAAATATTGTTAGAAGTTGAAATTTATTCAAATCAATAGAACAAATATATTGGTTAAATTAAATAAAATTTCCCAGTATTACTCCCGATGTTCTATATAGGTCTTGAAGTTATATTAATAAAAAACGAAGCTATTCTGTTTATAAAGATCTGTTAATAAAAACACGAAGCTAACATTTGCGACATTTATAGGATAAATACATCATATTCCGTAATTCAGTTATGGTCACATTTTATGAAATGTATGTTCACGATAGCCTTGGCGTATAATGAGATCAGGATTGTCTATAAGACATCACTGGGGTGAGTGGAATCTCAAAATACATTGTGTATGCTAATTACAACATTGGCAGCGAAAGTGTTTTATTTTCAACAAATGGTGTATTATAGTTTGCGACACAATATCTTAGTATTTATACAGAAAAGTCATACATATATATATATATATATATATATATATATATATATATATATATATATATATATATATATATATATATATATATATATATATTTATATATATATATATATATATATATATATATATATATATATATATATATATATATAAATATATATATATATATATTTATATATATATATATATATATATATATATATATATATATATATGTATATATATATATATATATATATATATATATATATATATATATATACATATATATATTCTATCATACAAGGCAGGGATTATTATGAACTTGATAGGTTAATCCCTTTAGAATTTAATTTTGTTTTGATAGTAAATTGAGTTCAAATCTGTTTATTGAGTCATCTTGTTAATATTCCAGCTCGGATTCGTGGCAAAATTTGAGTTGAATACAAAATTAGAGTGAAGTTCGTGCACAGTATTAAATAAGAAACTAACATATATAGTGGCTGCGCGAAAACAATGTGTTGATATACATAAAAATAATATTTTATATTCATATTCCGCAGTGAGAAGTTTTCCCATTTTTTTTAATACATATTTTCTTTTAAATTAATAATTAAAAAAATAAAAGCAACAACAAAATGTTTATAAAAGGACATTAATTTCAATTTTTAATAATACAAATTGATGGTGTACAAAATAAAAATCATGTTGTTTCATAAATTTTCTGCTGTATGATTTTTTTATGTGAAACATGATTATGATTTTTGTTCTACTTCTTATCTCCTTTAAGATGTAATAAAAAGAATAAATCAAAAGTAAAAAAATAATAATAATAAAGAGTTAAAGTTACCATATATATAGAGATGATTTGTTGGGTAAATTTTTTTTTGGGGTTTTTTGGAATTTATGAAAGTGAGACAAAGTACGGAAAATATGATTTGTATGCTCCTTTATTTTGGTGGTTAAGTAAAATTAATTGTTCTTACCTGTGGTTTATTGTGGTGTATATACATATAGCTTAGTATTATAACACAGCAGTCTAAAATAGTCAAGAAAATTAAAGGATATCAGTTTTTCACCATTGTACAGTAATAAAATTTATATGACTGGTACTTAAAGGACTAATTGAGTTGATTTATATGTTAATTAATGTTTTAAAAAACCAGTCAAAGTTATATTACTTTAAACGCGATGTATATTAATTACGTTGGAAAATTGTACACCGTTTTTGATAAAATAAAAATTTTACGAAATCAACATTGCCCTTAATCCATCCCCATTTAAATTGCGGCACTCATATTTCTTAAAACCTAGATAAGATTAAAAATAAAGAATATAATTTATTTGTCGTATTCGGAACTGATAAATTAAAATGACATAAAATTAGAACAATTACATTGTTTTCATTTCGTTATGTATGGGAAATTATCTTAATTATTTATATCATCTTACTACAGTTATATATTGCATGTATATATAGAAGAAACTGAAACGATAAGAATTTGAACACAATACATAATCAGGAAGTAATTAAATTGTTAAAAATATTTATCTTTTCCTTTTCATTATTATATTAATACCATTATGATTAGTATAGTATTAATTCTATTTGGGAAAATGCTACAAAAGCGGAAAAATCTTCAATTTCATTTCTGAACAAAAGGAAATGTCTAGACATATAATTGGAATTCCAAAAATAAAAGAAAACAAACCCTTTGCCAGTTTAAATCATTTCATTCGCTTCTTTTTTTTTTGTGTCGAAATATAGAAAATCAAAAACAAATGAGAGAAATGGGGAAAACCACAAAAAGAAAATTCCATTTATCACCATTTCAAAATATGTATATGTATGTATTTACTAAAAAAAATACGAAAAGATTAAAATGTAATTCTTTTTATTTATTTATTTTTGGTATATCGCGATTTTTTTTGGCTATCAGTACACATTGTACAAGTACATGGAAATGGAAAACCAGACGGAAAATATATTTTTTATTTTATTTCGCCATTGGGGATATTAATCTTTTGTGTATTATGTTCGGTACACAAAAACGACAAGAATCATGTATACGTTAACATGTATATATATATATATATATATATATATATATATATATATATATATATATATATATATATATATATATATATATATATATATATATATATATATATATATATATATATACAGAACAATTAAATAATTATTAAACTATTTTACAAAACTATATATGTACATACATACGTATATACAAAATATTTCACCTCAGTGTTTATATGAAAATGGGTTTAAAATATTTTGGTATTGTTCCCTATTGTTCTCTATAAATATTATACAAAAAGAGATCTGGAAAATACCAAATTTTATTACAATTATGAAGTTTATATAAATAGGTTATAGCTCTACCAACAACTGATTTTTAATATTTATAGTTCTATCTTTATATTCGGAAACATAATTTACCCCAAAAAATAATATTTCCCTCTACAATAGACGTAGTACGTAGGTAAGTATGGAAAACTTCATTACAAGCATTTTTATTATATTTTATGCATACATATACAGAAAATGTCAGTGTTACGATTTCCATGTTTGTATATAGTTAAAACCTACATCTATTTTCTCTATTCAAATAACACAACAAAAACTGTAATAACTAAACAATAAAACAAAACAAAACAAAAATGCTTTCGTAATGTGTATATATGCATGTGTGAGTGTGTATGTATATGTATATAATAAAATGCAAAGCTTTTTATATATACAACAACAAAAGTTTAAAAACATGAAGAAAATTTGTGTCATGTTAGAAAAGCACAGAACCAAGCATAAAATATTGATCATACAGAGCACAACAGTACAGCACAAAAATGAAAAAGAATAAAAAAAACAGAACAAAAGTTGGAAAATTATGCAGATTTGCACTACACACAGTCATTGTTGCAGCAGTTAAGAGAGTTTATATTGTTCACTTTAGATTTCGACACAAAAAAAAATATATATTTGCTCTAGTCTTTGTTTTCGAATTTGAACTATCCGAATCTAATATGTATATAGTAGACAGAAGACGCGAATTTTCTTTTACATATATACATATATATATACATACAATTCGAGACATGAAGAAATGAAAATATTATGAAAAAAAATTAAAATTGAAATTTATTATTTATTATCAATGAATGTACGAGTGGTACATATAGCTAGCTAGCTATTATGAAAAATGAAATCAATACATAAGAGTTGAAATAATCAGCGTTTACGGTGAACCTAAATTATCTCGAATTGTTACACTATATCCTCCTACTTTACTATATTTATAAGGAATGAGTTTTTTTTTTTTCTTAATATAGTATTATATTTAATTGCATATTTTGATGACGCTGCTAGAGACATGTTGTGATTTGAAATCACCTTAGCGACGTCGGTATATTATGTTAATCAATAAATTGATTTTTAAATAATACATAGATTACTAAAATTAAATTGGATAGGTGGATTTCGATAAACATTAAGTTTATATAATTTAATTTGTATATGAAATTAAGGCCCGCCTGTCTGTAGACGTTGTGTTTTTATTTTAGTTAATAAATATCAGTATTCGTATTCATTTGTACACTCAAACTTCAAAAACGTTTGTGTTTCGTTGCTTGTTAACCAAAATAAGTGACTCATTTAAGATTATATTTCAAACGGAATTTAAAATCACTGTAACATACTTACTATGTATTTATCTAGATTAATAGCCATTGTGCCAACATTTTAAGTTGATTTTCGGAAATCAATCCATATAAATCATATAATATACAATATACGTCTATATAATTTGTATGATAAGGTCATATGATGTATATACACCAGTAGATTTTTGCACACGTTTTGTTACTCGGATATACATACATACTAGTTATATAATAAATGAGCATTTTTGGATTAAATTAAATTTTATTATAATCATTAAATTAATTAAAATTGCTCGATACCAAATTAATAAATCGTATAAATAATATATTTTTAATAAATTAATAAAGCGAATATTACAAGAATGTGCTAAATATATATTAAGCCCGAATTTCGATAAGCTCTATCGATGTTTGATATAAAATTCCAATTATGTTTTAAATTAAACGCTTAAAATTAGAAATAATAATAAAGTTTGAAAATTTGGCGAATTACATCGAAATAAGAATTCTATATACAAGTGTGAGATTTAAAACTCCTACTTTAATGAACACTATCAAAATTTAACCTTTATCTATAGAGTGAACTAGATCGAAACTTATTAATTATTTCAATCAAAACTGGTCATAATTCGGTAATTCAGATTGAAATTGAAATTATTTAAATCTAAATAAATGAATGAGGAAGTCAGACTTGCAACTTTATTTTGGATATGAATTTTCAATAATAATTTTAATACAATGTTGAATTCCGATTAGAGAAGGATGCAGTGGTGAATTATGGTGAATTTTGGCTTAGTGATGGATTTAAACAATTGGTCAATTCAAAAGTCGAAGAAAAATGAACATAAAAGAATTGAAAATTTATGTGGATTCTTCCAAATTATACGTTTCACCAGAAAATTATATATATGCCATATATTTATCTATAACTTATTATGATGCTCTGTTCTGCTGATGGTCATTAAACATCATTAGAAGTATTTAAAAATATAATGAGAAATTAATATATGTATATATGTTAAATAAATAATTATTCAAATCCATTTTCATTTTATCAAAATTTATATGTTGTTGATCAGCCATATATGTACGCGTATGTATATGCAACAGAACCAATAAAATAAAATTGCTACATGACAAAAATATGTATAAATTATGTAATATTATAAATCGATTTATTATAAATTAACATTTTCTGTTCAAATTATATATAAAAATTTATGTATGAAAATACATAAAAAATAATTATTTATGGCTACTGTATCCATATATATTTATATATTTTAAAATTAAGCGAATTTAACGATAAATAATTGTATATAGATTATATTTATTAAATTAACATACGAATTGGTGAATGCATTTTGTAGTTAAAAAATTATTTTACATATGTATATATGGAGCTTTAAACCTCTTTAAAACAAATCGCATTAAAAATAAAATAAAAACTTTTACTATACATAGTGCACAACAAAATAATTTAAAGACAATATTATTTTTCTCTAGACATAAAATATAAATGAAATAAATTACTAAAAACAATTTTTCTTATATTATTTTTTTCAGAAAGCACAATAAATATTTAAATTTTCCATTATTAAAAGAAAGATAAACAAAAAAGCTCATCAGATTTTTTCCCCTAAAATTGTTCTCTATTTGTTTATGTAATTATTTATTATAAAATAAAAATAAATTAGTTATATACGAGTATATATGTATAATAGTTAAATGTGCTTTATATACTTTTAATATAATACAAATAAATAAATGAAAATTTAAGAATAGAATGGAGGAAAACGTATATTTTCTTATGAATAAATTCATTATTTTGGTATATATAATGTAAATATAGTTATGGTATAATAATTTAAGATTTTAAATATAGAATCGAGATAAAATAGCAAAAATAAAATGTTAAGTATACGTATATATAACATAGCTTTAGAAGCACCACCCAAATGACAAATGTGAACCGACTATATATTATATGTATATATGCCTGTATATACCTATACAACAGTTAAAATTGTCGTTTAGAATATATAAGATGAATTAAGAAAGTTATCATATTTTTCGTATTATTGTAACAAAAAATATACCAAAAGTTAAGTGTCTTTTGTGATAGTACTTGAATTAAAAAAAAATGATACAATTTATAAACGTTTTAGGTACAAGGTTTACCTCTTTTACATTACAAGATCTAGTCTAGACTCTAGACTATAAATTTAGTTTTTTTAATACAAAAATGAGGCGTTTTCATTATAAACTAAAAACACTGTTGACTGTTATTACGATATAATATTCCTACGTACTAATTGCGTTAATTAAATTGAGAATATAGTCTTAACTTGAAAGTTGCATTTCGAAGAAAATTAACGACAATAAGTTAAATAAACAGTTCTTATACACCTAAAATACTAACCATGCTTCACAAATAAATTTTTTTGTTCATAAAAATATTTGAACATTTTGCTTATTTGGTTGTGTTTGATAACTATGTAATAAAATTGAAAAAAATGTGGAGTGCATGTCTTTAAACTTTTTTATTGTATGTACGAGTATGTGCTGTGAAAAAAAAATGAGTAAAAATTACAAACACAAAAATTAAAAATTATAACATAATTTATCATATGCAACATGGATTGCATATGAATGGTTATTTTATTTTGGTATTCAGTTTATGAATTTTAATTCATTGCCATATTTGAAAACGTTCATAAAAACAACAACAATAACAAAGAGTAAAAATGAAAATTTGCTTGCACGTGTGCTTGTTTTTATTCAATTCTGGTTAGTCATATATGCATGTGAACGAAGAATAGTTGGTTAATAGAAAATTTGTAAATTATCGTATAATTGCGTATGTATAATGTATAAAGAAAGAGTAATTCTGCATATAGCATAATAAATGGAAAGCTTTTAATTTGCACGTGTTTGCAATGAAAGCTCGATGATTGTAATATAGTACGTATAAAGGGCATAGTAATAATGTGATATATTTGAAGTATTCTGTCCTAACTAATTACCATTAATAAAAAAACACTTAATGATCTTTTTCTGTTTTATTCAAGTGCATGTATAAATATTTACTATATACATATGTAAAGCGAAAAGCATAACATAAAGCTTTCAATTTATCTCATTGCAAAATTTTTTTAATTTACATAAATATATATCTTGTAAAGCTCTTGATTTATCATATGCAAAGTTGTAATAACAAAAAAAAACTATAAATGACGCAAACGTATAGAGCATATATGTATATAACTAAACTTACAAAAAAAGGAAGAAAATGAAAACTAAATTATATATTATTCTCACTTTAGTCTAATCTCAAAATATATTTAGTTATATAAATATAATATATAATGTATATATATGTATATATATACATAATTATATATTTATATATATACATATATATATATATATATATATATATATATATATATATATATATATATATATATATATATATATATATATATATATATATATATATATATAGAATATAAAGAGCTTTTTTCCTCATCATTTTCATCATGATCATTACTGCTTTATATAATACATTTTACTGTTTTTCCATCTCATTAAAATGCAATTCAAAAATAAAATTGAAAATGGAAAATGTTCTCTAGTTTATCTGCTTCTAAATTTTATGTTAAGTATAAAATGCATTCATGATTTCCTATTGAGTTTGTCTTATTTTTTGTTATTGGAAAATGTCTTACTATTTATTTACATACTATTATTATTATTTTTTCCCCAGAAATCTTGATGAAATAATAATAATAATAAAATCTATGGAGTAAAATATATAAGTATACGAATAATCAATATCATCATTCGAATTGATTGGCATATATACATATATATATATATATATATATATATATATATATATATATATATATATATATATATATATATATATATATATATATATATATATATATATATATATATATATATATATATATATATATATATATATATATGTATATATATATATATATATATATATATATATATATATATATATATATATAATATATATATATATATATATATATATATATATATATATATATATATACATATATATATATATATATATATATATATATATATATATATATATATATATATATATATATATATATATATATATATATATATATATATATATATATAATATATATAGTACTATGGTTAACCAATTTTCAAACGATATAAACCAGGGGGTGGCACCTTCCAATTCGGTGACTCATACTTAAATGTGACGCTAAATTGAATATTATTAATAAACAAAACAAAAAAATTAAACAGTAGCAAAACACTGAAATATCTATTCAAATATAGTTTTTCCATATAAAAATGAAATAATGCTCTTACTAAAACAGATTTTGCAAGAATATAAAAAATAACGGAGGTCCAGTGTTTTAATATGTTGTAAAATATTAGTTACCAAATTCCTTAAAAAAAAAAACAAAAAAAAAATAAGTTTTTGAGAAAATTGAAAATGAACATTTAGGCGGGAAATTTAAAGAAGAAGAAATTAAACAACATACTATTTTTATATTTTTTTATTAATTGTTATTAATTTATCTTTAAAATGAGCCCAAAATTATAATTATCGGACAATTAGTTTTCTTTTTATTGACATAAATACAACATCATAATTATCATTTTTCTCAAAATTAGGGTGTCAAATTTTTAACAACAACAACAATAAAAAAAAATTAAGTATTCTTAAATTTTTTTTTTAATCAAGGCTATGCATTGAAAACATAAAAATCATAAAATTCAAATATGACTTACAAAAATTTGTGATTTCACGTATTTTTCACCATATATATATATATATATATCGGAAATTAGATGATCAGGTACATACATATATATTCAATTTTGAAATGGAAAATTAGATAATCATATAGTTCATTGGGTATTCATCAATGCGAACCCTTAAAACTATCATATGTAGAGCATAGTATTCAAATAGCATAATTCAGAGTAGGAAACGCAAAAAAAAGATCAATTTCTAGATGTTCAATCTCTATTTCAAAAACATAAAAGGATTAATCTTTAACGCCTGTAACGCACGTATGTGATCTTCCCATAACATATGTTTATGAAATGTTACTCCAAGATACTTGAAGATTGAAATTTATACAGCCAATTAACAATGTGACAGAAATGGGGAATTAAATATTATACATACGAGTATATGTATATTTCGATTTATTGATATTAAATTAAGAAATTCTAGAGAGCAATTTTTAATTTCCTAAAAAAATATGAAAGTATCGTCTACAAACAATTGGGATATATCATTTATAAAAATCTGAAATAATAAAGACCCAAGAACGCATCCTTTTCAAGTATATAGATTATGAAAAACCTATAAAACAAAATCGGCAGACAGTTATCGTGTGACACTTTAAATAGGTAACAATTTTTAAAACAGTTAGGATAAATTCAGGTTTATAAAATCAAATTAAATAATTCTGCCAACACGTTTAAAAAGAACGTAGAATTACGCTTTGCAACTAAGCTGCGTAAGTTATCGCACCCTGTATCTTTATTATTAGGCAGACTGCAAATTATGTTTAAAATCTCAGAAGCAGAAGGTGGAGACGAACAACACGAGTCTGAAACAGAACTAAAGTACGAAATTGATTAATATTAGTTTACTGTGAATGTGGGTAACAGTTTCACTTGGAAGGGTAGAATTTTCCAAGTAGAAGTGTTACCCACATTTACAAAGAACCTTATTAATATCCATATTATGATACTTACCTCACCTCACCTCACTTCTCACCGTGACATCTACAGTCGCGCGAGTCAAATTTTGGTATTATGATTCTCGCTTTTATTTGGGTGAGTGACGTACGCAGCGGTATGCGTCATTTTTGATATTTTAGTTTCTTTAAGTTAGCAGTTGTTATTGATTTGAGAATTTTTGACATTTGATCAAACTCAAATCTCATCATTTCACACTACCGGATGGCAAATACTTATTAATTGATTTAAATGTATTTTTGAACATATTCTAAAGCAAGGTGTTATAAATTTATAAATTATTCGTCATTAGCTATTTTCGGTTTATTTCAAAATTATGAAAAATAAAAATTTTTATAATGCATACAACAATAATAATTTATTATAATGCAACAATTAATATTTATTACATTATTAATTAATTATTGTAATACAAATTAGACTCGCTCACGGCGAGAATCATAATACCAAAATTGAAATACGGTGATATCGCGCCACTTGGTGACGCGTAGGTGAGATTCATAATAGGGGCATAAATATATCAGAAATACTATTGAGTTCGCTATGAATTGGTTGATTTGCTTCCAAATTTCGTTTCGGGTCAAGTTACTAATCTCATTTTCCACATAATGTTATTTTGAAAAATATTTGCCCCTTGATATTTTTGTTAAGAAAATCTAATTTAGTTTTTAGCTGAACATAATCTGCATTTAGCACCAATCTTCCTAAAAGTTTTTTTTTATAAGTAGTTTAGTATCCAAAGATCGAATTCATCCAACTACAACTACTAGACATTTTATTTTCACTTTCTATTGCAAATATTAAATGAAATTGAAACGAAATAATTATCAAAATGAAGATTAACTTTTTTATAATTAATAACTTTTTTGCAATTCTATCTACGTATGGACTCTATATATTTGATCAATGGTGACTGATAATAGATTCAATTATTAAATTCCACTTTTTAAAATTACTTATAGTATGATCCAAAATATTACCGATACCTATTATCTGGTGATATTCAATAAAATTCCGTTGTACTCTGAAATTAACTCCAATTTTTTGGTAGCAGGTATGTTCAGATTCCCAACTATAAAAAAGTGTAGGTGATTTTATTATTGTATGAAGCAAATTTTTAAAAAAATGTTATAATAAGTTTCTAATAAATAGAACGCAGAAACGGTGGTCTATCTACATAATCTACAGACGTTAGCCGAAATAACACGATTGAGCTGAATATAAATATATTGAAATAGCTAAGTGCCATCATCGATACCTATAATGTTATAATTAATATCGTTCCTGATAGAATTCCTGATGGCAATTCCTCCCCAACTCGATCATTCCTATATACAAGAAAAGACACTTGAAATATTTCTAATATTAAAGAAATAATTATATAAACACTGTTTCTCCACCCATTTTTTTTAGTTAATCATAATGTTTTGCTTAATAAACTTATATACAGGAACGATTAAGCCAGTGATAAATTACAACCAATTCATTCAACATAATGTCCCGATTATTTTGAAAAAATCATCAAATGTATTCAAATTATTAAACTCTATTAGTTTTATATTTGGGGTTCAAATATTTGGGTTCTCTTATCACTCACGATAACAGTGTGGGTGAGGATATTAAAGTGCGGCTGGCAGCTGGCAGTCGTTCTTTCTATCCTCTAAGGCCACTGCTAAAATCTAAACACTTATCAAGTGCCGTGAAGCTAAAGTTTTACAAAGCGTTGATAAGGCCCGTTGTTATGTTTGGATGTGAAGGTTGGGCGCTGACGGATGAGTACGAGAGATGGATACTAACATTTGAGAGAATAGTCATGCGTGTGATTTACGGCCCAAAATGCGAAATAAATGGTACCTACCGAGCTCTGTACAATATAGAGATCAGAGATCTGATGAAGATCCCCGATATTGTACATGAAGTAAGATCTCAGCGAGTACGCTGGCTCGGGCACGTTCTGCGTGCTGATCCGGAACGAATTGTGCAGCGTTCTCTGAAAGAAGAGCCACCATATGGTAGGCGCAGAGGTCGTTGCAGGCGACGATGGCTCCAGGATGTAGAGAACGACTTCGCCTTTAGATTGTCTTAGACAGTATGAAGACCATGCTCGGGATCGAAACCGCTGGAGCCAAATTGTTGACTCAGTAAGGGGCCAGTAATGGCCTTTAAAACTGTTTTAATAATAATTAGTTTTATACATCTCTGACTGAAAATAATTTCTTTCGTCTTAATATATATCAGGGAGGAAGGTAGAATATAGGTACCTACGATTATCCCCCTCCTATATATGTTCGAGTGTAAATTTTTTTTTACAAACAAATAATAGAATTTCATCAAATAGCGTGATTATTTGTTAAATTTTATTTGCTAAATAATAAATTTTTATATATTTTTTAAAAACGTAATAATAACATAAAATCTAATTAAAATAAAATTTATTTTTTATCTTCTTGTATTTATTTATTATTTTATGTTTTAAATAAAAAGAAAGTTTGGAATATTATTTGCTCATTTCATTAAATATTATAAAAGAAAAGAAAACTTTTTATTTTTACTGCTAAACGCGCAGTACAGTAGGTAGAGGAGGTGTTAGTAGATGAGGTAAACACATATATATAGATGATGATAAGAACAAACAATAATTACTCGTACTACAAGTGAAGAAAATGTGGAAAATGTACTATATACAAGTACGAGTATATTTTCCTTACGGTGGTGATATTTAAATTTATAGAAGAACAAAAATAATAATAACATGAATATATTATACTAAAGTTTTTTAATTGATTGAAATTATATAATGGGTGGTGATTAAAATTATATAAAAAAAATCCTGGTTCGGTTATATGAAATATCATTCGCGTTGGGCGTTATCGTTGCTGTGGAAAAGTAAATTCCAGCATTTCCATGGTATATTGCGGTATTTTTTATCATTTATATAGTAACAAATATATTATACCATGAGGGAATTCGAATTATCTGTATATAGAACTGTAATCATATATACCTACCTATACCTATGTATAGATTTCCTAAGGGATTTGAATGGAAAATTTATTCATTACGTATACACAAAAAAATCCTTAATATTTCAGTCATATTACTTTATAATAATTTGGAAAAAAACATGGAAATAAATTCCATGTTCTGATGACTATTGTATACTGTAATCCCAGAGTAGATTCAAAAACGATACACATATACAAGCCCGATATATTTATGTACACATGGTAAAATTTAAAATGTATTGCTTTTGTAAAGTTTGATGTTTAGGCAGATTTTCATTTTTTGGGTTTGTTAACTCATACAGCATGCTACACATATGTATATCCCAAAACCAAACTTATAGATGCTTTGTTAAAATATATGTGTATTATTATAATTTTACAAATAATTATAATACTATAGCAACAACCATAATTCTTTCTTTTAACAACCATAGTTCTTTCAGGTTGATATTAAATATTGAAATAATAAATAATAATAACAGTGTTAAAGGCCATTACTGGCCCCTTACTGAATCAACAATCTGGCTCCAACGGTTTCGATCCTGAGCTTGGTCTTCATACTGTCTTAGACAATCTGAAGAGGCCAAGTCGTTCTCTACATCGTGGAGCCATCGTCGCCTGCAACGACCTCTGCGCCTACCATATGGTGACTCTCCTTTCAGAGATCGCTGCACAATTCGTTCCGGATCAGCACGCAGAACGTGACCGAGCCAGCGTACTCGCTGAGATCTAACTTCATGTACAATATCGGGGATCTTCATCAGATCTCTGATCTCGAAATTGTACAGAGCTCGGTATGTACCATCTATTTCGCGTTTAGGGCCGTAAATCACACGCATGATTCTTCTCTCAAATGTAAGGAGCCATCTCTCGTACTCATCCGTCAGCGCCCAACTTTCACATCCAAACATAACAACGGGCCTGATCAACGCTTTGTAAAGCTTCAGCTTCACGGCACTTGATAAGTGTTTAGATTTTAGCAGTGGCCTTAGAGGAAACAAAGAACGACTGCCAGCTGCCAGCCGCACTTTAATATCCTCACCCACACTGTTATCGTGAGTGATAAGAGAGCCCAAATATTTGAACCTCCTCACTCCCTCAAACGTGTGGTGGCCACTACTAAAATCTGGTGTGCCATTGTCTCTAAAACCAGAGATCAGGTATTTCGTTTTGGACTCATTGATCTGGAGTCCAACAGAAGCTGAAAACTCTACAAGCGGATCAAGTATTTCTTTCACTCCGTTGCTATTCAGTCCAATCACGCATATGTCATCTGCATATGCAAGCACTTGATTGGACTGGCGATATAAGATGTTGCGCTGAGGTGTTTCAGTTTTACGAAAGATGTACTCCAACATGAGATTAAAGAGTATCGGGGACAGAGCATCTCCCTGCCGAACACCCGAGCTAACTGCAAAAATTGTCGATAGCCTGTTCTCAACTTTAACACAGCATTGAGACTGCGTCACTGTCATCCTACACAGTCGTACCAATTTTGTTGGCATTCCTAGGTATTCCAGGGCAGACCACAAACTCTCTCGATTGATGAGTCGTAGGCCTGCCGGAAATCCAGGAAAACCTGATGTACGGAGATGGATGTTTCATAATATTTAGATAGAATCATTCGCAGCGAAAAGACCTGATCAGTGACTGATCGATTCGGACGAAATCCTCCCTGATAGTCACCAACCAAGCCCTCCGCCAGAGGAGTGATTCTATCCAATAAAATGTATGACAGTAACTTGTATGCTGTGCAAAGGAGAGCTATACCGCGATAATTCTCACACTTCAAGCGGTCTCCCTTCTTGAAGATGGGGCATATCGCGGCCACTTTCCATTCATCAGGCATAACTTCGGTTCGCCATACTAATCGAATAAGGTCGAAAAGACAGTTCCACAAAGTATCCCCTCCGAATATCAAGAGCTCCGAATTAATGCAGTCCACTCCAGGTGAGCGGTTTCGTTTCATTCTCTGCATGGCCTTAGTGAATTCCTCATGGGATGCCTCCTCAGTGCAAATCTCCGCAGACTGTTTTAGAGGTGGCTCAACAACAGTCTGTGACGCATGATGAACATCAAGCAACTCAGTAAAGTGTCCACTCCATGAAATAATAAATAGTCCCTTTTAATGTTGTTGTGGAATAGAGTTCTTGAATACATATTTTGAATTTTTTACACTAAATGTAATGGGTCGAAATTTGTTATATAAACTCTTCAATATTTTACAACAAATTTATTTAGTTGGAAACTGCGCAAATGCTTATTTATAAATATTTTCTTTTCTTGCTATCAAGCAAAGCGATCACGGTCAGCCATCAATGCAAAGTTTTATTAAAATATATACCTTTGGGTTTAGAAAGTGAATCATTTCTAATCAATTCAAAACTTCATCAATTCCTTGTTTTCGTAATATTATCTAAGTTCAAATTATCGATCATAATGAATAATGTATTCTATGATGAAATTATCTACCGCAAATAAAATCATAAAACTTTGGTGGTTTTTACGGGTTTAAGTTATATATAGATTGAACAGCGCTGACATAGTACATAAAAGTATGATAATCGACTGCATTAATTAAAACTTTTTTTTCTCTCTATTTTCATTGCAGATCAATGCTCAATCAACTATAAATATTACAACAATAAATATAGTGACACACACATAACAAGGCATCACAAACAATAGCAAGAACTAATATTTAAACTCACTTCAAAAAATTTAAACAATTTAGTACATTACATTCCATATATACATACAACATAAATGTATAGCAATAGTGTGGTATATCTAAATGACAAAGTGAAAATAGATAACATAGGAAAATATATTAAAAGCGGAAAATCAAGCGAGAAATAGTGAAAAGAGGGGAAATAAAAAGATAATCAAATATTTACATAAAAAATCTAAACCACACATCCATACATACAAATATATATACACATAATATGGATGCTTGCTCAAATATTATTAGATTCTATTACCACAGCATATTTATAGGCGCCACACTTCTATTTTATGCTTTCACATGTACAAAAGCATATCAAATCGGAATAATAACACCATCCATAACTACATCAACTACAATACAGACGACAACACTAAATAGTAATATTAGTAATGAATTTAGTAATATAACAGCAAGTAGTAGTGATAGTAATAATAATAATAATGGAATTAATACTCAGGGACAACCAATTCCATTAGTGCGATTACCATCTAACACATTACTTAAATATACAGCCTATAAAGATGTCTCAATATTACATTTTCGTATACCGATCGATACACGTACAGCACTTTTTAGTTTTAAAGCTTATGAAGAAACCAAAAGTGCCTTTCGTAAGTATTTTTTTTCATACAACATATATAATTTTCTTATTGAAAACTTTTTATTTTCCATCTCAAGCATTTTACTTTTTATTATAATTTCAATTAAATACGTTTTCCAAAAAAAAAAAATTTTTTTTGAAAAACTTTTCGTGTCTTCAGCATAAAAATCAATTTTGTGTTTTTCCAGTTTTGGTTATTGTGCTGAAGAAATGAACACAAAAAAAAATGTCTGTGGAAATGGGTGAAAACCACATGAAGAAAAATAAAAACTGATTGTTTTAAGGTTTTATTGTATTACATACGTACATACATATACATACGTATACATGTTATATACATTCAAATATAGTATTCAGGTATATAACTATATTGTGTTTAGACTTTATGTTGACTTACTTTAAAGTGATGTAACGATTTAATATAATATCTTATACGTATCTCTTTTATATCTAAGATGTATTTACTTTAGCTGTATAGCTAGTTAAATAAATAGATTATGTGAGTTACTGGATTTTTATCATCATCGTCTATGTTCAAGTAATATATACATAAGCTATGAATTCATAATACATATATAAATGATTTCGCATTTGCAAACTGTTAAGGCTGCTTTAGTAAAAATAGGATAAGCTGCAGTTTCTGTCTGGAAAGGATTTGAATAAAATGTTAACTTTTTAATTTACAATTGACTCCAACTATATTGGCTTTGATAAGGACCGCCGTATAACGAATTTCATAGTCAGCCTAATTCGTATAGTAGCCAGCAGAAAAACACACTTACTTTTAATTTATTTTCAATCTTGACATCGTCCGATGAGGTTGCACTGTTGCAGTTCAATCTAAATATTTCTATATCAGTTTTATTTTTCATGGTAAAATCGTAGGTACTAATGTCAATTCCAAATTCTGGATATTTCATGATATTTATTACTCCAATTAATTATTTGAAATTCTATAGACAAATATATTTAGGTTAGCACTTTAGGAGTTCCAATTTAAATTATGTTTTTTATAAACTTGAAATAACCATGTGTTAGATTTAGAAACCTCTGACGCAACACATACAAGTACCTCATATTTTATATAGCATCCCACGCAGTTATGAAATGATTATCCTCGAAAATAAATAATATTAATCAAGGATTTTCAAACAATCACCTTTTCTAAAATAAAATAAAAAATTTGTATAAAGCTCTCGATGAGCTTTTTATTTTTATTCGTTCGTTAAGAAACATTTTTATTTTATTATATTATTTCTCATCAATTTTCTAAACCTTCTTGTGAAAATATATAAAAATAACAAAATCATCAAATTTTATTGTGCCACAACTTAATACATAATCATTATTATCATTATGATGTTCAAAAAATACTTTTCCTCATTTTCTTTATATTTTTCCTATCATCCTTACATAGAAGGAAATTGAAAAAAAAATGTTTACTGATAAGAGGATGAAAGTAATAATGGCAATAAAAAAAATGTTACGACACACACACACATACACACACACACATATATATATATATATATATATATATATATATATATATATATATATATATATATATATATATATATATATATATATATATATATATATATATATATATATATATATATATATATATATATATATATATATATATATATATATACGAAAAATTCTGAGCAATGTGAAAAAATGATTTTATTTATTCGTCTAATTTTCGTTCGACGAAAGTGACTAAAAGGAGGAAAAACCATTTTATGAAGCCAACATAAAAAAAGATCCTTCTAACATAATAAGAATGATTACGGGAGGAAATATTTTGTTAGATTTTTGATTGTGTGTTGTGATGGAAATTGATCGATTTTACAATTTTTTGGTTATGCGGTATATACATAACATAAGGGTTTTAAGCATGTATTATGTATTTAGAAAAGATAAATTTCTAATACATAATGTAAAATGTTAAAATAATCTTGTTACACCTATGTGTGTTGAATTAAAAAAACATATTACCTTTGGGAGCAAGGGAACATAATGCCGAAATATGTACATATATACGAACATATACATATTATATGTGCTATACACGTTAAGATAATTTAATATATTTGGAATACAAAATACATAACATATTTTAGCTTAGCACAAGTATTTGTGGGTCTTCCAGGAAAATGTATCAGCAACCAATTTTTGATTCAAATTATTTTCTAATTTCCGATTTTTTTTTGTTATCATACATACATTTATCTGAAATTGACAAACGTGTTATTCATTTATGTATCTTAGAAATATATAAGATCACAAACCATATTTCAAATTTTATTGTATTTAGAGTAAATAAATAGCTTATATATATATAGGAGCTTTGTAGGAACTTAAAATTCGTTTTTCGTTGGATATATTCATTGAGCTTCATTTAATTTGGTACTCTTAATATTCAGTAGTATTTTGGTTTAGTGTTTGGCATTCAAATTTTCTAGGCAAATCTCATAAATGCTTCATAAAATGGAATATAATTAAAATTATGTTATTTGATTTTATTGTACAATTAGTAGGATGCATTTGCTATGCACAGTAACACTCGGAATTTTGTACATTAAAATATATGTAAAACTATATAATAATAATACATATATTATATTAAATTATTGTAATCTTATAATTATTTCAGATAATAAAATTTCCAAATGTAATTCTGAATCAATAAAATGTCTATATTTTTTTTAAAAGGTGTGAAATTTATTAAATCGTTACGGAACGAGTAGACACCCTAAAGATAGATTGCTGGTAGTACAAATTTCATCGATTAAGAGAAACTGCAGTACTTTCTATTTTTAGTATTTTAATGTCACTTTGATGCAAAACCCATAACGATGAATGCAATATAAAGACAATTCATCAGTCGCACAGTTTCACCATATTCAAAAATTTATTAGGTTACGTAGTTTATCTTGAATATACCTCGTTGGTCGATTGCTCTTCTAAAATGCTCTACATCGTTCTAGAAATCTTCTACCTTTAACTCTGCTATTGTTATACAAACTGCCTAATAATATTCATAATTGTATCTAGTTTTATATGTGTGGTTTAAATTACTCTTGATATATAAATTGAGTATTTGGAAATGTTTCGACAAAATGACGCATATTTACATATTCATAAATTTAAGGATTATTGGCATAAAATATACGCATAATCCGGCAATCATTCAAAAAATTTCCATAAAACAAATATATAAAAATATTCTCATTGCATATACGGAGTTACTGTATCACAGATAAGTAAAATGATTATCATAATATAATAATGAAAGCAATGGCTTTGTCCAATAAATTACATAAAATAATAGAAATTTTTATTATAAATAACATTGTCGAAAAAATATTGCAGTCGTTTAATTTATTTATCACAATCGCAGCTAATAACATAAATTTAAATCGAATTCAGTAAAATAAAAAGCGCAAACCATGTATGTAGTGTCCAATTTAGATAATAAATTGCTTATTTTTATGGCCATTGTCTTGCTACTACACACTAACTATTATATAAAAATAATATATTTTCTATATTACCCATCTAGAGTACTAAAACTAATAATAGTTATTTTACAATAATCATAAGGTCGTATTATTATAAAAACGCTCTTTTCGGAAAAAACAAACTCTTATATTTCTTAGTCACAAGACCATTGTTTATCATTTAAATGGTAATTGGTAAAAAAAATAATTCATTTTCTTATGGTTTTTGCCATAATGTTAAAGAGAATTTCGTCTTATATTGTCTTGATTTACATTTAAAATACTGAATATGTACAGTACACAAGACTATATTTGATAGTAAGAAAATTTGTTATTTTGCCAAAAAAAACAATTTTGTTACACAAATATTTATTTTTTGTTTATTTTGTGTAATTTGTTATTTAAATTTAAAATAAATTTGAGAATTTGTGTTTTCCTTATATTTCTGATTTGTAACAGAAGTTACTTTACATGAAATCGTAAATCTTTTAGTTTGGTCTATTGGTGTTTAATTTTTATGTGAATTTGAATTGACCAAGAGCTGAATCTGGAGAAGCTTTTAATTCGGGTTGTACAATTCTTGAATATTTCAGGCATAATGTCACTAAAACGAAAAACTCACAACACAATATATAGTAACAAAATAATAACAATAATATTTATTGTATTTCTGTGTTAAATATTAGGAATAACAATATTTATTTTAAGTTCATCAAAACAATATACAAACTTTAAATTCAAAATAATATTATTTCAAGAACTATAATAATTACTACTTTTATTTTAATTAAATGCCAACCACTTTCATAATTACCTAATAAAAAATTTTCCCTTGCTATTTTCCATGCCAAAAACAACAACAATACCAACTATAGTAAACTCCCAACATTTTTTTTTTAAATTTTATCTCAACAGTTTTCCTCCTTTTTTCAACCCTATTTTTGTTTCAAGTCATATACTCATTACACACACAATACTAGCAAAATAATCCTTTTAGAAATTTTAAATTAATAAAAAAATATTTTCTTCTAATTAAAATAACAGAAACAAAACTAATTTTAATGAACTTTTGTTTGTTTAATAAAAATAAAATTATTATAGTAATAAGCTTTTAAGTTTAGTTTGTGTGTGATTTTCCTTTCATTTATTTCTTTTTTCGTTTTAAATAAACACAGAAATTGTTTATTTTATAGTTTCATAATATAATCGTTTTTAATTTTTTCAATATTTTATCATTTGGTGTCAGAGATATGTACATATATCTACTGTATACATAGATACATAGATACATATATATATATATATATATATATATATATATATATATATATATATATATATACATATTACATCACAAAAACTCTATTGATTTTAATTTATAATCATAATAATATTGATTTATAAAATTTCAAAGAAATATTTAATTAATTATACTTATTATTTTATGTTACAGAAAGGGATTGTCAACCACGTGATGTAACATTACATTTAAAAGCGGGAAGTTACCCTGTTATTAGTCCTGAAAATATTACATTTCCGCGACATTTTTTGAGTGCTGATCAAAGGTGAGTGATTCACAATAATTGTATGCTTAATTTGCTTAAGTTTAGGTTTAAAGTAAAATGCTGTTTATATAAATTGTTTATTTTAAAATTCATTTTTTTTTAATTTGGATTATGCAGTTTCTAATGAGCTTTACTATGTGAGTTCTTGGAAAGTTTGAGTAACAATAACTATTTTTTACTCTTGTTTATAAATTATAGTAAATGGACTTTTATAATTCAAACCTAATGTCTTTCTCAAACCTATTTGGTTTATATGAGCGAGTAAAACTTGACGCTTTATCAATTTAAATAAAATACATAAAATATTAGAATTTACAGTACACCAAGTAATAAAATAAAAAAAATTGAAAAATTTTAAATTCGTACTAAATTCGTAATATATTGCTGCCTGATCAATGATTTTGATAAGATTTAAAATCCTTTAACTTAAAGACATAATCGAAATTCTATGTTTGTAAATGAACCTCCCCCTTGCATTATATATTATATAAAAGAAAAGGGACCCAAAATAATTGAATCTTGATACTCTTAAGCTTTTATACATATACACATATAAAATTATGGGAAATTGGAAAATCACCCAAAACATTACATTACAGTTTATTTATGTAAGGAAAGCACACACAGCGACTATATGAAACTATTTATTTATTTCATATAATAACAAATATGTGAGGAATGATGATGACAATGATGTTGTTATTGGTTTGCTATTGTTGAATGATGTGATAGATTTGAATTTTTTCATAAATTCTCCAATTTTTTGTTATATTTTTATGTATTTTGTAAATATTTTTGTTGCCGATTTTTATTTTTTCTCAATCTTATATCAAACATAAAATAGCAACAGCATAAAATTCAATAGTGTATAACAGAACACAAGAAGTGTATAAAGTGTAGTAGAGTACTGTGCTGGTATATATGTACAACGAGGAGCAAAATGATGATGGAAAACAGCAAAAAATTATGTAAACATGTTGAATTGAATTTTTATTATTATATTTTTCCTATTTTGGAAAATTTATTTACTCTTTATGACAAGGAAATTTAATTTATTTCCTCCATCAGTTGCGTTTATGTTGCTATGTTGCTATATGTACTTGTATTTATGTATTTATACATATATGTATATATTATGGAGAAATGCAAAATATAAAATATAAAAAAATGATTTCGATTAATTTATTCAGTTTTTCAATTTTCCTGTTAAGTGAAAAATTATTATTATTATTTTATGTTATTATATTATGTGATTTTAATAATTCATTGTGTAATAGATTCATTTTGTGTTAATAACTAGATTGATTACTTTACAAGTGTTTTAATTAATATGTGTTGTTGTCGAATTTATAATTGTCTGAGCTGTTATTATTTTATGTTCATAATAGTGGAGGATAAATTTAAAGAGTAGCGTGAAAATTCGATTGTTTTTTGTTATTTTGAGGTTAAGTGAATATTTTGTATGTGAACTATATAATTTATAAATACAGAGATTTGGTCACGGTATATTAGCAGCAACGCTAATCTAATTATCGAATTCAAATCAATCGGCGAACTACACTAATTATTCAGTTGCCTCGTTGCACATAAAATTTAGATCAACAGCTGGTAATTAGACTTTATTTAGTATACACGAAATTTGACTTACCCCATCGTCGTACGTATAGGGTAAACAAGTTATTGTAGTTGAGCTGTGGTCTCAAAAATTTAGTAAGTAAGATCATTTGTTGGACAAAGTAGATCACAAAAATTCAAAAAATTTCGACAGAGACACGGTAAGAAGCGGACGAGGGCTATATTACCATCGTTTTTTATATCCAAATTAAAATAAATCTCATCTAAATATGTAATAAATCGTAATTTAGAGATTATTCCAAAATGGTCAATGTTATCCAAATCCGATTTAAAATTTAGAATAAAAATAAAACGTATAACTCCTCTAAATACTGATTCGAATTTTGTATTTTAAAATTAAAGTTTCGGAAAACCCCATCAAAAATAAAAAAATTTAAAACTTTAAATGATCCAACGTTTTCAAAATTCGATTAAAAAACTATATTAAAAATTTTATAATTTATACAGCAAGGAATTTCAAATTTTGAATTCAGATTTTATTTGTCGTTACATTTAAAATACCTTCGATGGATCAATGTTTGACGAGAAAGTTTAAAATAACGCGGTGGGATTATCCTATGGGTCACTTTAAAAAACTTTGCTACTTCAAAATTTAACTAGCTGAGTGTATAGGACCATGATATAGTAATTCATCTTGGAGTTCGTGAATGTTTATTAGAACTACGAATCGCAAGTATTGAAAATATAAGCCAATTTGAAATATTTATTTGAATCTTGACAGCACGCATTTCGAAACAATAAAGCAAACTGTAAAATGTATACTGCATGAAAATCAAATTGAAGCATTTGATATACAAAACAGTATTGTTCATGCGATAACAGAAGTGCCTAACTCTTTTATTACTCAAGTTTTTACACTCTTATATACTTATATCCTTAAATAGTCAACAACTATTATGCTTAACTCTGAATAGAAATAGAAAATTCAAATCAATATTACAAATTCAATGCGCAAAGCATGCATCGAAGTAGAAAGTAGCAGTAGCAGCAACAAAATGTCTACAATGAACTTTTCTAAATGAACTTTTTAATAAGATTTTCCAATATATGTATGAATAAAATTTTCATTTCTAGATAAATTATATTTTTTTTTCAATTTATTATTCGATTGAATGGAAAAATATTTGTTTATTTCAACTACAATATATGTATATTTAAAGTTGGTGAAAGCTTGAAACAAAACAAAAAATACATAGAGTACGCAGCTATGGTTTTATTTCTCGATATGAAATACTTTGTGTTCGTTCATTAATTGACGGAAAACAAATTACCTAAAATCAATATATGTAGAGAGCCTTTTCATTAGAATTCGATCGTTATACAGACAGATGGGCATTAGAAGAATTTTAATTGGATGATTTGAATTGTCTTTGAAGTGTATAGTTTTCCATGAATAAGTATTTTATTTTTAGAGCGAATAATTATTATACCAATCCTAATTCATGTTTTGTTATTTTTTTTTTATTTCCAGATTTCAAATACATACGCTACAATTTAAATCGGATAGTGTAACACGACGTCTTAGTATAGATGGTCCACATCCCGGTAATTGGTTTGCTGTAGCATTCATCAGTTGGACCGAGCCAACAATCGAACGTATTCAACAACAGGGTAAATATTTTATGTATAGATATACTAAATAAATTAAATCTCGAAATTT
Source organism: Tipula unca (assembly GCA_951394425.1). Classification (NCBI taxonomy): domain Eukaryota; kingdom Metazoa; phylum Arthropoda; class Insecta; order Diptera; family Tipulidae; genus Tipula; species Tipula unca. Next base: position 1,228,540 of record OX596381.1, on the reverse strand, counting down.
ATTTATTGAGTTGTAAATTAAATTTTCGTTAAGCTTTTTTCGATTTCGTCTTCTTCGTTTCGTTTTTCGAACATATGAGGATTTTATTCTTAAGCTTTAAGTTTGATTTATTTTTATTTATTTGTGTGCTATTGTTGTTGTTATTAGTATTGTTGGTATTGTGACTTGCAAACGAAAGTAGAGTTATATGTAAGATAGATAGACATTTAGAAGATTTATTTATTTATCTTATTATTTGATTTGAGAATATATCACAAAATAAATACAAAAATGTATTAATTTTATCGATATCGAAAAGGTACAAAATAATTTACGAGTACATTCGTCCCTGATATCGATTGGATATTAGATGCGGCTTTATTTCAGCTTAAGTATATTATTATATATGCCAATATTAGGGAGTTATACAAAATATGTTGTTCATTTCTGAAGACAAGTGTTAGCCATAGTTTGTCATTTTAATTGTTCCATATTTTATTTTATTTTGTTGAATAATTCGTCGTGTAATTAAAAATTTTTTATGGAATTACTAGTTTTTCCCAGTGATCAAGATTATCGAAAATGGTTGACTTACATCTGGAACGTCTTCAAGCTCAATAAAAACCAATTTAATAACTTCTAATAAATCTCATAAGAATTATAATGCCAATTAAGAAGATAATATTCTGATTTTCATAATTTGGTTTCGGCATTCAAACTTCGAACATTTCCCTATATTACATCAACCCACAAAATTTGGAACATATTTATTTCATTGGAGTTTTGTTATTTCGCAGAATAAAAAATGACACTGTTATTTTACAGAATCTAATTTCCTTCATCATCAAGATTCTACAGTTGGTATATGAACTAACCATGGACATCTTTTAAATCAGCTATAAAATTTTAAAAACCATATAACTACTAATTCTAATTTGTAAAACAAACCATCATTATTTAGTCCGCTTTGCCACAAGAATTATTAGAATTTAATTCCCATGCATGGACACAAAAATAGCAGTTGGTCGAAGCAATACTAAATTGAGGTATTTTTGGTATTACCTTCACTGTCATAAAATTTCTCGAATTTCGATATGACTGCGATGAAATTTTTGTAAAAAGTAGAATATTACTCTAATTTTGAACATAACTGAGAAAAAATATTTATGTCATTTATACTATATCGCCAAAAAATTATGAACATGTCAATTTTTAATAATTTTTATTTTTGTATCATTGCAGGTTTAACAGCATCGTGTGAAACATTGCTAACGTCTGAAATGTCTGTGATAAAAATAATACCAATTATATTAAATAATGGAATAAAAAATATAAATAAATTATTAAATAATTCAACCGAACCAATTAGCTATAAATTTTTTATTCCATTAAATATTGATCGGGTTACACTAAAATTTACATTATTTAATTCGTGTATGGAATGCCTGAACAATATAAATTTAAATATACAAGCAAATTCGTTGCCAACCATAACGAATTATCTACAAAATGCCATGATCTATCCGAATCAAACTGGAATTATAAAATTAGATTTTTATCCGCAAATTAATTCATGGCATTATATTGATATTGAATTTATTCAACAGCAGCAGCAACAAAAACTTAGTCAAGCTGATAATAATGATGAGAAAATTGGTATATCACCATCACCATCGTCCCCAACATTAGTAAATGAATCAATTTATCAATTAGATTTTAGCATAGAACTGTTTTATCACGAAACAGATGAAATCGATGATGGTGATGATGAAAATGGTGAGGATGACCCGAATGGTAGTAATTATAATCAAGATGATAATGGCAACATTAACGATACGGAAGAGTACAATGAGAATCCTTTAACAAATCGTATTTATGATTCGTATCCATTGTTGCGACAAACGTATCGTGAATTCTTTATGTTCGACTACGATTTGTTACCCGACGCCAATGGTACTGTCCCGACTAGTTTAAATTTAACTGGTGGCACACCATCCCTGTTTAAATTTGGGGTTGGCGATGTTTACGACATTGGCGGAACATTAAGTTTTGCCGTGGCCATGAAACAAGTCCTAAAAAGTGATGGTTTCTATGATCCTAGTGGTAATCTTAATGTAGGAACGCAAACATCGTCATCACATGGCGCAGTTGCCGAGAAATTAGTGTCGGAAGGCAAAAGTGAGGAGAGTAAAGGTGTTAAAACAAATCAAAGTATTATTATATGTATGCGACTTGGGGAGCCTGGGATACCAACGTGGCCCGACAAATGTATATACGGCAGACACGTATTACCCGCGGCAAGCGTAATTAATAATACGGACACAGATACTAGTACAGGTTTAGTTCACGTCCCATTTCCCGAGTCCGGGCACTGGTATGTCACAATGGGTTTATTTTGTCACGGAAGTACTGAAACAATGACTGTGGCGGAACGTAATGCGGTTGAAATGACAGCTGCCCGTGTCACCATAATCGAAAGTGTCAAAGAATTTATCAAAAAACATATTTACGTGTTAAACAACATAAAAGCTCCGTGTCCATGTTCGACACGATGGGAATACTATCGTGATTGTGTTCCAAGTGAAAAATGTTTGGTAAATCATTTGAATGAAACCGAAACGTTAAAAGTTAAAGAATGTATGATGGACTCTAAATGTACAGCTAAGTATAAGGAATTGACCAAAAAATTTGAGGTACATCATAAAGCGGTGACGGAACAAAGTGTTAATAATAATATTGGTGTGATAGCCGATTCCACTTGTAATGCAAGTGTTGTGTTCACTATTTCGTCTAGTCCATGTGTCGCCGGTCGTTGTGGTCGATATGGCCGGTGTTATCACTACATGTCGGGTGGTTTCGTTTTCTCAACATGTTTATGTATAAAAGGTTATCGAGGCTGGGATTGTACCGAAGATTCCCAAGTCCCATCTAGTATTTCGATTTTAATTGCATCTCTACTACTTACGTTAAGCAATTTATTATTCATTCCGAGTATTTATATAGCGGTACGTCGAAAATTCTATACCGAAGCGGTTATTTATTTCTTTGCAATGTTCTTCTCGTCATTCTACCATGCGTGCGATTCGGGCGAAGACGAATACAGCTTCTGTTTAGTTAAAATTGGGGTGCTTCAATTTTCCGATTTTTACTGTGGCCTTCTAGCAATATGGGTTACATTAATCGCAATGGCAAATTTGCGTACCACCTTTATCTCATTGCTGCATATGTTCGGTGCCATAATACTAGCATTTGGTACCGAATTAAATAAACAATCATTGTGGGTGTTTTTAGGGCCAGCCCTAACCGGCATATGTTTAATTTCGGTCAGTTGGGGTATGCGATGTCGAAAAACACGAAAATGTTTCCCATCGCAAAACTATTTAGCAGTTTATTTACCCATCGGAACTGTACTCGTTATGGTCGGTCTCGTATGTTTTGCATTTTTACAAACAAAACAAAATTATCATATCGTACATTCAATATGGCATATGGTGATGGCCCTGAGTCTATTATGTTTATTACCAAATCGTAAAACATTCCTTCCAAAATGCTAGCATCAACCGAATGCGTGCATTAATAGCAGCAGCAGCACAAAAGAACCGAAAAGTTTTTTATTTTTTATCGATCAACCAAATCACACACACAATTTATTTATATCTGATTTATTGTTACCACTATAAATGTAAATACAGTAAAATTTCTATAAGCGACCACCTCTAAGAGAAGACCGAATTTTGTAACCACAATTTGAACCATTTTTCTTTAGTATGCACATGTAACCATCCTTGTAATTAGAAAGAATGCCGACTATATGTTTTCTATTTTTGTTAAAATTTCTATAATTATATCCCTAATAAGTAGACCATTTCTTATCAATATTAATTTCCCGTTGAACGGAAAGTGGTAATTTTATAGAAGTTTTTACTGTATATAAATAATAATAAATAGTTTATTTTTAATTAAATTAAATAATTAAAAACTATAAATATATATAAAAATAAAATCACAAAGCCTTATTAGTGTGAATTTAATTAATAACAGAAATTAAATTAAATTAATAAAGAAAAAACTCAATTAATAAAATTAAATTAAACCAACTACTTTATATTATATAATTTAGAATTTTATTAAATTAAAGAAAAACGAAAAAATTTAAATAAATAAACAAAAAAGCCTTTATATTTTTTAGCTATTACAAATAGTTGAAAATATATATATGTATATAAATATATATATATATATATATATATATATATATATATATATATATATATATATATATATATATATATATATATGTATATATGTATATATATATATATATATATATATATATATATATATATATATATATATATATATATATATATATATATATATATATATATATATATATATATATATATATATATATATATATATATATATATATATATATATATATATTAAAAGTATAGTATATGCGTATAACTACAAAAACACAGAAATGAGATTTGTAATTAAATTACAAAATTTTTGTAAATTTATTAATTGATTTAAGTGAAAACGAAATTATAATTTATACTACTATTTTATTTGTGATTCTTTTTTATTATTTATCTATTGTTGTTAATAAATAGTATTTAATAATTTTTTATTTTATTTGAATTAAATTCAAAAACATATAGTTTTATTTTAATTTAAAAATTTAATAAATAAACCACTGTATGTAATATAAGACAAAAACCCAAATTATTTTCACAAAAATAAAAAGACAAATACCAAATTATAAAAACATTTTTGAAAATATTTAAAAACTTAATTTAATTCATTTTTTAATTAATTGTGAGAATATATAATTAAGGTATGTATTTTTTTTATTTATGAAACTGAGTTGTTAGCGATCTAATATTACGACACAGAGATTTTGGTTCCTGCAAATTGATCAATTAAATCTGTATTCACATAAAAAATAAAACTAGTAATTATTATACATAAACATAAGGCTAACAACTTAATTAAGCAAACATAATTTATGATTATATGAATAACCAATTTAATTTTGATGCACAACCACAGATTTCATTTTTTTAATAATAAAAATAATTTATGTGGAAAATTAATTTTTCGTTTTTTTTATAAATGCAATTTATTTTATTACAGTTTAAAAAATTAATATACATAATTTTTAATACGATACATACCCATATACATATGTATATATTAATTGATTATCTGAATTATAACTAAATGAATTTAAAAAAAAAATATTTTAGCATTCCGAGTTTGCAATAATCTTATGATTGTAAAACATATAGGTAATCTGTAAGCCAAGTATAAGTGGGGTTAATGAAAAATATACAATTCTTGATCTTGAAATTTGAGCGCTTCTTCAAGTAATTATTGTAATAATCTTATCTTTCGTGCGGTGTTACTATATAAATACATTTAATCGACTAGAACTATATACACTAACAGTTCGAGTTTTCTACCAGCAGGTCCTGTGGCTCGACTACTCTGTACCTGTGCAGTGAAAACTTATTTAATTGACTGTAAAACTCAGAGCAATGAACTTTTGTCTCGCCGAATGTGGTTGGTGCAAGAAACCTACCAGATACTTACATAAAATACCCGTGAATATCGCTGGTTCAAGAAATTCTCATATATACAATAAATTGAATTTAAGATTGAACAATGATTCCAGTATGTCGACATTTAGATCACCTAGAATCTAAAACTGTTCTCTAATCACATTTAAGTTATTTATCAATTTATATCAGAAAACCATTGTCTCATTTTTGAGAGATAGAAATACAAGGAGCTACCTAAAAAACTACATTTTATTTTTTTATTTATAATTTTTTATATTAGAACTATTGTTTCGCCTCATAGCAACAGAACAGTGATTGATGCCTGGAGAGTTTTTTACAAACAAGTTCAGAGAAAACTTGAGTAGTTGGTGGAATTTCCGAAATTGTTAAAATATGGTGAAACTACCAACAATATTTCGAAACTTAAAGAAACTCAAATTGAAAATTTTCAGTTTGCTATAATTGCAAATAATTTTAATAATGTTTTAAAATTTCAGAATTTAATTAAAATTTAAACATCAAAATTTGAAAAAAATTCTAGAAAATTGAAAAATGGCACCAATTATATAATGAATTTTGGTAAAACTCAGAACGTAATAAATATCCAACAAATGTTTCAGAATTTGTGGAAAAAATTATTTCACAATTTCATTGTATTAATTTTGTATAATTTCACCTGTTAGTTACATAAAAGCAAAATGAATTTTATGAAAATGTTCGTGGAACGTACGAGAGAGTTAAACGTTTTACGTGGTTTTCATAAAATTCAACAATCATTTTGGTTTTATGTAACATTCAAGAAGAATCCAATTACGCTAAAACCCAAAACAAAGCGTTATACCATTGATTAAATCATTGATTGACTTAATCAATGGTTATACATATATAATATGTAGGTTTGTTTCTGCGATATACTATGTATATGAATAACATTTTATGATCAAGTTAAAGTATAACATGTTATCGATACCATGTTATCGATACCATGTTTCAATAATAAAATTACTCCAGGTTAAACAAATATAAAAGCAACTAAACTAATGCTCAGTTGGGTTGAATTGCAACCGTCAACCTTTTTTTTTGAAATTTACTAATGTGAGAATACCAAAACGCGATAAAACATGTTGGTTTGTAAATCTAATTTACAACTCAGCCGTCAAGTCAAAATGGCTTTATGTTTGAACAGTTGAATTAATTTGATGTATTGAAATCTAATAGTTTTTTTTTGGGGGGTTTTCTTAATTTAACAATAGTTAACAGCAATTTTTTCCTTTTAATGTGCTGATGGTATTTACGCTTTGAAACTTTCTTAAAATAAAGTTGGCAGATAAGCTCAAACCCAACTATAATATACATATATTATATGTAATCCCATGATCGAGTTAACCTAGATTAACTCAATTTCGTTAAATCCATACTAACTTAACGAAATTATTTGATCTGTTAACGTATTAGGAATTTTTTAATGCGCTGTATCACTCACAAGCATAAATAAAAATTACCATAAATTAGCAATCGAGTGTTTTTAATTCTACGAGACCTAAACCTTTTTAAGTTGGTACATGGAAACATGGTATATATTTGTTTCGTTGAGTTTATATGGATTTAACGAAATGTCTTACCTTATTTTGCGATTCCATGCACATAAGTCTGAGTTAATTTGGGGTAACTCTATCATGCAAACAAGATAATTACTATTTTTCCATGTAGGCGTTAAATCCAGTTTGAGTTAAAGTTAACGATCATGGAAACAGAGTAGAATTTAGTTTTCGTTAAGTTATTTTGTACTCAACGGGATTAGTGGGATTAAGTAGAGCTTAAAATGACAATTACATACAATTAAATTTTTTTTTTTTTTTTTCAATTTTATTTAAATATTTTAAATAAACAATTATTACAATCTAGTCACCTGGACTAATGAGCAATTTTATTCTAACTTAATTTACTATGTTGTATTAATCTATGGCTTCTTCCCACTGGTGTTCCATAGTGTCTGATAAATTGAATTAAACCACGTCGTTATTGTGGGTTTTAGATCAGCATTACGCTGTTTACACTAGCAATTACACCAGCTCAAAAGGTTTAGTTCGTTTGAGCCTGCGTACAATATATAATTGGAATGGTCCGATGCTTCATTGAACAAAAGTGTGGCCGACTTTACCAGGCCAAAACAAATCAAAAAATCTTAAATCCACAATTAAATTAGTAAGAAAATTTTAGCAATCACGAAATGACGCCCTCAATAAACAAATTTTTCTATACTAGCAGCTAAAGTTCTACTCAGCCGACGTCATTTAGTAATATAAATAATTTTTTTTCAACTCGACTTAATTTCACCTTCGTTTATGGAAATACCTATATAGTAATTGATAAATGGTTCTCTTACAACACTTCTTTTCTTAATTCGCGCTCTACCGCATAGAAGAATTTTTTCAATTAACATCTAACCTTGTATAAAATTTTACACTTTGTGTTTTTCGTTCTATTCAATCACGGGACACACCCAAAATTGAATAAACTGCGTGCAACCAAAAATTGCAAGAAAATAAACCTGCGATAGTATTTTACAAGCGTGTGATTTTGTACATTCATTGAAACACACGAACCCAACACATACATTTTCTTCCGATTATCTTTTCATGTACATGAATTTTCTGAATTGTGACTAGTGTGTGTGCCCGAACCCATGTACCGTCAATTGATTCATCGCATCGTCGGATAGTGTGAAAAATTTAGAAAAGCGTTAAATGCAATAAAGCAAATTTGAAATTAAAATAATATTGCTATAAGTGTATAAATGAATTATTTAGTGATTTAATTTATATGAATAAAATATTTAAATCAATGTTGATTTTTTTTTTGAGTTTGACATTGGAGAAAACATAACCTTAAAAAATTGAATTGAAAAATTTTTGTGGAATCATATTTTTGTTTATTACATAAAAAAATTACCTAAATCAAGTGAGTTCATTTATTATATTTTGTTTTAATTTTGTACGTGTTTTATTTTACAAAAATTTTAATAATTTGTTTAATTAATTAAGTTAGTGCTGTAAGCAAACATAATACATATTCGTAAAAAGTGATATATTTTTTCTTTTTTCCAAAATAGGTGGCAGTGTATTTGATTTTTGTGGTTGGCTTGTGTTTTTTAATACATATATAAATACACTACGAAAACGTCAAATTGCATCATATAACGAAAAAAAAAACATTTTTTTTTATATAAATGGTGTGTTTACTAATAGATGGTGTTTATTAAAATAAAGAAAAAATAATATCTGAATGTCGTCAACCACCATCTTGAATCTATAACCTGGCTTCCTTCATAAAATAAAAAAAATTTAATCGAAAAATCTAAAAAAAATAATTTTTTCTTTAAAAATATTTAATAAAAATTTAAATTAATATAATATTAGTGTCAATAGTTAGTTAAATTATACAATATATAACTTTAAATTAAAAGAAGAAACGAAGATACAGAATTTTTTATAAATTACTTTAGAATCTAGATCTGTTTTTATCTGGTAAAACTATTCTTAAATCGGCTTTCAATCAGACATATGTCTTACGCCGATTTTTACAATTAAATACTAAAAAAATGACATTACCAAGCACAGCTCGAGTTTATACCGATGTAAATTCTCATAAGCCCCGTGATTATTGGGATTATGAGAATTATCAAGTTGAATGGGGACAACAGGATGATTATCAACTTGTTAGAAAATTAGGACGTGGAAAATACAGTGAAGTATTTGAAGCAATTAATATAACAAATTCAGAAAAAGTTGTTGTTAAAATATTAAAACCAGTTAAAAAAAAAAAAATAAAACGTGAAATAAAAATTTTGGAAAATTTACGTGGTGGTACTAATATAATTACACTACAAGCTGTAGTAAAGGATCCTGTATCACGTACACCAGCGCTTATATTTGAACACGTTAATAATACTGATTTCAAACAGCTTTATCAAACACTAAGTGATTATGATATAAGATATTATTTATATGAGTTGTTAAAAGCATTGGATTATTGTCACAGTATGGGAATTATGCATCGTGACGTGAAACCACATAATGTTATGATTGATCATGAAAATAGAAAATTACGTTTAATTGATTGGGGATTAGCTGAATTTTATCATCCAGGACAAGAATATAATGTTCGAGTCGCTAGTCGTTACTTTAAAGGACCCGAATTATTAGTTGATTATCAAATGTATGACTATTCATTGGATATGTGGTCATTGGGATGTATGCTTGCATCTATGATATTCCGTAAAGAACCATTTTTCCATGGTCACGATAATTATGATCAGCTTGTGCGCATAGCTAAAGTATTAGGTACTGAAGAATTATACGCATATTTGGATAAATATGGTATAGAATTGGATCCAAGATTTCATGATATACTATCGAGACATTCACGCAAACGATGGGAACGATTTGTGCATTCTGATAATCAACATTTGGTTACAGCGGAAGCACTTGATTTTTTGGATCGTTTACTACGATATGATCACTATGAGCGTTTAACTGCTCGCGAAGCAATGGAGCATCCATATTTTACCGCAGTTGTACATGAACAAATGGGCCAATCTAATTCACTTACCTCGAAGGGAAGCAATCAACAATAAAATTATTATATTATGATTAAATTAAAAACATTTATACATATAATTTTCGTTCAATTTTTTTTATATATAATATATTTAAATTATAATAAAATTGAATTCAATGTTTTTTGTTTGTTTATTTCGTTTTAGGAGATTTTATAAATTGAAATAGAAGATTTTAAAAATTTTGTCTGCATGGAGGAAAACACATTAAAAAAGAGTTATGTTCAAATGCTATTAAAATATCACGTCTTTATATTATATTATTTTTCCTATTAGATTTTCTTCAACATTTTTTCATTCAAAAGCGTGTGGTTATTTTGAGACAAACGTGCTAATTAATTCTATATAATTTAGCATATTACATAATATATAGATATACATATATATATATATATATATATATATATATATATATATATATATATATATATATATATATATATATATATATATATATATATATATATATATATATATATATATATATATATATATATATATATATATATATATATATATATATATATAACATATATATATATATATATATATATATATATATATATATATATATATATATATATATAAAACATATATATATATATATATATATATATATATATATATATATATATATATATATATATATATATATATATATATATATATATATATATATATATATAAATATATATATATATATATATATATATATATATATATATATATATATATATATATATATATATATATATATATATATATATTTACATATATATTCTACTCTTTTTTAAGGTGTTTTAAGAAATATAGACACCTAAAAATTTATTTACCTACATAATATTATCAAAACATTTTTATCTCATTTCATTTCTTGTACAAAAAATGTTAAAAATATTTGATCTTTTCCTTTATATAAATTTAAAAATTAAGAAACACATTAAAAAACTAAAACCAATTACATATTATGTTAATTGCGTTAATTATTTTTTTAATTAATAATTATGAATTAATCCTTAAAAAATAAAATATATTAAAATGTATTTATTCTAAAGAAAAAGAAATAAGAAATAAATTTAAGGCGAGGTAAGCCAAACAAACCACCATAAACGATAGAATCTCTTTATATTGAATACATTTTCTTATATTCATTTAAATATGATGTAAATGAATGATACATACATAATATACTTATTCTTATATTAATTAATGTTATAAAATATGTAGTAACAAATTGTAATTACTGATTGATTGAGTTAACAAATCGAGGGAAGCTCTGCTGTCGAATTAATTTTTCTTTTTGTTCAATATAAAGAAATTCTAGTGTGATTTTATGAAGAATAACATATGAAGATTTAAAAAAATGATTCTAATTTCATCCCACTAACTTTTTGTGTTTTTGAAAGGGAATATTGAAATTAAAAACAAAAATAGGATGACATACAAATTTAATAAAATGAAAGAAGCAAAAAAATAATTAATTTAAATTATATAATTTTTCATTCATTATCAAAAATTGTATATTCGACATTCTAAATTCTAAAAGATATCGATTCATAAATTGTCCTACTTTTCATTTATAAGTAAATCGTCTGTTCATATTGGACGATATTTTCCATCAATATTAATATATGCGGTCATGGATAGTGAAAATTCATACCTAATCACAAAATTGATAAGTTCTATTATTTAGTGCAATTCTAACCGCATTCCAATTATGATAATAATGTGGCCAAATCGCAACGCCATGTGACGATTTCAAATATTATTTTTTATATTTTTTTCGTTTTGGTTAAAACTAAAACATGCTACATATTATGTATTTAAAAAAAACATTCTATATCAAACAAATAATTATCGAGAAAATTTAATTTATTTACTTATACATACTCGTAAATATATTTAAAATATAATAAATGTAATTAAAATTAATATTCTTAAATACAAAAATACTAAAGTAACAGTCGAGAAAGATATAAATACATATTTTTAAATAAATAAAAAAAAATAAATGTATTCGTAATAAAATTAATTAACACATTGAAAGTTAACGATAAAAATATATTTTTAAAGAATTAGGAAAATATTTGAGAAAGGTTTCTGAACATAACTGTATTGGGTCCTACCTAGACACACACATTAACATCTTTAATAAAAACGCAATCTTCAATTTTGGAAACTACATAACTGCATGTAACCATGTACTTTTTTAATAGAAGCCTAAGAAAATATATTTTTAAATTGAATTCACATATGTACACTCGAATGAATGATCATCATTTTTTGTACTGTAACAACATAATAAATCAAATTTAAAAATAAAATAAAAAACCGAAAACGGGGATTTAAAAAGATAAAGTAAATTTGTAGGATAATAAATATATGATTAAAAAGAAATAATTAATGAAATAAAATAATTTAAAAAATAATTGGTTTTCAATTTTATTAATTAAGAAATTTTCTACGATTTTATTCATTCGTGCAGCTTGTGACGATTTTTTGTGCCGGGTTGTTATGAAAAGTTTGGTTATGCCGATCTTTCGAAAGACGGCGTTGTTTTTAGATAAGCAGTAGCGGAACTATGTACCCTCAATACAAAATAATATTTGAATGGTATTTAGTATGCATATTATGATAAGGTGTTCCAAACACAGAGATGCAAAACGCCAAATTCGAAAATGATAAATTAATACAATGATTTGAAAGAGATTTCCAAAATCAACATGTATAACATTTCATAAGCTGATACTAATTAAAAATATCAATTTCTCAATTCCGATCAAAATTTAGTTTAATAAATTGAAAGAAAAATTATTTATTATTTTCAAAATTCGATTGCGGGTATTCGGAAACTTCCTGATCATTTAGAAAACTCAATAAAAAATTTAGAATTTCATAAAAATTAAAATCATTTGATATCGAATTTCCAATCTTTTTAATTTTTCAAATTCTAAACTCTTCAAAATCGAAATTGATGTCGATTTTGGATTTCAGAGGGTAAAATGTCATTTTAGTTATTGAGAATTTTGAATTGAAGAAGTTTACTTGAAAATTTGTTGATACGTGCCCCAAATTTCTAAAATTTCTTATTCGTTTCTCAATGAAATGGGACTAAGTAATTACTTCTCCGACTATGAAATTCGAAACATTTTCATTTTCCAACAAACTTTTAATTGCGTATAGTGTCAAGATAAGTATTTTTGATGTATTGCTTCGCTGTTTACTGTAACACGTAGTCCCACGTTCTACGGTTCTGTCTCAGAGGCAAATTGTATTCTAAAAATTATTTAAGGTGCAGTACTTGGATTAAAAGAAAAGATTGACAAAGTAAACCAATTGTTTGGCAACCTCTTGATCCCGTGCACCTTCCCAAATAAACGAATATCCGAACAATATAATCTAGGCCGATGCTAAGTTATAGAGTCGTTCCTTTTTCCGAGAGATGTGGTGTTGTAGACAGTCTCATACTGTTCTTGAGTGCTGGTCTCATATAATTCTTGAGTGCTGGTCTAATAAACATTGTGATTGTCTTTCTACAATCCAATAGGGCAATCATAAAAAGAAAATATTTATGTTTAAATGATGCCACGATCAAAAAATGAAAACTTTGTCATTGGCTCGTTTCAATTTTGGTCAGAATTGTTGTAAAAATTTTATCTGTGGGTGGTTCCAGCAGAAAATTTTTATATCGAACTAGTAGGCTGTTTCTTACACATCAGAGTTTTGTTTCAGCTGATCATATATTTTAGAAACGTAACCAATAAACATTTTATAACGCCATTTCCATCACACATAGGTAATTCCATTGGACTTGGCGATTTGTTATATCATTATGGAATAATTATCGTTTTGGAATCCCATTTTTTTTAATTCGTCAAATTTCATTATAATCGGTTATGTTTATCCTATAGGCACCGATGTCATATAAATTTAGCTGAGAGTTTTTCATTTAATTTATGACCCCATTTGGGAGCATCTCTAAATCTTGATTTTTCAAATCCCGGCTAGTTAAAATCCTGGTATTTTGCCAAGGATGTTTATTGATTCCAAAATTCTAATTTCTAAAATCCTGGTTTTGCAGTGGAAAATAATCCTTTTTCGATTTCGAAACCAGAATTATGAACACGAGTTATAAATCCAATAGTTTTTCATTCTATTCGTGACCCAATTCACACCTTAATCAAATGAGCGACTAAAACTAGTCACTAGGTTTCTATTCTAGTTTTTATACTTGTACACATTATGAAACATAAAATTTCCAACAAAGGAGTACCAGGCGCCTGAAACCGCACTTAGCAGGAGAATTGCTTTCTGTTTATCCCATTGTTTATTGTGACAGTGTTTTTATGTAGTTTTAAAATATCGATTTCGTGAAAAAAATCAAAAGAACAAAAATGGATACCAACCATTACAATTTATACTCATGTGCTAGTTTGTGTTTTAGGAGATATATATCACCTATCATCGCGCACTACACTGTCCTTTGAGGAACAGTAGTGGGAGGAAGATAGTATACATCATTGCCTCACTCCTCGTGACTGATAGTATTTATCATTCTGCTTTTATTTGCGTTTAACACTATTGCCAGCAGCCCGTGGTACATTTCTTTGATCAGTTCGATTATTTTCACTAAGATATGTTTATTTCATACATTCATATAAGAATCTCAAACTCAAATTTTCGTTTGAAATTTAAATTGTCTTTATTGTTTAATTCATCAAATACAAAAATGTCGGTTCAAACTACGAACGAATAAACAGAAAATTTTTCGTAAACCATTGCATCGAATGAAGGACGAAAGAAGGAAAGAATGAAGTTGATTCAAAATGTGATTAACGTTGGTATAACGAGTACCTATATTTTGTACTTATATCTTCCAAACAAAGTGATGTTCTATCCAGTTAATGAAAGTCTGATATCGAAAACTATAAAGTGACCCTTCATACCGCATTTTAAGACGTTTCAAGTCAAAAATGAACTTTCGTATGTATGTATTTATGAACTAGCCAGCATATCGCATTAATCGTGCCGCTTGCAAAACCTTGCGAATTATTTAGTGCAAGCAACTATGCATAATAAAATTAGTTTGAAAGGTTGCACGAGACGAGAGCCGCCATCCGAAGTAAATGATATTGATAGACATTAGATATACCGCAGTTGGAAAACCTAATATGTAGATGTACATTAAATAAATACATATATATATTAGAAATAAATTACCTTATTACCGACAGTTTATTTATTATCACCTCCAGTAGACAAAATTAAATATTTTATTAATTTTGCTTAGATCAGTTAGAATGAAACAACATAATATTAATTTTATTTAAGTAGTTTTTTGTATTTAGTTTTAAATATGTACGATTCAAATGTTAAGAGACATTTTTTGGACCGCTTTGTGTATTCTCTCAGTAAATAATGTTATAAGAAATGTGAGGTACGGGATTAACTACTAAAGTTTGTAAAAAACCCACGAGTTTTATAATTTTATTTACTTTATTTACTATGCGAGCTTGAGCCGAAAGCAATTCAAAAAATTTCTCACAATATCGTAATCATTGTTTATGTATGTACCAATAATTTTTTTCATAATAACAATTTATGTAAATTTGAAGTATATTATAAAATCGAATCATAAAATTACATTAAAAGGTGCCGATTCAATCAAATTTGTATCCAAAAGTTTATTTGAAAATTTATTCATATGAGAGCATTATCTTATCGTTTATAATCTCAAAAGCAAACAAATTTAGAAATATATTATATTACATCATTATGTAATTTTAAATTAATCTTAGCGAATACATAAAGGTAAAATAAATTACTAGACTCAAAATTAAATTATTTACCATTGGTATTTCCAATAAAGTCTTAACCTACTGACTGAGAGATAGTGCACAATTGGATCGGACCACTATTTATAATTAATAGATAATATAGTAATACTGTAACATAATATACTCGTATTTCATTTAAAATTCTTTTCTCAAATAAAATAAAAAAATATGAAAAATAAATAATTTAATTAAAGTTATTAAATAATATTTTAGGTGATTAATTAATTTTTAACTAAAAGTGTTTTTATATTACAATTTTTTAAATTTTCCTCGTCAATATTATTTATTAGTTTGTACTGTTGTCCACCTTTAATTTTATTTTGATTATTATTACTAGAGTTATTATTATTTGTTTTGAAATTATTAAAATTATTTATATTTGTATTTGCATTATTTAATTTTCTACTATCATTATTTGTGGCCTGATGATTTAATACATTTTTTATTGTACCATTTTTTTGTACCATTAAAATTGGCGTTTGTGGATGCTCAATTGTTAATCTCTCTTCCAAATTATTATATTGCCTGTTTAGCTCTTTTTGATCACTTATATCTTCACCATCCAGCCAATATGTAACCATTTCGCCTTTTCCCTAAATAAAACATAAATAAACAATTTACCAATTAAAATTTTATTTATTTATAAAAAAAACATTACCTTAATATTAATTGTTCCACGTTTAGTTACTTTGAATGAACTAAACTGATCAAGCAGATTTTTTGTACTGTCACTGATATGTATTTTAAGCGCCTCACCATTCGATTCCATTCTAGATGCTGTGTTTACAGTATCACCAAATAAACAATATCGAGGCATTTTCAAACCAACCACACCGGCTACACAAGGGCCAGAATGTAGGCCAATTCTTAATTTTATTTGTTCATTAGCGCGATGTCGTATTTTAAATGTTTGTACGGCATTTAATAAGGCTAAAGCTAGCCGACATATTTCACGGACATGTAAATTTCCATTTCGTACTGGTAGACCGGATACCACCATATAAGCATCGCCGATTGTTTCAACTTTGTACACATCAAAATGTTCCACTATTGAATCGAAGCACGTGTATAAATCGTTCAAAAGATCGACCACCTGCATTGGCGTACTTTCCGATGATATATTAGTAAATCCAACTATATCACTAAAGTAAATGGTTACATGATCGTAAGTTTCTGCTACCACCGATTGGCCCTTAATCAGTTGGGCTGCTACTGACCTACGGAAAAACATTTATTAGTTTTGAATACTTTTTTAATTAAAATAAATTTTACTTACTTCGGTAAAAGTTGATATAAAAGCTCCTCACATTTACGTTTCTCTTCCAAATAATCGTGGGTTCTTTCTTCGACTAGAAATTCTAAATTGTTGGCGTACATCTCCATTCTTTTTAATAGATTATCTAATAAGTTTCCGGATTCATTTTCTCTAGAAAAATCGAAACAATTAAATTTATATATGAAAAAGGATTGTGTATCACGCTCACTTATTTATTCGTCTGATATTTGATTTTAGCTGACCAAAATCTGGACGTTCTACTGGATCTTCACTCCAAGATTTTTCCATCATACTATTAATATCATTGAAACTAAAATTTGAGGATTTATCCACTATTGGTCGGAATGGTAGCGATGGATTCTTTGGAAATTTTTTGACTTGTTCAATTATTTCTGAAACATAAAAAAATTCGTTACAACAGTGCATTGAACAATTACGAATTGAATCAAAGTGATCCAAGCGAAAACAAAAAAAAGTCGATTCGAATCAAAATCGAGAAAGCCTGTCAGTGTTACTTTAAATTTTTTGATTGATTTTTTTTTTATGGATTTATGATCTGTGAGTTTCCAAGATTTCTTTGAGACCAAAGACAGAAAAATTAGGTAAATATTTGATTATAATTTTTAGCAACAATTTTAATTGATTGATATTAATTTTGTTGCGTTCATGTATATAGATCGTTCGACAAATAACAATGACGAAAGTAAAGATGTTCTGCTAGAAGATCAGGATGAGAACACGATTACTTGGCGAAAGAATCGGTTAGACTGGCTCGAAGATTTAGAATCACAAAATAAAAATATTACTGTTGTAGAAGATGATTATGAGATCAGCACCGATATTTGTTGTTGTCTATTTAAAATCACTCATTTATTTTTAAAACGAAAGGAAAAATATGATGATTAATAGAAATATTTATAAAGCCATCTATACCTTTTGGTGATCGCTCATCATCTCCTAAGTAAAATGGACCTTGACGCGTTATTATTTCATGAACAATTATTGCGAATGAGTAGACATCCCCTTTCTGAGTGCCCTGTAATGGTGGATTACTCATTCTCAAAATTTCCGGTGCTGTCCATAAATGTTCTGTAAATACAATTTGTAACATTAAATTTAAAACGTTATTGTTTGTTTAATTGGTTAGCATACTTTTCCAGTATGCATAGCTTCCGTCATCTTCATATCGTTCATCGTTTAACTTTCGTAAATCGTATAATCCAAAATCTGTAATTTTTAACACAAATCTTGAATCAACCACACAATTTGAAGATTTTAGTGAGCCATGTGAATGTACATCGGTCGAGTGGAGAAAATGCATTCCCTAAACAAAACAATCGTGATTATTTCATATTCCGCATCCGATTATGACGCGACATGATTAAATGGTACTCACTCGAACAATATCGTGCATCAACGATAACTTAAACATTATGTCCAATTTGATTTGCTCATTTTCTAATATATCCTGTAGTGAACCTTTAGGACAATACTCGGTTAATATACAACTATCTGGTGGATCGACACACGCACCGTAGAATCGAACTAAATGATCGTGTTGTAAATCTTTCATTTTTTTCAATTGTAACATTAAGTCTCGATTTAAATTAATACCACCCAGCACATTAATACGTTTTATAGCGACTTTGTTACCCTTGTAGAATCCAATTGGAATGTAAAGTTGCTTATCTCCGCCTAGCGAACCTAAATCTTCTGACTGTATTGTCTATTGATGAAAGAAGTGCTATTAAGATCTTTAATTTATATACATATATAAATATACCACGTCACTAATTAACTTACTATTTGACTACTACGCTTGTTGAGTGAAAGTCTACTCGTGCGGTGTTTGCTGATTGGATTACATGGAAGGACATCATTCCAATTTACTTTCCATGTCATTGAATTAATTTCGGCCTCTAATTTATAATGTCTGAAAATAATGGGATTAGTATAGCAAGGACCTATACAATTATTGTTTACGATATATTACCTGTAACCTAATACTGATATAATAATCAACAATAATACAGTAAAACCTAAAATCATTGAGAGAATTGCGTATCCAGGGAGAGCTGGAATAATTTAAAATATACAGTTGAAGTGGATATAGCAGGGCGCACCCATCCTAATGTTACACTTACAATTATCTGGGCATAATGAATTATCAAAACCACAAATCGGTTTATCAGGGGGATGTGTTGTTCGATCCCCAGCCCAATGAATTGTTTTCCCACTTACATACTGCAATCCTTTGTCGTGGAAATAGTTAGCTACAATCTGGTAATGAAATATAAAATTGCAAATATTTAGCGTTTCTAGAATTTTATATGAAACTTACTTCGAATCTCCCCGTAGCTGGATGCATATCCCATAGAGAATAATCTGAAACTCTATCCCCATTATCATCAATAATTACGTCACCTGTAATACCCGTAAAAGTACGATTCCACATTCGTTTAACAATTTCCGAACCATTTATCGCCTGCAGCAACATGTCTTGCCCCAATTCCGTGATTGTATCGTTTAATGCAAAGGCATACAGTAGAATTGAATCATAGAATGCTGTTACAAACGTAGATACAGGCTCATTGTCGTCGAATGTGTAATTGTATTTTGATGCGGCTAATGCTTTGACCTCATCTGAAAATTGTATGTATCGATCATCGTCTGGTTGTTTTGCTGTGACTTGTAACAGGGCGGTATAAGCTTTTTTCGCTCGATCATTATTTGCTTGTGAATCAGTTTCGTTATACCATGGAAATAATGTGGCGTTTGACATGCTGAGTAATTTGTAAACAAAAACAAAATAGAACATGTCACTAAATGGTTAAATCAATAAATCAATAATTTGTGTATAATAACCTTGAAAATAATTCAATATTAAAAAATACATATTCTCCACTGTCTACCATATTTAATTCCTCTGCCGCTAACATTATTTCGCGAATAGTTCCAGGATTTCCGCACATAATAATTACTGGAATTATTAAAAATGGTGTTAAAAGTATTAGTTTTTCTTATTCGATCTAATTTTACCTATATTATGTTCTCTAGCTGATTGAGTAAAGCGTACAAAATTAATTTATAAAAATTATAGGAATTGTTACTAATTTTGAAAGAGGTTTCAAAAGGATTATCGGGTTATTATATACATATATAGAGATAATTTAATGGAGATTTCGAAATTTTCCAAAAATATATTAAATACTTTTAAAATGCTAAAGTACCTACTCGTATGTTAAAGATCAAATATTTGATAGTGTGGTTCATGCAAAGAATAATGTTCAATTCTATTTTATGTACGTCAATCTGGAATTTATGTCTTTCATAAAATTATGTTTTCTGCTTCCGTTAGATAATAAACATTTGGTTTCACTCATTTAAGTTATGCAATGAACTCCAATATTTTACTCAGTAAAATCAAGATATCATCATTTTAATGTTTAAACATTTAATATGAGCATTAACAATTATAATGGATAAATATATCTAGACAATTCCACATTTCTGGTTGGATCATAGTAATTCGTAGGTAACAATAACCCACAATTTTCAATCCCAATTAAACAGAATCAATCAAAATACCCGTTTTTGAAAGAATTTTGTTTCGAGGGCATTGCGCAGAAGGTACCTTAATAATCTTTAAATAAAATTTGGTTTCTCTGATTGTTATTAAGTGAGTTGTAAAATATGTATTTTAGAAAATATTTTAAAATTTAGATGGTCGAAGTAACATTTAAATATCCGTTGTATTAGTTTGCTTTTCTTCATGAAGATCGGATAAATCACTTTTGGATTATGTAATAAAAGGACGAACCAAGCGATAGATGAACAATGAAGGTGGTAACCTATATTGATTGCCGGTAATCCACGTAAAAATAACGAAAAACCATAATATGCATTAACCATGTTTGGCTTCTTTTAGCAAGGTTCGGGGCGTATTAAATTTATAAAAGTTACTTCTTAACCTACACTTACTTCTTGACTGATCTTTAATTTTTATTAAATTATATTTTAAAATTCTATAGTCAGCCGTTTCTTGGTTAAAACTTGTTTGAATCACCGAGGTACGATTTACGGCTCGAAATATCGATGCTAACGTATTATAACAATCCGAATTTCCAAAACCACTACTCTCATCGTGATTATGATAGAGCATGCCAACGACACTCCAATTGAATTTTTGTAAAATTCCTCGTAATGCAGCACCAACCATATGATAACTTCCCATCATCCGAGTTAATGTTCGGAAATTTATCTATAAATCATGTTTATATTCGAATATAATATATGTTTGTTTTATATAGACAATATTTTTCATGCAAAATGTACAAAATAAAATAAAAGCACCTTAAATGAAAAAGCTTCTGCAAGTCCAGCAGCGGATATTACGGGAATATTCCAAACACCGGCGTATCGACTGATCGGTGCGAGCACATAATCACAAAGTAAACCAAAAAAAGCATCTGAAATTAAGTCACATATGTATATGAGTATTTAATCCGGTAATCCAGTATATTTTTCTAAGTTTGGAGCACCTGGTTTTCGTTCTAAATATATATCGAATGCGGCTAATGGTCCATCGATCGATGAACACTTAGTATCACGATAATCAATATAAACATTAAATTGAGATAGTAAATTTCCCGGTTCTTTCAGCCGATTGACAGCTACATCGACAGCAGATAGCATATAATACGATTGTCGTATTTTTTTCTCGAGCGTCTTATGTGGAACGAGTATAGTGAACGGCAGCAGGACCGCAAATTTTAAATTATATTTTTTTACATCATATTTACTATTAATACTATTAGTTCTGTTATCACTATTATCACTGATTATTTTGCAATTTAATTTATTATTGCTGTTATTTAATATCACTAATAATTGTATACCCACTATTAATATGTATTTCATGTCGCTAAATCGCTTTTATGTTTATTTATTTAATTTTTGGTTGGATTCTGCTAAAATAATATTATTTTATTATTCAAAAACAGAATGCTAAACATATAAAATAAAATGTTTATTAAATAACTGTAAACGAATCTCGCGTGCATATGAAAAATTTAAATTAGAAACCAGAAATTGCTTAAAATTAAAAATTATTTTCTTTTTTTTTATTCATTCAAATACGCATGATAGAAAAATTGTTTAATTTAGTTGTTGATTTATTCGTTATGCGGTTTGAAAATAAAATAATTAAATAATTATCACTAGTTTCATTTTAATTATATTATCGTTGATATTTATGTGTGTGTGATTATATCCCAGGAAAACTATGGATAGTGCTGAATATGTACCATAAAACACATAGCACACGGATATCGTATTAATATTATTGATACAATAGAGACATGGGAAAATGAAAGACTATAGAAAAATTTTAAACACCATTTTATAATCCTATTTACAATCCAACATATCGATTTCATCATAATCGCTTAACAAATAGCTGAGTTATTCCAGAACTTCAAAACCCATATTAGAATATCATTCACATCAAACTTGTCGAATAAGGAATGACTCAGTTACATTTAATTTGGACACGTTTCTATGCACGTATAAAATTCAGAATTTTAAATTTAAATTTCATTTTGAAAATAATAAATCTTTTTATTCCAATTTATTAAATTTCGATACAAATTAAATGTTGAACTTAAATTTTGAAACTTTTGGAAATTGTGTAACTTTTAAAATTCAATTTAACAATTCTGAGTTCTAAATATCAATCTTTTAAAAATCTACGAGCTTTAGAAAATGGGATTTTAACGATTTAACATTTATGATCAATTTCGCGATTTAGTTTTGACTTTTGAAATCTTATGTATAAAATTCAAAATTTTCAAAATAATAAATCTTTTGAAATCATAAATCTTTCGAATTTACCGTATTTTTTATCTATCAATTTATCAATAAATTCGATAAATTTGTAGATTATAAATAAATTTAAAATTGTAAAGTTTTTTGGAGTTTTTGGAATAAAATTTAAGTTTATTGAACTTTGAACTTTGAAACCGCATTTCATAATACTGAACTCTAAATTTGTATTTTAATTATTGGATTTTTGATATATAGGTTAATAATTTTTAATTCGAATCAATATTTAGACCTTATACAGGAGTTAATCAATTAAAAAAATTTAGGGATTTTTAAATGTTATATATAATTCAAATTACAAGGATATTTAACAATTCTGAAGTTAAAATGTCAATACAATTCTATAAAATTTCTTATCGCAATTTGGAGCTAAGCGAATTATTCATTTTCAGAATATTGAAAACCACCACGGCTAACCCAGCAATTAATTAAAACTAGATTGTTTTTCAAATTTTAAGGAATTTTGTATAACGATTAATTATCAAATTATTCGAATGTGAACAACTAATTTTCAAATGTTTAGATTTTTAAGAAATTTATGATATGTATTTCTTAATTTAGACTAGATTTGCTGGAACTTTTAGTATTTATATAATCGTAAGACTTTACATCGCTCGAAAATTAGTTGAAAAAGTAGAACTTTAAGTTATTCAACATCTTGTACTAAATGGACATAGGCATAGGGGACTGAACAGTATTATGTTCGAAGCTACGATTATTCGATGTGATATAGCGTATGTTCGATAGTATGCCTAATGTTCTTGTAATTAATGGCATGTACAATGAAAGACGTAGTTCTATACGACAAAAAATTAAAAAAGTGAAAATCAAATTTCAATTTCCTCTTTAGTTTCGATTTATTTAAATTAGCGTTCTTCCTTTACATTCGAAATATATATTATATATATATATATATATATATATATGTAATTAATTAAAAAAAATTGAAAATATAACCAACTCTTGTAAATAAAAAATAAAAATAGAAATAAAATTTATATGTTTACATTTATACTCTTAATTATTGTATAAGCAATTATTTATTAAAATATATATTTACTTTATAATTTAAGCATACTTTTATCTAAACTGAAAAATGCAAAACAATACGATTCTATATAGATTATGGATTATGTATGTAAATAAATACTTATTTATTCATGTCATATTCGTAGTTATACTACTACATATGTATATGAAAAATAGTAGTTTTTTATATTAATTACATTAAGTAAATGGTCAAAGTATCAATTAATAAACAACTATATATGGTCCAAATAAAAATATCAATCAAAGTTATATACATCTAATACCAAAAATAAAGCCCATTGCAACAATATTGTTTAAAATCAACTTAGACAATGGCAATAGTATAGAAAATCATATTCAGCAATATCTAAAACAGCTCTCTCTTAAATATACCGGTAAAATGGAAGGACTGAACGGGTCGGAAAGAATCCGTGTTGACATTGTATAATACATTCAGAACAATTATGCGTCAAACCCAACTGTATTCGAATTTAGGGATGACCCTGAAATATATTTTGTACCGTTCATTTTAAAAGCGCTGCCTGAATATTAAGTAAAGAAATTGCAGATTTTTACCTGGACATTTGTCTTATGGTCATTGGAATCTATTAAACGTATAATATATGCCAATATTATAGTTTTTAAGTTTGACAATAATCCACAATTTCTTTGGATAACCTAAGTTATATGTTAGAATTTTAAGTATTTTAATAATTATTAGAATTAGAGTTAAAAATGTTAGGTCTAAAATAGTTAGGAATAAATATTAATAAAGTTTCAAATTAGTAAGTATATATATATATTTATAGTTTAGTATACCGCAAATAGAGACTATATATTTCATAAATAGATACATGATATAACGCCCATTTAAATGCAAGAACAATTATTTTTTCATTTATATTTATGATGAATCTACTATATCTGAAAGTTGGACAACATTGGAATTTCGTGACAACTTTTTATAAATCATTTTTGATGATTACAAAATATATTTAATTTAATCAATACATTATTGATTATTTGGTAATTTCAGGTAACTATATTCTTGTTTATAAAAATATTCGCCCTTCAACGTATACCATATTTGACATTGACTTATACATTTTATCACCGACTTTGAATATAATTATGGCGCTAAGTACAATGTAATATTAATGCTTAAAATGTGCCTTTAATAACGTTCATATATTAAATTATATTAAAATTTCGTGGCTTATAATATTTGTAACTTTTTAAATTGTTTTAATTGCCAAATCATGTGGTTATGAACTTGAAGTTATATCCCGTTATATTCCCCAGAACTATTAAAGTTATAATTTGAGGAATAGATTTTTTATTTAATTATTTATTTATATATGTATTCAATAATTACATAATCGAATTTTATTAAATTTAAAATTCAACATCTTATATGTTAAAGCAATATCGTTCAGGCATATAATTAAAATAAATATAAATGTCATATACTATATCAAAATTTTTTATAATCAATCGATCAAACGGTATGTAGCAAATAAAACTATTATAAAAATGATTAGCTTTGCAAAATTGATAATTTCTTATAATAGTAATTCATTTATCTATAAATTTCTTTTTGAATACAGAATATTGTTTAAAAAACAATGAGTACTGACTAATTGCTAAAAATACTTTTCATTTCACATGTAATATATGACCATATGTAATTTACAATTTTGATATATCATCCAACATTTTTGCTCCAGATAATATTTAACATATTAAAAATATTAATTCTCTTCTAATCTTCAGAACTGTTACCCCTAAAACTCCCGAATGCACCAGGTATTTTAAAATCATAGAGTTTTATCGGAATGATTTTTATTTGTGGCTCGAAATTGATCTGTTCTATGAGAATTTCCATTTTCGAAAGTTCGTTTTGGTTGGCAGTATCTCAAATTTTCGGTACAAAAATAAATATGCCAAAAATCTTTCTAATACACTTTTTCGTGTTGTGGTGACCAATTTTTTTAGATTATTGATTTTACATATGTATAATAATTAAGTTAATATTATTAACAAATACAAAAAAAAAATTACAAAAACGTTTTCGACAATGCGTTCCATATCGTCATAAATACGTAATTATAATATGCTATAGTGATTACAAAAACTAATTTGCATAATTTATTTAGTAACAAGCTAACAGTTTTCCATTTTAATAAACCACACACAAATATCTTATATATATATATATATATATATAATATATATATATATATATATATATATATATATATATATATATATATATATATATATATATATATATATATATATATATATATATATATATAAATTAATGAGATATAGAAATACCAAAACAGGTTTGAATAAATATAAATAAGTAAACCACTTTAATTTTATGTGTATAAATATATATATATATATACATAAATCAAAAATCCTTAAAGATTTTTATAAATGTCAATAGCAAAAAAGTAAATCACATTTTGTAAAAATAATTTCACAAATTGGTAACACAGATTATTTATTATGAACTGCTGTATACAAAACACAATACATTTTAAATTACTAAACTAATCTATTGAATGCAAATATTATACTGTCGATCTAATCATTTTGAATTAAAAAAACAAACTAATATAAATTTATAAAATTATCAAAATTTTAATTACAAAACAAACAAACAGCTTAAATAATTAACGAATTAATATGTATTACGAAAAAATAAATCGTTTTAATTAATAAGAAATATTATTATTAGCATAACATACCCAAGTTTAATCAATTTTTATTGGATTGTATTGTGTTGATTAAATGAAAACGAAATTTTATAATGTATAATAGAAAAAAATATTATTGAGTTGACTCACTATATACTATAGTATATAGTTGAGTTTGACTTATAATACGTCATATCTCAGAAATTAAATTCATTTCTTTTGAGTAAATCATTATCTGATAGTTTCAAATGATATAGAATTTACGATTTTAAGAGAATAAAAAAATGTATTCTTCACACTTAGTTATAGCTATGCATATCAAATTACTATTAACTTAGGGTTATCGCGATCAAACGTCAATACCAAGTAGATTGACTAATCGCTGCAAATAAATATATCGCTCGGGAATCGAACTGAAAATCTCGAGTGCCATACAATTTAAAAATGAGAGTAGAATATTGTTCTTAAATTTCCTGTTAAGCAAATATTATTGGTGTTCAATGTTCTATTTATTTAATATTGTACCACATGAACTTTGATCAAATTAACAATCAAGCTAATAATTTCATTAAACAATAAATGGATATTCGCATAAAACATCGGTTATTATAAATCGAAAAACAATAAATACAAATTAATTAATTTTAAAATTAAACACATGTGTATATCATTTAATTATCATATTATTAAATTTAAACAACAATAAATCCGAACAATTTATATTTATAGTGCCGTTGATCAATTGATCACAAATATGACATATAACTAATTATAATTAGTAATTTGTATGCAGTAATTAAATTGTGACAAATTAATTTTTGTGAATTGAATTTATGTGTAGATGCGATATAAAAATATAATAAATTATACATAATTAAAACTAAGATAATATCAAATTTTGTGTATGACGGGTATGGATATTAATAAGTAATAACTATTTTAATAGTCGAATATATGAAAATCAAATATAATAATACGCTCAATGTTTTTAATATATAGTTGCATTAACTGATGAGCGACAAATATCATCCCTTGCGAATATATTGTCTTTTTTTAAGTCAAAATTCAATATTTATAATACGTGTGACATTTTGTGTGACATTCTTAATTGGAATAAAATAATCATTAGCCAAGAAACATGTAGAAACGTATAAATATTGATTTATTTTTAAAAGCAATTACCATATTTCAAATAAGAAATATATGTTTATAAACAAAAGAACAATAAATCATTTATATTAGTTCATGTTAAAAACGTAAGTCAAGTCTGATAATTAAGTATCGTCTGTTATTTATTATAAATTAATAACTGTGATATAACTTTATTTTGTGATTTTAAAATTCTTTGATGTAAATTAATTAAATCAATTAATTAAACGATTGGTACAAATTTAAATTAGCATATAGCATAATTTTGGTATAACTATATGATATTTGTATACGTTTTGACTTAAAAATTCTATCAGTCCTATACTACGAGTATAAAAGTAAATTAAATATATACATACTCACTTCTATATTATGTACATATTGTTGTTGTAACAACTCCAACGCACAACATAATGTTTTCAATATCAAGTTCATATAACCATTTTTATTTTTAAAACCAAATACATTTCATTTATGTAGTTTAAATTAATTTATTCACCTTTAATAACACTATTCGATCACGATTATTACGATAAAAAAAATGTTGATTGGTTTTATATCCTCATGATAGTAATAAGTTAATCAAATCTTGAATATTTTAAAAATATTGAGTTACAATATACAAATTGTATTCAGCTTTGTATAACGTAACGATGTTGCATAACAAACGAATTATAGATCATTGGTAACATTTATGTATTGTATAAACTCTAAAAATAGAGAATAACTTCCACAACATTAAATAGTTTATTTATTATTGTGTTATAAAGTGATGTACACTATTGTTATTACCCAATAATTGTCTGAATTTTAACTATAACTATTTTTAAAACGCATTCGAAATTTGATTTAGTTTACTTTAACCTGAAATACCCATGTCCTATGAGTATCCCACAAGCTTTTAAAATGAAACTACTTTTCTCTTTTAGATCATATACTGAACATATATCACGTATGCCAATTAAAAGTTGAATCAATCAACTGAATCAATCGACGACTCTGTTTGTAGCCATTTTATGATTTATCCTAGATTTGTTGGTTGGATTTGAACATTTTATACCTAAAACTAAACAAAAAGTTTAAAATCATCCTCATTGATATAAGTCAGCTTATTAAACTTACATTTTAATTTCGTAATTAAAAGATGACAACTTTAAAATGAGTTTTAGAATTTGGAAAACAATTTGTGCTCCGAAACAGGCGAAAAGAATTCAATGAAGCTATAGTGTTATACTTTAACCTGAGGCCTTAATATGGAATTACGCCTATTTATTACTATTTTCGACGGATGTCGTTTTGCTATAGCAGGCAAAGAAAGAAAAAGGAAAACAATTATAAATGTACTATTGCTTACCCTTTTCTTCCTATCCCTACTATACCAAAACGATAGCCATTTAAAATAGTAGGAGAATTCCATAGTATTATAGTGCCATCGAATTTAATGTCGGTTATGAAATGAAAAATAATTTTAACATTTAAATGCTTGTTAGCTAATCGCATATGAGAAATTTCTGATCAGAAGTGGAAGAAATTTCAATTCTTAATCATAAAATTATAACTTTAATAAAACAGTGAAAAAAAAAAAAAATTCTTAAACAATTTTTCTCATAATTAATATGTTTATTAATTATCATTATAAGAAATTAATTATTTTGTATTATTTCAAACCCGGTGCAGCTAGCATATTCGGCAAGGTGGGCAGTGTCGACACTGTTTATGTCACTAACCAAGAAAAAATTTATTTATAAAAACATAAATCCGTCATAAATAAATATTAGTGTAAGTTAGAACGTACATTCAATATCCACATGCATTTTGTGCAAAAGATTCACGTAAGAAAAATTTACAACGATAAATAACGCGAGAAATGAAGATTCTCAGAGCAAACTTTTTTTTATTTTCATAAATTATAGTATGTATATAGAATTTTACAAAAAAAAAAATCGATACTAAATTTTAGTCGATCGGGGAAAGCACTCTCTCAAATATATATCTGATGAGGGAAAAATTCAGCGTATTTTTGAAGTTGTTCATCAAGACTAATTAAAACTAATTTTTTTCTCTTTAAGAATGCCGATTGTATAACGAACGCTGTTGACATAAGATTTCTTATGTCAACCGCCTACGCTAATAAATGTAAAATCATGACGGAAATGTAGGATTTGGGTATATATTGTAAGATGGGCTTTACATATTTTATTTGCATATACAGAAAAGACTTCTGTAAACCGACCGTGTTAACTTTATACAATGCATTTATTCGGTCATTATTAATTTATTGCTGGCCTATTTGACAATTTGTTTCTTAATATATCGCGATCAAAATACACCAAATTTGCTTAACACACAGAAATGATTAGCTCCTTATATTAAAAGTCGAGGAATGATTTAGTAGAAATTAATTTACTAATCACGGTAAGAACCAACCTAGATTACAGCAATATCAATTTTATTTAATAATAGTTTTTACGAGTTACTTGATTTAAAATTATCCAGATGAAATGTTTTAAAAAATAATTCAAATAATATATTTTTGATCTTTACATGTTCTCATCTTATGCATTTTGTAGTTCCAGAGTTCCAACCATGGAACAGAACTGTCTCGACATGTATAAAAATTCATATTATACATTTTATCATATTGGCCCGCATAAAACACCATTAAGTTAACATTCTCAAATACCATTACCCAATTTTTTGTAAATTTAAAAATTCATTTCAAATTAAAATAAAACCTATTCAATTCAATTAAGGATTTAAGTTGTAAACGTTTTTAAAAGGGTCTCAAAAAATATCTCGTTTTCACTAAACATATTCGTATACATATAATTATACAATCTGTTTCGCTTACTTGCTTGATCCACACCTACTTCACGTTTCAAATTCTCGGTCATATTTGTTTGGGCTGAATCAGTGGCAAATGATTTATAAGCCAATTTTTCTTTTCGATGATATTCGGCCATTGAGTTCATTAGCAGGTAGCACGTATTTAACCCAGCTACATTATAGCGTCCATTACGTTCATAGAAATATACCACTTGGGTCCAGTTGTAACTGAAATAAAAATAAACAAGATTATAAATTCATTTTAATTCATTATTTCGACATTGCTCATCGCTTCATGCCAGCCTGCATTCACTGACTTAGATCGAAATTTCACAACCATAATATTCACAAAGTCTGAGTACATAAAAGAATACATTTTCTGTTTTAATTTAGTTTTTCAATTCAAAGTTACTTTAGCCAGCCACGAATGGTTGCACATATCAATTAAAATATAATTAGTTTACTTAAATCGGGTTGCAAAGGTAATATAAAAGAAATTTAAAATCTTATAAATAGTAGCCCAAAGAACTTAAGAACTATATAGAGTTTTATTCAATTAAATTTACTTGATTACGGTAAAATCTATATAATCAAACCTTTGAGTGGATATAAAATATAAAAAATTCTATACTTACTATTCAGTCAACGCTAATGAAAATTCAGCGATCCGTGCATAACTCAACAAACCCGTTCGTATAAGCATATAATACTCATCATCACAGTCCGTTTTCTTCCTGATAAAATCATGTGAATATCCAGCTGGTGTTATAAGCGGCATACCATCATACCGAAAATGTTTTATGATGCGTGCAACAGTAGCTATAGAATACAATTTATATATGTATACAGAAAAAACAAATCTATTAAAATAGAAATACGATATTTTTAAGAAATAAAAAACAAACTAAATAAATAAATTAAATTAAATATAAGAATAAACGTTTGGAGTTTTTATGGTTTGTTATTTCGATTTTATTTTTTTATAATTTCCGGAAATTAGAATTGATATTCGATCGTGAAAAATAAGAAACTAATATTTTCTACTATAGCAATTTTCCGGTGTCGTATAATCGACGAATTATTTATATGTATTATGTTATAATAAAAATTACTGGATTAGGTTTGTGCGACTTAATGTCCATATTATAGTCATTGTTATGTCGAATATAGTCTTCCGATTCCCAATCATTATCCCAAAATACGCTGGGGCTTTCAATTGCCTTTTTGACACATCTTCATATTAATTTCTTAGCTGTGATACGGTGTGAGCTCGATCCAGTTTCATTACAACATAATGTTTTTTGTGAAAATCTCAAATGTTTAGTCTATTCGACGAGAAGTTTATTTAGAGATCTACAATTTTACATCACTTGTGTTAATATGTAGAGTACATAATGAAACAAAATTATAGTCTTATTCGAGCATCAGCTAGAAAGGCTACAAACGGACATATTACAAAAAGTATTAAGTAAATTATAACTATTTAAGAAATAAAAAATTAATTTACCGAAAATTTCATCATTACAAAAGGGTTTTGTCAGAAAAGAATGTATATAAAAATACTTATATATAGTGTTCTCTATAAAATCTAAACGTCTTGTAGCCTAAACAATTGATTAGAAAGGCAATGAGCCGATGATGTCAAGCAATCATCAAAATTCAATATTTGTTTCGTCCTTTTTTAGATCTATGATATAGTGCTGACAAAAAATTACAACAAAAATTACAACACAAATTATTAGAAAATTGTTGTTGTGTCAATAATGTAAACAATAGAAGATGGATCTAAAGACATACTATATTGATTATTTAGCATCCATATTATATCAAAATTTTATAATGTTGGTCTCATATAGTATAGATATACATAGCATGAAACTATTTCTTAGTAAATATAAAACCTTAACAAACTAGTAATAGCAACTTCCACTAAAATATTGTTTACATTTTATAAAATGCGGAAAATGGAATATTCCAAATTTCCAAATTTGTATATACCAAAAATATTTTTGGCTCAATACTATATGAACTTTCATAACTCTGGACCTTGTACATACATTTTCAACCTAATTACCTACAGTAACAGTAAATTTTAATTTTCATAATTTTTCATCATAATTTTTTAGAAATGAGCAAAAACATTTGGGTGAAATTATTTCGTGAAATTTCCATTTTTAAAAGTTATGAATTATTATTTTTGTAAATGTTTGAGTAATTTTATAATAATTAATTTTTTTAAAATCACAAGAAAATCCCTAATATACAAAAATTGTAGGAAACTGAATAAATCATACATTTTTTAGCTCCGGGAACAAAATTTTCTATTAAAATATTTTCTGATGTGAAAGTCTATTGTATCATATCTCAACATAAATCGGGCAATTTTAGATCGATTTATAGTAATTGTATTTAGACTAAATCTTGGACGCTGAACATTATTATTTCATACTTATTTCAAACTATAATTTATTGAACGTAGGACTTTAATAAAGCTACGAGAAATAACTATACATCTATGCCATATACATATGTAGGGCTCGTACTTAGTTCTAATAATCTGCCACGGTTCGTGAAAATCGGATAAATTAATAAACTTTTCGAGTAAATTTACAGACAGGCGAACGTATTCAATATTTATTTTATTGATCAGTTAAATGGATCCATCGATATAACGATATAGAGGAAACTTAACTCATTGTATAATTGATATAAAGTTTTTTTTGGTTAATTCGATTTTGAATTATAAATAATAACGATGCGCGATAGATTTTTTTTATTACTTTAAATGAAATTGTATGTCGGTCAGAGACCATGACTAGAACTTGTATTAACGCAATTTTAACTAATATTGTAGCTCGAAACTCTTCTACTTCTAAGGGCATCACGTATTTTATAAATTTAACATTGAATTTAATGTAGAAGAACAATAGAACAATTCAACAGCAATTATGTGACCTTTATATGAACAAATTCCGTGGAAGCCCATTACAACTCTATTATATACTCAAATTGTAAAATACAAGGCATTCTTGAATTTAAAAAATAATTTTTCCAAATAAAATTCCACGTTAAATATGTTTAATTAATTTTCTTATATTTTATTTATTTACACAAATAATCTGGATTATGTTAAACCCTTATAAATTGTCAAGAGCTCGTCGATTTCATAATGAAATGTCGATTATTGTTAAATAAAAACAAATGTTTATTTGTAATCTATACATATTCGCGTTTTTTGTATAAAAAAGCTATTATTGAATGAAATTGTGTTGACATATATAAATAAATTTTAATCAATTTTGATAAATTTTATCATTGAAGCACAAAAAAATATATTCGTTAAATAACTATAAAACAAGATTATAAATAAAATATAAGAAAGTATTATATTTATAGATGGCTTCTATTTTTATATAATATATTTACCTAATGCATAATCACAAGATGGTCCAATAATTAGATGCGCACAATCTTTACTATACGCATCCATTGAATATATAGTGGAGTATGATGCCTCACATTTATCGTCGTATATGATGTACGTTATATTTATGTCTTTTGAAATTAGCTGTCGATCGTATATTGATTTCTCGGCTAATGCTAAAACTGGTTTTACCTGAAAGTACATATAAATACATATAAAATAATATTAATAAAGGTTGCTTCAAAAATGTTTACCCTATTTATTGAGGATTCAACAGTTGCATTATCTGGTAGTATAACAACAATACGTATTTGACATGTTCCATTAATACAAATTGGTTCACAGTCTTTAGGAATTTGCTTTTTACAATCAGCGTTTACCGATCGTAAAATTATAAGAAATATAAATAAATTTAGAATATAATAAAATAATTTAAATTGAAAATTTGTCATCACTGTTTTATAAATAATCATTAATATTATTATAAATTAGTTATTAGTTATATAAATATATATGTAATAAATTAAGATATCACGTATTTTCCTTATATTATATTAATAACATAATAATGTTCACATTTAATATAATGTTATAAACAACATTTTTCGTTAAGATTTATTGGTTGGTTTCTGCAGAATCGAAATTATCTGAAAATAAATGTAAAAAAAAAATTAAATTTTATAATTTATAATTAAAGTTTGATATAACTCTGGGACACCCTTTATAAATAATTTAGCGTTCGTATCGATCGACTTGGGAATCTAAAATATTAGAATGTAACAAACAAACTGTAGTCGTAATTAATAACATTCTATATACAATATTCGCTCACACAGATGATATTGAGACATCCCGTATAGGTATGGACTATGAAGTATAAAAATATTTCTAACCGATTTAATGGACTTAGGATTTAAAGGACCCATTTTCTCGTTTATATACAATAATTTGTCTCAGTTATTAATTTTTATTTTAATCGGATTGTTTATCGGCATTGCAATTGCAATATTATGACTCTCTTTTCAATGATAATAACACCATGAGCGAAAACCTAGGTTTGTTTCGTTGTTTTTTCGTTTTGTCGAATATTAAACTATTTCAGATAATTAAATTCATTTAAATTTTGAAAATTCTATTATGGAAAGTTTCGTGCAATTTTCGAAACATGATCAAATTTGTTGGTTGAAGCGAATTTTAAAATCTAGGAAATTACTATTGTCGAATTACAAACGAAAGAAATTATGGATTTGCTCAAACCCAAATTTCTAAAAGTGAATATTATCATCATCGAATTTTGAAAAGACGGATAATAGGGTTCTATAAGTTCAAACAGATTATGGTTATATAGTGAAAATAAACCAATCGCTGGGTGATGTAAAATTTAAGAGTTTTAAGTTCAATCTTGCCTGTATGTATATGGGAATAACTGTATGTATATTAGTGTAATATTGTAACTTATGTTCAGTAAACTATATAACTTAGTATATTTATGTAAATAAATAAATTTTATCTATGTACATAATATTCAATATACTATTTCAACATTCCCTTTCAATTTGGTTTCTATATAATATTCAATGTGTTTGAACATCATTCATCCCCTATCAATTTTATCACCTCGTGCTCTAATGAAGCCTATTAAAGTAAATAAATGTATTTATTATTTAATGGGGCGAATCATTTTTTTTTGTGTTATTGCTATATACAGGGTGATTTTAAAATCAATTTTAAAATAAGAATTAATGATACAAATACAACATTTATTTTTTTTAAATTTAAAAGAATCTCTCATTTAACTTCGTTTGTGCTTTAATTTATTTAAATTATAAAACAAATATAAAAAATATATTGCAAAAATATATTCTCTCAAAAGAGTTTATTCACTGCTTTGCTTTCACAACCTATTTATGTGAAACCAACCACGAAATTAGTAAATTGTTTTGTTTATTTATTTGTGTATATGTATGTATAATTTTTTAAATTAGGATTTAAGATATCGCCTCTAAAGTCATAAACATTTAGATTAAATCATTATTATTTGTCGTATACAGATTCTGAACTAACCAAAACATTTGTATCGTTCTAGTTTAGTATACCGACCGGTATTTTGATTTGGCTCCTTCAAATCTACCAGTTTAGTTATTTGAAAATTTGCCTGAAATTTAATATTTACGTCTGATTTAAAAACATTTTTATTTTTTATTTAGCTGCTCACGTGTGAATCATCTGTTGCATTTTTAAGTTATTATATAGTTTAGTTTTGTTAATTTTTTAAAATCTACCGTTGTATATTTTTGTTTTGTTAACGCATATTATGATTCATCACTGGATTGTTACAATCAACAAATCGAATAATTAAATTAAATAAAAATAAAAAACATAGATTTTATTTTATACAAAAATTTTCAAGAATTTAAATTTTTATTGCATTACCATAGACATACACTAGTATACTTTAAAATTCTACTTGGTAATAAATAAGAAATCTGTCCAAAAATAGTAAGTATATCCCCAAAATATTTTTACGTTGCTACTAAAACCTAATGTTATATTAGCTATAATAACATCTATATATACATATAGTGCCCTAAACAGTTGAATATGGTTAAAACCTAAAGTTTGTAGACAATAGTGCGACAATATTTGAGCAAACCAACAAAGATAATTAAAATTTTGAAAAGAAATTTAACTAGAAACTAGGACTGAGCTTGGAATAAATCGTTTGGAGTTTGAATTATGAATAAACATTGAATTCTAAAATAGTCTAAAATAAATATATATTTCGAATCAAATAAAAAATTAGTTAATTTTGTTAGACAGAAGTATAGAATTTTACGAAAATTGAGCCGAATTTATCGCGTAATTTGTTTGTGACCCAAAATTGAAATATATTATTGATGTTGACTTCAATTAAAATTATTCAGAATCATTTGATTACCTATTTCTGTACCTTAAGTACATATAAACCCCTTTT
This sequence comes from Tipula unca, assembly GCA_951394425.1. NCBI lineage: Eukaryota > Metazoa > Arthropoda > Insecta > Diptera > Tipulidae > Tipula > Tipula unca. Next base: position 1,191,267 of record OX596381.1, on the reverse strand, counting down.
CCGATTATATTGGCAAGATACGTTGCTCCCACACAATATAGCAAGACAAACAAAAACAATATTTCATTAACAACTCAAATAGATGAAACATAATGGAAAATACAAAATTTATAAATAAAATGCATATTTATATACTCCAAAGACGATTAGCACGTGATCCATCAATCAATCGCGTTTCAATAATACGATATATTATATATTTCAAAAGTAAGATATGTATATGAAAATATTCTTCATTTCTTCTAAAAAATGTTGAACGTGCTTTGTTTAAAATTAATATTAATAAATTATAAATATAAATATTTTTTTATGTACATTTTTTGGGTTTTGCGTTAATTTTTAATTTACTTGAATCATATATACATTAGAACTTTATATAATATAATATATTAAAAGGTAAAATACGAGTATAGGCTATAGAGAAATTTACTATTGAAAATGGTGTGCATGGAAGTTGCATTTATTCTTGGTGCTGAGGATGGCGTTATACTCCATATAAATAAAAAAGAGTATAAATTCGAATTCGCAATTACAAAATTGGAATGATTTCATAAGCGCCAATAATACAAAAAGTACTAGTTGCTATTAAAAATACAAATTGCTTATTATTTGCATAAATTATTGCATAATCATAATATTGCTTTATTTGAAAGAGTAATATAAAATAAAAATTCCGTTAGTCAGTAAAAGAATATTAGTTATACCTACTATTTAGCTTAAATAGTATAGATAATAGACATCGATGTACGCAAATAATTTGTGTAATTTTTACCCATTAATCCAAACATCTATACGAGCACATAATATGTATGTATTGTATCACAGAAAATATTAAGAGATTATTTTTTTATAATTTTGGAAATAATTTCAAATAATAATAATGAATAGATTTTACTATAAAATCGACAAAATATTTGGTGTTATCACTTATCATAGTCATAAAAAATTGTGAATCGTTTAGTTTAATTTTGAATAAAAACAAACCGGGAGATAAATTACAATTTTTTTATTTTGATAAAGTATTTGATTAAATATTTTTATTTTATTAATCAAAAAAATAATTTGTGTCCGTATATTTCTAAACCAAATTTAATAAATCATTTTTCAACGATAATTTACTGTGAAATATTGGATGTAGACGGCTATAACAAATCTTATACACATATTCTACAGATAAAGATTTTTGAACTACATCAACTTTCTATACACACAAATTAAATACAATAGCAAAACCTAATATTCTACAAATTCAAAATTTTTTTTTATTCCCCATAGGCAATAAAAATAACATACAATTTACCCTAATTTGAACGATCCAATTATTTTTGTGCTTTGTTCCTAAATATAGGCATAATATAATTTAGAGTGGCATAATAATAGGATACGTCATGTACGTATGTATATGCGGTAATAAAGTATACGAAGTATATTTTACGGCGTTGACAACTCTTCGTTGCGATTTATTGCCAACTACCTAGCATAGTAATTCACTTTTGCCAGATTTCTTCTATAAATACAAATAATAAGTTGTAGTTATAATCAAAGTTTACTAATTATTTTATGAAATTGTGCTTCATTGCCAATTTTATCACATGAAGAATACCCACATTACTGAAGAAAGAAAAAGATTCTTTATTGATGTACCAACTTATTTATATGTCTTGTATTTGTATATTTTGAATGTAATCTGTTGTTTGGTAATAGCACAGAAAAATAAATAGAAACCGGAGTTTAATTTTCGTACACAGATACCACCAATACCATCTCTCTAAGTTAATATACTTTCTAAGGGGTTTGTGCACCATTTAATAATGTGTCTTGTATCCATATGTGCACCATTTAATAATGTGTCTTGTACTCACAAATGTCGTTTCAATATGTGTGGCTTTATTATTGATGTGAAGCGAATGACAAAGACAGCATAAACATAAATTGAATTTTGAAAGTTCTTGAGAATATTAAGTCATGGTATATTAACAAATATAAGGTTTGCTCTGCTGCATCTGTTGAATGATTTAGAATTGATTTATCGTTATATTTTAGTGCACTTCTATCACAGTTATATTTAAATAAAATTTAAAAACTACTTTTAGAAATGTTTAAAAACCTATTATAATTAAAGATTAATTAGATAAAACAATAACATAAAACAAAATTGTTTTTATGGATTTAACACACAATTATATTAATAAATTGAATTTATTTATTTTTATATAAACATTCACAATCAAAAAATTATGCACGAAATTGGACGATATTCAGATTATTATCAAGCATACCTCGTTTTAGTTATTATACCATGGGTGTTATTGATTATTATTGTTATTTTGTTTATTTTTCTGTTTATTTAATTATGTTGTTCACTTCTTGCGGTATACTCTATTTTATTTATTTAACTGTTTAGCACTGTAACTATTTTATGAATTTGTGAAATTCATTTTTCGGATGAACATAAAGGTCAAAGAAAATTATTCAACACGGCCGTCGTTGAGTTACAGTGCTTTATTTGCAAGCAAAGTTCGTCGTTATCATAAAATGTATATCTCTCCAAACGTCTTCTATTTCTAAAACAATGTGTCGTTTATTGAACATGTTCAATAAGAAATTTTGAGAGAAAAGTCGGAAATCAAAAGTTTTTGTGATTATGTGATCTAAATATAACTAATACTATATTATAAAATTCAATTGATAATCACGAGGTAATTTGAAGAAAGCAAGGAATTTTATAAACCTTGAAACGTTTTCCATAACCATACAGTAAGTATTTGTTTAATGATTCAAATACCGAAACAACCCTTCCCGGAACAGCACTTTGACCTCCATTTTCGTCCATAAGGGGATGCCGTTGATCAATATATTTTTGAAAATTTTCTTATTTTTTAGCAATACCAACCAAGACACGTACTAATATTCGATCTCCGACGGTTAAAAAATATTAGTTTTACGATATTAGTTTCACATATACGATGAACTATTCAAACGATTTTGTGGTCTACGGTTAAATATTGTACAATAACTGTTTGCGACGTTATGGTCTGTGACTGTGATGAACGATACTGTAAACGATGTTGTCCTTACCGGGAATTTTGTCATATTAAAATTTCTATTTTCAAATTACAACCAAATGTGATGGAAAAAGCAATTAGATCTAAAAATTATTTGAAATTTCCTCGAACTATAACTATATTCTATATAACTAACTTATTTTAACCAATAATCTTTTTTGAAAATATGTATTAGGAGTCATATACCAGTTTTTGATTTTATAATTCGCTAGAGGTGTATTAGTTTATGTTAATTAATAATTGTAGAATTTAAACGTGAACTAAATAATTAAATATCATTATTAAATTGTATACTTTGACAAGCCTAATTATTTATCTAAATATCTTAATAATTATTTTTTCTGATACTTCTTATTTGGCTAAACGCAGGATATTCATTCTTAGAATATAATCCAATGATTCCAACAAAAGTTCCATCTATATAGTGCTGCGTTTACATCACAGTTAGATTATCAATGCTAAACGAAAACGCGAGCCACATAGCAGCAATGATATAAACGCGACATACTTCTAGATCAGCCAGGTAAACTAGCATGGTTACGTTTTAGCGTTTCTAAGCTAATTTAATAAATGCAAAATCAAACCGAACACCAACGTAACAACATAATTAATATAAAAAAAAACAGTACCATTAGTCTATTTTGAGAGAATAAATTTCTATATAAAAGTATTTTATATAACCCCGAAACGAAATACATAACCCCATGGAAACGATAAAATATTTTGTTCGTAGAATCGCCGCTTTACTTCTGTGTATCTATTCTATATGTACGTATTCCTTTTTATGAGAAAACTACGTTTTCCACATCAAACATTATGATTCATGATTTTAATTAGAAACCTTTTATCTTAAGCTATTTTTACCAAAACTGAAAGAAATCCGACGAAAGTCGATTTTCTTTATAATATATTTGTTGTTTGTGTTTTATGTTTTATTAGATATAAAAGCTTGAAATGACATTCGGTTGATGTATTATGTAATCGAAGTTGTTTAGAAGTTTTTAGGTCATGTCACAATAATAAAACATGTTTTTCTGTTCGTAAAAATAAATTTTCTTAAGGATTTATTAAAGTGAAACTAAAATACTAAAACATTCCAAACAATTTTTTTTTTATGTTAGGTTTCGTTTAGAAATATTTAATTACATTTAAAAAGGAGAATCATTTTAATTATTCCATTTTATATAAAATTACAGATTTCCAAATTGATTAATTTATACGTATGTATTAACAAAAACTACGACTAGAATTAAGTGATAAACCAAGTTTAGGATAAAATTTAAAATATATTTAAGTTAAGTATTACATATAAAACTTTTATTGCCTTGATAGTAATAAATAAATCAATTAGAAAGCGTGTATGTATTTATTTTGCGTTTATTTTGATCAATAAAAAAAATTGGACATTGGAGGGAGTAAATGAAAATAGAAAATGAACAAATTGGTATTGTATTTAAAAACAATTGATTGGACAAAACATTTTCTTTTTAAGTGATTAGTGGATGATATACGAATTGTATATATTTAGGTATCTTGACTTGATATAATTAGTAATATATTATACATTTATGTATATTGTATGTGCATTGTTCTAATAAAACATGATTTATGTTTATTTGAGTATTTAAGATGAGAGCTAATTAACTAAATGTCTGAGAAATTCAACTTCATTTCTCGATAAATTTTATTTTTTAATGAAATTTGGGTAAAGATTAATTGTAATTAAAATTATAATCATTTAAATCACAATTTAATTAATTTAGTTAATTTTATTAAAATATAGTTATAACAGTTTATTTTTTATTTTTTTAAAAAGGACTTGGCATAGTCACTTTTACGGTACATAGCCGTACCATACCTTACATTCACACAGCATTCATTCAATCCATTCATTCATCCCATTCACACAAGTACAGTATACCACCTGCGTGCGCATAGCTACATGTCACCCTGTACAGTGACATGGAAGATGGGTCGGCCCATGAGTTCTACATTCCAACAGAGGGTCATAGATGTTTTCAATTTAATCACCGATCGTAATCGGGAGATGAAAAATCCCTTTTGCATCTCGCCTCTGTTGGGATTCGAACCCGGTACCTCCCGATCCAAACGTCGCAGCTTTAACCACTGCGCTATTTGCTCGGTCTTTAACAGTTTATTTTAGTTTTGTGCTTATTATTATATATATAAATAATATATATATATATATATATATATATATATATATATATATATATATATATATATATATATATATATATATATGTATATATATATATATATATAGTGCCAAGTCGCCATGGTCTAATGACAGGACTGGTATTTTCATATATTATCTCGACACTGTTCATTATATATCTTATAACTTTCGAATTTTAACTGCATATTTATGAAAATTATTTAAAAAAATTGAATTTCAAAGCATTAATAGCTAGAATCAGAAATTTATTTTGACTATAGTTTTGGACATACAACCGAATGTAGTGTTTTCAATTTATTTGAGAATTTTAAATTACAAGATAAGTTTGGATAATTCTTACTCATCCTAACATTGGTAATATTTATATATTTCGTTAATCTATATAACCTATATATATGTTAGCTCATGGCTGAAATCTCAGCCTTGAGTACAATATTTTCGCAGTTTCTTAAAAATGCACAGTAATCTCGTTGTTTAAAACTTGAAAAAATCAAAACTAGCAATCAGGCACATTATCATAACTGTTAGTTTTATAAAAAAATATTTGAAAAATATGTTAAAACAAGATTGTTGATTTGTTTAAATGAAAAATAATTATTTTCAAGGCGTCAATATTTGAGCATGTCCTTATATAAATGACCAAAGAAAATAGAATATTTGGTTTGGGAGATTTTGTCGTACAGATCAAATTAATTACATTGCGATTATGTTGGTTTGTTGACGTACATATAATGTAAGTAAAAATTATTCCTAAACTATTAAAACGAAAATATAATTACGATTAAGAAATATTTATGTGCTTTTAAAATATTAAAAAAATAAATAAAATCTGTATATACGAGTATGTATGTATTATCCGTACATGGTACCATATATATGTATGAAGTGTACAATTTTTCATTAATAAACAAGATATATTTTATAAACCATAAACCCATAATAATAAATAAACTATGTCTCATGCATAAGTTCACACCAACAGGCAAAACATCATTTGTATACCAAATTACTTATTTTAAAGATATAGCACAAAAGTGAAACATTCGTCCACACACTAGACATAGACAAATTAAGACAAATTGTGACTGAAATTGTATTATTTTACTACGATTCATTCAACGATGAATAACTTATTTGTTTTGATTCTGTTTTATTTTACGTCAACACTGCACAAACAGTAGTTGCTGAAATTTTGCGAATTATGGTTAAGAATGTATATCGGATGATACTGAAGTAGCATCCTGTCGACTGTATACTGGTTGGCGTATTTAATTACATAATTTTGGCTAGAATCAAACATATGTATTTATATTAAAGAAATCAAATCATCTAATCATTAGTCTACAACCATCTAAACGTAAACTATCTTACATGATTTTAATAAAATAGTACCAAAATAAAGTGTCTCGGTATAGTAACTATACCAAAACAAAATATTTTTGTATCTACGGTGTAAAAATTATTTCCACTTGTACAGAACATACACAGCCAAACATTTTGTTCTCCAGGTGGTATACATTTAAAACAAAAATTATTTTTAAATTTTGTATTAAATTAAAATTAAGTTTATTTTTAGTAAAAATCTGTATACAACAAGCCTAATGTATATATAAATAAATAAAATATTACGGCAGATGATGGGGTGCCGTAGTAACTTATGGTTTCTCTCTAAGGACCACTCTCGCTGATGTAAGCCCAACCAATGATTGTCTATTACAATTGTACGGATGACAGAACGCGGGTGTATACCGGTTTACTGTATAGTTAGTCAACTAATGTTTATCATCTCACTACGACCAACGAAAAAATATATGTAAAGAAACTGGAGGATTAAAATGTTTATTAACAAAAAATATTTGATCGATGTCGATTCGATAGAATTCTGAGGATAATATCATACAGAAGTTTTGTGAAGTTTGAGCCACGAAAATATAGAAAGTTTTATTACAATGTACTCGTCGTACATGCTTTATACATATATGTAGTTATAAATAGTGTTCTGTGATTGAAAACATACTTTTGTTATGGATTATGTTTCCTAACCATAAATTACAAAAGCGCTGATGATGATTAAATAATTTTCGTTTAAACAAAATAACAATTAGCTTATTTTATAATTTGTTTTTCGCAAAAATCTTCTATAGTTTACGAGATATGTACATACATAATATACTTGCTCTACGTCCAGTAAACTTATTATATCCAGAAATATGTTCCATCCCGGTACATCAGGTGGTGGATTTCCAGGAGGTCTATGATTCGATCAATCGAGAGAGTTTGTGGTCTGTCCTGAAATACCTAGGAACGCCAACAAAGTTGGTAGGATTGTGGAGAATGATAGTGACGCAGTCTCAGTGCTTTGTTAAAGTTGAGAACAGGCTATCGAGAATTTTTGCAATTAACTCGAGTGTTCCGCAGCGAGATGCTCTGCTCCCAATAATACTCTTTAATCTCACGTTGGAGTATATCTTTCGTAAAACGGAAACATCTTTAATCACTCACCATAACAGTGTGGATAATGATATTATAATGCGGCTGGCAGCTGACAGTCGGGCTTTGTATCCTCTAAGGCCACTGCTAAAATCTAAACACCTATCAAGAGCCGTGAAACTATAAAGCTTTACAAAGCGTTGATCAGGCCCGTTGTTATATATGGATCTGAAAGTTGTGCGCGCTGACGGACGAGTATGAGTGATCGCTCTTTACATTTGAGAGAAGAATCATGCGTATGAATTTACGGCCTAAAACGCCAAGTTGATGGTACATACCGAGCTCTGTACAATATCGAGATCAGAGATCTGATGAAGATTCCCGATATTGTATATAAAATAAGATCTATGCGAGTACGCTAACGGTCATGCAGCGATCTCTGAAAGGAGAGCCACCTCGTCATTTCACGCGTATATGGTAGGCACAGAGAGAGAGAACGAGTTGGCTTCCTCAGATTGTCTAAGACAATCAAGTATGAAGACCAAGCTCAGGATCGAAACCGTTGAGACCTAATTGTTGACTCAGTAAGGGGCCAGTAATGACCTTTTCAAAACTGTTTTATTATTATTATTACTATCAAGAAATATTATATGTGTATAAATAAAATTCCTCAAAGATGGAACTAAAAGACGTAAACAAATCATTTAGTTTCACAGAATATATGGAAAAACTAAAAATTATTATCCATGATTATGAATTTATGACCTAACCTCTAAACGACATCGAACAAGCCGTTAACGATAATGCTGTGATTATCATATTTGACCAAATCTCGGTAAGTCCAAATGAACTGTTAAATATTTTTAAAATTCCAAGCTTGGATTACGAGCAAAATTATTGAAAATTATTAAAAATTTATTTAGTCGATTTAAACTTGTCAATGGTAAAGAAGTCAAATTGATGTTAAAACAGTTTGGTTAAAAATAGATCCCTGGAGTCAAAGCGTTGGATATTATCAAATCGTAATCATTATTTTGGATGAAACCATATATGAACATTTATTGAGAATATTGTTGTGGAGGAGTTGTGCAGGAATTTCGAAGTTTTATGAATGAACCGTATCTTAGTGTAATTTATTATTAATTAACTTCATTCCGTCTGTCAATAATACGGACTCAACTAATATTCTTCAAATAGTCTTCAGTTACTGTTACTATATACACCACAATAGCAATAATGATTGTAAACCTTGGAAATAAATAAAATCCAGGCTCCAATATGTAGATACTCGTAAGTACGTGATTGTCAAGTTCTTAATTTTTCACACTTTATGGATTTACATATTTCTATACGTCGTTATTTAATTAATAATTATACATAAAATGTGGACTTGGATTTAATTAGAACAGCCTAATAAATAAACTACTGCGATATAATATCCATCTTTATGAATCCTATAGTGATGACTTAAATCAACACACGTATGTAGGTATGTATATAAGGAGTTCATTAAGAACTTTAAAGAATTTTTCTTCAAAAATCTCGGTTTTAAAATTAGCCAATTAACGTATTTTTCCGGAAAATCCTAGCAAGAGTATCTTTTATTTACACAGAGCCAAGATATTGTTGCCTGCAAAACGATTTCCATGTACTAAAAATATATTTTACATTCTTTCCAATAGAGAATGTCAATCAATATATCAATTTTCAACAACCAATATATTTAAAAAAAAATCATGATTTCTTTATTTTCATTAAATAGTTAAAAATCAATCAGTTTTATATACAACATATACATATGTAGGTATATACTTATAAATATAATAAGAAATGAAACATCACAATTTAATTTTTACCCAATCTCTTAAACCACAGATGTGGTGTTTTCAACAAATAAATTTTAACGAATACATTTTTATTTGCAATTTTTGCCATAAAACAACTAGGAAAATTAAAAATTGATATTTTCCACATATAAACCCGTACGTGTAGTCACATCTGTATATACATACATGTATATATATATATATAGGAATATGTAGATAAGTATTATCACACAAAAATAATACGCACTGTATATATGTATACAATATATACAAAATTCACAAATATTACATTCGATTTATTTTATATTTTTTGTTTATCACTTTTTATTTATTTAAGACAATTATTATTAATTTAATTTAAATAATAAAATAAAATCAGCACACATTTTCATTCATATTGATATACAAAAAACACTTTTACAATAATATACATTTATATGTATATATCGCGAAATAAATAAGATATGACAACCAATTATTTAATACACGTTTAAAATTTAAAAAAAAATTATATATATAGATAATGAAATAAATTATTTAGAAAAAAACAATTAAAATTATCAATTATTTTGTATTTCACTCAACGATAAAAATTTAACCCGCTTAACACATACAGGTCGTTATATCATTCTTTCTATAGTGAAATGAAATTGTAGATGTACATTTCAGAAAAATATTTATGATGAAAACTTGATGAATATTTTTGACTATAACAAATTTCATAAGAATCGTTGAAACAAATTCGATATAAACGACGAGAATTTTCACATTTCTTTTTTTTGTTGTCGGAGAAAATTATTTTCTTTCTTTATTTAACAACCATACATTGGAAACTGTGTGTTTTTAACACGACGGTTGATGCTATACTGAATAGAAATAATATCGTTTTACTTTTATCAGATAACTTTTTTTTTATTTTTATCAAAATTTGATATAGAAAATAAAATTGTTTAGATTTTTAGAATATAGTCCGTACGATTTGTTCGTATGTTAGTACTACGGGAATAGCTCTGTACAATAAATACTATATACAGAACATTGTATGCGTATTCGTAAATATTATGTTAAAAATAAGATAATTAATTTACATACGTTTATGCCGAATGCCTTATACCTAATCCTTATACGTTTTGGAACATTTTCCGTGAACCATATAACATATTGCATTTTAGTAGCGATCTCACTTGTGTGAGATTTAATTATTATTTATCATTTTTAATAAAATGATAAATAATTTAACATTTATAATCTCTTGAAATTATATGGAAATTCCTTCAATCAAATAAAATAGTTAATTGTCAATGCAGAAAATAAGTTGAAAATTACATAAATAAATAATTGATCACCTCATACCAATCATAAATAGTTATATATGCAGTTAGTGATAAGTTACCCTTATATGTACAAAAAGACAAATTCATTTACTCGGTGAGCTGGATATGATTTAAAAGTTAAACCTGACAAGTAAACACGTTCCCCTCTAACTTACCTCATTCAGATTAAATCAAGATAATTGCTATGGTAATTAATTAACATCTCCATTAAAAACTTAATCAAATTTAGGAATATGTGCGACGTGCGTATAAAATAAAAATATACGAGGCGGTGTTATTTAATTGTTACTAAGTTTCAAGTTACATTTTTATTTTGAAGTGTTTTTATTTTTATTTTTTACTTTAAAACGTTTTATTTTTAGGTCATAATTACCTTAAGTTTTACAATAATATTAATTAATAAAAATATTACCTTAAAATGTTTACAACAGCACAAAAGGTGTTAGTAAAGTTTTTCTTATTTTAAGTCGTTCGCCGCCTTCACAATACGTGTTTGTATTCAAATTTACGTGTATATAAGATTATTATGCTAGAAATATTTTTGATTATGTAGCATACTTCCTTATACTAGAAAAAGACATATATAGAATAAATAAAATTACGATTTTTGAGGAACAGTTTTACTAAATATCGAAAATTATTATATTAGTTTAGTAATCGCAAACGATATTATAAATTTTAACTTAATTATACGCACTTAAGTTTTTAATGGAAATTTGAACCTAATAACAATTTTATTCAGCTATAAAACATTAAAATCTGTATAAATATAAATTCATAAGCATAATTATAAAAACCATCAATCAATTTATATGTAAATAAATAAAATTGTTGTCGAACAAATAGTACGAGTACATCGAAAAAAATATCGATTACAAATTTTCGAATATTTGATTGCTTGCAAAAAATAATCTGTACATCATAATATCAATTCTGTTAATTTGTACATTTTTATGAGTTTTAAAACCAACCACAACAACTTCTCATCGAAATTATCATTGATTATTTTCTATCTCAAAAGAAAATTTTCCAGTATATAGAATATGTATATAGAGAAAAACCACATTTCTTGTTTATTATTGTTTTCTTGTTAGATTTTTTTTTTTGTAAAATAACATTTTCGTTTTGTTATTAAATAAAATTTAAAAAAAAATGGAGAACGAAATGTTTATAAGACTTGGATAGTATCAAAAAATGAAAAAAATTTACATAAATAAAACTTGTGTTTAGAAATTATATTGACCTGTACAAGTGAAAGCTAGTAGCAAGTAAGTAGTAACTTACTTTTCAGCATGTATTTATTTTTTTTAAATTTTAAATTGATTAAAATATAGGAAAATATTTAGAATTTTAAGGGCTTAAAACGATATAATTGTCTAGATTCAAATATGACGAGTTAAAAACTGAGTTCAATGAGGCTCCATAGCTCGTGAAAATAAGCTTTTTACAATTAGAATATTAAGAGAAATAACAAATCAAAATGGGGTTGGTTTTCCATAATTATGTTGTCAGTAAAATCAGTACTAAAATCAGAGTAAAATCTCTTAATTTGGCAGGCTTTTCGATAAATAAAATAAAAAGTAAACATTTACTTAATTCTTTCTGGTCTTTAGTCAGAATCTGTTGTATTATTTTACACCCAACCCAAAACATAAAATGAAAATTAATTACAAATTAAAATATGACGTCATTAAAAACAATCTCAATTTCAGTTTCAATCGAACATAAAAATGGGATTGTTTTGTTGTTATTTGAGTTAGGTACCTGTCAAAATTAATATTTTCATATATCCATTAAATTGGGACGTTAATATAAAATAGCAAATCTTTACATTTAAATCAATTAAGATTTCTTCCGAAATTGGATGAAATTAAATATTCATTTGATGCGTATAAACTTGGTATTGTTATGTCTTCGATAATCAACATATCTGGATTCAATGTCTTAAGGACTGACCGCACATGAAGAATTTAACACTATAAGCTTTAAATTTCTACACCAACATTGTATTCCAAACCTGGCCAGGGATCCATAATATTTTGTTGATCTACACGTCGCCAACGAAGCAATTCGATGATCTAGTAGAAACTGCGTGAACACGATTTTATCGACATCATTCTATTCAATTTAATTATCACAATGGAATTTTTAAACCTAGTCTTGGTTGGATATATTCGCAAATTAAATAGTACCGGTTTTCCGTTGACGAGTTAAATGTATTTGGCAGTTCCCTCTCACGTTTAAGGAGATTTTAATTCCACCACATGCTCTAGACTAGATTCTTTTAAATCAAATGCAAGAGGATGAAATTAGAATTATAAAAATGATTTTCCCCTATATTGACTGATATCTTCGCTTCACATTGACAGATTAATACCTTGAATATGATTTGGAACAACTTGTTGGATATTGACATAAAATGAACTATAGGATCAGAACAAATTATTAGTGAAAATTCAATATTAGGCAAAATAAATTCAAGACGTTATTTCACGCATGTGAGTCTTACTCAACCTGAATGATATATACTGGATGAAGCCTGGTAGAATTAGTTTATATTTTAACAGATTAATTCAAAGGATTTTGTCTTTGCTGATGAGACTGGTTTCCCAATGAAATATAAGGTAACCTAAATGAAATTTTTCAATGAGGAATCTATAGAAAAGATGAATCTACTTATATATTACAGAGCTACATAAGTTCAAAGAAACAACGAACTATTTGCGAGCCCGCAATTTGAGATGAGTTATTTTTCAATGAAAATTAGAAAATGTAATCAATGTGAGTTTTACAAATTATAATATATGAAAGGTCGGCGGTTATTTGACGAATCATCAATATTTTGACCCTTGTACTAATTGGGTATGTCGTTTACATATTTTGATCTTGACTTTTCTTTCCAATAAATGAGATTTTTATTTTTAACATTTCAGCTGTTATTAATATTAATTGGGTAAGAATTAGAGCTTTTGAACCAAGTGCATAGGTTTTCAAAAGTAGGGTTCTATTTTTGTATTTGCCAAATTTATAAAATATTCTATAAATATAAGACGAAAAATGTACCTACACAAACTAGTCTATTTGATTTTTTGATTGAAAATTGGCCTATTATACATAAACATCGTTGGAAATCTATTCCTGTCGCCTATTAAAATTATCACTTAAGAGAATAGCAGCAACTCGATTTCTTCAAAATGAACGTGGTGATGGAGGTACATAAGTCTTAATTTACGGTAAACTTCATAAAGTTCATATATAAGGCAAAACAAAACGTGAAATGAATTGTAATGGGACAAGGTTAGGAAAATAAATTATAACAATAAATCATAAATCAATAATTTTTCAACATCTGAAAATAATTCTGAGCTTTCTCACGTTTATATAATACAAATTTCATTTTATTGTGAATGATAATTTCATACATCAATAAAGCAGCAATTTGATTTTATAAACCATGGTATTTATTTTTATTGATAACTAAACTCGGATTTATATTTAGTTAGTTCAATCAAATTTCAAATCATTCATTTTTATATAACTTTTCTTGTCAAAATAGTTTGATCAAGTTACATATTTGGTTTAATTATAATTGCATCGTTCCATTGATTTAATTAAAGTAGCTGTGTCCTTAAGCATAATAATCAAGTACGTGTTTTTAATTTTACTATATAATTGCTCTTACGAGTATGTTCGATAATGAAGTTTAAATATTTACTATAAGATACCGAACATTTGGTTACGGCCTTATTAAATTTTGAAGCAAGTAATAATTAAACTAATTAATATTTTATATTTAATAATCTTCTACTATGTATATGGAAACGTTACAATTTCTAATAAATATTAAAATTAAATAATTTTCATCAAATATAATTAAAAACCAGATGTTTCTCGATTTAATAACAGCTAACGAATAATGTTAAATTTAATTAAAGTGCAATACTACCCGATAAAATGTTTAAGGTTTATATATATGTATATAACTCATATTTATTTATAAATAATGACGTCATTAAAGTGGAAAACACTTAAAGTGGAAAATTTTAATAATATGTGAGTGTATATATGCAATTATATTTTTTATAAATATATAAACAAATATTAATTTTGAATTGATATCAATCAAATATTTTATTTATTTATTTATCTTATTGTATATATTCCGAAGCGATTCGTGTTATATATTAAATTGTTGCGTGGAATCATGATTTTTTAATTATGCTAAACATTTTATAGACTAGATTAAAAATGGTTTCATATATAGATTTACGTATGTATACATATTTTAAAATTAAAATATATTCGCTTTATCAAAATGCATAACCTGATAAACAAAAAAAATTCTATACAAGTTTAATCTAATTCTAATGCGTCAACAAAATTTATCAATTTAATATGATGTGTTTGAGTCTTAATAACAAAACAAATAATCGAACTTTACTGATTAGTAAGAAAATGATTATTGGTTAAAATTGATAATCCAATTGTAAAATTCTAATCTGGTGCCCTACGCATGTACACATTTTCAATAATATGTCTTGAAAACTAACACTATTGTCTAATATACAATAATAAGGTAATATTTTTTATGTGAAAAATACAAATTGTTAGGCTGAGACTGCAGTAAGATTTGTAATGAATAAATGGGCAGAATAAAGGGGCAATATATAACGATAGTCACCAGCATGGAGTAGGAATCTCCAATCAGATTTATCTAGAAATTCATTTAATGATTGATATATTTAAATTTAATTTTTATGGTAATTTTTCATTGAAGAAAATGTATTTAAAGATAATCTAACCTTCCATATTTTTTCCCATAAATCTCCTTGAAGCAGATGATGATAATTATAGAACTAATATCAAAACCATATTTGATCTTTTGAGGCTTTCCGTTTTAGGATGATTTGGATTCAATTTATGACTAATCACCAACATATTATCTCTGAACCTAAGGAAATATAAAATTCTATCTTACTTTTTTTCTATCTTACCATTTTCATTTTGAATCTAACATTTCAGATTATACAGCGGCCGTACTATTCTGAGATTACAGCAATTGTATATAACATTTAAATAATATATTAGTGGTTTTCTCGTTCAGAGTGCACCACTATCGAAATTAAAAATTCTGGCACTAAATTAGTTTTAGCATCATCAAGTTTGCTGTTGTGAGTTTGGTTTTTAATTTTTTGTCCATTCATATTGAAGATCAATTTCCTTTGATATACGTATAAATGATAAGCGAATGCGAACTGAACGTTTCAAACTTTATTATAATATTATTTTACATTAATTACACGAAACCGCATTAGTTGTTCGCTCTAAAATATTTGTTCTAAAGTTTAATTAATGCAGTACTTATTCAATAAATTTCAAATCTTTATCGTCAGTCGTCAAGTTCCAACTTTCGCTGTCGCCGATACAATTATTTTAAATATTTAGAACGAACGAATTAGTTGCATCCAAACAATATTTACCTTTCCAGGAAAATATATCATTTTGGGAATAACAAAAAAGACAACAACAACATAACTAGAAAAATACACAAATCATAAAATATTGACAGAAATTGTTTTTGTTTATTAGATTTGCTTGGTTTAGTTACGGGAAAATTTATGGAAAATAAACAAGTTATAATGTAGTAAAAAATGGTTTTTGTCGGGTTATTCTACAGGTACATATACCTTTATTATGTAAATAATTATATGAGCTAGTTAGTTATCTTGCTTCAAATAAAATATAATATATGGTTTGAACGAGAATAATAAAATAATAAAATTTAATTAGATTCAAATTTTAATAATAAAAATTTATTGTTTTGAAATAATAAATACAAAAATAATTTTGGTATTTAATATAAATTCAGAATTTCGGATTCATATTATCAATTATACACAATATTAGTTTTAACTTTTTTTCCATTGCGTTGAATTTATCTATTTATTTTTCCGATTATTCGATTAATTGTTAAAAAGAGTGACCAAATTGTTAATTAATTCAATTTTATTATACAATAAGTTTAACAAAATGCTTCTGAAATTTAATCGTACATATACATATAACTCAACACAGCTATAT
Source organism: Tipula unca (assembly GCA_951394425.1). Taxonomy (NCBI): domain Eukaryota; kingdom Metazoa; phylum Arthropoda; class Insecta; order Diptera; family Tipulidae; genus Tipula; species Tipula unca. Next base: position 1,174,331 of record OX596381.1, on the reverse strand, counting down.
ATACTCGTAGCTCGTAATTATTTATTTCTGAATATTTAAATCTATTTGTTAGACTCCATACAAAAGGCTACCAATAATAGGTTGTTGGCTTGGATGATAACAAAGAATGTAAGCAACATAAATAATCAGATCGATTACGAGTATTTAACAATATATCGGTATATCGGATTCGGAATCTTGTAACAGATAAAGTATAAACTAATAATTGTGTCACGTATATAACTAATGTTGCACCTTGACTGATTTCAAAATAAATTAAAACCTCTTTAAAATCTATAAATAATATTATTTTGATTACACGAAAAGCAATCGTAATTTATATATAATTTTAAATCTAAAAATAGTATTCCATATCTATCAATAAACCTTATCAATAAAAAAAATAATAATTGTAAAAATTGTTTTAATTTCGAAAAATATAAATTAAAATTGAAAATGTAATAATTAAAATAAATATGTAATAATTTTCCATAAATTGTTCCTACAACTAAAATTTCATTTTAAATATTATATATATACATATTCATAATTTTAGAGTTACTGTCTTATCGGATTTTAAAAAAAGTTTGTTGTTTCATGTCCAATGTATTATTCGTTTACGATATGAGTTAGAATGCGAGCTGATTACTGAGTTTGAACGTTTTTAGATTCGTTAGTTTATACAAGAAGAATTTTGAAATTTTCATAACATGAAATAAAAATCCCGAATTCTGATTTGGTTCAACATATTTATCAGACATTAGGCCAGGACTTAAAGGAATAAAACATGAATGACTGAATTTACAGCTTGCAAAATAAATTTAAGACCACTCGCTTTTAACTTAATTTTGAAACTATTTATTACTCGCTGGCAAATATATTTAAAATTGATGTACAAAACGGTTTAAATTAATCTACTCGTAAATTTGAGTGGTTAAAAAATGTTAAAAACGATACCCTTTTATGATAAAATAAGTAATGCACGGCACTGCTTTCTCTAGAACAAAAATTAAAATTGATGTCGATGTTTAAATGCTCTAAAATATGTCTAAAATTAAATACAAAATATTGCAAATCTCCACTCCACTATCTATTAAAATTATCAACGTATTTGCCACATACGACATCTAACTAAATACGAGTGATCTAAAAGTACACGATATTTAGTTAAGTCTTAAACCAGTTTTGCATCAAAAGTTCAAATTTAACGATAATACATATATGTATATCTTTCAGAATGTTATATCGGAATATAACAAATAAATCAAAGCGTATTTCATTTGGCCAATCTTAATTTAGTATTCATTTCAAAATCGTGTTTCCGCTATATTTCGAATTGCGCTTTTTATCTAAAATGTTGGTAACAGGTTGAAATTGACATTAGTGAAAGTAGTCAGACAATTGAGAAACAATGTCAAGATAAAATGAATATCAGAAAAAAATAGCGTCAAAAGCTTTTAAAACTTTAAAAATGAAATTTAGCGATGTATCAAAATTACAATTTTGAGCTTTCAATACCATGTACACAATAGACATATAATTGGTATTGAATACATAGCATTGTTGTAGCATTGTAAATTCCCTAAAATGAATCTAAAGTTAAATCTAAAATAGTGCAAATCTCTGCTATCGAAATTTACAAAATAAAATCTAATTAATATCTAAATATCTATAACTATGGTCATTAATTTATACGTGCATTGGGACATCTATATATATTATTTAGTTCATGCTATTTTAGATATATGGTCTAATTAAATGGTCAAACGATATTCGGTTTTATATATAGTGGCGTTGATAGTACTAAAAATTATTTTCTAAACTAAAACTATTTTGCTCAATCTATCTATGCCAATATATTTTGCTCAATATGTCATTGACAATTTTCTTTGTTGATGAACATCGAAATTGTTTCTCAGCTGTTGTTGAGCTCATTTACCCAACCACACACTTATATCAACATGTGCAGTGCTTGTAATGTAAATAAAAATTAAATAATATTGTATATTAGTTTTCTCTTTTTACAATTTTATTGTGTCATTATATGTGTGTGCGCGAGTTGTTTTTATGGTTTTGTACTTTTTAGTACAAAGAAAGAAATCGCCATATTTGTTGTTATCGTCACTCGGGGAGGCATTCAAATTTATTTTAATTTAAATTATTTTTGATTTTTGGTGTTTTTATTTACCGTAAAACGAATATATTATGTTATCATGAATGTGTATTTTATTAACAATTTGTGAAATAGATAAACTGTGCTTAAAAATCTCTTGATTTTTCTAAAATTATTAACGTTTGTTTTGTGTGAGGAAAAATTTTAAGAAGTAGAAAGAAAAAATGTCTGGATAATTTTTTTTTGTTGACAAAACATAAGCGAAAAAGAAATTTTATAAGTTTGATTCCGTGTGTACGAAAGAGGGCTAAAATAATAAAGAAAGAAGTAAAAAGAGAAAGAATTTTTTGTCAGATTCATTTTCTTTTTTTTTTTTGGTACGATAGAATTTCCAATTTTTTTGTATTTTGTGTTAGTTGTGACTGAGGATAAATTAAGATTTACATAAAAGGGTTTTAATTTATATTTGCGAAGTAATTGATTTGAATATCTAAACGACACTGGCGAACGAGGTAGATGCTGCGGGGGGGCCCCCCGAACAACAGCTACAGACACAACCGCAGGCGCAATCAAGTCAGTCGCAGCCACAACAACAGGAGGCCCCCCCGGAATGGAAACTAGAAGAATGTGATAGATTCAGTTTTGACGATTCGAATTGTTTCGAAGAGGATTCATTATGCAGCTGGAGTTCAGAACCCGAAAGCGTATGCAACAATTGGCGGGGATGGAAGAAGCCGAGCGCAAGTGGTGCGTTCGGTGGGATCGTAAGAAAAGGTAAGACGTGTTTGTGTTCAAGAATTCGTTGCGACAGTTTCAATCTTATAGATCAAGTGGCTACATTAACTGAATTGGCGGCCAGGTGTGTTGCTTCATTCATACCATTTGAATTAGTCGAGCATGTATTCCCACCTGTGCCCGAGCAATTACAATTACGTATTGCTTTTTGGAGTTTTCCCGACAATGAAGAAGATATTCGCCTGTATTCATGTCTGGCAAATAGTTCAGCTGATGAATTTCATCGTGGTGATGCACTTTTTAAGAATCGGTCAGTAAAAGAACCATTACAAATTGGTTTTCATTTGTCGGCGACCGTGGTTAGTATGCAACCGCGGACTCAATTTAACGTTGCCGTCACTTTTGATCGCCGTAGAATATCTTCTTGTAATTGTACATGTTCTTCAGCAGCCTATTGGTGTTCTCACGTAGTTGCAGTATGCCTTCATCGAATCCATTGTGTAAGTGATTAACGCTATATGTTCATGTATTTTACATTTGTTAATTGAGCAATTTACAGCCCAATGAAGTAACACTTCGTGCGCCAGTATCAGAGTCTCTAACTCGATTGCAACGTGATCAGCTTCAAAAGTTTGCACAATATCTCATTAGTGAGCTCCCACAACAAATTCTACCAACGGCGCAACGCTTATTGGACGAATTGTTAAGTTCACAGCCAACAGCAATAAATACAGTTTGTGGCGCTCCGGATCCAACAGCTGGTGCATCAGCAAATGACATGACGAATTGGTATTTGGATGAAAAAACCCTTCATGATAATATTAAGAAAATTTTAATTAAGTTTTGTTTGCCTGCACCAATGGTTTTTAGGTGTTTACTTTAAATTCCTCTCATATCGGCACTTATTAATTGAATTTATTTCCGTTTTAGTGACGTTAACTATTTAACCAATTCTGCTCCACCTGCAGCAGCCGAGTGGAGTTCACTCCTACGTCCGTTACGGGGACGTGAACCTGAAGGTATGTGGAATTTACTTTCAATTGTCAGGGAAATGTATCGGCGATGCGATCGTAATGCTGTTAGATTATTGGAAATCATCACTGAAGAATGTATGGCTTGTGATCAGATACTTGTTTGGTGGTTCAATACAAAATTATCTCTGCTGATTGGAACTAATGGACACAATGGCGGTAAACATAGTAATACACACAGTAATTCAAACGCTTCTCAACATGCATGCAGTTCATTGTGTGATGAAATCGTTATACTTTGGCGACTCGCAGCATTAAATCCTGGGCTGGCACCCGAAGAGAGAGACATGCTACACGCTCAATTTACAGCATGGCATTTAAAAATACTTGACCGGGTCGCAAAAAGCCGTGTCGGTAACTCATCACACAGTAATAAACAACAGCAGAATTTGCGAACTGATGCTGAATTGTTTATTGGTTTTAAACCAGCAATTGAAGCATGTTATTTAGATTGGGAAGATTATCCCATCGCTGGGATTACACATACTCAAGACACGAATCCTATGTTTCACAGTCCATTTACATGCTTCAAACATAATGATTCAAAATTCGATGTAAATAGTCACGTTAACTCGAGCCAAGCAATTTTGACAAATAACGTTAAGCATTATCAACCACACAATACAGGCCATCATACAATGAAAAATCGTCGCGATCGACAATATCGCGATCGATGTTATGTGTCAAGCAGTAATAACAGCAATAGCAGTAGCGATAGTGTTAATGTTCGTTTAAATAATAATTCAACTGTAAATAATGATCGGGATGATGGCAATCGATCGAGCACAAGCAGCGAAGGATTTTGTGAAAATGATGATGAGGTAGTTGATAGTGGTAATAATGTTATCGTAACCAAATCAATTTCATCGTCAAATATTAAAACTTTTCATGATCATTGCATCGTTAGTGGTAGTGATGATATATCAAATTCATCAAGTAGTTCAAGCAATGACAGTTTACGTTGCAGTAATAATAATAGTAATTTTAAAATTATAAGTAATAATAATACACATCCAGAAAATGCACAACCATCTCCAACAAAAATACCTTTCTCATCTTCTTCTTCAATGTCGTCATGCTCCAGTAAACAAGAAAATATTACCACAAAAAGTGCCAATAGCAATAATTGTAACAATCTTAATAATTTAGAAAATAAAGCAATTAATGACGATGTTAGTTATCACAAAGTGGATGATACAGGTGGGGGAGGAGGTAATGATGTTATTTATATTGTTGGTAGTAGCGGAGCCACTCAAACCAATGAAAATTTAACAAAACGTCGGTTATCAAAAGTAGGAAGTGTATCAAGTTCAGAAAGCCATCAATCATTGGAAGAATATGAACCGCAAACGTTACCGACTGTGCAACCCCTACAGCCGAACTGTAATATTGTTTCGCCAGCATTAGCGCCAATAATAAATAATCATCCATCAACATCCGGAGGTGTTTGTGAAATGATGCAAAGTCAGCAGTATTTGAATCCTCAGAAAGTGACCGACAACAATTCACCAATTTTTTCTAATTTAAAACCAACTGAAGACGCATGGGATATATTATTTGCAAGGGCCGAGGGTTTACACGCACATGGTCATGGTCGTGAAGCGTGTATTTTGGCTGTACGATTGGCTGAAGAATTACTTGCGAATCCACCAAATTTAATGATTGAACTCCCACCGCCACCAAAGCGTAAAGGAAAGAAACAAAATATAAATCCACTGTCGCATCAATTGACTGTGCTAGCGTCTGGCACTCTAGCTAAATGTGCTTTTCTATGTACTGTGCTAGCAGAAAATTCTGAACATTATCATTTAGCATTCAGGATATGTTTATTCGGGTTGGAAATGCCGCGACCTCCAGCAAGTACTAAACCTCTAGAAGTTAAATTAACAAATCAAGAGGCCGACTTGTTAATTCTTCTCAAACGTATCCCACTAGGCATAATGGAGTTAAAGGTTATTCGAGATCGAGCTGAATATCTACGCGATGGTACCTTAAAATCTCGTGGCGAAGCTTTGTTACCCATTATGTTAGCTAGTTTTATATTCGATGCACTTGTAATGCCAGGTATCACTGGTAAAGATAATCGATCAAAAATTATGAATATATCATGCCGATTCCCAACTGATGAAGTGTTAGGATTTGAAGCCGCCGTTGCCGCCTTAGGACTTAAAGCAAACGTATCTGAAGCAGAGCATCCCTTATTGTGTGAGGGTACAAGACGCCAACGGGGAGAACTCGCGTTAACTTTACTTTATTATTATAAAGATGAATCACGAAAAATTGCCAAAATTATGGAAAAGTTATTGGATCGCGAAATTCATATTTTAATCAAATCTCCACTTCATCATGCGTACTATTCAACAAACCCACCAATTCGTACCGCAAATTCCCATCGTCGTGATGATCATGAGTTGACGGTTCAATATCACAGTGATCCGCATCAGACTGATTATAACGGTGGCAATAGTCGTCCACATAGTAGTACAAGTGCTGAATTAGAGAATAGTTTAAATACTTTAAATTTATCTTCGCAAACCAATGCTGCAACAGCAAATACAACAGGCCAAGCAATGCCTCCACAAGTAGCGGTGACATCGACTCGTGTTAAAGATCGATTCAAAGGAAAGCGAGCATATCCATCAATTCCAAATCAACCGTCCGAAGCAAGTGCTCATTTTATGTTCGAGCTGGCGAAAAATGTTTTAACAAAAGCTGGTGGAACGAGTTCAACTTCATTATTCACTCAAGCGTCTACCAATCAGAATCACCATGGTCCACATCGCACACTACACATGTGTGCTTTCCAATTGGGGTTGTATGCACTGGGACTTCACAATTGTGTGTCACCCAATTGGCTATCGCGTACATATTCATCACACGTGTCATGGATTATTGGACAGGCAATGGAGATTGGCGCTCCTGCCATATCCTTTTTGATTGATACATGGGAGGGTCATTTAACTCCTCCCGAAGCTGCAAGTATGGCAGATCGAGCATCTCGTGGTTGGGATAGCAATATGATTTATCCAGCAGCCGAATTGGCGTTATCAGTCTTACCTCATGCAGCTGCATTGAATCCCAACGAAATTCAACGTGCTATACTACAGTGTAAAGAGCAAAGTGATCAAATGCTTGAGCGAGCGTGTATCACAGTTGAATCAGCTGCAAAAGGCGGTGGTGTTTATCCTGAAGTATTGTTCCAAGTTGCTAAATATTGGTACGAATTATACGTTCGTAACACACCTGGTGGGGAATTGGAACATGATCCAAATGATATGCATCTGGATCATAATGTAACTTTAGCCCCATTAATGGAGTCGCCAGATGTTGCCCAACCGCAGGGACCACTATCGATGCCGAATCAACAGGTTGTTGTGACAACAACGCCACCACAACCATTTCAGCAAGCTGTTGTTACTGCACCTATTGGTATATCACATTACGGGCCGTATAGCTTTGCGTGTCAAGGAATATATCCGCATCATCATAATATACCTTTCCCACATAATCAAATGCAAATGTATATATCGACTCCTCAACAATTTCCGTATCCGCCGCCCCATAATGGGCAGCAGCCACCACCACCAAATTATGGTCAACCTGTTGGTGCTGCTTTTCAACCTATGTCCCATCCTCCCGTTGCTCAAGGTTATAGTCAGATGTCATGCCCTAATGGCCAGCAGTATCCAGGCGTGCAAGTTCCAGTTCAGGTAGTTCTAACCAAATTAAATTTTTAATTGTTGTTTTACTTTACACATATATTTGTATTTTAGGTATCCGTCCCACCACCAACCAATGGTAACATGCAACCGAATTTGCAGTATTATAATGCTTCACTATCACTACCACCGCCTCAACCTCTAAACAATATGAGAAATCAACAATCTCATCATGGAGGAATGGTATATCCATTTGTACCGACACCACCAGTTCGAAGACATCCGCATCAATTTAGTCCAACACAGCTCCGTTATTTGCTAGCAGCCTACAATGTCGGTATGTTAGCAATGGAAACATTAGCACGTCGGGTACATGATGACCGCCCGCAAGCCAAATATGCTCGAAATCCACCATACGGTGAAGATGTAAAATGGTTGCTAAGAATTTCCAAGAAATTAGGGACGCAATACTTACATCAATTTTGTATATGTGCTGTTAATTCAATAGTAAGCCCTTTTGTATTGCACGATGTTGCAATCGAATCTGCACATTATTTGGCACGCAATAATCCTACGTTGGTTATGCAACATTTACGTTCAGCTCTTACACCACTGGTTCAAAAGTGTCAACAAATGTAAGTGTAAAGAGTGCTATAGCTTCATCTTGAAAATAAATTTTATGTTTTTTTTTTCAGGTATATACAATGTATCCACCAGAAATTATATCATCTTACATCGGCCGATTATGAAGATTTTGCAAATATAATACTTGCAGCGAGAGCCGCATTTCAAATAACCCCAGAAGGGAATGCACAATTTAAGGATTGGTTACAGTCAATTCGGCGGTAAGTACGCTAGTTCAATCATTTATATATTGATTATATATTTGATTTTAAGAAAAAATATCTCATTTAACTCATGGATCAGTTGCAGATTTCAACTTATTTTAGTATTCTATATTATTTCGTAATATTTTAGAAAAACTTTAGTAGATTTTAAAATTAGGATAATTTATAGAGGTGACACTGATATGTAGTTGAATTTAATTGAATTAAAAATTTTGAATTGATTGAAATTATTGATTGATTTATTGTAATTCTACTTTATTAAAAAATGATATTAAAATATTTTCTCTTTAGATCAAAATCATGTAAAAAAGATTTATGGGCACAAATAAACGCTGCACTGCAAAGCAATTCTAAATGACAAAGACTAGATTCGGTCAATTCCGAACAGATTCCAAGTCTCAATCCAATTTCTACAACTTCAAATGACATTGGGAATACATCAATTCAGTCGCAACAGCCACCAAAACAACAGCAAATACCAGCGCTACATGAAAATACTGTAGCGGTATCAACACCACAATCACAACAGACCATAAATAATCTTCATCACCAACATCAACACCAATCACAACAAATGCAACAATCACAAGGTAATAATTTTATTCAATCTTGTGTATCGTCATCCGTCGCATCACATCAAAATAATAATACTTCAATATCGAATACGGTGGCAGTTGTTAATAATAATCATCTTTCACAACCGAAGTCACAACAATCGCAACAGCATCCACATCCACATCCACACCATCATCAAGGATTTCCAACAGCAATGCTTACATTAGCACCTAACCAAAATTTAAATGTTATTGCAGCACCCATTGTTGTTGACTTTTCTAATTTTACAGTTAATTGTGTTATCGATAAGCATCGCGAACAACAATAATAACTAGTAATTAATATTATTATATAAGATACATTTTTTTGTTGGAATTATTTATAAAATGTATTATTCAAGATGGTAAAGTGGATGATAATTTAACAAAAAAATGTTTTTATTTTCATTAGTAGAGCTAAATCTTATTTGTTTTTTTCCTTTTAAAAAATAATCATAAATTAAAAGACTGTAAAATTTATTTTATTTACATTTTTAAGCATTATTAATTTGTATATATTTTTTAATTTTATTAGTGTTTCCATAATTTATAAAAATGAAAAAAAAGGTAAAAAGATACGAGTATGATTACATATAAATCGATACGCAACCGACAAAATTCGAATTTTAACAAAATTTTAAGTTAGTTTACTTAGTTTAGTTTAGTTTTTTTTAAATTGATTTTATTACTTTTTTTAAGTACCTAGTTTTTTTATAGATAGTAAATTTTTTTTATATATTAAGTAATTTAATTTAAATTTTTTCGATGAAACGATACTTTAGTATTTTTGTTTATTTCTACTAAATGCAAATTAATATGAGGAAAGGTATACATACTATAGATTGATGTGTTTTAGTGCGTAGTAGTTAGTGCGTATATACTAGAGGTTCAACCTAGGTTAGCCTTCTCTATATACAGAGTTCAGTTAACATGATTTAATTAAAAAAATTGTACATTCTATTTATTTCAAATACAATTATATACGTATGTACTGTTTTCTAATATTTTTTAACTCAACTCTGCGCTACATTATTACACTGAAACTGATAGCTTGTAGTTAATTTAACTCTAACTGTATGATTCGAACTCCAAGCCCAGTTATATACAATATAAAATGCAACGAAATGCAAAAACAAAACTATTGGTTTCGTTCACTTTGGAAAAAATAAAACGCAATTGTTTAGTTTTATTTAGATTACAAGTTTTTATAGTATTATTATATTAAATATCGTTAAAGTCCATTACTGTTGCTGGCCATACTGTGTCGACTATCTGGCTTCATCAGCGAGTCGTAATGTTGTAAACAATTAGAAGCCTTCATCAAGCCATTTGCTTCGGATCAACACGCAGGACGTGACTGGGCTACCGTATTCTCAGCCTTTGATTTCGAATATAACATCAGAGATTTTCATTAAATTCCTTATATCATGATTGTATAGAACTCGGTATGTGCCATCAATGTATCGGGTTGGGAAATGTTTCACACGCAATCGAGTGTGGCGAATAAAAGACAAATACAAATTGAGATAAAATAACGTTTTAGTTTAGTAAATTGAGATCGCTCGAGAATCATTTCAACTCAGCGAATAAGTATTCAAATTTATATTTAGAAAAAGAAACATAATTGCTGCTTGTCGTCTATGACAAATTTATTGAGCAATACTTTCTACAACATTAGTTTCGTAAGGTTTTTAAAATTTAGTAGACTTAGAGGAAACAAAGACCGACTGTCAAGATAATCTTATAATCTTTGATATTCTCTGCTATGTTTATGGTAAGAGATTCAAGTACCTGAACCTCATTACTTCATTTAAAATTATGTAGATACCAATACTAAAACCGGATAAACCGTTTTCGTTAAAACAAGATATTATGTTTTCTTTATATATTTTATTTTTGGGAAAAATGTGCTCCAACTTTCGATAGAGCTTAAGAGATTGATTTTGTAGTAAATGTACAATTTTTGTTCGTTCGTTTGAAAATAAATCCAATTATAAATTAATAATTCGAATAAAATTTTAGTTTGGTTATATAATGTTTTATGGTACTTACCATTTATTATTTTATTTTTCGCAGTTTCATTCGACTTTTTTAACATTTAAAAGATTGTGGAAAATTTTAAAACTTTTCGTTGCGCTGTAGGGTCATTTGACGTCATTTCCGTTAATTATTCTGGCCTAAATGTCCAGCATAATATGTGGTCACCTATTGTACCCAGGATGATGCACGGTAATATAAAATCCCGCATTTTTTATCGTAATTAGTTAAATTGGTTGATCCTTAACAAAATTATCCCCTCACATATTTTTATTCAGTTGAAAATAACAAGAAAGCACGATTTAATTTAAAATAAATCTTATTTGTTTCTATAGATAGTGTTCGATACTGGATATAATATGTTAATTGAAGATCGGGGTAGTTTTAAAGTTCGGTATTAATTCGCAATATTTAGTTTTGGTGAAAAAAGTTTCCCAATTAATAACGTTCAACTTAGTTTTTATATATTTGTGTCGCGTTTTGCCTTTTGTCTGCAATAATAGGTGTAACGGCAACGAATTTCGAAAATCCGTAGTTAAATTATTAGCTCAGATTTTCTCTATCAGTCCCTGCAATACATTACAATCAGTGTTCATCAGTCAATACATTATAAATAAATGAGGTCCTTCTAATTGTAATTTGCTTGTTGGTTTTCAGTTATTAGTGAAATTTTTTAAATCATAATGTTCAGTTTCTTTCATTATTATTATTATATTACGTACTAAATTCAACAGAGACTTTATTTTTTTTCATTAATAGACACAAATTTTTAAATCGTTTACTATTTATTCAATTATATATTTTTATATGCTTTTATAATTTTATATTAATTTTAAATTAAATCAATAACACACAGGAACAGAAAACATAACAAAAATAGTGAAATCTTAACATAAAATATTATATATTTTTTATTTTATACAAATTAAATTTTTAATTTTCATTAATAATTTTTATTTTATTTTTTATTGAATAAATTTACAGAGAAAGAAAACCGAAGAATATTTATTTATGTTTTTATTTATTGATTTTATTTAAAGCGTCGCATAGGTGTTACGATTACTTCTATCATCAAAAACACGTTACAAACATGAATGTAATATTTGAGACTAGATTAGAACAATCGGTTAGAAGTATTTCGATAATTTTGATGCTTTGGATTTCTTGGGTATTATCAGAAGTGTGTTAGGGTTCTTAGTTACATAATTATGTACATTTATATGTTTCTCACATGTTCGAAATTTAACAACTCAATTTAAGAAATTTTGTGAATAATATTTGACTATACCAGGTTATGTGAAACTACTATATTGAAATACAGCCACAGTTCAACAGCTACTTGAAAAATAAATTAATTCTAATTATTTTGACAAACGTGACATTGGTATTACAGAGAATGATTTGAGGTCCGCCAAACTGTTGCCAACATAAACTGATGCGTCGGAAATTTCATCTGTTTCATTTTTATTGATGCGTTTATTCATCATGAAACGTTATATGTTTGTAATAGATAATTAGATTATTCACAAAATATAAACTTTTAAAATAAATGAAAATGAATTATTTTGAGAAATTAATTTAGTTTTTTTTAATTGCCGATTTAAAAATAAAGATGCAACTAATAAAGAAACTCACAAATGATATAATGAACCGGTTTCATTCAAATTGCATTTACAATTGAAATACAAATGTATTATAATAATATGGTCCGATAAAGTAGCAAATTGGCTAAAGTAATGGACCTTGAAGATGAGTTTAATTAGGGATGGAATGTAAAGAGGATTTTCTGGATGGAATGTAAAGAGGAGGTCTTGAAGAGGATTATGATGAACACATCTTTGATGTGCAGAATTCATGTGCCAACCCATCGTTCATATATCAGTACTGAATGCTGGTATGGAGCACAGATGGTTAATTATAACGGGCCTATGGCCGTGTGTCTTCAATTTGGCTGGCGACGGCGGAAGGTAAGGACACTAAAAGCAAACTGTGAAAGAGTTAGGGTAAAGGTAAATTTAAAAAATGATCTACTAAATGATAGACTTCCGTCATTATGGACTAAAACATCAAAATTGAATTTATCTGCATATTTCAACGATAGGTCGATAATCGTGAAAATGCTCGATAGAAATAAACTGATAGGATGTGTACATAATCGACGAAATTATGTTCAGGATTAAATATATTATTCGTTTTAAAGTTCTTTTCATTTCTAAACAAACCTGATATTTACATTCAAAGAAGAATTTTTTAAATTAATTTTTTCTACCTTAGACATGAATTCTTTATCGAGTTTTGCCAACTCGCCAACAATTTTAATTATGTTGAACTCAATTTGTTCCGAAATTTTAATTCACCAAACTTTAATCAAATATGTATATATTTCAAAGACAAATTTTGGTTTAGAATGTATTGTGAAAAGTAAAAATGTAATGATTTAAACGAATCTTTGCTAATTTAGTCAAATTGATTGAGCAGACTATTTGGATTATTTATTATGAATTAAACTAAAATTATCCGTAATAAAAGTACCAGCAAATCTAATCTCAAGACAAAGATAAGTCCACTTGTTAATTGTAGTTAAAATTAGATTTTGGGTGTGTTCATAACTTGGAAATTCCTGCAAAATACGTGTAATCCTTTTCCTTGACTCATCCACAGAAAATAATCCAAAAAGACAACGGACAGTTTTATACTTGCCAGTGGTTCTTCTTGCCAGTGGTATTCTACAATTATTTCGTGCGATGAGCTAAATTCAAAAATCATCTTAAATTTAAATTTGAGTAATATTTCCAAATTTTTGAAACAAAGAGATTCCTAAATTTTTAATTTGTTTCTTTTAAATTTTTATTTTTAGTCAATCAGAGTTAAAAATTGTGATGATTTTACTGCTTTCTAAACTCATAATTCTGAATATACATATGAATGTTCATCAATAAAATTTACTAAAATTATTGAATTAATCTATTTTGGTATACCCGCACTGGAAACCGAACACAGCTTTTTTAAAGCGAGCGGCCTAGTTGGTTTTAAATAATCAAATAAGTATAAATTTGAATTTCCTGAAACTAGATCAGCGTGTTTTAAGCATTGTTCAACCACGAGTTGGACTAAGGTGTGTTGGTTAGATCGATTGTGGTTTTATTATTTTCTTCAGCTTTTAACCTACAGTGTTTAAATTTTGAAATGAAAAAATATATTTATTTGCTTTTGAAAGCGATTAAACGTGGACAATTTTTTTTACTCGATTTTAAATTTAGTTTTCGTGTTAGATATTAACTTTAAGAACTTTAATTAAACTGCAATTCGATTTGGTTGGAACGGGATTGGTCATATGAGCGATTGAATTCATCGCTGAAACTTCGCTTCAATCTTATTAGTCACGGATATTGCAGACTTCAAATTTTGAAACGAACGATATTTTACATTTTGTAAATGAATGATGAGGGCATAGTTACATTATTGGGAGTATATAATGTTACAATTTACAATCTTTGGATACGTTCAAAAATGCGATGCATCATTACTTCAAAATTAATAATAATGGTTTATTTATATCAATTAATAATTCTTTAACCGATGTTTTAGATGTTTTTCGTCTGAGGACCCCTGAAGATGAAAACATGGTCGAAATCGATTAAATAGTTTTTCTAAAATTTGGTTTTTACATTAAAATTGTTTGTGTAAGAAAGTTAAAATACGGTAAACAATTACACATTTTAAACTTAATTTCTATTTTTCCATAAAATTAATTTGTCGACATATATACCTATTAGTGTAGGTTAGATTGAGATGATTAACATACATGATTTTAAAATTGATATTTATTTATAAATGTACATTCTATATGGACAATTGCATCCTTTTAAACATTTAGTAGTTTAATTTTATCTTAAGTAACTTAGTATTAGTTAAATAAATAAATCATAAATTATATATTAACAAATTTCGCAGTGGTGATTTAAGTTTAAAGAAATATAAAACCTAGAAATTTAACCAAATAACATATGTAGTAATTATGATTTAAAATTAGTTTATTTTATTAATTTCGTCTTTGGTTTCATTTAAAATTTTTGCATACATTTATTAAATAGACAAACTGTTTGCTTTAAATAATTAAATATATTATAATATTATGTGCTGTATGTTTTAAATAAAAACAACCAATACATAACTAAACCATTTGAATTAAAGTTTAAAAGATGAGAACAATGGAGGTATTTAAAAATTTAAGATTAATTGTTGTGAGCTAAGAGTAAAGCTGAAAATTAAGAAAGACTTTGTAAAATTATATAAATTATTTTTATAAAACTGACAAATTAAATTGAATTGGAAGAAATTAAAAATAATTAATTGATACATAATTGGGGCAGAACAGGGGAAAATTCGTCTAAATTATTCTTTTTTCGAAGAATGCTTCCTATAATGCAAATTTCATAGAGCATAGAAATCAGCTTTTTGTTTACGAAAAATTTACCTCACCAGTATTTAATTTCGTATCTTAGACTAATTGTATAGGTAAATGTTACAAATTTATTAGAGTAGCTCTAATACAAAGTGACCTTATCTTAAACAAGTTCCTATATTACAAATAATAACAACTACTTTGGTCATTTATTAATTTGATTTTGAAATGTCAAATTTTAATCTCTTAGACTGTGTCCGAAACCTGTGATAAATATTTTTTAGTACAGAATTTTGACATTATTTGATAATTATTCCCCTACATTCACAAATTTTTATTATGCCGTCCGAAATGTATAATAAATCTCCCCACCTTAAATGCCTCACCACGTTTAAACGTCAAATTTTTGTGAAAATGAACGCCATTATTCAGTTGTGTTTTCCTTGTAATAATAAATTCGTGTCGATATTTTTATAAAATAAAAACTAATTTAAATAAAGTTTTATTAATATTTATTATTATTTTTATTATAATAATTATTTTTATTAATACAAATTTTGTTGTGTTCTGTGTAAAATTGTGTTTGTGATAAATAAAAAAATAAATTTGAAAGTGACGTTGAATTTTTTTTACAATAAAATGGATCCAGAAATAGCAATGCAAAACCAAGCATCAAAATATTAAACCAAGCATCAAAATATTCATCAAAATATTTATATACAACTAAAACCTATATTAATTAGTTTAAAAAAATGGCTAATGCTGAAACAGCCCAAGTAATAGCACTACCATTACCTCCGGCCCAGTATGTGAATTTATTTATTTATCACAGAGGAAAATATACGTAAAAATTGTGCTACGCGACCTCCACCACCCATCCATGACATACAGTTAAACGAATTACCAAACATACTCTATGTTTGGCAATTCGTTTAACAACGGTGACACTATAATCAGACCTCTTGAAAGTCAAGAGTTCAAGCGATTACATCCACAGCATTGTGATCGACGGAAAGAATTAAAGAAGCCGAATCATTCGATATTGGTAAATTTCTTGGACTTTACCAACCTACTCATTCACTACCCGGACAGCCCGAGGCGAACAGAAAAGGTATGAAGGACTCCTTTAGTTTATATAAATCATGATCATATTTCTAAAAGTATATTTCATTTAGATTGAAGATTAAAATCTTCTATTCGTCCACATCCACCACCACCTGCTAAATGAATTTCCGCCACATCAGGCGCGTGAAACCTTTCGCGTCATTATGGAGATGCAAAAGAGGCAACGAGTTGAGACTGCTGAACGATTCCAAAGACATTTAGAGAAGGTGAGAGAGATTGTCAAAAATCCATTCGCAGCATTACCAGACAATATACATTTGGACAATAAACTCATGTTGCCTGATAATTTTCTCGATATGGATAACGATTCACAGAATAATGGGGCGGGTGAAGATGGGATTTATCCTCACGACAGACTTATGTGCAGTATTGTAGATGATTTACTCTTATAATTAAATTAATAACATTAAATATATTAAATTGTAAAGCTTTTATTTATTAAAAAAATCATTTTTGTATATTCGAACTTTTATTTATTTTTATTTATCTTTTAATCATTTCATTTTATATTAATTCAGTGTGTGTGTTCATATAAATTATATATATGCTCGTATGTATATAAATAGTATCATCCCGCCAAAAACATCATAAAATTTCGATCCATCCGCCATTTTATATGTATACAAATTTTTCTATTGCTCGGCCTACAACACAATGATATAAATTATTCGTACGGATCTGTCAAAAATTATGATAGCGATAGACTATAATAATTTGGGTGTCTTGGGTTTTTGCATGCAAAAGTCAAAATTCTGTACTAAAAAATATTTATCACAGGTTTCGGACACAGTCTAAATAAATGTTTAATACTTTCGATATATTCGATTTTAACACATAAGTTGTTTGTAATAGTTTCTTCAGTTTAATGAATTTTGGTTACATTAAGGGATACTGCGGAATGTGAGTATAAAAACTGGCTCTAGATATTTCTTTTAGCCTCATAAATTTTCATTATAGGTATAGCTCCATTATAAATTAATAATCAATTTGTCAACCAACGTATCATTTTCAGCATTTAAATTACAAGCAATAGGGGTCCTAAAATAAAGCTCTATGGGACTACCTACACCTACACACACACACACAGACACACACACTCACACAAATTTTAAATTACGAAAAAAAGAATATATAAAAATAATAAAATTTAATTAATTATTAAATATAATTAAGCAAAAAAATATTTTAATGTTTCTAAATGTTGTAGTGATTTCTTGTTATCCATAATATTTATATACAAAAGATAAAGTTTACATAATTTTATAAAAAGAAACTAGATAAAAATTATTTATTATAATAACTTATTCCAACTTAAATTACATTTTGGTTTTTATTATGGAAAAATTAAAATAATATTTACGTATAAATTAAACAAAAAATTTTTTTTTTACTATTTTTAAGTAGAAAATTAAAAATTTTCTTTTTATATATATACATACATACATATTCGTATTATATACTAATCACAGGCCTATTTTAATGTTATGTAGAATGTTAAATATCAATATGATAACTTGCATCTGTACTGTATCATAATTAGTAATCTAAGATCCACAATTGCTGAGAAATTTAAAATCGCTTATACAAAGTAAAATTTTTATTTTTCTAATACTAATAGTAAAAAGTATATATACGAGCATATATATATATATATATATATATATATATATATATATATATGTATATATATATATATATATATATATATATATATATATAGATATATATAGATATATATATATATATATACATATATATATATATATATATATATATATATATATATATATATATGTATATATATATATATATATATATATGTATATATATATATATATATATATATATATATATATATATATATATATATATATATAAATTAATAGGAAAAAACTGTGTTGTTTTTCAGAATATAATTAAATAAAATACACATGTCATTTTATTCTATATTGTATTAAAAATAATTTTGGATTTTCGAGTGAATTTTAGGCAAAAAATGTAATTTTAATTATCAAAAAGTGTCCTCAAACAAATAAAGAAAAGTATTTTAACATTTTTCGAAATTAAATTTAAAAAAAAACATTATATATATATACATAAATATCGTTTTCCATTAAAATTTTTAAAATATAAAACTTATAAAAAAAACTATTTTTTTAAATGTACTATGCTAATTTAGTATATAGTACTGTTTGTCGTGTGCCAATCGAATTTAGTTAACCCAAATTCAAGTAAACTTAATATTTTATCTTATCCACTGGATAAATTTGATTTTAATATAACCGGGTTTTAAATTCGTTAACACATATGTACTGGATAAACTGTACTTTATATTACAATATGAAAACCAGAGATAATGTATAAAGAACACATTGCTAAAGTAAATGTATTAAGTGACATGTGTCTTGTTTGATAACCAAATTTAATTCTTTTTAAGAATAATACAGACCGAACATATTTTTACTGTTATCGGACGCTGACCACAACATCCTATGGCCATTAAAATTTTGAACACATCGTTTTATCAAAATTGTATCATAAAAACACCCAGCTTTGGGATAGAGAATGATGTTAGTGTCTTCGGTGGAATTGGTTATATAAATTGAAAAATAGAAATAGAAATTGAAAGCTGTTCAAAATATTTTGCATTCCATCAAACTCTTAAGATTCTTAAAATGAATTAAATAAACGTGTTGTCAATTTTAAATAATAAAAAAAAGTTAATAATATTTTAAATATATACATATATTAAAATTAATAACATTTTATTTGGTTTGTAAATACTACATACATTACACACATACATATACATATGTATATTATATATGTACATACACACATATATATATATATATATATATATATATATATATATACATATATATATATATATATATATATATATATATATATATATATATATATATATATATATATATATATATATATATATATATATATATATATATATATATATATATATATATATATATATATATATATATATATATATATATATAATACATAATATATAAAAATATTCTCTTTATTTACATAGATCATAATAATTTTATTATGTTTTTAAGAACATTATACCTACTTTCTATTATACTGCAAACAACTCATTCTTTTTCTAATTTTTGTTATTTTATTAGTTAAACGCAATTTTTATATTTACAATATGTTATTATAGGTACAATATACACAGTTCGATCTTCAACGACACATTTTACAAGGGAACGTTTGTTTTTTAAAATTCGTTGGTGCAACTAAGTCGGATGTACAGAATCTGCCCAAGTAGATTTATTTCAATTTGCTTTTCTTAATAACTCACCGAGATCTATCTAATCGCGATATCTTGATTTATCTCAGACAATTAAAATAATATACATATATATATATATATATATATATATATATATATATATATATATATATATATATATATATATATACAAGTATATATATATTTTATGTAGTTTTTATGTAAAGTTAATTTTGTTTACGTTCTTATTACTTGACTATTATCTAAGTCTAATTCGTTTAATGGAAACAAAAATACTGATCTTTCATCAGCGAAAAAGAAATATATAAGTTCCTGATGTTTGAGTTTTTCACTGACTATGTATACGTATGTACGTATATACATACTATATGTATGTATATTATATACAAATACATAATTATAGGGTTTTCATATTAAATTAAACCGCATATTTACAAATTAAGTGAAACTAGTTACAAATTGTTGCAATTTGATTACAAAATACAGAATGGAATTTTTTTCATTTAAAAAAAAACTTTAAGCACAAAATGTAACTTTTCGAAAATCTAAATCTTGGAACATGACTTGGACAACCTTATATCCTTCAAATATGATTTAATTACAAATCGCATGTCATTAAATTGTGTGGATGCGTTTAAATTGTTGTTTAAAATCAACGACATTATTCTATTTTCATATTTGTATCTGTGCGAAAAGTACGTAGTTGCTATGCTTTAATTAATTAAATTTAATTAATTAAATATTCTTGTTTAAATAAAATAAATTAAATTTATTTTCCGCATTCACATACCATAGCCATATTATAAAATACGAATAGCTACAAAGGTTAGCTGTTTAAATCATTTTGTTCAAATTTTTATATGAATCTCTGAGCTTCGCAGACTCTTTGGCCATATTTATATTGATTTTGAAACATTAACATTTCACATAACACAATTTCATGTTTCGGATTTGACATTGAAACTTTTGGGTCGAAATGATGAAAATGATTTGCTCGTTTAATAACTTAATATCAACATTCAAAAGCCAGTCTAAGAAATGTCAATCAATGATTGTGTCCTCATACTTTTGTGGAGATTGAATTCTTAATTAAAAGTTTTTTATCGTTGGTGGAATAATAGAATTTCTTGTTCTTCGTTGAATTCCGGGTAAAATTGGACGACTATTCCCTCCAAGAACAACTTCACATTACAACATCTATTCGTTAGTTTACTTAATAAAATGTGTGCGTGTTATAAAAAGTTGAATACACAAACACAATAATTTTTTTTTGCTTCGAATATTTAGACATTTGAAAATGCTGAGTGACAGCATATAAGCTAAATTAGGGCGCGTGTTAAATAATTTTGCAAATAAATATCCATAACTCCCGAAAGTACAGTATTGCCCCAACATTATACCACCATGTTATATTTATAATTTATATTTTAATGTATATGAGATTATGAGAAATAGTAAAAAAATAATTTTAAAAACAAATCAATGAAACAATATCTCATGCCTCAAAGTAACCGATAATTTGCAGTAAATAAACGTTTTAAACAAAATAGTTTTAATTAATATATTAAATTGTATATTCTTTTTACAAACTAGCCACTTATTCTTATACATATTACAATTACATAATATATTATATACTTAATTAATACTTAGAAATATCATAAATACTTAAGTTTAAATAAAATAAAAATAATTATATTATTATTAAGAAACAACGGAAATATATATATACACACATACATTATTTTTATTTAATAATTGTTTTAAAAATATGTGAAACAAATTTTTCTTAAAATGAAAATCATTTAATTTTTAAACATTTAAATAAAACATGAAAATCAGGAAAATAATAAAGTATATTAAAAAGGAAAAAAATATTTTTTAGACTTTAGTTATCAGAAGAAGATAAAAGAGATAAATACAAACATAAAAAAATACAAATAAATAAATACAAACATAAAATGAAAGGAGTTGTAGGTCTTTTAAATAAAAAAATAATAAGAAATTGTACGTATATAATTCATTAATTAAACATTTTTATTACTATAATCTGTACATTTAGTTTATTTACGATTATTATTATATGATTACAGTTCCATACCACAGAAAAAAAATTATATGTACGTATATATGTTGGAACATTTTTCAAATTGCAATGATTCAATGTATGAGACCGGAAGTCATCTTTTTAATTTCTGATTTTTCTTTTTTCAATCCTTAATATAAGGAAAGATAAACATTTTTTAAATATACTACGCTGTTTATTGTTATTGTTGTTGCATAAGATACACGGGTCACCAAACCAGCTTCATACATAATTGAGGATTCAATAACACAAAAAAATAAATTAAACGTAATTATAAACAAAGCTGATTTCGAGCTTGATTTTGGCCACTGGAAAGAGTACTTGTGAAGTAATAGGAGGTATACCATCAACTGTATTGCACCCAAAATCAAAACGATGGTATCATAATAGGTTCGAAACATTTAAACCAATAAATGAAACTCGTACGATTTTCGTAAAGTCATTTCTCCACAGGATGGCTCCAGTCGTATTCCAAAATATTTTTGATTTTCCTAGTGCTAAATATTGGAAAAAGGGAAATCCGGAAATTAGGTAAACGATGACTTCCAAAAATTTGTGACTTCTCAAATTATTTATTTATAATGCTTATGTATTTACATAGTATTATATATAATTACATTCATTGTTTTAAAAATCGCTTTTATATTGTAAAAGTTGTAAAAAAGAAAATTGAAAATTTGAAGATGAAAAATTTATTATATGAAGGATCTGTTACATTGAATTTTATGAAATTTGTTTAATGTTATCGATTCGTTTGGTTAATTTATATTTTGTTGAGCTGAGGAAAATATCTGTTTGACAGGCTTGTGGTAACGGTACGACCAACATTAAATTAGATTATGTACGGAACACTACTTTCTTTATGCCATTTGGGAAACTCATTGGTTGTGTACATTAATAACATATATATTAGTATGAAAATATAGAAAGACTGTTTTAGAGATTGTTATTAAGCCGAAAAAATAAATGATTTCCTAATCTCAGACAGAACTAATTGACCCCTATATTTATCAAAATTATTTATGTTCAATATTTTTATTTTCGAGTAATACATTGTATGTATATATATAGCTAGGCACGATTCGATGAATATTATTGCCATTAATCCTATTCTTGTCGTCCTATACATCATTTGATGAATTGTTGGGGATTCGAATTTTATACTTTGAATAGAAATTGGTTTACATTGCATTAAAATTTGTATTTGTTGTTATTTTTTATAGGTAGTCAGAATAATTTTTCTTTCCAAATATTTTAGTAACTGCTACGGGGGAACTGACTAATAATGCGAAATTAAGTTTACGGGACAATCTCACTGAAATTAGGTTTTTGGGACAATTAAGAATTAAATCAATACTAAAAATAGTGATTTTTCTTGTTTATAAAATCAAATTAAAATATGCTATCTCAAAAACTATAAGAGATATGACAGTTCTGATTAAAAGTTCTGAAAGAGTGCAGTCAAGTTAGTAGGAATACATCATAACTCATTTTCGGAAAAAGTGGTCTATAGGACACTTAAATGTTGACGAGACTATATAACATATTCTGTAATTAATTTTGTGCAAAGTTCATTAGATTTTATCGGTACTTCCTATATAATAGTCTATGGCAGATAAAAATTTCAACAGGAGGCGATCACAGCTGATCTAAAACTTGTTTTAATTTAATTTTAAGTTTAAAATGGTTCAAGAAACGGGTCACTGTTATAAAGATTTCGATTAAAATTTGTTGCTTCCTCAAAAACAGTGTACAGGTATAAATATTAGTAAAACCACGTTTATATTTATAATCGTCGTTATCTTTCGAGGTTTAGCAAAAATTTGTGTGCATATGTATAAACAAAAGTAAATTTCTTATCTCACACTAATACTTATTCTTATAATATATTTAGAATCAAAACTAACCAGCTGATATTTCTTTGTGTTTTCTTATGGTGATATTTGTTTCATACTTTTATTAGTGCATATAATAGTTGGAATATTTTTAGTGTGACAATGTTTTTCGTGCATTTTGTAAATAGATTTTTTTTATGGATGTTAAATAACATACAATTTAATTTTAAAATCCGGACTATTTTTGATCGTTTTTTCTAGTTGACCGAATATGTAACTAAAATGTATAACAACACATAGTCGACTGAATATACTAAAATTATAACCAAATAGTATTCATACATACGGTAATTTATATTTATAATACGTATAATAAAACAGAAGAAAACTTCAGAATCATTTTGTCTTTTGAAAAGTGTGTAGTGTGCGTATAGTGTTTTACTAGGTGGTTCATACACATTCATTATAATTTTTCTTATATTTTTATTTTCTTTTAAAAATCAATTTGACTTTCATTTGCCATCATATAATTTAAAAAATTCGAAATGAGTTCAAACGTTGCAATTAAAGAAGAAATGAATAAAATTGATACAATCAAATTAAGAAACCGTCATATTGGGTGGGTATATACTTCTCCATTATAATTATGTATACAAATGATTTGATCGGCTTTTATTATGTTATCCAATTTTAATTTAAGGAAATCGTGTAAATTATTTTATGGCTCGGATCCGCTGAAAATTGTTCGAGGTCAAGGGCAGTTCATGTTTGATGAGGAAGGGAATCGTTATTTAGACTGCATTAATAATGTTGCTCATGGTAAGTGCACTTATCCTAATTACCACCTAATAGTATGATGTTGCTGTATGTATATGAAAATTGTGTTTAAACTAAGATAAAAGTGGATAATTCTGATCCGAATAAATTCGTACAAATAAAATAATTATTCGTTTATTGAACTTATCTTGTTGCGAATTTGACCGATAAAATAAACAAACAAACATAACGTTAAACCTTTCCTTTTAATTAAGAAATAAAATTATTATTTTTTACAAAGCGCACATTTTTTTTTAAGATATTTAAATTTAACCCGGGAAGCCAATCATTTTTAAAATAGATTACTAATAATAGAAAGTGTTATCATCACAATTAATCAAGGGTAAATAATATTTCTGACCCCAATAATGAAGAAACTAATACCTAATATTGGTCTAATTAACGTCTAATATAGTATTTATATGCTCTCTGTGACATAAAGGAAAGGCTTAAACAATTATAAATATTTATATATTTTGTTTACATGACCGGGAAAATGTTCTTTCTTGTTAAACTGAAATTTAAATATTTGTATTGATAACCGACGACATAATAATGTCACAAGATAATATTGTATAATTAAATATATTAGCAACTTATGAATAATCTAATAAAATATAACATTTAAAATTAGCATGACTATCATGTTCTGTTGTTTTTCTATATATGTACATATACACAATTAGATTATAATTATATATTATCGGAATTTTCTTAGTCTATAAAATGATATTTTGATTGAATTCAATATAAACGTGTTCGCGGAATTTTAAATTTTTTTATCAAGATGCTAGCGTGAAAAATTGACAGTTCTTCGCACATATACGGTAATTGTCGTTGTATTTTTACCTTAGTTTTGTTATGTATTTTGTACATTTTGTACGTACTAACGTATAGTTTTAATATAGTTGTATATTCATAATATCAACGAAATGTAATTGATGGTATATGAGTTAATACTTCATTCTGGGAAGATAAATTTGAACTGCAAAAACAAGTCCTATGTGTCTGAGCTGGATGTACAATACATACATGCATTCCAGAAAATAACATTTTGCTGCTTTGAGTTTATTGATTATTTATTAGTATTACATATCAATATTGAAGTTAAAAAAAACAAAAATCCCTACCAAAATAAATACAGGTATTTTAGGAATATCATATATGCACATTGTAGGAGTACTTAGGAATTACAAAATTTAAATGAATGCGAATATCCTATACGCAGAAATTTTATTTTTATTAAATTATTCTTGACAACTGACTAATACTCAATGCATGATCTCCCTAATCACATCATTAAAACTATATTGCAAAGGGTCTGAACATAAAGCATGAAAAATATAATTGGAGAAAAATGCAAAGAAAGTATGTATATGTATCTATATATCAAGTTAATACCTAAAATTTAAGTCTTTGAAATAAGTCTTCAGATACCAAAGATACATTCTGACTACCGTGAAGTACACTAGATGAATATCAAAAATATAGAAAATCTCACTCACAACGTAGACAGTTTTTGTCCAATCTATTAACATCCAATACCGTACCAACCATTCATTTTTAAGTCTAGCATTGAACTCGTTTAGCTATTATTTTTGATTCAGTATTTTATTTTGATATTCCTTTAGTCCTGTTGCATCGTAGACAATTCTTTTAGCCTGCCAGCCAGTCTTAGCTTCATTGAATTCTTTTCGCCGGACAACTTGAAAACATTTTTTTCTTCTAAATTTCAAAAATACTTTCTGAAATATTTCAACAAAAAATAACTTTCTTCGATTTGGTTTAAACTTGATACAGACGTGCTATGATGGACCTTCTAACTTAGTGCCATCGAGTCGGTTTGCCACGCTATTTGGAGAAATGCAATTTTTAGTGTTCTAAATTTCGGCATTGCAACTGAACTGAACGGCATCGATTGGTATATTCACCGCGATAGTGCCAGATGCAATACTTAATGTCATGACATTAAGCATACTCCAATTGATATAAATATATAAAAATCGCAACAAGATTCATTGACTGGGAAGGATGTTATAAATAATTCAAAATTATTGATGAATCTAAACATATAAGTTTTATTTTGTTTTTATTTATACAGTTGGACATTGTCATCCGCGTGTCGTTAAAGCTGGATCAGATCAAATGGCTACGATATCAACGAATAATCGATTTTTGCACGATGAACTTGTAAAATGTGCACAAAATTTGGCAAATCGAATGCCTGGTGATTTATCAGTATGCTTTTTTGTGAATTCCGGTTCAGAGGCGAATGATTTAGCATTGCGACTTGCACGTCATTACACACAACAACAAGATGTCATCACTCTTGATCAGTAAGTGGATAATTATGTAATTGACTCGAATAATAGTTTTAAATATCAATTTTATGATCGATTTTAAACAAAGATTTATTTCAGTGCCTATCATGGACATTTACAGTCTGTGATGGAAATTTCGCCGTACAAATTTAATCAACCTAATAGCGATGCCAAACCAGATTTTGTGCATGTGGTAATTTGATTCAATTAGTTCTATAGAATTTATAAATTCTAATCAAATGTTAATTTTATTTTTATCTATAGGCGCCTTGTCCTGATACTTATCGAGGTAAATATAATGATGCTAATAATCCTAATGCTGATTTAGCTATGCTCTACGCTTCGGATGTAAGCAATATTATTAAAAATATTCAGAAAAACGGAAAAGGTGTAGCAGCATTTATTGCGGAAAGTTTACAAAGTTGTGGAGGGCAGATAATACCGCCAAAAGGATATTTTGAGGCTGTTTATCAGTAAAACCTCAGTAAAAGTAATTTCTTGTTGACAGATATTAGTAAAATTTATTTTATTTAGAATTATTCATGAGGCTAAAGGACTTACGATTGCTGATGAAGTTCAAGTGGGATTTGGACGAGTTGGAAGTCATTATTGGGCCTTTGAACAGCAGAATGTAATCCCAGATATTGTAACTGTGGCCAAGCCAATGGGTAATGGACATCCAGTAGGAGCCGTGGTTACAACACCGAAAATAGCAGAACGTTTTGCGTCGACCGGCATCACGTATTTCAATACTGTAAATATTTAATATAATCACAAAAATATAATATTTACGAAATATTAAATATTTTTAGTATGGTGGAAATCCAGTCTCATGCGCCATCGCCAATGCTGTAATGGAAATCATCGATGACGAAAAATTACAAGCAAATGCTTATTCGGTTGGAAAATATATTTTGGAACAATGTGAAAAAATGCGACAGGAGTTTGAATTGATCGGCGATATTCGGGGAGTTGGCTTGTTCGTTGGTATTGAACTAATTGAAAATAATGATCGAAAAAAACCAGCTACACAAAAGGCAAAGTTTATTGTTGATCGTATGAAAAGCGTACATCGTATTTTGGTGAGCTCAGATGGCCCAAACGAGAATGTTATCAAAATCAAACCACCCATGGTATTTAATCAGAACAATGCTGATGATTTTTTAACTGGAATTCGGGAAAGTTTAACCATACTTCAATTACCAATTGATGAGGTATATTATGTCAATATATTGTGAATTAATTATTAATATTATTTACAATCTTACTGTTTATTTTAGAAAAAATCAACGACCACTAACCCATTAGTTTGTTCAATCTCAACTACAAAAAACTCGGAGCATTTGATTAAATCAATTTAAAAGAATATTAATTAAAATGATGATGTATAAAAGTTTTTTTTTAGTATTAGGTAACAAATATTAGATTATTTATAAATATAATATTTAAGTGAAATAATTATTTAGATCAAAAACTGGTGTACTGAATATTGTTTCAAGTTGACTAACGAAAACATTCGTTGCTTCATTAATGAAATTTCATTATAATAAATAATTGTTTTAGGTTATCCAGATATTTTTATAATTAATTAAGTGTATTTTTTATTTACAAATTAATAAATTAATATTTTATATATTTTAAAACAATATATAAATGTACAAATGTTCATTAATATACCGCACTGCCCATATAAAAATTTGATTGAAGATATAAATTATTCGAGCGAATTGTACATACTTAATTGCATCAAACAAACGTTTCTATAGACTCGGTCCCATCATGTTTTAAATTCCTCTAAACCATAGATAAATATTTATGCTTTTTTATACGGTTTTATTTAAGTTATTGTTTTGTGGGTTTATTTATTTTGTTTAGATCAAAGTTAAGAGTTGAAATTTCATCCTTCTTAGCTCATAAACTCGTCCTGGTGTATTAAGCTATTACATTTATGTTCGATGACACTATAATATATCATTATTTATAACCAGTCCGTATACATGAATAATGTAAAAATTAAAATTTTCCTTTTACCTATACAATTGAAAAGTATAAACGGTGGGTATAGCGAGTATTAAAATTGTATAGCGGTGGACAAGTGAGCAAAATCATTAACTTTCGGGTCGTGGAAGCTGAGTTTAAAGGTGGATAAATCAGTAATAAAATTGTATGATGGTGATTTAGTAAGCAGAGTTAGTGGCTTCCGTTTCGTGGAATTGAAGTTTACGGCTCGGATCCAACACTTTTTAATTCTGTATAATTGTTTCACTTTAGCTTCTGCTGAATTTATCAATTTTCTCAATTCAAATGGCAATTGGTAAGTATAAAAGTTGGGTATAGTAGTAATCAAATTATACTTGACCACCACCATTCAATTTGATTATCGCTAAACTCATTTGTTATACTTTCCATTTGTATAGAAAAGGAATTTTTAACATAAGTAAATTTTAACAGATACTGAGTTGCACCAATTTGAAAGAATAAATTAAATTAAAAAAGTTTTGGATCCTCCCCGGGACTTGATTTCAAGTTCCACGATGCTAGCCAATGACTCTACTGACTTGACCACCGTCGTACAAATTTATTACTGCTATACCCATTTATACACTTTCCATTTGAATAGAGAAAATTAAACATTTTAACGAGAGTTAGTTGAACAAGGAAAAATTAAATTTAAAAATTTTCGGAACCGAGACTTGAACTCAAGTTCCACGATAATAAAGTCATTGACTTGGCCACCGCCGTACAACTGTCTTATTGCTATACCCATTATTTATTATTAAAATTTTTAAAAGAGAAAAATTAACATTTTAAAAGAAGCTAAGTTGAACAAATTTAAAAGGTGAAATTAAATTAAATGAGTTTGGCCTCCAACCGAATATTGAACTCTAATGGTACGAAACGAAATCTGATTATTCCACTCACATCACCACTATATTACGTTTTCGTTACTGCTATAAAAGCCATTTTTATACTTTCTGTTTTAATAGAGAAAATAGTAAATTTTAATCTTGATATTATTCATGTACAAATCTCAAGCTACGAGTATATTTGATGAAATATTATAGTGTCAACGAAGAAAAAGCTAAGTGCCTAATACACAATTTTCTTAAATTTGATCTAGACAAACAAACAAATAAACACACAAAAATTTACTTAAATAAAACCTTGTAAATATATAAAAGAAACATTTTAAAAAAATCGGATTTATAATATTATTTTTTAAATTATAAATTATAATATTACCTGAACTAAAATTCTAGGTTACAAATTCTAAAACTTGTTTATAACCAACGTTTAAAACGTACAAATTGAAAAATTTAGCAATAGCTAAGGTTTCCAATAATTCTCATTTTTACATTTTTATGTTCAAAATGGTTTAATTAAATTGGTTTGTTTAAGAATTATTTACATTTATGCTTTTCAAAAACTAATCAATGATTTAACATAAATGTTATTTCTATCAACGCAGGGGTCCTATATTTTAATTTCAACTAATTTTAAAATCCTAAATTCTAAACTCGGACAATTCTTATATTAACATTTTTGTACAATTTAAGAAATTGCAATTTATTATTTTGATTTTTTAATGAATTTTTAATTTTTAAAAATTTTAATTTGGCGTCAAATTTTTCAACAATTTAATAAAAATTGATTTCTTGAATTTATGGTAATTATGTACTCGTACATAATGTATTATTGCCAAAATCGAAATATAATTTAAACATACATTTTAAAATTATAAATAATTTCTTGGTACACCGAAAATCACCTCCTAATTAAGCTCTGTGCTTAACGATTTTATAGCAAACATTTCTATTACTTTAACGATTCGTTAAATTACATAGCGTTGCGGCGAACTTTGAAAATTGCTTAAATGAAAACGAAATTTAATTTCTCGTTCATTGTATTATTTGTATTCAAACAGACCGGTCTGTTGTGGCCGTCTATTCTAATCGTGGTGTTTTCGATTTAATTGTTAAGTACGCAGTATACGTACGTACTGTTTTTTGAAATTTAAATATTCTAAGTGTTTAAGTTAAATTTATTTGTGTTTACGGACTTTAACATTGAATTAATATATAAATTAATTTAACGGTAAGATATTTTTTATCATGTTATTGATTGTTATGTACAAAGGTTAATAATTTAACCGTTATTTGTATAGGCATAGCGAATTTATTCGAGAGTTGTACCATGTGGTTGTTGAATTCAATCACACTTTGTTATCTAACGGTATTATTTTTACAATGCTATTGTTTGGATATCGAACACTATAATGAAATGCACGGCACTGGGTGCATGACGCCAACCGATTTTCAATGTACGAGTGGAATATGTATCGATAAAATATTACGTTGTGATGGCCATGCTGATTGTGGCGATAAAAGTGATGAACGCGATTGTGATAAATATTTTTGTCGTGGCCCCAACTATTATAAATGTGAAAAGTCCACAATGTGCTTAGATATCGTGCTGCGATGTGATCATGTGCATGATTGTCCCGAAGGTGATGATGAGTTACACTGTGAACAATTCGATAAATTAGATTCAGTTCTGCGAAAATGTGATTCGGAAAAAGAATTTAAATGTGCGGATGGTCAGTGTATTCCAATAGAAATGATGTGTGATGGGCAACACAACTGTGTTGATGGAAGTGATGAAACCACAGGATGTACGGAACACATTGATCATGAGTGTATAGGATTTAAATGCGATAATGGAATTTGTTTGGAAAGCATTGAATGGATGTGTGATGGACAAAATGACTGTGGTGATAATTCGGATGAGAACGGGGTCGATTGTGTGCCGGAATGCACTTTAGAACACAAACGATTTTTATGTCATGATAATACTAATCATACCACGTGTTTATTTCTCGATCATGTGTGTGATGGTACTTTGGATTGTCCTGATGGAAGCGATGAAAATGGGAAATGCAAAACAGCACATTGCTCCGATATTAATTGTTCAGGTACCTGTCATATATTTCCTTCGGGCGCAGTTTGTGAATGTCATGGCGGTTACAAATTTGACGAGGTAACACGACAATGTGAAGATATAAATGAATGCGAGATTTACGGTATTTGTTCACAAGAATGCGAAAACACCGTTGGATCATATAAATGTGTTTGTGTTGATAAATTTAAATTAAATGCGGATGGCCGAACGTGTAATGGATATGGGGAAGCAGAATTAATATTTTCAACTCTTAACACAATAAATTCAATAACCTTACAAACGCATTATGAGACCGTAATCAAAAAATATTTAAGCGGTGTTGTCGGTGTTGACTTTGATGGCTATCACGTTTATTGGACTGATATATCACCCAAAATTTCAGCCATTTTCCGAACATTTTCAAATGGATCGAATATGGAAATGATACTTTCGTCGGGTCTAGCAAAGCCCGAAGATTTATGCGTTGATTGGTTAACGGGTAACATCTATTTCACAGATTCTGATTATTCTCATATTGGAGTATGCTCTGGCGATGGATATCATTGTACAGCTATAGTTACAGAAAATATTACTCGTCCCCGTGGACTAGTGTTGAATCCAATGACGGGTTTAATGTACTGGTCAGATTGGGAGGACCATCCGATGATTGGAAAAGCAGCTATGGATGGAAGTTTTGCTGTGCCACTAGTCACTCACGATATATACTGGCCGAATAGTTTGTGTCTCGATTGGCCAAACAGTCGAATTTATTGGGTTGATGCTAAAAAGCGAACTATCGAAAGTGTTGATTTCCAAGGACAAAACCGCAAAGTGATTCTCGATAAAATACCCAAACATCCGTATGGTATTGCCGTATTTGATGATCGTCTATACTGGTCTGATTGGAATACAAAAAATATTCAATGGTGCAATAAATTTACCGGAAAAAATCGCGATATTTTAGTATTCAACCAGAAAATATATGATATTCATGTTTATCACGCAGGTTTACAACCACGTAAATCATTTCCTTGCGATGGGCATCACTGTTCACATTTATGTTTGACTAACACCAAAAATAATTACACCTGCGCTTGTCCACGCGGAATGGCACTAAAATCAGATTTAAGCACATGTCGTCAAATCGAGAAAGCTGTTAAATTGATTGTTGGAATTAATAACCATCTCATTGATTTTCGACCAACACTATTTGGAAAACATGAAGGAGGAGTGCCACGCACTTTTAAATTTACAGTCTCAAAAATTGTATATAACTCAATGAACGGTGATGTCATCATAGCCGACAATGTGGATAGTATTATATACGCAGTCAACTTAGAATCTCATGATGTGAAACCAATAGTTACGCATGGAATTGGTAAAGTATCTGGAATGGCATTTGACTATTTGGGCAATAATTTATATTGGACCGATTCAAAGCGACGAACTATAGAGATGTTCTCACTGTCCCATGAACATCACGCTATAATTGAAACATTTATTGGGCGCGTATCACCGAGTGGTATAGTTGTGCTTCCCGAAATTGGA
Organism: Tipula unca; assembly: GCA_951394425.1. Classification (NCBI taxonomy): domain Eukaryota; kingdom Metazoa; phylum Arthropoda; class Insecta; order Diptera; family Tipulidae; genus Tipula; species Tipula unca. The sequence goes on along the minus strand of OX596381.1, from coordinate 1,140,976 downwards.
TTTATGTTTGTTGCGATGCGGACAGACGACAAAAATTATATTGATAAGGTGGCCCTCTCCGATCACCGTGTGCACTATAAAATGTTTGAATCACAGATTGGTGCTAATGATATTGCATTTGCTGTTGATAATGAATTACAGGCTATATTTTGGGGCGATCGGGACTTCAAACGTATTGATTCGACCAGTTTTGATGGTGATGTTCGTCATATTTATCACAAAAATAAAGATACACTTCCTGTTTCATTGGCCATTGTGACCGATCATATATTTTGGACTACATACAAAACGAATCAGGTGTACTATGGCAGTAAGTTTGATGCTAAAAATATTAAATTTGCCACAATCGATGTTGAGGGTGAACAACTACCCGATGAAATTCCTATGGCAACTATTACACCATTCAAAGTAATCGATCATAAATGTCAAAAGCAAAATGGTAAATGTTCCCATATCTGTGTGCCAACAGATCGTTATAATTCGGTATGTTTGTGCCCAGTGGGAATGGTTTTTCGAGATTATAAAAATCAAACTTGCATTTTTGCGGGTAGTTGTGATTTTCGATGCAGATCCGGTGAATGTTTCGAAAAAGATAAGTTGTGCAATCACCAGTATGATTGTGCCGATAAATCAGATGAAGAAGATTGTACCGAACATGGTAAAAAACCGATAACTATTGAATGTAGCCAAGAAGAGTTTCAGTGTGCGGATAATAAGAAATGTATTGAAATGAAATTGTTTTGTGATCGACAGTTTGATTGCGACGATAGATCAGATGAGCCCGCACATTGTGTGCCGAACAATAAGCGAACAAACTGTCATGAATCACAATTTATGTGTCCGAATGGTGTCTGTTTGGATGAAACCGCTCGATGCGATGGTTATGACGATTGCGGTGATAAGTACGATGAGATCAATTGTCCTAAATGCGGCAGTAAAATGTTTCGCTGCTTTTCAGGGCAGTGCATCAGAAAGGAATGGGAATGCGATACATTTGCCGATTGCGTTGATGGAACAGATGAACATAATTTATGCAACTATCCTTGCCCATCATCGTTTTATAAATGTGATAATGGTATTTGTGTTGTAGATAGCTTAGTGTGCGATGGAAACGATGATTGCGGTGATCGATCTGATGAGAAATGTCCTGAGCAAAAAAATAATTGTACTTCAAATCAGTTCCAATGCACTTCTCAGAACTCGCAGTGTATCGATTTGTCTAAGCGTTGTGACGATGTAGCCGATTGCCCTCGAGGTGAAGATGAGCGTAACTGCACAAAATGTCGTTATGATGAATTCCAATGTGCAAATAATGAATGCATCCCATTAGAGCAACTTTGTGACCATGATGCCGATTGCAGTGATCATACCGATGAATTGCATTGTTCCGATATTATACATTATCACGAACCCTCAGAATCTTGCACGTCTGACGAATTTGACTGTGGGGGTGGTACATGCATCGATTTGGAATTACTCTGTAACAATGTAAAAGATTGTCCAAATGGACTAGATGAGTCAGGTATGTGCAATTCCTCGTGTACTAAAGATTCATGTCAACAGTTATGTCAGAAAACACCAAACGGTTCAGTGTGTAAATGCAAAACAGGGTTTAAACTAACCAGCAATCATCAGACGTGCGAGGACATCAACGAGTGTGTTTCAAAAACCAATCCATGTGCGCAAAAGTGTGTTAATATTGTTGGCAGCTATCGGTGTGAATGTTTCGCCGGCTATATGTTGCGAAGCGATAAAACAACTTGCAAGTCTTACGGTGAAACACAACACATCATATATTCAACTTCTAATCAAATACGGAAGATAACACAAAATCCGCCAACGGTATCGGTCTTATACAGTATGGATGATTCTAGAATTAAAGGTATGGATGTTAATATTGCAAAGAAGTTGGTATATTTTACAGTAGAAGACTACAGTAGTATATTCGAACTAAATAGTACGTCAAATTCGGTACGTTTCGTATCTAATATTGGAAATCCATCAAAATTATCTGTCGATTGGATCACCAATAATATCTACTACGTCGATAACTCGGAAAAAGGACCATCGATCAAAGTATGTCACTTAGGACATAAGCAGTGTGCCACACTCATTAAATTTCGACATCGTGATATACTAACGGCGATTGCAGTCGATCCCATTAATCGATACTTATTCTATTCAGTCGCACATCTGTGGATATTCGATAAAACCGATTCGATATTATATCGGTCTTATTTGGATGGTTCACGATCTCTTCTTCTCACGAAGACGCCAAAACATATTTCTGCTATCACTTACGATTTCAACAAGAAGCTGGTTTATTACACAGATCAGAAAATCAGAGCCTTATACTCTGTTTCATATGAAGGTAAATCGCATAAAGCACTAATTACGTCTCAGCCAGCCATAACTAAACCAACATCGTTGAATGTATTTGAGGACCATGCATTCATCATGAATACTGGCGCCTCACAAATGGCAATGTGTGGTTTATATGGAGCGATGAGTTGTTCCGAATACGATATGGGGATATTTAATATTGATAATATAGTCGTAGTCCAGCAATCGAGGCAAAAAAATATTCCAAACGCGTGTCATAATAATAATTGTACTGCGATTTGTGTACCAGCCGATTTAGGACCAAAATGTTTGTGTCATGACGGAAAACAAGTGGGACCAGATGGTAAATGTAATGAACAGCTCGATGAAGAAGAACCTATATTTATTCCGGATCCAAAAGTACTAAAAATTGGTCCTGATCCAGAGAAAAGTTCATCGAAGGCTGGTACAGTATTTTCTGTTATAATCGTATTGATTGCGATTTCGGGAGGCCTATTCTATGTATACTATAAAAAAAAATTTCGACGGGGAAAGTTTAATACAAGGTATGCTCTTATTGTAATTAAAACAATATAATTATCAACATTTTATAATAAATTTTATTTATTTAGTATGCACTTTCAAAATACCACATTAACCAATACGGATGCAGCTGAAGTCAAAATGATAAATCCTCCGGAAATCATATGTTCAAAGCACCGGACTGAATTAAATCTTCAATCTGGTTCTGATCCAAATAACAATATACAAGCTGGGTATCATAAAAGTATATACGAATCATGCAGCAAAACGAGTAAACCTGAGCCAACCGAACGGAAAACGATTTTAAAATTTAGTGATCGTCTAGCTCAATTTGCACTTCCGAGAAAATCAGTCGCTCTCCTAGACGATATGGAAGTTGATGATGGAGATTTATCGCTGGTTGGTAATGATCAATTAGATGATAATCTTAAAAAAAAACTAATTTTGTAATGGTTTTGTATTTAATTAAAATAATTTGATTACGAATAAAATGTAAGTGAGTACAAAAGCTTGTTTTTATGATTTTATTGCGCAAATGTGTAATTGATGATAGATATTTTGTATTTAGTATTCTACTTTTCATCATTATCAATGCAAAATAGATGAAATATTTTGTAAGAACAATTTCAATGATTGCTATGATAATTCATTTTATCATGAGCTTATATCGACTATTGATTAAAGTGGTATTTGTTATATTTTCGTGCGTGGTTTCATTATTCTATTGTCTATCATTATTCATTACTGTAGGACACTTTATACTTCCAATTTTGTATTTTATCCGATTTAAATTGAATATAAATAAAAATTGACAATGCACAAAACGCATTGTATCTAATCGTTTAATGTACTTAAACATAACTTAAAATTTTCAAACTGCTTTTCTACGGTAATTCGAATTGATCACGACAAGCAATTTTTCTGTATTCAATTACAGAAAAGTAGTATAAACATTTAGAACATGTCATCCTAGAAGTCTCGAAGTTTATAACTATGCCGAGCCAAAATATTTTTCCTGAATGTACATAAATTTCATTGTGTTATTTTGTGTGTCATACATTGATGGCTAGTATACGAGTACATAATTTTAATTTTAAAATAGATTGTGAATAACACAAAAGAAAATGAGTTAAATCATAAATGAAATAAAGTGGGATTATTAAATAATTTTCATTCCCAACCTATATAAAAATAAAAACAAAAAATATATATAGCAGAAGCACGATTTTAACTTCCAAATTGTTAAATCTGGACCTTTAGAAATCAGAAATCTCAAACTATAATTTCAAAAATTGAGAATTACGCTGAAATATAAATGACAAATTATAAAATTAAATTTCTTCTAATTAAAGTTGAGTTACATGGTTGGTAGCGCTAAAATATCGTTCCTTTTGTTTCCTGATTTTTCTCTATCTACTATATACTACTCTATCTATACACTATCGCAAAGACGACATCAAAATATTATGTCTTACCATAATATCACTGAATATGAACAATACACGATTCTCTCTCTATACACGAAAAGTTTTCGCTTTTTGGCCTTTTGTGTTTGATATTATAATTATAAAATCTATTAATGAATCTATAATTAAAATTGAATTTTTAAAATTTACATAACAAAAAATAAAAAAAAATTGTTATTTCAGCGGTTTGAACTTACCATCTTTACGAAATGTGACAGACATGCTTACATAATTATGCCAACAAATGATTATTCGATAATTTATTATTGAAATATTCCTCAATTTGTATGACGGCGTTTTGATCCCAAGGCACAGTTATTTTAAAAATTAGCTTATAAGCAAAGAGAGGAATATTACATCGTTTGATATATTCATTTAAAAAGTGTTAATACAAAAAACAGCACTAAAGCAAATGTGATGTATGTATTTCCGTTAAAGTCAAATCAGTGTCAAAAATTGCTACAACTACTCGTACATATAAATCATGGTACGAATATGAGCTTTTTGTAAGAACTATTGTCAATTTGAGATTTTTGAGTTATGAAGTTTGAGCAATTTGAGAAAACTATAATATGTAATACATAAATAAATATAACCTGTTTTAATTGATTGGAATTATCATTGTATTTAGTAAATTTAATTAATTGGTGGGGAATGCCAACTAACTTTTCCATATCGTACGTATTTTTTCGCTCATATGTATACGGTGTATGAAACAAAATAAAAAACAAATTGTTGCGACCTACGTAACAGTTCAATCATAATGGCCGTATGCCCGCGTGTTACGAGACTCAAATAGACCGTAGTCATAAGCGATACAGACACGAAACATAAATTAAAAAATTAACTTCTTTCAAGGCTTAACGACTGTCGATTGTACAACTCGTGCTGAATGAGCTGAAATATTCTCAAAATCGGTTGTGCAGTTTCAATCTAAATATTTTGTAAATCCATAAAAATAGAGCTTGAACTTCATATTGTACTATAGATTAGGTAACCAGAAGATGTTAGGATTATATTTTATTGACAAAAATATCTATATAATTTCACTGTTTTAAATACATTTGGAGTTGTTGCTACTAAAATCTGTTGCCATTCAATACAATCACACAGCCTTCATCTGTATATATGAGAGTAGCCTGATACTACTGTTATTATATGTAATAATGCTCTAACCTACATAAAAAACAAAAATTACACATAAAATGTTTAGAATTATTTTAATTTAAAAAACTATAATAAAAAAAATTATATGGATCGAAGATCGCACTCTAGGGCATCCACGACTTGTTTAAATAAATAAAATTATATTAACAAAACAACAAAAATATGTAGATAGGTAGGTACTTATTATTATATATATAAACTATATGTATATGAATTTAATGTATACACAGATGAGTTATAATTTTTCTCTGTCTAAAAGTTTTAAGAAAAACACGCATAAAATGTGATGATATAGATATCCAGCGGCCTCCAAATAACAGCAGTATTAAATGTTATTTGTTGATTTAATTTGTACATTTCGATTTAATGATATGAAATAAATTTTAAATATTAAATTTTTTATTATTGATTAATCAGTCGGCACTCCAAAACTAATAACTCTTAAATGTATGTATATTATGAGTAAAGAAATTTCTCTCTCAGATTTACAAGATTTTTTTTCCAGAATTCACAAAATTGATAAAAATTATTGTCGATTTCAATTGATTGATTTCAACCAGTACCTATAATCAGCTTTCTGAAATTGTTTTTCTGTATCATAGTTTTTGTTTGATGTGTGTACTGTGTACTTCTGCAAGAGACAATCATGGTCCTTAACATTTAACTGCATTTTAGAAAATATATGTCAGAATGATCAGTATGTCACATGTATAATCAGATTTCCTAACTAAAATTTTAACCAACATGTAATTGGAATAATTTCTGTTTCGTATTTTGTAAATAAATAAATAAACACAGATTTATTTATTGTAAACCGTCTTAATAATTCCACGAATTATTTCCCACTATAATTTCACCATTATAAACATTACTATCACCAACACTTTTAATTCCATTTCCTTATATACTTAGCGAAAATATATTTTTAAAATACGGTTATAAAAGTATAAAGTTATAAATAAAATTACGCATTAGATTTTGTTTTCCTAATCTAAAAAAATTGAGTTATAATGGACGTAGGAGCTTGAGTAAAAATTCTATATGATTTTTTAATTCGCACTCGTGATAAATGAATGTTAGATTATTTTTTCTTTGTCAAAATCGAAATTGAACACACAGCATACAAACATCATCTAACTAAATGTATAAGTCATAATTATGATGATTTTTAGCCAAAAGCAATACATGACTTTTCTTTGTGAACATAAAAATGCGTTATTTTTATTGCACAATTGTAGTGTAATAAAAATCTTTTTATTTTTTATTACGATTTTCTTCTATTACTATTGCGATTATATTATCTTTATTTTATTTTTCTGCGATTTAAGATAAACAAAAACAAAAATTATTGTCAACTTTAATTTTCTTTGCTATTTTATTGTTACATGCATATATACATACATACTCTATCTTGTATTATTATTGTGTTGTGAACTAAAAATTCATATTAACACAAATCAGAAAAATTATGAAATCGTGGGTTGTACCGATCTCTAAACAATAACAAAGTGCTTGAAGGATAAAAAAATCTTATGATTTATTAGATTTTATTAATTTTTTTATATAAATCTAGTTTCGTGTTTTGTGAAAAATAATAAAACTTGAAGGTAAAATGGAAGATTTTATTTTTTCGTTTTTAAATAAAATTCACAGTTTTTCTTGCCTTGGAAAATTGTAAGCATATTTTTGTCATCCACGATTTTTCTATATAAATATAAATATATTATATATATATATATATATATATATATATATATATATATATATATATATATATATACATATATATATATATATACACCAGGGAAAACATATAAGAACAATATTATGCTATATATATGTATACGAGTATATAAGAGTACAAAAACTATAGATAAAATTAGGAAAGGATATTAAAACTTGTATCCTTTCAGGCAAATGTTATTTAACACGAAATATATGTAAGTATGTATTTATACAGAAGTATATACATGTTTTGAATTGTTTTTGCTGTTTAGGTCATGTCTGATGATTTAACTATATTCTATAAGATTATAATAAATGTTTCTGAGATCTAGTTTAAAATGTTCGGTATAAATAAATATAGCGCACGATTAATAAATTTACCCACAGCCTCTATTGGAAATGTCAATTCTGAGATGTCCTATATTAAACCACATTGATTTTGGAGTCAAATAAAAAATGAATATGGCAAAATCTGATTAAATGAAAGCTTTCGCTCATAAATCTGCGCAATCTCCTTTGCTATATACAAAAGTTGTTCATATATACATACATATATAGAAGAAAATTAATATTTTTACAACAGTGGGAAAAAATCTCTTTATTCTTATTGTATATACCAAAGTATAATTTTCTTCGTGATTGAAAATAATTTATTAAATACTATAAGTTAAAGAAATATTGGAAAATTTCAAAACATAAACCAAGCCATTAATGGAAAAATGAAAAACTGGATAACATTTTTATTCTTTAACTTTATTTTGATTTTCTAATTTTAGCTATTTTATTTGGTTTTTGTTCAAAAGAGCATGCAAAATATTTTACTATCCATATTTTCTATAAACGGTATATGGAAAATAATAAGCCATTATTTTGTTATTTGATGTTGAATACATACAATTGTTCTTGGTATATGTGTATATAAATATATAGAAATGCATTATGGGCTCTTATAAATTTAATTATCTCATACAACCTTAAAATAATCAATTATTATTATATAGATTATAAATATATTCTATAAAATTTACAATTAAAAAGGTCGATCAATTTTATAAAAATAATCTACAGGCGAAGAACAAAACTTGAATAAATCATATAAGAATTGTCAATTTAAGCACCATCTTATGATGTTTGCAATAGTATTAGATTTATGCTATATCTAAGCTACGTACAAACAGTATTGACGGAAAATTCATAAGAAATAAAAATGTAACAGATCGAATATGTCGATAATATTTTATTTTATTCACATATACTCGTAATTCCAGACTCGAAATCTCATCGTTTTAATCCTGTCACAATATAAATAAATCAAATGTAACAGACAAAATATTATTAAAGGACTAATGCAGCGTTTTAAAATAATATATTAGGACAAACAGAGTTTTAAATAGCATTAGCTTAAACAACTGCTTACATAATAATAATTGTTTTAACTTCGTTCATACAAATGGGCATTATACTAATATGTATCAGTAAATACGTTTTCATACACAAAATTAACATTATAATACATCAAAATGCCGTAACATTGTTAAAAAAAATTAATTAAGCTCATCGACGACGATTGATGCGAATGATTTGTTATATTCAAGAATTTTGGTGGTTTAATTTCCATAACGAAAGCAAAAAAACAGATTTTTTTTCTTTTTAGATGAAGAAACTTTTATTGATAATAGCAGACAACACGACGCAAAAATATAACAAAACTGCAGAATAATGATAATAATACTGGAGTTGTAAACCTTTTTCAGTCGAATGTTAAAGACACGTGAATGAACACATATTACCTAATAAGTTATTTAAAAACTATTCGGATGGTATACTTATACCAAGTTACCAATGATTCGGAATCTTATATAAGCACAATTGTATTTATTTTTAAAAAACTGTCAACATTTTCAAATATCTTATATATATGTATATTGAATACGAATTAAACGGTTAAAACAACTTCTGTTACGAATTATGCCACCGCATATACAGGCAAACATGTAAATGTCATATTTACGATATTTTACGATATTATAAATTTCACACATTTCATATAATATATTATGTTCATATGTTCACTTCATCATATGGTTGTTTTGAATCCCTGTGTTAATATGTGGGTGTCATAAATGAGGAAGAAAACTGATAAAAGCACAAAAAAATATTCTCAAAATAAACAAAATTAACTGGAATTTCTTATTTTATTTCATATTCTTTATATACACAGTCGTCTTATATTCTTCTTATTCTACCTATATTCCTCTTTGATATGTACAATAATAATAATAATAACAACAGAAAATAAGAATGATGTAGTCTTCATATCGGAATCTGTGACCATCACGAACCACGCTTTTCGTTAAAAATAAATAAATAAACAAATAAAGATTTTGAGTTATTTAAAATAATAAGCAAAACTAAATAAATTATAGAATTGTTCACGCATGGATAGTGTTTCTCAAGTTGTGTATATGAAAGATGTAACCAAATTGAATTCGATTCTTAGAATTAACATTTTAACTTACTTACTATGGGTGATAGAAGATAAAGGAGTTGATTTCATTCAAAATTTATTAAAAAAGTTGTTTTTGTTTTTAGATTTAACAATTTTAATGTAAAATATTGATCAATACAATCAAATATTTTTATACTTCAAAATATATGTATTTTAAATTTGTATGAAATTAAATAATAATAAATAAAAATAATTTGGAGTGTGCTACGATGATAAAATACCCACTGATTTACATAAAATCAATGAAGAATATCAATGATCTTTTGCTGCCCATAATATGTAAAATAAACTCTCCTTCTGTAGATATGTACAACGTTGTCTGCTTCTATTGAGTTTAATAGCCAAATGGAAATTATCTTGCTGTTTGGTTGGTCATATCATATGAATTAGACAGCTCTGTCAAATCTTATGTGTCTATATATAATAGGATGGAACTTAAACAAAATAATTTAGAACCTTGTCACTTTTCATAGAAAGCTTTTTTACTACGATGCAATTAAGCCTTATATGTTTCATTCAAAGTTAATGCCTTTCTTTTGAAATATCATCTTCACTTAAAATGTTACAAATTTGAATAGAGTCATGCATATCTCTCTCGATTATTTGCAGGACATGTCAGATTTAGATACTTAAATCGAGATCACTTCATTATCAAGGTATTTTAAATTTCAATGCTTCCAATCTCTTCTTTATTTTTACTACGATATGAATTGTTCGCTCAGTATAGGACGATTAAATTGACTATAACCGTCCCGTAAGTTTCATACTGATACTTTTGTATAGAACAATTGATAAATTTTAACACATGTATTGCTGCAAACTAACATTTGCCACTATGAAATCACATGTATATTGACATCTGTTTGATTTACAGTCCTGCCTTAGTATACACGAGTAATTAATATAAATAAAACCTAAGTGGGCTACTCCCTCTTGCGGTGGCTAATAAAACATGCGATTGTATACATTGTTAAGAAGATATTTTAGTTTATATCTAGTTTTTATCGTGCAGTGGCAATAAACCTCATGGTTTGAGGGCCAATTGGGAAAAGTAATTTTAGTAACAAATACATCCATATATTTATCATCTTAACCATTGCATTTATATAAAAAAGTATATAAACATTAATATAATTTTGGACACACTATACGACAATTTCTCCATATATGAGTACATAGTAACAGTTCAGCTCAAGTTTAATACGAAATTTTACAAATACGAATATGTGCTGTGAAATAGATAAAAAAAGCTTGAATAAAATACATTTTTTTAAATCCACCTACAACATTTTCTTGCCTTTTGATTCCTTTTATATTTTCTTATTGTTTTAATTTTTTGTTTATCTTATTTTGGTTTTGTATTTTTGAAACTATACATACAACATTTTAATTTTTTATTTTGGGTTTAATTTAAATATAGTTGCCTTTTCCTCTTTTTGTTGTTGAATTTCCAGAGAAATCTCAAGGCACCTCTTTTGATCTTTATTTGATTTCTTTATAATTCTATTATACGAGTATTTTAAAAGTAAAATGCAAATTTATTCCAATTGAAATGTGAAAAATTTCGCTGTTGAATATTACAACAGGATATGATTGTTTGGTATATGTATAAGGTTAACATTAGTTTAGTTTCAAATTAATTATTATAAATTCATCGTATACATCTCCTCTGAAAAAGATAGTTTTTCAAATTTCTTGGTAAATTTTTCCATATCTAAAAACTTAGAATAATATATTAATAAATAGCTAATAAATTATTCTAATATACATAATTAGGTAACACGAAAATTCCATTATGCTATCTATATAATAATATTTTCTAATCACCACAATATGTATACACCCCACCCCAAAAATAAACATCTTGAATTAAGTAAGTAAGTCGTTTTTATGAAAATCGAAAAACTTTCGATAAAATAATCCAATTATGTATGTAATTGCTGGACAAATTCAATTTGAAGAAATAAAAACCTACAGTAATATTTGGATCCAAATTATGTACGTCGAAACGGAAAATCCCCATCGAATAGTTTTTCCAGACATGTTTTTATACTATTTTTAAAGATTTTTTTTTGTTAAAATTGACAATAAAAATTGTCAACATATGAATAAAGGTATTTTGTATTTTTCTGTAGCCATATCGTACGTGTGTGCTCCTGCTGCATCCTTCACCAATTTTCTACTTTCTAATTCAAAACGATGTATTTCATGAATCATATTATGTACACACACACAGTACGGTAGTAGGAAAATTGTGCATATATGTATAGTAAAACAAAAACAACGCCAACAACAATCTCACAAGAATTGAAATAAAAAAAAAACGAAATAGAATACGAGATTATATAGAAATTTACGAAAACTAAATATAAAATTGGTTGGGTTCTTTCATTTTCATGGACATATTTTTGTTTTCTTTGTCTGTTCTGATGCTGCTTTCAATACGGAATATGAAAATAGTAATCCAAACAAAAATCAATAGAGGAAGAAAAATTATAGATAAAGAGAAAATTGAAATTAGAATGAGGAACGGAAGTAAACATAAAATATAACCGAATACTTTTGTTTTGAATTTTCAGGGTATTACAAATAATTAAAAAGCTAATTTTTACTTTCCAATTTTGTTTTAATGTTTCAAACTATCTTTGTATATAATATTGTGCTTGCATATTTTATTTTTATATATATATATATAGCACCGGTGCGCGCACCTAATATTATTTTTCAAGCCGCATCCTTGAACTTTTCGTTGTACGAATAACATTAATATTAGGATGTAAACAGTTCGTTTGATTTTAAACATACATATGTATATGTACATATATCCCAATATTGATGCTGATGTAAAATATTATAAAATCAAACTAATTGCCGAAGTGTTCTATTAATTTATGAAAGAATTCTGATAGAAGAAATTTAGCTTGGTCATATACCACATTGATTAACAGAATATTGTTTATTTCCCATACCAAATTCATCTTGTTTTACCCGAAAAAGCTTACAGGGTGTTATTATACCTGTAATATAATCTTGCAGGGTGTTAACTGCAAATAATGAACATAAAAAACAGAAACATAATTTCCTTTTTTGTGTGTATAATTCCTACGTCATTTTATGTAATATCATCATCATCATAACATTATATACCATAGACTATTTAAATTTTGTCTTTATAATAATTTTATATCAAGAAAATACATAGAACAACAATAACAAAAATCAAACTAAAATACATGTCTGAGTATCTGTCTGACTATTTTCCACTTTCCACTTTTCTTTTTTTTTATTATTTGCGTCGTTAAACGTAACAAAACGAAAAAATAAAACAAACCTAAGAGTATGAGAAGAAACTTTCAGACGAAACTTATCGATCCAAAAATTACAAAAACAATTCAAAAGAAAAACGAAAAATAATTCTAGACCTATCCCAATGCCTTCGTGTGAACTTTTTTTTTTTTTGATGGTTGTTATGCTTAAAGTTTAATGTATGTGTGTAAGTGTATATATACAATATACGTATACATTACGGTTGGTAAAGTTGTTGCTGCCATGATGGTGTAAAAAGTTTTGAATGTATTTGATTACTTTTTCTATGGAATTTTTTTTTTCAATTTTTATACCATTGAATTTGTGGGTAGTTTGGGTGTGTGATATGCCATTATGAAGGATAATGTAATTTGAGCCACTCGTATTCGTATATATATATATATATATATATATATATATATATATATATATATATATATATACATATATATATATATATATATATATATATATATATATATATATATATATATATATATATATATATATATATATATATACATATATATATATATATATATATATATATATATATATATATATATATATATATATATATATATATATATATATATATATATATATATATATATATATATATATATATATATATATATATATAATATATATGCTGCATGAATAAATTGTCCGTACGGCGTACAGTACCCGAGTGAGGAAACATTAAAATGAATCAGATTCTGTGTTTCATATACATATATATTAAGATCATTATGTGACCTCGAAAAAGCCAATTACACTCCTTAAATCTGGTCATTGTTCAATTCAGAAACTCTTCCTCATCCTCCACCTCACTAATTTGTGAAATCATTTGGAGCGGCAAATCTAAGCATGTTAGATCAGCTTGATGCGGTATTTGTGGAAATAGCTAAAGAAGTTCGAACGTACGCAAAAGTAATCATTTAATAAACTAACGGAAATTGTTGAATTTAATACATTTAAGAACAAACATTTATTGTAAAATTTTAAAACAATAAAAGTACAAAAAAATAGAATTATAGAATTTCGAAATAAACAATTTTAACATTGAATTAACACTAAATAATTTTATTTAACGCAAATTTCGGAGTCCAAATGGACTAGTACATTAATTAGAGGTCATTGAAAACGTTCACAATTTCGCCATTTATTTCAACAAACTTTGAACAAATTTATTGTGTGTGAGAATTTATTCTCAACAGTTTAAGGCCCGTATTCACAAAACGTATTCGCTCTGTAATCCATACATATATTTTTAAGGTGTTGTTTAGTTCCTGACTTGTCCATAGAAACTGATCTTCTAAAATCTTTGATTTTAACTTATCGAACAAGTTAAAAAAAATTCAAAAACAAAACAAACTTTATTAAATATATAATGTATCTATATGTTTACAAATTTATGGGCCACCCAGTACATACCAGTATATATAATTATCGCCCGTCTCAGGATTGCCTTTGTATAAATACCGTACGTACCATCGTATTAGTGATTTCTCCTTCGCTTTTTATACATATATAGTTTGTCCAATACATATATGCATACGTTTTAATGCCAGTCGGAATTTATAATTCGATGGGTTTAATCAATAACACAAGTTATATAGTTACTGTAAATAAAACGAAAGGATTTAAAATTAGACGTAGTAAAGTTTATTCAAATTGATTAAAAATTAACGCAAAAATTCGATCATGCTTTTTTTGATGTTGTACATTTTTCTCCTTCGGATTATTTTTACAATAAGAAAAATTGCAATTTTCGTCTCCGTATATACGAAGTCAAGTTGTTGATTTTAGATTTTCTTGTCTATGTATTTCGGTGTGTAATGAGACATCATCGTCAATATTTTTTTTAGTATGAGTTTTATATTTTATTTTGTGGGTCGTCGTGAAAATTCATGCATTCCAAACAAAGCGAACCAAAAAAATAATATATATATTGAGAGAAAGAAAAGCAGAATTTTCATTTAATTTTTGAGTGCGTGTTTGTATTCTATATAGTTATATATATGTATATAAAGTAAAATGATTTTTAGGGTAGACGACTTTATAATCACAATGATTATGATGAAATAAAATATAAAACCAACAAAAAATATATTGTATATTGTGGAACCGTATCCCGGTTCATGAACCTAAATTCTATTTTGTCTGAACCAAAAAGAGGCAAAACAGAATGTAAAAAAATAATAATCGAAATTTAGAAGCTTTTTATTTGGTTGTTGACTTTTTGGGGAAGAAAATTTTTTTGTTGGTGGTTATAATGCGACTTTTTGGTGTAGTATTTTATATTTTTGAATTTAATGAGTAAAGTAAAACGTTTTGAATTATTTGTTGTTTGGTTTTGAAAAGAAAGACGGAATAATTAGGTTAGTTCGCTATCAAAACAAAACTTGGTGGATTTGTTATGGTCTATCAGTACGTAAAGGCTTTGATCTGCGCTTGCAAGGTTGCTGATCAAAACATTTACCAATTTAATACATGTTCAGAATACGCAGGAAAGATGGCATATATAGTTTTAAGATTTGGAGATACAAATTCAACCCGAGTGCGATCAATTTAAAGGGTATTTCGGGAATGATATAATATTCCTAGCAGGCAAATGAATCATGAATATTGAAACAGCAAATATGTACCGGTTTTGAAATTCAATATTACTTTAGATTTATTTCATTTGTAGGAGCCTTAAAAAAATGCATAGCTAAAATCTATAATGATGATCAGAGATTTCAAAAATATCGGCATGCAAATATTTTATTTTTTAAGTGGATTAAAACGTTGAAAATTATTTTGTTAAACAATTTGGTTACTCGGGTAATGTGTCCTTGGAATACGCCAAAAAGAGTAAAAGAAGAAATGAGGTAATTTTTCTAAATGAGAATACTTGATAATTTGGTTCTATATACTTCAAATTAGATTATAAGCCTGATCGATTATTGATATTGCAATTCCTAATCATAAAAAGTAACAAGACGTTGAACACTGGTTTAGTGCTATTAAAATTGTTATGCTTACCACAAAAGGCAATACGAAACATTCTGAACGCAAGCGGAGCAATTAATTTTCATGCAAATAATATCTTGAGCGAATACTAAGCACTCTAAGGAAAATCAAATCACTCATAAAAATCGTGTTCTGGAAAAAAATTCTTATTTCATATATTCATTTCCATTCAACGGCAACTTAATCATTATGAGCTTATGATCAATTACAAAATAGACACCATTTCTCAAAATTAAATTTGAACACCAATATATTATCGATAGCATAGCTTATGTCGTATATACTTGCTCTTGGTACCAATAGGCCTTGATAATCAATGCTTAATTATTGATATAGCAAGCAGTCAATTTATTTTTGTTTTAAACTCCTTATATACTCTATAAAACATTATTATATATATATTGTTTACCTGTGAGTATCATATATTTATAACACGAAAATCTTAAAATATATTGCACATCGTTTCACATATGTATGTATTTTCCACGCGCTAATATATTTTTAATACAATATAAAAACAAACAAAAACCAAACCAAAAATAAATTTTGTTATCTAAATGTTAGAATCATTGATTCTACCACCAGACAGGTAAACGAAAGAAGAAAATCCAACACAAAAATATTATATTTAAAGAAAAGCCTCAAAATGTGGAAAAATAGATGTACATACACGAAAATTACAAAACAAAATCGGTAGCTAAGTTCATCGCTCCTTCAACTTTTCATAAAAAATAAAAATTCTCGAAAATACAACAACCGATATGCACCGATATGATATAATCTAAAGCTCATCTTGAATAATTTATGTATGGCTACGTGGATGTGTGTGTGTATATGTATATGTTTGTACAAACTGTATTGTAATTATCCGTGTGCAATTAATTATCGATTCATTCGACTAAAACTTAAAATTTCTATAGATCTCTATCCTAAAAATGAACCGACTATTTTCATGCTTAAAAAAATTTTCCACCTATTTTCACTGTATATTTATCTCATTCGTAATTTTCTCCATGCTGTGCTTGTGTTACATGAATGTATGTATATATATATATATAGTGTTGTAGTGGTTGCATGTCTTTTTTTTATCTGAACACAAAAAAGTTCAAATGAATTCATCAATCTAATTTTTGTACATCGTAAGCAACAACAAAAACCGCATCCATATAGTTTCATACAAAAAGTATTTCAGAAAAGTTTAAGAAAGTTCAATATACATTTTTTTGGGTTAAAACAGAACTTTGACTTTTCTGTGTATATATAAAGTACAAATAGAATATTTTTTACTCTCGTTAAAGCGAAGGAAAATCATAAAATTAAAACGCATAATAAAATCGTATATATGTGTGTATGTATTGTATATAATGTTTAGGTTGCATTCGAAATATATATTAACAAAAAAATACATATTTGGATGGAAAACTTTAAGCTTTCATATTTTTATTTTTTTATTTGTATATGTATCTTGAATTAGAAATGAAAGAAGGTCATTGTATTGTGTCTGGTAGTAAAAAATGTACAAGCACATTTTCGTATGTGAAAGGCAATACTGCCGTATAATCATTATAATTTGGGAAAACAAAACGAGGAAAATACTTTGCGATGTTCACTTGATCAGATTTTACGTCTAGCACGAGCGAAGCTAACCCGTGTTGAGACATATACATAATTCATTGTTTTGGTATGGATTGTTTTTATGCGCACCATATAAATACGATATGCGATTTCCACCACCAACAGCAACAAAAGGAAAATTTGTATTGTTGAGAATTTTCTTAAAAATGAAGAGAAATATGTCTAGAATAACACATTTTTGTATGTGTATAAGCATAAGCTTTACGGTTTTCTACAGTGTTTATGTTTAGTTCTCTTTGACATAAAATGCAAGAAGAAAAAAAAGGAAAACGGAAAGTCGAAACAAAAATTAGTTGTAGAAAGAAAGAGTAGAAAAGTTTTTGAGTAAATTTAATTGTAAATTGTTTATTGACATTATAGTGCTTTTATACATACATATACATATGCTATTTTTTGTTGTTGTTGTGTGTGAGTGAAATACGTGAATTGGTTTTTAATGCGTCTATTCGTGCACATTTTTTTTGTAATGTAAAATTTAAAAAAAAAAAGAATTCAATTGAGTGTTTATTCCAGACAAGGTAAAGTATGTATATAAATATAATATTTCATGTTTATTTTAATTTAGTTACTTGAATAGTAATTAGCGCGAAAAAGCCATATTTATATACATAATATATATTAGACATTATTGATTTTTACTATACATGTACATATGCGTGTATTTACAGTACATTACGTATATCAAACGCAAATATATTAAATATTGTTTCGGGTAACAATAAAATTTAGTTAGTTTTTTGTAATATAGGTTAATAAGTGGTAGTAAAATAATATGAGGCGAAGCTAGGTAATCTATATACAGGGTGTCCTGTTATTTACTGATACGATAGTATGTTGTTTTACTTTTCTTTATAAAAAGAAGCTTTCCACAATAGTGTTCCCTCAATTGACGAAAGTTGTTTTCATTTCAAAACACAGGCAAGTTCCTTTTAAACATAGTGTAACAATTTACGTAATTTAGAATAACGTGCCATTACCTCCAAAATTTGCGTCCGCATATTACATTTTCTAAGTTTATATTTGACAAAATACTTATTTGGAAAATGAATTCGACTGTTATTAATTCAACCGTCTTAAACGATTTATCTGCAGAGATTTCTAATAAAACAACAATATGCAATCACATTTTCATATGAATTAACACCAAATAATTTTTAATCTCAGAATATAATTTTTTTAATTCATGATGAAAATTCTGCAGTGCAAGGACCAAGGGGCTCTACTATGACTTTCGCCTGCTATTCTGACGGCTACCGTTTTCCTATAATAGGAAAAGGAGAGCAGTAGAAAATAGTAGGCGAAAGTCATAGTAGGGCCCCTGCATCATATTTAATTGGACGATATCGTTGATTATTTTGAAATTAGAAACGCCACTGTCTGTAATTGTCACTAGGTATAGTTTGTTTATTCTTTCCTGAGGTATAACGTGGTTTATTATATTGCTTATGTATAATCAATTGGCTGGATAATCATGAGCAAAGACTCTTTCAAGTTTCTGGACTTCGATTATTTTAAAAATTAAATTGCTGGCAGTGAATTATAAATGTTGCACCTTTCTCAAAAACTAATAGAATTTAACATTAACTATGCTATAAAATATAATAAAGATATTTAAATCCAGTCATAAATTAAGATTTCATCAAAATCTGTCTTGAGGAAATTACAATTCCGACTTTGTTTCCATTTTTGAATTTCTTCATTTAAACGAAACAATTCGAAAATAATTTAATCTGAATTATGAAAACATTTTTTTTTCACAGGAAACACGACTATTGTTTAAATACTTAAATAATAAGTACAAACAACTATGTATGTACTAAAGATACTGTTTAAAGGGATCAATGATTGTTGTAACATATACCAATGCACGCAGTCATTGGAGATCATGACTAATAGTCAAAAAAAAAAATTCGTTAGATTTTCGTATGAACTGATTTTAATCTTTTCGCAACATATGACAGCGTTCAAAATTGTGTACAAATCTGAAAATATTTGCGTAATTATGAGAGCTTTTAAAATTTGGCGTAAAGACGTAAAAAATCGATAATTTCATGTACTTCCAATTTTAATCTTATTAGTGGGACAAGTAAAACGAAATACATAATCAATTTAAGTTCTATTTCTGTTGTCATATTAGAAAATTATTTTTGGTATAGTAACAAATATGTAAACTTAACATAGTTTTCATTAACTAGCAGTGAAGCCAAATAAGCTTCATCATTATATAGTATTCATACATCATACGCATTTTCATTTTTTTTATATATTCATATTGTTGTTGTAGTATATTTTCCAATTTATTCTGTGTATGTAGTTTGGAAAGCGCAAAAGCTGCATACATTCATAAATATGACAATTGTAAGCTAGACACATATGGTATTTACATATATACGTACAGAATATGATTATTACGTGTGCTTGGAGAACATTTGCAAAGCTTTCTTATGTGCAGCTTTCAATTTCATTACTTAAATCTCATTTTATGTTTGTATAATACAATTATTATTGGGAATTTACATATTTAAAACTGGCTTAAAATACATAAAATTACAAATACACACATATATGAAGTAAAAGTTTTAAGGAAAATTAACCAACATTTTCCATGTATTTTTCATTTGTTTTAGTTACACACTATGAAATCTATATATGTATATGTGTGAATGTATAAGTTTAAGTGAAAGTTATTTTCATAACTATAGGAAAAATTGATAATGTGTGTAGTATGAGTTTGAAGGTGAAAGTGTTTGAATAAAAATGGTATGACTATGATGTTAGCAAATGTCTGGAGTTTTATACAAAAAAACAAAAAAAACGAAATATAACCTCGAATGACCCCGTCTCATTTTTGGTGAGTAATGTTTCATGCATTCCTTTCGTCGCTCTGATATACTTGTGAGAGTTCCTAAACGCATTTTAATTTTTCATGCTTTGCTTAATATATTTTGCGACTTTTTCTTTAAAATAATATTCTTGCATTTTCTGTTGCTCGGGTATATGTAAAGGAAATGAAGATAGAAAATATAAACTTTTTTGCTTTCTTACAGTGAGAGTGTGTATTACATAAGATGCTTTTGAACTCGTTTACCTCATCACAAGAGTAAGGTGAATAACCGAAAAATCTTGAATTGATTTTCGTGTGTAGGTACATCAGTGGTTGGATTATTTTTATGTAATCTAATTATTGCGCTGGGTGTTTATTATTTATAACATGTGATTTGCATGTTAGATGAAAATAATGTGCAAGCGAATCTATTTTTTTGTTCATAATATATATATATATATATAAGAGCCACCATATGGTAGGCGCAGAGGTCGTTGCAGGCGACGATGGCTCCACGATGTAGAGAACGACTTGGCCTCTTCTGATAGTCTTAGACAGTATGAAGACCAAGCTCAGGATCGAAACCGTTGGAGCCAAATTGTTGATTCAGTAAGGGGCCAGTAATGGCCTTTAACACTGTTAATTATTATATATATATATATATATATATATATATATATATATATATATATATATATATATATATATACATATATATATATATATATATATATATAAAAACTACACACAAGCTTGAAGAATAATAAAAAAAACTATTTTAATCGATCATAAAATAAACAGAGAGCTGTCATAACCAAATGCTACAAATAAATTAAATTAAATTATTTATTTCTATCAAAATATAAATATAATCGAAAAAATATATTATGCAGGAAAATTAATAAATTTTTCTAGACTCCTGTCATGTAAAACTGGAAAAAGCAATAGAACTACAAAAAACGAAAACAATTGAAATATATAAAGTTCAATCAAAAACAAAACATACAAAAATGAAGGAACAAAAAGAATAAAATAAATTGAAGTCAATATCCTTTTTGCCAAAAAATATAAAAATCAAAACAAAACTTTATGTAGTCTGTGGCCCACCCAAAAATAAAACAAATTCTTGGTCGTTTACCCCAACAAGAAATGAAAACTAAAATACGAAAATATATCGTTGTAATCGATATCTTGCATGCAAGTCAGCAACCAAATAAACAGGATACTATATCTAGTTATCGATATAAAATATCCTATTTCCTTTGGTTTTAGTATTTTTTAAATATTTCGTATAAAGAATTTTTGAGCTTTTGTGCTTATAGGAAAAATTCCCACAATATCTTGATTTGCTCATCTATTCTGATGGGATATCACTTTTTTTATAGAATTTTGCGTTGAGTGCATTGAAAATCTCGTTTAATCTGATGATTGAAATAAAAATTTGATTTAAAAAAAAAAATACTTATTTAAATATTCATAATTTAAATTGATAATATTTTTATTAGCTGGTGTATACGATTTTCAAAGGATATTCACATCAGCTGACTAGTGTTTTGCACGTATAATTACTATAGTAAGCTGAGAAATACTTTTAAAAAATTTTCTTTTGCTAAATAATACAAATTTTCAACGATTTCCATTTTTTTTATTACTTGATGCGGGATGAACGTGTAGTTGAATATTTTGATTGGGTTATCAATCATAACTGTTATGTTATTAAAATTTCCAATAGCTTCGAGCATTTCATTAATAAACATGCTTTGTATCCAAATTCAATATTTTAATATTATGTACTAGGAATTTACCAAATTTCAAATGTTTGGGTGATCAACACAACGATACACTGTATTTTTTTGAAAATATATTATTTATATATTTAATACGAGTACCTAGAAACATTTTCGCATATATGTATAACTTACATGATTTAATTCTCGCGCTTCCTTTTTTGTCTAAGGTCATAAAATTTAAACTGATTTATGTAAATTACAATTTAAAAGTTTTATTAATTACCATTCAAAATGAATACATGCTATACATTGTGATGTTTTGTATTTTTTTTAATTTAAAGAATAATAAAATAGTTTTTTTTTACAAAATAAGGAATAAATTTATAATTAAATTAATTAAAAAATCATAAATGTATTTTATTCGGTTCATATGCTCAATATATAATTAAACGATTTTTGTAATTATGTATTTTTTGATTGGATTTTCTTTTTTTAATTATGCTAATTTTAAATTTTATGTTGTAGGAGGTGGTTTAATTAACATTTTGTTTATGAAATTTAAATTAATGTGGAACGAATTATCTACTTTAGCTTTTAATTTTAAACATTAACTTGCCGGTAGCATTTTGAATTTATATAGTTTTGGTATGATATGTGTACAAATTCAGATAAAACATTACTCCATTATATATATATAGCACAAAGTAATATACACTTGCTTCTTGCGTTTTCTTCGGTATTCAGTTCCGAGAGTGCTGTGACTCTGGATATTAACATATTC
Source organism: Tipula unca (assembly GCA_951394425.1). NCBI lineage: Eukaryota > Metazoa > Arthropoda > Insecta > Diptera > Tipulidae > Tipula > Tipula unca. The sequence continues at coordinate 1,117,950 of OX596381.1, read as the reverse complement.
TTTGGGATGATATAAAAAAATTAAAAACATTAAAGTATGAAAAGTAAAAATTTAATACATAATTTTAAAGTGTTTTTTTTTAAATTTCTGAATTACGATTTTCAATTTAAAATTTTCTTTAACGTTTTAATTACAAATTCATTCTAAATTGATGCCCAATTCCAATTAGAAGAGGAACTTTATAGAAAGAAAATTTCCTATATTCAGGACGAACATGGAATTCGATAATAGGAATTAATTAATTTTCAATTATTCATTTAGACGTTGTTTAGGAATATAAAAATGTATGGATAGTAAAGTTAATAATTTTAAAATTAATTTGGAAATGTATGACGCTTTGAGGATTATATAATTTTAGAAGTTTAAATATTTTGGAGACTATGAATTTAGAACTTCTGAACTTTAGAAATTGAAAAATCTGTAACTGATAAATTATTTTGTGAAATAATAAATTATAATTTTAACATTTTTACTAATGATCACTTTGATAAATTTAGGAGTACATATATAAATATATATATATATATATATATATATATATATATATATATATATATATATATATATATATATATATATATATATATATATTCTTTAATATATACATATATAGATATACATATATCTGTACGTATCTTCGTAGATTTAACAAAAGAATAAATTATAATAATAATAAAATAAAAGTGATACCAGCAGGTGTCTTATGTTAAATTTATGAATCATATTTAATCGCATCATGCCACATTTACGAAGAAAAATATTATATTTGAAAAACATAAAAAAATTATGGTGTTAAGTTACATCAAATTATGCAATTGCAATTACTTCTTTTCTTCATTTTAAATGATAGCTTTCTTAGAAAACCAAATACAACGTGGAAATTATTCCCAATGTTTTTGTATGTGATGGCAAAATTGTTTGTTTTTTGTAATTCGTTAAATTAATTTCAAGAATAAATACACTATTGCGATATAAACACCTTTAGAGTTAGTTACTTAAAAAACAAAAAATTAAAAACTGTTTATCTTTTAAAATTGATGCTTAACAGTAGAATTTTAAATAAACCAATGTAAGCATGCTCTTAATAGATTAATTAAGTGGGCTACGGGGTAAAAAATAAATTTGGCAAAATTATTCGAATGCAAATAAAATGAAAATGAAAAACTTTAAAACGATTTTTTAAGTAGAAATATGATATACATATATATAGTAAGATTGACATTATGTTGTATCTCAAATTGTTATTTTCATAGTTTCGAAACTAAATCTAAAAATTCGTCATCATTCAAAACTCGTTTTATGAAAATAGTTTTTAATAAAAAATTAAAAAATAAAATTTCCATTTGAATTATTTTCTAAATATATGTACGTATGTACTATACGTTTATATACGTATACATATAATATAAAATCCATTGTTTTCTATATATAATGTACATTATTTTGAAAATAGATCATATACACACACTATCAAAAACAATTCGGCATCGTACACCCACCGCACCAATAACAAAATAATTTAAAATTAACCACCGCCACTACCACCTATGGTGAATGCATGGTTCTGAACAAAGTCTTTATAATTCAAAATACATATACATATATGTATGTTGTAACATACCAAAAAAAAACATAAAATAAAATAAAAAGTTATTCATCCACATCCGTTTCATTACGTTCATGTAACATTCGTTCAATTTTAAAAACTAAAATATCCTTTTTCTCGTCTCGTTTCTTCAATATTAAAAATAAAAACACACACAGAGAAGGAAGAACACACAAAAAAATCAGACTACATACATCTAGAATTTTACCTTCATCCGTATCCTAATGTTACCTTACATAAAATAAAATTTATTCTATATCATCATCATCAACAGTAACATCGTCAACGTGAACGTTATATAGTTGGGAAAACTGCTATATAGTACATAATATAGTTGAATATATTATATATATATATATATATATATATATATATATATATATATATATATATATATATATATATATATATATATATATATATATATATATATATATATATATATATATATATATACATATATATATGTAGGTAGTGGATAGAGAAAAATAATTTCCATATAACCAAAATATATTTGAATATCCTTTCTTCTTTTCTTCATTTCTTCCTTCCACTTGTTCCGGTTCTTATGTTGTTTTTTTAAAGTTATTTTTTGCCAAACTAAATACTAAAACGAAAATGTTTTAAGTTTTTAGATTTTATTGATATGTTGGTTGGGGACGTGTGTAATGTATGTGCATATATGTGCATATGGAATTAAAATAAACAGAGCCGAATTTGATTGAGTATTTAATGATTACTTATAGATTTTATATTATTGTTATGTATTTTAGTATTATTACAAATCTCATTCTCTCGGTATTCGATTAACATTAAACTAACAAAAAAATATAATTAGTTTAACTAAATAAAATTAAATAAGTGAAAATAAGTGATATTTCACAGGAACTTGTTAGTGTCACAGAGAAACATATAAATAGTAACTGCCGGAGAAATATTACAAATATATCCGGAATCAATAAAATGAAATTGTTGATAAATTATATGCGACTTACCGGCCAAGACTTTGTGAAGCGTATAATAAATCGAATATCTGCCAATTAACAACCAGCGTTAAATTTGATAAAATTGAACATCTTCGAGACATTGGTTACTGGTTTGTAAACCATTAACTTTCATCTCCAATTGGCACACAGTGAAAAACTTAGGTTGCATTTTAATGTATATGATCAACTCGTTAAAAAATTAATTTTCAATTAAAGAAAAACACAACCATCCATACGACTTAAATAAAAATTCTCATACGACCTGGGCTAGATAATACTTTTATGTTTATGTTCATGTTATGTATGTTTGTATATTTTATAAGATGGAAATCTTAGCACTATATACAAAAAACAAATATGTGATTAATTTAATTACCAATTTTACAGAAGAATAACAGTTTTTTTACAAGGAATAACAGTCAACGTGAACGTTATATAGTTGGGAAAACTGCTATATAGTACATAATATAGTTGAATATATTATATATATATATATATATATATATATATATATATATATATATATATATATATATATATATATATATATATATATATATATACATATATATATGTAGGTAGTGGATAGAGAAAAATAATTTCCATATAACCAAAATATATTTGAATATCCTTTCTTCTTTTCTTCATTTCTTCCTTCCACTTGTTCCGGTTCTTATGTTGTTTTTTTAAAGTTATTTTTTGCCAAACTAAAGAATAGAATTGAAAAATAGAAATTGAATTTGCAATCAAAATAACATAAAAATAAGAAATAAAATAATAATAATAATAATAACATAATATGTAACTCGGTTTTTTTTCTTACCTCTTTAGCTTTGATTTTATTAGGATTTTCTTATGAATATAAAATAATTATTTATGTTTCAACTGCCGATGCTATAGCATATGTAAGTATATGTACATATAACGGTGATTTATATATCACAGATGAAAACCAATTTTATAAATTATTATCTAAAATAAACACCAAACAAATTTCTAATGATATACTACTGAATATCTATAATATGGCTAACTAACAAATTAGTAATAAATAGGTATTACTTTCCCACAATTTGATCTTTGTGTAATGAATTTTAATTATATTATCAATCTTTAATCGATCTAATGCAATTTATATAAAACTAAATCATAAAGATAATTCTCATAACATAAATTTACAACAACTGCAACTCGATATTTACGTAGTAATTTTCGCTTTATTATTTTATTTTAACTCCATCATATGTTGCTACAACAACAAGGATATATAGCTTATATATTTACATACATCCATTATTGTTTATTTATTATAAATGTATATGTACATATAATTTTGATTCATTTTCAATTCAATCAGCATAAAATAAAATGAGACAATTTTCTTATGAATTCAATTCAAAGGGCTTTCAATTTCATACATATATACATTTATATATATATATATATATATATATATATATATATATATATATATATATATATATATATATATATATATATATATATATATATATATATATATATATATATATATATATATATATATATATATACGTATATATGTATGCGGTTTCAAATAACAATAATTCTATTTAATTGTATTATGTATATATTATTTACAATATGAAATTAGAAATTCATTCTTGTAAAGTTATTAAGAAAAATGTTTTAGAGTTAAATTTATTTAGAAAATATTATTATATTAAGTAGAATAATGAAAAAATGCCGATGTTAACATAAATCTGAAGAATTAGATTCAAAGAACTTTTTTTTGTAAATCTTCAATGTCATCTTTAAAGGTACATGTACATATACAACTTGTAATCTAGTTATATAAAAAGATAAAGTATCGTAATAAGAAATATCACACAATTCAATCAAACCAGATATAAAATAATAGAACTTACTTATTGGTGTTCAAAATCACCAAAAACTTCTAAATCTAAAAAAAAATTGATGCCATATTATAGTTTTAAGTTTACATAGTAACAGTTCATAGCGGCCGGTAGGTCGTAATCCAGAGTGGGCAACATTTTAATATTCGATGTTAAAATTGAAAAATGAAATAAAGATAGATTATACTTTAAAAATGGAATAAATATATAAAGAGATAAATATAAAAAATATATATTAAAATTTTAATTTCAAATTTTAGGCGACTTTTCCAAGCGCACACATAGTAAAACAGATTATAAATTGTTTTGCATCAGTGCTAGACAATTTTTCTATTAAAATATATATTCCGTTTGTCACAAATCGTTTAGAAAAAATTTGACAAATTTTCAGATATTTGTGGGACTTTTTTGTACCAAAATTAAAAATTTAACCACTTAAAGAAACAATCTAACAATTAAATTGGGAAACAAAGCCATTTGCAGAATAATGTTTTATCAACATAAAAGTTGCATTTATTGATGATTTATATTTTATAAAAACCGTTAAATTTTAGAATTTTTAATTTTGTATATTTTAAACTTAGTAAAAATTATTGAACATTTAAAAAAAAATCTGTCTTGTTCTCTCACAAAAAATCATTTTTAAAGTTGTCTCAGATAGCCCCGTTCTAAGAAAAATTATTCTCTAAGATAATTGAAAAATGTAATTTTTAGAGTTCTGTACAAAATGGTGTAAATCCGTTGCCGCCTGTCCACTTTGACACAAGCTTATAACATTTTGACGAAAATGTATATGGCGAAAATAAAATCAATGTCAATATTTGTTAAACTGTAAGGTGTCGATATAATGTGTTGCAAAAAACTTCGGAGTCTGAAAAATATATGGAATCGTATATCAACCTACATATCTTTAACCGTGGTTCTGATAATCAAAATTTCGCTGGAAATTTAAGTATGTATTAAGAAAATTATTCAACTGTTTGCGACACGTATACTAATTTAGGATATTGGAAATTTTCTCAAATTTTGTTGTTTTGTATTTACAATAATTATTAAGGTAAACAACTAAATAAATCTTAAATTATACAACTTTTACAGTACAAACTAAACTATAATTGAATTGCTATTAAATTGAAATTTTATTTAATTAATAAATTATAATAAAATATTTAGTTTATTCTAACTGGAACCTTTTTAAAACGAGCCATATTAACATATCCGCCTAAAATTAGTTAGTGCGTGATTAATTTTAATACAAAGGGCAATATAAACGTTAAAATGAATTTAAAATTTAAAATGTTCTTAGAAACATTTAATTTAAAATTAACAGAAAAAACAAATCAACTAAAACAATATATGTATGAATACTCAACGTTGATTAGTTGTCACGTGGAAACTGTTGTTATAAACAGCATTAATAAATAAAATAAAATATCTTCCAAAATACGCGAAAGGACATTTAAAATTTAATTGTAAATATTTAACAAAAATTGTCTTCAAACCGATCCTACGAATATATAATGTGATGTTTTAGTTAGTTGCTTATTGCAAAGTAAAAATAAAACTACAAACCAAATGAATTGAAAATGCAATTTATCGAACCAAAATGTTAATTTATACATTTTAAAATAATTTAAGAATTGGTGCGGTGATCACATATATTAAATCGATATCGATAAAGGTATACATACATATGTATGTATATAGAGGGATCGAGAAATGTTTATTTCTTTCGGTCGTTTTTTTTTGTCTACAGTTGCAAATAATAATAAAATGTATAATGAAACGACATATAGAGGCTCTTATGAATCTGTAGTAGGTATATGTATGTAAATATATATTGAATATACATTATATTAATTAGGCTAAAAAATGTTCTTTTGATTAGAACTTACAAATTATCTGTGGGTCACGTTTTAGAGGCAACCTCGCATGTTGGTATAATTTGTATAATTATGTTTGTTTGCAGATATGTGAGTGATTAATTTTACATGTTTTCATTAACACGATACTCGCATCTCAATTTTAATTAATTATTTTTTATAAAACCATTTATCATGTATACATATGTGTATGTATATGTTTGTATGCATATGTTTGTACAATACAGTAAAATCAAAATAAATAACTAAATAAATTTTCATAACACTTCAACAACACTCGTCCACATTTATACTGCGGTATATCGCAAGTCGAGCCCGTTTAAATATCTTCCTGATGCAATCAATTTTCATTGAAATTTCGTTCGTTTTTCTTCAAGTCTTCTTAATTCGTTAAAAAATTAACAAGTATGAAATAACTGAAATTATTGCTGCTGCTCTCGTATATATTTTATATATATAGGTGTGTGTGTGTCATCTTTTAATAAAATCTACCGCAAAAGTAATTCGTTTACTTTTTAAGTGGTTTTCTTTCTACTTATTTTGATTTATAAAAAGGCAAAAAAATAAGATTTAGTGCGTTTATTGATTTATGATCTTTGTATTTACATAAAAATATAAAAACGGTTTCTACTTTAAATGGTAATACATTTTAGTTAGTATTATGAATTTTGCTGTGCTTATCATTATTAGGTTTAAGATTATATTAAAATTGTGTGCACGCAAAAATCCTGTGAATCTCTCTTATTTATATAAATTAAATTTATTTTGTTTGGGTAATATAAACAACCAACGCGATCAGTGATAAGATAATTGGTCCATTATGTCTTATAAACAATCGTAAAACAGCCAATTCGGTGACAGTTCCCCAATAATTTTTATTTCTCTTGTACATATTATATAAATTCAATTTCATTTTTATTTTATCCTTAAAATCTTTCGATTATTTCGTTTTCTTATATACTCATTCGTTCTTGCTCAGTTATTGCCCAGATTTAACAGATAAGAAAACATATTTAAGTTAATGCTATAGTATAATACGAGGTGCGGAGGAGAAAACATTATAATTTGACATGAATAGTTGGTTTGTCAAGCTGTTGAATACAAATGTCAATCAAATCAGTACGCGATGAAATCTTCGAAGATATATAATAAGAATTGATTTTTCATTTGATATTAAGATAAGGCATGTAACAGTTTATATTGATAAAAAAATTAAATAAAAGCTTTTTTGTGCTATTTTATTGGTTCCACGATGATAAATGTAGCAAGCCTTTAATAACCATTTAATAATAAACGACGAATTTCAATTGATATTGGAAAAATGAATTATGTACTGCGAAATGAAGTATTTACCTAAATTTAATGGAATAACATTCTATATATTTATCTGCAATATTCAAGAATTATATTCATGTTCGTTGCATTATTGATATAATATTTTTAGTATTTATTATTAAAATTTAGCGAATAATAATATTTATATAACCACCTGTTTATATTCAGTTCAACAACACAATTAAAAATTAATTAATGGATGATTTCGTATAGTCGCTAAAGATATTAGTTTTATTATAAACATAAATATCGTCCTAACTAATCAGATACTGTCGACATCGATATAGTTTATAGCGAATTTTATTCCATAATGCTATAAATAAAGTTTGCAAAATACCGCATGTTTCGCATACATATACTCGTATAATAAATATACACAAAAAGAAAAAACCATAAAAAAATTCGCGCGCTACATTGAGATGTGTTAGCCGCAGCTAGATTATATTGTACATATTACTATTCTAATCCAGTGAAACAAGTTTTTTTCTTCAAATAAATTCTTATCCCCAAAATTTTTTTATTTCGTATGTCTAAGCTATTTAATTTCAAGTTCGAACAACATACACATATGCGTGCACATATACATATTCGGGATTTTCGCAGAAATGTGTGTGTCTAAAATATATAAATATACGTATATATAAACGAACCTAAAATATATATCAAATTCGCTGTTTAGTAAGAAAACTAAAAAAAAGATAAAATTAAAAAAAAAATGTATGAGTTGAAATAAATTTGAACTAGGCCTTGAAATTTTGCGAACCATGGAACTCGAAAACTAAAAATTTAATAGTTAATGATATAAGGATTAGCTATGCAGTTTTTTTAAAATGATATATAACAATAGAAGATTTATATTAATAAATTACAAACGTTAAGATTCAATCTTCTTAATATACAATGGTGATATTTTATATTGTCAGCCTAACAACAAGCAATAATTGTAAAAACACCTCAATTTCCACATTTTAGACTGACAAAAATAAATATTCTACGTGCTTCTATTTGTCCGTTGTAACCATTAACTAGTTTCCTAAGTTAACACGTATACGTGTTTATACTTTTTATACTATTTTGTTATTATTTATTAACTAAATTAAATTTATTTAAATATTTAAAATATTAAAACTTTAAATTTTTATATAGATGTGAATTATAGAAATTAAGTTTATAAATATTCATTATTTTGATTAAATTAAATTAATTTACTTATATAGGTATATCTAAAAATCGGTTACATTTTGAAATTTATATACTTTTAAAATTATTTGAATGCAATAAATCCAATTAAATATAAGTAAATTATTTTCAGACCGCGTTCCAGACTGCCACGCATATTAAATTTTTAAAATATTCGCGGTTTCGACTAAAATATCTAATCCATATAAGTGTTTGCAAAATACTACCATAAACATCGAAGCGTATTTTTTGTGTATACATATATTTATTTTTTGTTTGGTTATTTATATTCGCACTGTTTCCGCACGCAAAAATACAAAACGTCCATACTACTTTAGTATATATGTACGAGAAGGTCCAATGACCTGTTCAACAAACAACAAAGTATTATGTATTAACACACAACTGAGCCGATTATTTCTTCTTATTATTTATTCTTTATTTATATATTATTAGTATTCTTATTCTTAAAATTTATAAAGTTTTTTTGCTTAGTGGTTAATAATTTCGAATGTTATTACTGTAATTTTTTGCGAACGATTCGTATTTTTTAAATTCGCAAATGCGAAACTAACACACTAAAACAGTGGTCTTAGACAACAAGAATGAAAATAATAAAAAAAACGTTTATTTATAGATTTTTGCCAAAATTTGGTATATAGAAAATCTGCTTAACTCTTTAAAGAAGGCATTAACATATTGATGATAATTTTATCAAAAAGGTTTCTTCTAAATTTTATATATATATATATATATATATATATATATATATATATATATATATATATATATATATATTTATAAAATTATATATATATCTAAATCGTAAACATTTATTATTTACCTCTAATACAAAACTTTTTTTATTCATTTTCACATACTAAACATTAATAATTTAAATTCTTCGATTACCATTATTTAAAAAAACAAAAAAAAAAATAATAAAAATGTATTAATTGCTAATTGCATAAACTACACCTCATAAAATATTGACTTCTTTACTCTTTTACTAAACCATAATTACTCAACCCATTTCACGTAGAAATTTAATGAAAATCAATTTTAAAATTAAATGAAAATTTGAAAAACTTGTATATATATATGTATTTATATAGAGCGTAGATAAACGTTGTTGTTTTTCGATATTTCTTCGATTCAACCGTATGACAATGTTGAATTATTTACAGAATATTTAATTTATATATAGCAAGTTCGATATTATATTAAATAAAAAAAATTGTGCGGACTGACGACAACGTCTTTTACTATTATATACATATTTGGTTATCGGTGCAACGTTGTATCGATGTTATAATATGTATAATATACATATAGGGGGTACCACGATTCGTTCTAAATTAAAATTTCATTGTTATATATCCGGAAAATAGTTTTTCAATCAAAAATAATTGCAATTAAAACAAAAGTATTTTTTATTATACAAATAATTATATTAGCTAATTGAAAGTGTGTATAGGGAATAAAATAAGTTTTATTTTCATTTTATGTTAAATTCTTGTTAATTAAGATTATATATGGTTTAACAAATTGTTGTATGTGGCTTGAACCTATATATAGTATCTATATATTTTCGATAATATTCGTTATCAAGAGTTAATTATGCAACAAGTTTCTTCGTTAACAAAAACTACTATCCGGTAACAGTTAAATAAGAAAGAACTGTAAGTTAAATTTTCAATAGATAACCTAGCTCATAAACTAAGTACATATTTCAAAATAAACAAAAAAATATTAAGTATTTCAAAATAGACAAAAATGCATACTACCTCTCTTTTACTACAATAAAAAATCGGAATTAGGTTTTTTCAGTTCATTTTCATTGCTCAATCTTAACAAACCTGGCCTGTTAAATGGGCATTTACAATTAACACTTGGATCTATCAGAACATAAAAAATCCTTCCCAAATACCAAAATGATATTAGACCATAAAATTAAAGTCGAATTTGGGCGCACATGGCAAATCTTTTAGATATTTAGAGTTTTTATTCTAGTATACCAATCATCTCTTGTTAAAATTCTAATTTCTCCTGGAAAGAAAGTTGGTGAAAATTATAATTAAAATAAATTGTATTATAGAAATTTTCAAACTATATCCATTCAAAAATAATCATTTTGCGAATCTTTTAGTTTATCTATTATGGTGTTTGAAATTTGCATTTAGCACATATGTATGTACATACTACGAGTATAATACTAATGTGTTATAGTGTATGTGAAATAAACACAAAATTTCAAAGTTTGTTAAATGATTTTTATCTATATACGCAAAACGAAATAATGCAAAAAACTAAAGAATACTAACAAACAGAAACAATACTAGTAAGAAATTTGGCGAATTTTGTTTAAGTTTTTCGTTGCAAATTTTAAATTTTTAGTAATAAATTTTAGGTGTTGCCTAGAATTTGTATTTATTCTTTGTTTGTTTGATTAAAACTATTTTTATTACACTAATATAAAATTTAAAATAGATGATTATTTGTATTGTAGTACTTGAACATATATATACAGATGTATATTATATATTACATACATATATATATATACGTATATATATATATATATATATATATATATATATATATATATATATATATATATATATATATATACACATATATATATATATATATATATATATATATATATATATATATATATATATATATATATATATATATATATATATATATATATCTTCTTTTTTTTTTAGATATAACCGAGTTTAATAAACTTTGGAATGTATTTGTATTGTATACTCGTATTGGAAATTGATTTAAAAAAAATTGAAACGCTTAATTTTTACATGGGCCACGTTTCTATTATTATAATTCATGCGGATTACTCTATTATGTATATACCGTTTGCGTGGTAGTGTCCAATCTTAATATTCTTCGATATAAGCTTTTTGCGTTTCGTGTACTTTATTGAAAATAAGGCTACAAATACACGATAAATTAAAATTTACTAGATGTGAGCATACGAGACAATCTAGTTGAATCTGGTAAAAAATAATGGTAAATGGATTTTCTGGTTAAATAACGGAACCAGAAAATCCATTTACCTTTCAATTATTATTAATGACCAGAATTCTAGTTCTAATATGAAAATTTGGGACAACGGGTGGACCTCTCTAGTAAAATTATGAGATTTCCCGTGCTTATACCAAAATTCTATTAAAATAACTAAGACAGCACGTTTATTTAGCGAAATTCACATAATTTTGTTATTAGATTGTACATTATACAATTTTTTTCAAAACTAAAAAAAAAGATTTTTCAAAAATTTATTGAAACATTTAAATTTAAGATTCTTTGCACTTCATCATAAATGCACAAATACTAATTTAATTTTTTCTATGGCCCACATTTAAAGTTTAACATAATTGGCAATACTGATCATTCGAAGAAGATAAATGAGGAATAATGAAGTAAAGGTGGAAACATGGCGGAATTTACGATAATTCTAGTAAACTCCGGTTCAATCTAATAAAAACACTAATTTTACTAGAAGATTACTAGGTTAGGTGGAATTTTCAAATTGAAATCTTGTAATTAAAGTTATGGGATTTCAACTACTGAAAAACGATCTCTATAGTATTTTTCTAGTTATTTTCATCACCGGACGTGTCCAGTATAATAAAATATGAAAAATTCAGTTTTCATTATAATTTAACTAGAAATCCGACGATCTGTTTAAAGTTTAACTATAGTAAGGTAATTTCTCCTATTATTATTAAAATTTTACTGAATTTCAGAGAGTTTTTACAGATTCAGAAAAAATTATTTTTTATCACTTTTGGGATTCAAACATAGTCTATGTATTACCGATGTAAAAGCTTCAACTATAATCACATCACCACTTGTTCACATAAACACTCATCCTTTTATTTCAATTTCACAAAAAAGTACATATCAGTTATTCCGTTTCTCAACATTTACGCTTATATCAACGTATAAAGGGCCACGTATATGGCCTTTATCAGGTTTATTTTCTTTAAAATTGATTAGTTATTTGAACATAAATAAAAAATTAATAGAACAAAAGCTAGTTGAAATTTTTAATAAATCAAAACACATTTAGGAGGTTCGATGATTGCAGGAGAATTCAAATGTTTCGTTATCTTTCAAGCGATACAGTAAGTTTCCGATAGCATGATATCGGGAATTAAATATTTTATTCTCCTATTTTTATTTTTTATTTTTTATTAAATAAAATAGTATTTCTTCGTTTTTTTAATTTGTTATTTTTTACTGGTCGAACCTTATAAGGTTATAGAGTAACATAAGCTAAATGTTAACATTACCTGTTTGTTAGTAGATATTTAGTCACTAATTGCATGCTAAATTTCCATTCGCAATGAATAATAGTTTTAAAGATACAAGCCTGTGACAGTCTACCATGGATGACGAATGTTTTTGTTTGTTTTAATCACTACAGTTTTTAACTCCATTTTTGGCATTCTATATTCTTGCTCCGACTACATATTAAACTGGACTAAAAAACTACCAATTGAATTATAAAATAATTAAAAAAATAATTTAAACATCTTATGAAGAATTATGATAAATTTTGCAGTTTCTAAATATTCTTGTTAAACACGTCCCAACATCATTTAAACAATTAAGTACAAACGTTGAAATACTTTGTCAAGATTAAACCTTCAAACAAGCGTGCCAGTACACGACACTGCAACAATATGTAATAGGCCGCCGAACTTGGCTACTGGTCAATATATCAGTGGGAACCGAACTCGTGGATGAAAAAATATTTAGACAAAATACTTAAGCTGTAATGAAAATATTTAAATAAAAAATATCGGGTTTGAAGAATTTGAAATCATTCCTTCATTGGCCAAAAAAATATCATATAATCATCACTTTTTGATCGCTCTTCATTGATTTATTGTGTTGAATCGTGGGTTTCACTACAGTTTTAAAAAACGATTAAGATAATTTACTTGTCTGTTAGACCGCACACCTTGCCGAAAGAGTCATATTTTCACATTTATTGTAACGTAACTAATACGCAGGTTGATTTTATTCAGTAATACTAAATATTTTTTTTTGTTTTGTAAATTCGAAGAATTGAAACTACATTTTGGAACATATCACACGTGCTAAAAAACATTTTCAAATCGAAATCTTTATACGTATATATTGTACATAAATGTACATAAAATTTCTGTACGTACTATACATATGTATATAAAAGTTTAATTTTACAAATTTATGTTTTAAACGAATATAAAGTATACAAACAAAAATTATTGTTTTTAGATTATAAATTATACATTGCATGTCACATGCAACCACTCAGATTAGCGCATCAAAATTAGTTAATTTTAGGAATACAATTTTTTTTTTCGTTCAATGTTTTTTTTGTATTCATATATGTATACATATAAAAATGTAAGAAAACTATTTTGTGACTGCAATGAAATGCATGTGGAAAATAACAACAATAGTAATATTGTTATCGATAATTAATTTACTTTTGTGAAGCACGTGTACTAAAAAAATAAAGTATTTTCAGTGTTATCATAAAAATATTGAGCATTGTTTTTTGAATGCTTCTAATAAATAGTACAACTAGTATGATATATTTATATATGTAAATGTGTATAATCCTAGTAATTTTCAAATGTGATTTGACTTCAGTAATTTTATTAATCTATGAACTAACTATCGTAATTGAAAACTAAAACTATATACATAGTTTCAATTTTCTCATCGCACCGATCTCATTAAAAATATTGCATCATTTCCACACATTTTTGTAAGATTAGTTCATGAACTTAACAATTTTTGTAAATATAAGTATAAAAGAAGAAATAACGAAAACAAAAAATGCATGACTATTTTAATCACTTGACTTTTTATTTGTTTATGCTTTTTCATGTTTTTTATTGCCACAAAATTACATACATATTTTAAGTAAAACATAGATTTTCTGGATTTGTGTTGCCTTTCCGTTCGGTTGACATTTTCAAATGAAAGATCAGTTTTCTATCAGCAAATGAAATATATTTTTCTCTTTAATAAATGTGTATGCATTTCAGTATTTCTCATCCGGTTTGGAAAATTGTGTTAAAAATAAAAAAAAAAAACAACCAGATAAAATAGATTCTACCAGTTACAAGATGTAATGTTATTTATGAGTTTTATATTTAAAAATAATTGGGAAACCGTTAAATATTATTGTTTTGTTTTTAAAGCTAATGTAATTAGTTTTTCGTTTTACTTTTTTAAAGAAATGATAATAATCTCTTCTAGCTCTTTGTTATAATAAATCAAATTAAATCGAGGATATCTATAACGACAAGTCAGTTTGTTTTCGTAAAACAAACAAATCAAATTATTTAATTTGAGAATATTTTGATTATTTTATAATATAGATGTGGTTTAAGTAAACCACACTCGCATGCAAATTAAAGACGCTATTACCATTATTATAGAAACATAATTCTTGGTACTCCTAACTAGAATCTTGAACTCGCTGGCCAAATTCTAGCTGGACTTAAATAAGTGTTTCTTTTTAAATAAACCATTATTTATATAAAATAAATATGTACATTTTTAAGGATAGTTTTGATTAATAATTTTTAAAAGGAATTTAATTTATTTCTTATAATAATTCTATCATACGTACAAAGCTTGAATTTTATTTGAAGATTTCGTCTAATTATAATTATAAAATGGCACTTCAATTTTGTTGATAATAAATAAAAAATATATTATTCTATTTCAAAATATTGTTGAATAAAAATTGTGTTCAATAATTTTTGCAAAATATTAGATATTTTATTTATAAACCCGTCCAAAGTGTTTTGAAAAATGATTAAATTCAAAAATAAATCGTCTATATTCGTACGAAAACCTTCCGAGTAAAATAAATAATGCGGAATTATTACGCTTAATTTAACTTAAAAATTGTACCTAATTCTATTCCATTCACAAAAGGTTGGAAAGTATTTTATAATGTAGTTGAATAATAAAAATATTGTTCAATTTAAAATGAAAATTGTATATGTAGAGATGTGTAATCTTTATTTAAATATAATATTTACCAGGTTTGTGAGGTAATATTTTTATTATTTATTGTTTAAATTTAATGGAATTTATAGACAATAATGGTAGTTCAGGATTTACTACTTAAAATTTAAATTTTTTTTTTTAAAAAATCTATTAAAATCTTATTCTATAATGTTTTTTTTATTTTATTTTGTTAAATTTAGTATTTTGACAATATTAAAAATAATTGATGTTTTTATAGGCAAAAAAAGAACATCAATCTATATGGTGCCCATAACTTAATTTTATAGTCACAATAAAATTCATTTAAATTTATATGATCAAATAAAAACAATATTGGTCTGGTAAGCCTCTCTAAAAGTCACTAGGGCAATACTTGGTTTTATTGAAATTATTTTAATCTGACCAATTAGATCATATTATCATCATTATTGTGCGAAAAAATATCATCAAATAATGAAATTAGTGGTGTTGCGAAGATAAGTTTTCGAACTTTTATGGTTATATAATATGTATGTATGTATATTGTATATACTATAAAAACATAATATCTTCAAAAGAAGACGGTTTAAATTAAATGAAGAAAAATATATAAAAATAAAATATAATCATGAAACGAATTATCTTAATGTTTAATTTAAAAGATGAAAGTAAATGCGTTCATTCAAAATGATGCATCAATAATTGGTTTTTCTTTATTTTTTTTTTTGTTTGTTAGGCTTGTGCATATTCACAAATATATAAGCGAGAAAATACTGGTGTAAATAAATAAATAAATTATATTTAGGCTTGGATAATGCTAGTGGCTATTTATATGCATTTTGTTTGAATTTAAAAAATATTTTATACATACTTGTATACGCATTTAAGGTTTTTGTTGTTGAGTTTATTAAGGCGATAATGGGCTTTACTTTCCAAATTTGAAATTATAATTTGAGAAATACAATAATTCTGCTTAATTTTTGTTGTGTCAAATTTTTCAATGCTATATTAACAAAATTGAAAGATATTAAACAAAACTGTCGCAATCAGTTAAGCTTTCGAGTTAAAATGGGTTGGAGCAAATGCCTTCGAGTTAATTACATCTGATATACATAGAAATTTAATAAATTACGGAATTTCCAATGAAACAAACTTATTTTTATTTATTTTATTTTTGTTTACATTAACAAGAATTTACAATATTTTATAATAAATAAAAAATATCATATAATCTAATTTAGAAGTAAAATTAAGTACAATTGGTTAACAATTTTTTTTTAAACTTGGCATAATATAGTGCAGATTATAAAATTGATCAACATGATTACAATTTTGTTGTTGTTCGATATTAAATGCTTTTCGGTGAATTGTGTTTCGATGAATAGATAATTCGAAGAATTAATTCTTTCAGTGGTTATTAAGATAAATCATTATTCTGTGAATTGAACAGTCGACGAATTGTAATTCTAGCAATTTTAGGATTACCTTTTCAGTTAACAAAATTTCAATTCTTAAATAATGAAAAAACAAAGATTTTTTAAAAAGATTTTTTATAAATAATTTTTACTTTGCCTTCAATTTAATGTTTGTTTACCATTTTTCTTATTTTATATAAATCCAATTTTTTTTGTTTTATAGAACAAGAAATTGATAATTTAAGATAATTTGATTATGATAAGAAAATAACGTATATATGTTACTTATTTGTATTTATATATATGTATATATATATATATATATATATATATATATATATATATATATATATATATATATATATATATATATATATATATATATATATATATATATATATTTATGTATAAACTATTATAAAGGTCATCAAAATGAATTTGTGTAATAAAAAAATTATATTTTTATTAAATTGAATTAATTAATTTTTTTTGTTGTTGAACATTTATTTATTAAAACATGAGAAAAAACTTTTATTTTAAAACAATAATATATATAAATAAGAATCGAATTACAATTCAAATTAATTTGACATATTTATTTGACACAAAATGAAAAGCCAATTGAATTGAATAGAGTAGAAAACAAAAATAAAAGAAAAGTTAATCGTAAAGCAGACCGCAGATAATAAGTTGAGCTTGTGTTTTTTATATTGTTGGTTGCGCTTGTTTGCTAGTTTGACCAGAAAAAATAACATTAACTATATGTATGTACATAAATAAATAACACAAATAAATAAGTGCGCGATTGATACAATAATCTCTAATAATGAATTAAAACTTATACTCGTATATAAGTATATACATATATAAATTAGTTTAAACTTAACCGGCGCTGTAAGGTGTCAATGTGTAATAAAATAGAAAAAATATATTAATCTTTACGGAACACGTTTTAAGAAAGCCTTTGTTTCTTGATGTCTTGTTTACTCAGAATAAATTATAGATTAGGCATTCCTAACTATAATTAAATAGTTTACTAACTACTAAGCCTATTTTATAAACAATTATTACCAGTATTCAAATCACCATAAATATGTATATATACGTTAGATATGATAACATATGTACGCAACACGAGTACACGCAGATATTTATGAAACGAAAATTGGATTGACAAACGGATAAATTTATCCCGAAGCCGGTCTCTAATTGTAATAAAATTATCACAAAAATCGAAATTTGTACGTGTTTTTATTTATTTTATCTTTAAATTTTAAAATTTTTTTAAGCTAAATAAAATTTTTCTGGTTATTGAGATAAAATTTCAGCAAAATTAAAATGCAATCATACCATTGTGTGAATAGTATATTTATGCTTAATTTAATCGCTATTTTACGCAACGTCATCGTAATCTTGCGTACTTTAGAGTAATGATAAATAGTGTTGCTTATCAAGTAAATTGTATTCTTTTAAAATGAAAATTATTATGATAGAGCCATAGCGTAAGCCATTTACAGAGTTAAGTTTAAAATAATTTAAAAAAAACTTATTAATAAAAATAAATGTTAACGCCAATTTAAACTAATTCACACTTCGTGTAACATAACTCGTTGAACTAGCAAAATATATTCACACGATACGTATATCAATTTGGTCAACAGTTCTGGAGATCCATTTATTGGACTGGTCATCGTTCTTTATACTATATAAATAATAAAATAATAGTATATGTATGTATCAACGTGTATCAAATGAATAACTTGCAAAAGTGTCTCGACGACACTAAAGGTTCAATTATGCGAAGCGAAACTTGCAGAAATAAAATTTGCTAATTTTATCTGCTAGACATTTATTTATGCGGTCACATTATGAGAAATTTAGACTGTGTCCAAAACCTATAATAAATATTTTCTAGTACTATTTTTTGACATTTATTTGAGAATTATTCCCCTACATTTCCAATTTTTTTTATGCTGTTCGAATAACAACATGAACAGTTGTTAAAAGCCGTTATTGGCCCCTTACTGTGTCAACAATATGGCTCCAGCGGTTTCGATTGTCATACTCTTCTATACAAGTTGAAGAAGCCAAGTCATTCTCTACGCCTTGGAGTCATTGTCGTCTTAAGCAAAGACCTCTGCCCCTACCATAAGGTGGTTTTCCTTTCAGAGATCGCTGCAAAACTCTTCCGGATCTGCACACAGACCGTGATCGAGCCAGCGTACTTCATGTACAATATCGCGGATCTTCATCAAATCTCTGATCTAAAAACTGTATACGGAGCTCGGCATGTATATCTACTTCACATTTTGAGCCGTAAATCACACGTATGATTCTTTTCTCAAATGAAAAGAGTCATCTTTGCCAGGTTCCAGCCGCACTTTAATATCCTCACCCACACTGAGTGATAAGAGATCCCAAATATTTAATCCTAGTAAAAATCTCTCAATTTCAAGTCATATATAATATAAGTCTATTAATAAAATAAAAATAAAAATAAAATAGACTTTGTTGTATTTTTATCGGCATGATCATTTGTAAAACCATTTAGTATTCGCACGATCTCGTTTATATTCACAGAATTCAATGAAGCTAAGATCCAATATATCGCAGAAACAAACCTATTGTCGAAAATATACAATGCTAATTGTACTCTTAATGTATTTTGATTATATGATTTTGTGAACAGGCGAAAAGAATTCAATGCAACTGAGACCCAATACAAAATGTTATACTTTTATTTAATCACAATTAACTTTGTATGTTAATATGTTTAGGTGAAATTTAAGAATTGAAATTGCATCCGATTCTGCTCATTAATTTCTCCTAGCATCATAGTAAGCAATTAAATTTATCTTCGGTCCCACTATAATATTTCTGTAAGTGAATAACGTAAAAATTTAAATTTTTTGTTTTCGCTATATACAATTGGATGGTATAAGAGTTGGGTATAGTAGCATTGAAATTATAAGAATTGAAGTGTCGCTTAAAGATCAAAAAATTTTTTAATTTAATTTATTCTTCAAAATTTGTTCAACTCAGCTTCTATTATCATTTTCAATTTTAACAAATGGAAAGTTTATGAGAGGTATTGCAGATCCAATACCATGATCTTATATTTTCCATTTGAATAGAGAAAATTGAAAATTTTAACAGAAGCTGAGCTGAATAAATTTGAAAGAAGAAATTGAATTCAACAAGTTTGGACGACCCTCAAACCGCTACTTGAAGTCAGGTTCCACGAAACAAAAGCCGATGACTCTACTCGCTTCACCACCGCCGTACAATTACAAACTTGCTTTACTCATCTTTTGTATTTGAAATTTGAATAGAAGAAATTGAAAATTTTAGCAGAAGCTAAGTTGAACAAATTTGAAAGAAGAAATCACATTAAAAAAAATTTATTTTATGTTATTTTATGTTGAAATTTAAAATTTGCGGCAAGCTATCGTTCTATAAAATGTATAACTTCCGTTCCAGTAAATGAACCTTGATACGGTTTTTTGTGTTATATCAATTGGAGAATGTTTATTGTCATAACATTAAGTATTGTTTCTGACACTTTCGCTGTGACCATACTAGTCGATGCCATTCTGTTAGGTTTCCATATCGAAATTTGGTATACATTAAAAACGCCGGAAATGCATTTTCCCAAATACCGTGCAAAACCGACAAGGCGACACTAAGTTGCTAATAAGAATATAGCTAAATCATTGTTTAATGAGTAATGAGTTAATACAAAATGTGAATTACTATGAAAAAAATAAAAAATGTTTATTTAAATTAAAATGTGCAAAATTCAAAACAAACGCTGACGTCTGTATTTATATAAAAGCCAACCAAAAATCATTCACACTATGTGTAACATAACTCGTTGAACTGACCAGCTGGGATATTCACACGACACGTACAAAATTGGTCAAAAGTTTTGGAGATGCGTTAAGGACTGGTCACCGTCCTTAATGCTATATAAATAAAATATGTATATATGTACATATATATTTACATAATATAGTTTAGTTTCCTTCAACATAATACAACAATCATAAATGCTTATTATAAAATGAAAGAAAATGAAAAAAAAAATTAATAATAATAATACTCACAGTTGGGGGGGATATACTCTCTTATACTTGTATTCTTATCCGCATCGTTTTTTTTGTTTCTTATATCATAATTTTATTAATTTTATTGCAATATTTCAGATAAATAAAATAAAATTTTCTTTTCAAATTTGTTTTTGTTTACACAGAAGTAACACATTTTTTTGTTAATGATGACAAATTTAATTTATTCAAATAAGTTTAAATTAATGTGAGAACATTTTTAAACGGTGCCATATAATATTATCCCTACATACATGAATAGTTATGCTTAAATTACATACATACATTTTTATTCAACTAATACATACATATATTGTCACGTAAACCATATATAACCTAATCATACTATCGAAACCTACAAACTACTATTAGAATTCTTAAAAAATATTTCCATAAGCATTAAGTAAGAAGCACAACATAAAAATGAGATAGTTGATAAAAAAATTTAAAGTTGAAACTTCACCTTTTCAAGAAAGTAATGATTACGCAATAAATAAAATGCAAATATGATTTTATAACATAATCAAACAAAGATATGTTCATTTATTTATTGTACGATTAAAAAACACTTAATTTAAAACGACAAATAAGCCAATTTCTCTTTTATGATCAATCTAATGATATTTTTGATACTTCATAATGATGTAAATGTTTCAACAATCTGAGCGGTGAAAATTCAAATTTATGTTTTTATGTGTTGTTTTTATTTCATAATAAACAATGACGTAGAATATGTACCAATACCTATACCTATAGCAGTGAAAATATATAGTGCTATACACAACTGTATATAAATAATTAGTGTTAAAGTAAATTCATAATTTATAATAGAATGTTGTTGAAATAGTCCTGTTTAAATCAAATACCACAGAGAATAGTGTTTATAGATGAAAAATAGTATTAAAATTGACGACTGCCAAAATAAGAATTGAGTCATCTTTTGGAAAAATATTAACTCATTCGACAGCGCTCACGTAACAGCTAAAAATGGTCTAGTGGTAATTTTTTAAACTATATAAATCTATAAAAATTGGACATTACCGGTCGTCAATATATATTGTAATGTTGATTTTCTAAACGTTTTTAAGGAGTGCTCCTATATTTTATCAAGATTAGAAATTGCTTATATAAAAAAATACTACGACATACCACATTGTTGTTGGCTGCGGATGTCTTTTTCATCTTGTCAAACATTCATTGAGTGCTACTATTTTATCTGAGACAAACAATATTTTAATGGTAAATAAAACAAATTAATTGGAATTTTTTGTGTAATATGTTGGTCAAGTTAGTGTTACTTATGCAAAAATTAATGAATTTAAACATATGTATATACAAAAACTACCGTACAAAAATTCTACACAAATATACATGTGGTAACTATAGAGGGACGGGATAGTTTGTTGTACTTTAGAGTAAACAATATATTGATTTGTAGGTTTTAATGTGAAATTCTAATTTTTAATAGTTTAACATAGTTCTTATTTGTAATCAAATTTATGTTCAATAAAATTGCCCTAAATATTGATATTTCGATATTTGAAAGCGTCCTAAATAAACACGCACATCATGAAAACGATTAAAAGGTCAGCCAGAAAGAATTATTCTCTTGTCAGAGCTTTTTAATTTTTACATATGTATAGTCCTATTCAGATCTTAAATCAATTTATTTTTAATTGTTCTGCGCAGCTTTCAGTGATGTAGAAAAATAAATTATAAAAATTTTGATGGGTCGCATTTATCTTAGGTAGTAAACCTAAATAAAATAATAAATAACCAATAAAAAGAATTATATTTCAGTTTTAATACACAAAACATTCAAAATGATTATGTATTTATGTTATTACAATCATATTTCAAGTGAAAATTAATAGGTCAAAAAAAAATTGCACGCCTTTTGGAGACAATGTCAACATTTAATTTTGGTACGGACTTAGGAAAATAAATGACCAAATGATATTCATAACGAACAAAACCACAACAACATAAAAAGCAAAATCAGTTTTCAATTTAATTCTTAATTTATCGAATTAAATATTAATTTCTAAAGTATCAGTGATTATAAGTTAAATTATAAAAACATTTTGTGATTAAAAACGATCCTTTTCCATATAAATACAAATACAACATAAAAATGTAAACAATAAACATGAATTATTGTACTTAATACATCACTGTGTATCCATATTCTTTCTGCGCGATAACTGTCAGAATCCCAGCGAGATTTGAATACTACTATATATATACAAATATCTGTATATAGCAGAGAGTGAATTGTATGTATATTCTTCATAAGCGTATAACGATGATGATGGTTTCGTTACATTACGTCAAAATGACTAAATTCCTTTTTTTTAACCCAAGTCGATAACTTTTCGTCTTACATATATACATATACAGTGTTTTTATCTTGTGTATGATACTTTTATATATCAATGTACATACATACATGATGTTCCAATTTTTGTGTACTGTTCTTGTGTAATATAGACAAAAGTCTAACAAAAACTTTAAAAGTAAAAAATACACAAAGATGCCAGTTCGTACAGATAAAAACTGCAATCATTAAATAAGAAGATGATTATCATCAATTTTTATTTGGTGCTTAATGGAATAAAGCCTTAATTACGAGAGGTACTTAAAAGTATTTATACATTATGTGAAAAGTTGTTTTGACAACCAAATAATATTTAATAAAAATAAAAATACGACTCTAAAAATTCGAATGGGCTAGATCATGAACTATAAATATAATAATGAAAATAAAAAATTGTTTTTCGTTTTATCATTTTTCATTCCGCATAATATATATGAAAATTGTTCACGTCCTCTATCATTTATTTACCCCATAATTCATCAAGACATTATGACGATAACATAAATGTCTCGAAATTTTATGTTGGATTTTATTTTTTCCCAAATCATTTTTTCAAAAAATTTTCATATCCGTATTCACATATTATAAATACATATATATATATATATATATATATATATATATACGAAGCTCATATTTTTATTTCAGATGCTAACTCTCTTTTTTGAAAAATCCAACAACAACAAAGATAGTTTAATGTTATTTGATGGTGTGTTGTTGGTTATTTTATGCCTTCGAGCATATTACAATGTTCTTCAGTTTATGCTGTGTACGTACATATATATACGTTATATATTTATTTGTATTTACAACAGAGAACTGAGATGAACATAAAACAGCGTATAATAATAACGGCAGCAACAACAGCAACGCAAAACTATTAGAATTTCTAAAATAATTTTTTAGTGAATGTGGGTGGTAAAAAAAAAACTAAGAAACGAAATACGAAAGTTAAATTTTATTTTTATGTTTATGGATGGATAGATGGGTGGATTGTATGAATGGGAGTTGAATAGTCTCATAAGGTATTATAACAAAGAAAGATTTTTTATTTTATTTTTTGGTATATAACTAATATTAAATAAAATGAGAACAGTGCGATGAAAATGCATCTGCAACCTATATATGAAAAAAAACAACAGAAAATCCATTTTCTTTGGTTCGTTTAGTGTATTGTATGCACGAGAGAAAAACAGTGCAGCAAAAACATATTTTAAAAAAACTATTCGTCCTTTATTTGTCCTTTTCAAGGAAAATTACAAGAAACAAGACTAAAGTTTAATTTAGTTCACAAAATATATAATAGCTTTTTTCTATATATACGTCTACATACTTTTTGTTAATTTATTTAATTGTTTATTAAAAATGCACGAGTTTCTTGTGTTTTTGTATATGAATATTTTGTGTATTTTTAAGGAAACGGAAACAGAATATATAAACAGTTCAACATTTCACATGGCCTTATCGGGAAAATATAAACAATGAAATCGTTAATTACATATGTATTGTATGAATACCTAGTATACTCATAAATAATTTTAAATACATCAATTAATTGAATGGACATTTAGCCTTTCCCTAACGCTTGAAATGTCTCAAATGTACGTAACAAAATTAATTATATTGCCTTACTTTTATGCACCATCCACACATATAATTTATGTAAAATTTATATAAACGTGTGAAGAAAATTAATTATATTTAATGTACATATATGAACTATCTATATATTTTAAAACCAAAATTAATGTGTTCTATGTTTTTACTAATCCTAATTCATTTTAAATTGTTCAGAAGATAATATTCATAAAATATTTAACTAGTTTTTCTTATTTATATATGTACATACGAGTATATTACTTCCAGACGTAGAAACAAAAGTATATGTAAATATATATATATATATATATATATATATATATATATATATATATATATATATATATATATATATATATATATATATATATATATATATATATATATATTTGCCACAGTTTATAATGAAGTAATAAATCTGCAATTTATTCATACGAAACATAATTTACGAATCTACATTTAATTATATTCCACGACGAAGATACCCCCATATGCGTATACAAATTAATGTTGATAATTTAATTAAAATTTAATTAATAGATGCAATTAGCTACACTATAATAATGCAATGTATAATAGATTAATAAAATTAATTAAATTATATTAAAATAATTGCAATAATCAAAATAATAACAATAATTATCATAATATATTAAAAAGAAAATTAAATTAAAAAGTACAAAAATGCCGATGTCTTTAGATCTTTGGAGGAAAGAAAAACTAAAATAAAAACAACGAAGAAAACGTAGAAAAAAGAGTCATCATTAATTCCGACTACAAATTATTTAATTCATTTAACTAAATTGTTTGAGTTCTTTAAATATTTTTCATTTGATTTGTTTGTAGTTTCATTTTTGTTTTGTTATATATATATATATATATATATATATATATATATATATATTTATATATATATATATATATATATATATATATATATATATATATATATATATATATATATATATATTTATATATATATATATATATATATATATATATATATATATATATATATATATATATATATATATATATATATAATATATATATATATAATATTAAAATAATATTTATTATGTAGAGCGGGTTTTAATTAACTTTGAAATAGTTGTAATAAATCTCTTTTAAAGTGCTTACAATAGCATATGTATACGTTTATGAGTATCGGTATGATATTGTAAAAATTGTTTTTGTTTAGATTTTAATTTAAAATTACTATTTTAAAAAATCCTTTATTTTAACTAGTGGCCGACTAAATATCGAAAACTAAATTTTTGTTCAAAATGTACGCAGAAGTTATTTATGATACATGCTAGGCGCATTTTTAATTGATTATTTATATATAGTTATTAATTATTTATAGGTAAATTTATTGTTCATTAATTGACTTTTATGTATTTTAAAATATAATAAACCACTGAATTGTCAATCAAAAAAAAAAAAAAAAAATTTAGAAAATACTGAAGAGAAATTCGATGAGTTCAACATTTTAGAGAATATTCAAATTTTTAAAAAAAATCACCGAAGTTACGTTTTCGATCATGATTATGAAATTATTTTATAATTATTTGTATATTACTGCCCTATTTACGTTTTTATTCTATCTACTAATGTACTTATACATTAAACGAGTTTAATAAAATGTTGAACTACTGAGAAATCAAACAGATATATTTACATACACTTACCCCAACTTTGGTAAAACTGAAGCTTTATATGTATGTATATGCTAAAAATAACATGAAAGCACTTTTCATAATCCATATCATTTATCACATGTTCTGTGTTGGATACCTTAATATTCCAGGTTTTCTTTATTACAAACCGAAAATGCAACATAAAGAAAGAATCTAACAAGAAAATTCATCTATCAATGCCAATTTAGTTGGTTTTCATGAAAAATGTGCACTTTAATTTTATATATTATTTTATATTTTGGAACAAAAAAATGAAAAATATAAAATGAAAATATGTATAATATGTATATATGTGTATAGAAATAGATTTCCGGATGTACACACCACTTGCCACAATGCAGTAGTAGTATACATTTATAAATTCAACTGAAATGAAGGTAATTCGGCACATGAACCATCTTAGCAAATTATTCTGATTACATCAAAATCATTTTTAAAAGATCTATCAATTAAGGCAATATGGTTATAAAAAATATTTAAATAATTCCGACGCACTTTAAAACTAATAAAAATTAAAATACATTGTGAGCCAATGCCCATTATGAAGTTAAAAGATTCACCATTGAAATGTTTTTATTTTGCACTTAAATAATCCCATAGGGTTATTCTTATATTACAACGTCTTTTTAGCGATGAATTCAGAACAACTTTACTGATTTGCTTAAGTTTCATATTTTATTTTTGTTCACCTCAATTAACCATCTTAAATATAGTATTAAAAACTATATGAAATGAAATGAAAAATAAGAAAATATTTTAAATAAAAGCAAAAAATTGTTAAGGAAATTTATTTATTTATATTTTTTTTTGAGTACGAAGACGAACACAACATGGCAAACAGTACGTACAAAAAAATAGGAATATAAAATATGAAAATAGTTTAGCATAATTTATGGTCATTGTGTGCTGGTTCTCTTTACGTTTTTTTTGTGTTGTGATAAAATTGCATTAACTGATATATACAACTACCATACGTATGTACATATTACAATAATGTTGGAAATACATTTTTTTTCTTATACTTTTTCGCGAATTGATATTAATTATTACAATTTTATATGTCAGAACACAAACAGTTCTGATGGTAATTAATACTCTAAAGTAAGATTAAAGAGCTTTCATTCTTGTTCTGGATTATGCGTAAATGGGACTATGTTTTATTAGTTTTTATAATATACAATATAAATAAATTATTATTACAATAAACTATAAAAAATAAAAGTTAAATATTTTATTCTAGCTGTTCCCACTGTTGCTTAATACTTTTATCAATTATTAAAAGGTATTTGAAAATCTCTAACAATTATCCTACTAAAATCGATTATATTATTATATTCATTTATAAATTTAAAAATAATTTTAACCTGGAAAATTACTAAATTAAAAGCTTTATATAAAATCCAAAAGTGTGTTTCAATTGTTGTTTTAAATCTACAACCAAATATAATTAAATATACCATTCTTTTTTATATGTGAACCATACGATATACCATTTTTTGTTTTTATTATTTTAAAATTTTTATCAAGTTCAATTTATCAAAATAAGCAATTTTCCGACTTTTCTTTTTTGTGCAGTCAAGTCTGACTGAAAACAAGTCCAGAAACTATAAGAAACATTTTCGTATTTTTTGTTTGAGATTAGAGAAAGCACATAACAAAAAAAATAATTTGACTTTGACAAAGATTAATATCAGTTTTTTATGCAGCTTTTTTTATTTTAGTCTTTTTAATCTGAAAAGCTCCCGATTTCCTTGAATTTTAAATGTATATGTATCGTTAGTCGATGGATAAATAATTGAATAAAGATTGGAACTAGTTTTTAGCGCAATAACGCTAATGATTAAATTTTCATATCGATTTATGAAAACTTAACAAAAATTTTTAACAGTTTTGTTGGCAAACTAATTTTTCCTAAGAATAAAATTAGACCTAAATAACCAGCTTTTTAATTTTGTTAGGTTTACACAGAGCAATTTGTGGAGTATACTGCAAAAAGTTTAAATACAATAAAAATTTTCCTTCCTAAATTTTTCATTTAATCCATTACAAAAATGAATGGTATTTTAATCTTAACCAATTTATAACCATTTATTAGAGCTTCATTAGCACGATTACTTTATAAAATATTTTTAAATAAATCGTTTATTCCTTTCTGCACTCAAACCGCACCAAATGGCTAATCAACGTATAAAATCAACAAAAAATTTCACATTTCACTCTTCCATAGTATATGTATTTCAGAAAATTGTCATCAGACATGAATGAAATTGAACAATGAAAACTCGGTCAAGGATATTAAAATGAAATGTTTATGTTAAATACTAAAACATTATTCTCATTTCGATTATTTACGTCTCTTTGTGTCCTAGAAGTGGATATACGAACATACATAAATAAATTGTAAAATTTTGTGTAATAGACTAAATGGTCTTGGCTAGACGAAGCAAAATTTTGAACAAAAATTGTAAACGAAATTTAGATTTTAGTAATTTGTTTATAGAACTCGACGAATTAATTAAAAAATACTTTTTTTTTTGTTCCGTAGACGAAAATTGCACAAATTGCACAAGCGTTCCAAAATAATATAGAATACATATACATATATTATTATATGTGTACAATAAAACAGAAGAAGAATGATCTCAATTTTTCTTTTGATGTGCACGAAACAAAATAAAATGATGTTTTTCTTTATAAAACGATAATGACTATAGATAAGAAATAAGGATACTTGATTTTTATAGAGAAGAAAAGGAATTGTTCGCTACGAAACTTGGTATGAGCATATATAAAATTTAAAAGGAGATAGAAAGATAACAAATTCTGATCTATTCAATTCCTTAAACGATACTTTCACTATACAAAGAGCGACATTCTATTAAGTATTTGCCGTGAGCTTTTTCGTTTATATTATTAAAATTTAAAAAAAAATGTATGCTGAATTTTCTATTGTCTCATTAACTTTCCTTTGAATCCTTTGAATCATTTGTAAGTAAAATGATTTTATATTTTTCTTTTATATGGCGACAATCTTAAATTATGGTTCACAAAGATCTAAAAAACTGACTATTCTGTCCATTTACCACCAAACTAACTTGACTATTTACTATATCAAATTATGTCATTGTGCAAAATTTTTATACAGCACTTACCCATTAATAACTGCGTTATTAGTGGGAAAATAAAACGGAAGACTAAAACAAGTTACAGACAAAACGAAATTAATAATACCACAAAAATCGATTTCTAAATATAACTTTCAATTCGTTTATCAATAACGGTTTATAAGTAGCAAACTTAAATCGCAAGTAAATTAGCTTTTGGTTCGTATATATTAAGTCTGGTTATGTAAGTTAGTATCATTGCCTTAATATGTCTGAAATGTTTTCTAGATTTATGCTAGTGCTAACTAAGTATACGTTAGTTCGTCTTAATTGGGATGGGTACCTACACTTACGAATTACAAAATAATCGTTTTAAATACATATTATTATTTACTCACACGCAAAAAATTCCATTTGCACACTTTTAATGTGCAAATGGAATGTTTTGTTTGAGATGAAAAACAAAGAAAAATGATATCAACCATAATTTTTCCAATTCTTCCTTCAATTGTTTTTATTTTCGAATATCTTTTGTTTATCCACTTACATTGCAAGTAACCGAAATCATTTCATTTTACGTTCATCTATACGTTTTCACAATTTTCTCGTTCAATTTTCCATTTATTCATTGTTCATTTTCTTATATACATACATACTAGTACTTTTTTCGACGCCGCATTCTTATCTTCGAAATAATAAGAATCTGTAAGTCTAACAATACAATTTTTCTCTTTGCACCAAATGGCAAGTCATGGAAAAAAATAATAAAAAAAAATGTTGTTGCAAATTTCATGAAATAATTTTTTGTGTGTCTCATTTCAATTTTTCTAAGAGCACGTCATTCATTTTCCCGTAGGAACGATAAATTGCAGTTGGTTTATTCGAAGAAAACAAAGAAAATATCATTTTCTATTTTCTAACAATTTCTTGTGTGCATATAGCTCGTCATTGTTGTTGTTTTATATTTTCTAGTTTATGTGTCTTATTTTCCACTATGCAATTTTGGAAAAAATAAAATAACAAACCAAAATAATAAAAATTATAGTGACAAAATGCCAAGTTTTTATGAAACGAAAAAAATATTTGAGGGTGGCGCAAATGCACACAAGCTTATACGGTATAATATGTATATGTATAGATATATATATATATATATATATATATATATATATATATATATATATATATATATATATATATACATATATATATATATATATATATATATATTCATCCAATGTCACTCCTTTTTCTGTTTATAAGCTTTTCATTTAAAATTTAAATTAATATCCTAAAAATGCATAACAAAAGCAAAAAGTGTTTTCCATTTAATTAATGATTAACCTAAATTTTTGCAAAAAAAAAAATCTATTGATTTATAAACTAAGATAATATTCTTTTCTATCTCTCGTCTCTAATACTCTCGAGGATATTCCAATATTCATTTGGTATATTATAGTTTTTGATCTGAAAATTTAACGTATAAAAATATGTATATTATGTATATATACATATATGCATGTACGTATATATGTAGTACGAAACAAATATAACAATTGCAATAGTAAACAGATCAATAAAATAAAAATTTATTTTCAGTTTTTTTTTGTAAGATCCACATTAACCCAGAAAACTGCAAATATGGATTTTATATAAAATTTTATAGTATGTAATTCAACTAAATATACTTGACAATATAAATATGGACGACTATTTTATGTCTGTACGAAAGGAAGGGAGCGTTGAATTTTTGGAAATGACGCATTTTCGGTGCGCCATAACTAACCGAAATATAGTTATATATACACACACACATATATATATATATATATATATATAAACATATATATTTTTATATATATATATATATATATATATATATATATATATATATATATATATATATATATATATATATATATATACATATATATATATATATACATATATACATATATATCGACACAAATTTCCTATAAATCAAAACCGACGAGTCTATAAAAAAATTGTAATTTTTTTTTATAAACAATATCACAATTATGCTTATGTTTTGTGTTATTACATTCCATTGCCCTTTGCTCTGCAGTTACCTTCTTAAACATTTAAGAGCATAAATAAGACACTGATTTATAATAGGTTTATTCAATAATTTTTCATATTTTTTAAACATTTTTGTGTTTCATAAGAATTTAAACTAAGGCAAAAAACATCAACAATATAAGATGCCGTGCATTTATTATATACAGATATAAAGATGCATTTGAGAGATAAGCCCTACAATACCAGCAGAAACATAACACAAGTTTTTTTTTTCTCGTAAGCGCATTGTATCGGGTAGTAAGTAAACTGGGATTCATTATACGTACATAATGAACATTATATAAATAGTTTCCCACAACAATCAAATGATTTGAGTATAGTTTCGAAATTGTTCGGACCGAATCAACTGAAGTTATTCAAATCTATCTAATATCTAATCTATCTATCTAATATTCATCAAATATTAGTCATACAAAAAATTGTCTTGTATCAGTTCTTTTTTATGTGTTTTACTATGTGAGTACTTGGAAAAGTCGACTAAAATTTGGTATCGATTTTTTTATTTGTTTATTTTTATTTTACAGCTTCACGCTTCTTAATTTCCACTGCAATTAATTTTATTCTATGTTTCAGATAAGCACGCAAAATGAGTCCAAGCCAGCGTACGCATGACACCTTTATATGCCTTTTTTATATCTTATAGCCAGTCTATCTTACTCGTTCGTCGGCAATTAGGAGATTAAAAGATACCACAGTCAGCGATAAATCGGTCACTATATTATTTGTGACTGATAAGAGTGTCAAGGTACCTGAACCCCATGCTCACTCCCCCAAATATGCCATACCATTATGAAAATCTGTCGCATTTTTCTTTGTCTCTCAAAAACCAATGATAAGATATAAGTTTTGAATTCATTGCTTCTGGAATGACTTTGTTGAATTACTGCGTAAAAATGAGTTAAATATGCATAAAAATTAAAACAGAAAACTTTACATTGTTTATATTATTTATAAATTCAACTTGAATTTCCGAACAGCATTTCAATTATTCATTTCAATGCATATACACTTGGAGTATGTAAGTATATGTACAATTCTTCTTGTATTTTATAGTTTTGTTAAATTAGGCTTAAATCCGGAAGATACTCTTATGTATTGTTTATACCGATATACATATATATATATATACATTTTAAATGCAGACGTCCTATATCAATGTATGTAAAGTTAATTTAATATTTCAAAATATTGTTTAAAACAAGAATAATAATTTTTATTGTTTAATTGTTTTATAATGAGTTTTGGAATTTAATATTATAAAACCTACATAAATGAACTACAGTATAGTTATTATATATATGTATATATATATATATATATATATATATATATATACATATATATATATATATATATATATATATATATATATATATATATATATATACATATATATATATATATATATATATATATATATACATATATATATATATATATATATATATATATATATATATATATATATATATATATATTTATATATATACATATATATATATATATATATATATATATATATATATATATATATATATATATATATATATATATATATATATATATATATATATATATATATATATATATATATATATATATATGTATATATATATAATGTATATATTGTATTTTTATATCACACTTCTCACAAAAGCCATAAAGACTTTGAATAGTTAACTAAAAGCTTTTTGAACTTACACGTTTTAACATTCCATATACAACAAAAAATTACAAAGTGTCACAAAATAAAATAAAAATCCCCAATTTTCCTGTTTGTACATCATATTGACAAACCTTAAGGAAAATATACGAAAGCATGTCTATATACATCGGTGTATAAAGCCATTTCGTTCATCGTTTTTCGTAGCCCCAAAAAATATAACAAACCGAACTTTTTCTGTTCAACATTCGCTTTTCTTCATTCTCAACTTTTTTTGGGGTATAGTACAATAATTTTACTTTTGGAGTAGGTCATGTCTTAGAAATAAGCTTTTTGTTAGTGTAATTTTGTGTGGTATATGTGTATTTACATTGTCTATATGTATATATGACGCATTTATATAACTAGAAAATGAATGAAAATTTGTTAGAAATAGCATAATATTTGTAAATGATTGAATGAACTGAAGGACAAAGTTTTCTTATATTTATATACTTACGTACAAAGAATTCCGTGTTAATTTTTATATTTTAAAAATAACTAACGTGTACGAGTAATCGGAAATTGCTGCGTCAATTAAAAAACTTCACATTGTCCATTAAAATCATTTCATTTGTTTCAAACAAATTGTGTGCATGAAATTTATTTGTTTCACGTTTTATTTTGCTTTTCTCCGACTCAAAGCTTTCCGCTGATTTGTTTAATCTCACACTCAAATGTATTTTAGATAAGAAATGCATATATATGTACATACAAAAACCACAGTGTTGCGCGAGAATTTTTAAAATACAAAAATCACATAAATCAATTCGTTTCTGTTTTCTTTCGTTTTTTTTAATAATGCATCTTTCATAGACAAATTGATCACCAAACAATAATAATAAAAAAAATTTTTTTTTTTGTATATACACGTCTAAAATATATATATATATATATATATATATATATATATATATATATATATATATATATATATATATATATATATATATATATATATATATATACATATAAATATATAATATATATTATATACTCTCGTATACCTAAGATTATTATTATATTTTAAAACGTAACAAAATGCATTAGATTAATTTTGCGGGTCATTTCGGTGTTTCTAGTGTTGTAACACTATATGGTATAACAAAAATGCATTTAAGAAATCTAATTCGATTTAAATCCTTAGAAATCAATTTACAACAAATAGATAAACATATAATGTAGCGGAATGAAAAAAAACCGTTGTTTGACTGTGAAAAATTATTTAAGACGCGCAACATGGAAAATGCGATGAGGAAAATGAGAAAGAATTAATCACGACACAAAAATCATTTCTCTGTTGTATATGTATATATGTACATACGGATGGATGGCTGTTCTTTATAATTATTAGTGGATAATAATAAAATGTAGATTGGTACATTATTATTATGTATATGAACAATGTAGTATATAGGTAAATGAATAATCTATCAGGAAATACATTATCTTTTGTTGTTGTGATGGCTTTATTAATTTTTTGTGGTGTGCTTATAAACGATGGTGCGATAACAAAAATTACACTTTAATAACGAGTTAAGCTTTCTACATTTGTATTTCACTAATATTGACTCTCACAAATTAAACCATGTACACCACCGACTATTGTTTATTTACTTTAATTTGTAAGGAAAAAAGGTAAGAAATGTACAAGAACAAAAACTTTATGATTTTTGTTTTCATAATCGTGGCACTTAAACTATGTTTTTATATTTATGATATTATTAAATATTGGAAAACATATTTTAGTATGCGAGATCTAATGAGTGGTCCAATATTATTGAAAATATTGTCAAAAATTGGAAAATTCACACCTGGCTAACAAAATCAAATTTAACAGCTAATGAAATTTTTAAATAATAATGTAACAATTATTTAGTTATATTTTTCCTTATGTTGAAAATAAAACAAAAATAAGAAAATGAAAACATAAAGTGACGTTATGATTTCAATAGACCACATAAGAGGATTTTTAAATAAGTATACATAGATAGAATAATATTAAAAGATTTAAAAATACCTTAAGGGTAAAAAAAATATACAAATTTTATTTTGAAAGATTAATCGATCAAACAAATTTATTTTATGTAATATTTTAGTTTTATTATATGTATATAAAGTAAATATAGACATATATAGTTAAAAATAATAAATAACATAAAAATCTATATTATTATCATGAACTATAAAAATAAAATCTTATAAGAAATAAATAAAACATTCAAGTAGAATTACAATAGAATGTGAATAAATATAAGAAACAAGTCCCGACCAAAATCATGATGACGATGATGATCTTCAGGTTCAAATCATCTATATGTTTTAATGTTAAAGGTTATTATAGTTTTCTGTTTTTTTTGTTTGAACTAAATATACGTAAACATTATATATGTATACATATCCTAACATACATTTTGATATTTATTTATAATATATACATACGTAAATTATATTCCATAACGTACGAGATTAAGTATTTTCTTTAAGCGATTTATTACTAGAAAAATCAAACGGAAAAATAGTTCATAATTAAAATTATATCGCTAAAAAATGAATTAAGCAATTAAAATGGTATATTAAATGCAAATGGTGTTCGATGGTTTAAATGGTTCAATAAGGGAGGTACTTTTTTGGATTATTTTGATATTAATTTAATTATTTATTAGATTAATTTATATGTATATATATATATACACACATATATATATATATATATATATATATATATATATATATATATATATATATATATATATATATATATATATATATATATATATATATATATATATATATATATATATATATATATATATATATATATATATATATATATATATATATATATATATATATATATATATATATATATATATATATATATATATATATATATATATATATATATATATATGTGTGTATATATATATTAATTTATATAATAAATTGAATTAGACACTATAAATTTGCCGGTGATTCTATGCTAATTTCGCAATGGAAAGCAATAATAATTGGAAATTGTGTGATACGTTGCGGATGACGTACATATGCAATTAAAAATTAAATTTTGTATTTATAGTTGAGCACAATTTCATTGATGTACATTTGACATCCCTTCACACACAACATGACAAAAAAAACAAAAAAATTTCCCATTTTCAATGTGTTACTTTTTTATACAAATCGAAACGAATGTAAAGAAAGAAAATTGCGTTATGATAATAAGCATAAAGAACAATCATGATGCGCGATCATCAAATCATGATCGCGAAAGATTGATATTTAACTTATCATTTAGAATTGAACTGTAATTTATTTTTTCATGAGAAACAAAACAAAACTCTTAACCATTTTCTTTTTCTTTTCTTGTAAATTTACTTTTTTCCCGTTTTGTATTTTTTTTAAATATTTTAATTAAAGATGGTAATAAATCAAATTGAAAATTAATAAGATTTTATGTTTGTGATTGTGGTTATTAGTAATGTAATTTTTCAGTTTTTTTTATGCGAAACTTGCATATATTTTTTCGGTTCTAATTGAAAATGATTGATTTATGTTGAGTTATGTAGTAAATATATGTAAATTATTATCCCATGTTGAATATTCACTGCGCATTTCATTTACACGAGTATAGAGTCAAAATAAAAATAATATATAAAGATTATCGACTATTATATGGAAATTGTTTTGTTGTATCCTCGTCATATATAAATGTATAATGAAGGGAACATTAATAAGAAAGAAATTAATCAAGAAATTAGTCAAATGTGATTACAGCAAAGAATATTGATTGAAAATTTTGTGCGCCTGTTTCTGTGTTTAATTCGCTTCATTTATGTATTTATATAACAATTTTATCTATACAAAAACACCTCAACCGTGACCCAAACAGATTAAAGTTATGATGATAATCTTATATGCTAAATACGTATTACCAAAACACGTTCCTACTCGACATTGGAATAAATTTCCTATACTTCAAACTGACGGTTGAACGATTGAAAATAATTTCTTCATGAAATAATTGTTACTGATGTTAATAAAATGTGGTGAAAATTTACTTTTATTTATTTTGTGTTAACATTATTTTTGGAAAACAACAGTATACAATTGAAAAGTTATTTGGTTTTATTGGATCCAAAAACATAAGATTCACATCAAAAGTTTTGCCGTTCAGCTTTTTTTTCAAAATATTAAAATTAATTTTGCAATTCGAATTTATTGTTACATTAACACCTTAATTTTTAATTAAAAAATCCTAAATTCTTTATTTTACATTCCAAATACTAAGTCCTAATAATTTCAATATTCCAAAACTTAATATGAATATACTATTCTAAAGGTGCAGATATATCAAATTTTTGATTGAAAATTCCCCAATTTTAAAAATTCTACCTAGATTAAACAATTTTTAATATTTCCGAAATTTTTGTTGTTTAAAAATAAATATTCTATATAGACAACCAACATATACTCAGAATTTTTAAAATACCACATAATACAATTCCATAAAGCGTATTTTATTTATAATATCTCAGAGATTTCTGCCAAATTTCAAAAATTGGAGATTCATAAATCGATGCCGATTTAAAATTCCAAATTTTATTTCACCGAATGATTCTTACCTTATATTCTAAACTTTTAGACCTAAGAAATTTCAAACATAAAAAATACAAAACTAATTTTTTAAATCTACATTCTACAAAATTCTCATTGCTTCATTTTTGGTATCAAAATTTATTGATTAATTTAACTATTTGAGTTTAAAAATTATCTACATTTATCCGAAAAATTCGAAACTAATTTAATATATGTAAATGTTACTTTTGTAAATGATAAGGACCGCAATTTTAATTAAATGAAACAAATTCAATAAAGCATTTGTGCATTCGAAATTTGAAATCTATGAACTCTTAAAATCCAAAAGCATTTAATTTAAACTTTAAAATTTTAAATCCCATTCCAGATTCACAAATTCTTAGTTTTTAATTCTAGGAAATTCTAATTAAAGTATTTTAAATTTAAAACAAATCTTTTTTAATTTAAGAAAAAAAAACGGTTTTAAAACTCGAATACAATTTTATTATTTTTATAAGATTTTTGTTTAAAATATTGCCAGTAATTTTTTTGGTGCCTTATGATTAAAAGCTCTTTTAATAACCTCTTTTAGTAACATTAACCGAAAAATGATTAATCAAAATTTTAACAGTATCAATAATTTTTTACAATTATTTCAGAAGTTTAAATTAGTTATCTGTTGTAAATTAAATTTAGGTTTAGATTTTTGTAAAGTATACTTATATTATATTGACGACATACTTAATTATTAAAAATATAACCAATTTATACGAGTATCTTAACTAATAATAATTCATTCCAACTGCATCACGACTTCAGTCAAGCCGGTATATCTTAATTCATAATTTAATAACCCTCTTCGCTCAGGGCTAACTTTATAACGATAATTGCTTATGACAACGAATTTTTAAATAACTCTGTTCATATTGTCAAAACCAAAATCAAAACTAAAAACTAAAGAAAAGTTTAAACTATACATGCCTTAATGAAATAAACAACTGATAATTGTAGTTCGACCTATGATCTTTCGTGCATCACCAACAGTTTCTTACATTTTTATGTTAAGTCTCTTATTTCGTTATTTTATTGTTTCATCTTGTAAAAAAAACCGTATATAGAGATGACTTTTCTAAAGTTTTATTTATTTTTTTTAATTGTAGATAAAGAACTATTTTTTTAATTCTCCTAACAGTCGATGATTGCTAGATGAGATATAATTTTATTTAAGTATTTGAAAACAAAATATGCATGAAGTATACAGAAAAAGGATTGTAAACCAAACGAATAGCAAAAAAGTATACGTAAAATGATGTTTAATTGGTTCTTATGGGGTCCTAAAACAATGCTGTTGACAAAAGCATCAACAATTATTTATCTTCATATGCTATACTACAATTATTCTATTATCTTATATTTTACATCTTATCGTTTCTTTATTTTTTGTTTGTGCTATTTGCTAAAATAAAGCATGATTTTATATATTTTCTACTTCAAAGCTCTATTTCGTTTTCAATTCACTTATTTTTTACTTGATTCTAAAGATAGATAGATCAAAGTAAAGATCTTAAGAAATATAAGATTCACCTTAAAGATTTATACATTTTATTGTATACAAGATAGTATATATACAGCAAAAAATTATATATATATATATATATATATATATATATATATATATATATATATATATATATATATATATATATATATATATATATGTATATATATATATATATATATATATATATATATATATATATATATATATATATATATATATTACATGTGTGTGTATATACATAGATCATTTTTTTTTGTCTTATTGAAAATGATTTAGGCGAGATGAGTATCTAATTGATTATTGATTTTTATTGAATTCAATAAAAACTGCTTTTGCAACAGATAATAAGTATATAAAGCAACATAAGAAATAAGGATTTAGTATGTTTTGTTAGTTCTGGTTAAACTTAAATGGATTTATTTAATATTGAAGTAGATTATATTATTGTTCAGCAAGATTTAACTGTGATATGCACATATATATATATATATATATATATATATATATATATATATATATATATATATATATATATATATATATATATATATATATATATATATATATATATATATATATATATACCATACTCGTAGATCAGATATTTTGATAATTTAATTAAGATTTATATGATTTGTTATAAAAAAACTGATTTTATTACTTTTAATATAATTCAATTTTAAATTTTTATTCATTTTAATTATAGAATTTATTTGCATCCCATATCAATTTAAATATATTTATGCATAGTGTATATATGCATGTATAGAAGAACAACACAATACCGCATCACAAAAATCTAAAAATTAAATTGTGTTTAACTTTTATCATCGACCATCCTACACTCCAGTGATTTTGGGATAAAAAAAGATTGGTTACATATTTCGTTGTTATAATTTAGTTTTATGTAAAATATATCGTTTGCAGAAAATTATGAATTAGTAAAGAATTGCAGCAGAATAAATAAATTTATATGTGGGTTTATGCAGTTAATACTTAATTCTGAATACTTTTACGATTACAGTAAAGTTCATTTTCTTAATTCTAAAATTATATATGTACATCTATTAATATCATAATTTAATAATCTGAAAATGTTTAACACGTTTGTTTTAAATATTCAAACTGATTGGAATTTAGTTTTTTTTAAATTTTAAATTTTGACATAGTTTAATATTTTTGATTCAATATAATTATTTACAGCTTACGAGAGTATTTCAATTTAAAAAAATTTGAATTTTAAATTGCGTTGGATGGTTTGAAAATTCAAATATAAAATTTAAAATAGCCGAAACCCTCTGAATTTGCCTATTCAATTACGATATTTTTTGCTTACATATAACTAACAAGTTTAAACTAGTTTGTTTTTAAAATTTTAAATTTGGAAACTAGTTATTATTATTTAGAAGTAGAAAATTGGCTGAACCCGTATTTATTCTAAAATATAACAAGGGTTTAAATTTTAAAATATGATAATTTTGCGAGTTTCCACGGTTCATTTCGATATTTAATTATAAGTTTGACAAAAGATAGAAAGATGGCTGCAGATCAATACATTTTAAATAAGTTGAGGATAATTTTTATTCATTTAAT
The DNA here is from genome assembly GCA_951394425.1 of Tipula unca. Taxonomy (NCBI): domain Eukaryota; kingdom Metazoa; phylum Arthropoda; class Insecta; order Diptera; family Tipulidae; genus Tipula; species Tipula unca. The sequence continues at coordinate 1,076,196 of OX596381.1, read as the reverse complement.
ACATTATATCACAGTAATCATAATAAATTTGAAAATTGATTTTTATAATTAAGGAAGCGCTATACTATTAGTAAAGTTTCGTTGTACAGGATGAAATAGACAAATGCACCCAAATTATGTATAAACATTATTCGTATGTATTGTACCATAAATTTAAAACATTAATACATGAAATGCTTTTAGACTATTTTTCGTGAATAAAAACAATAAATTAAATTTTAAAATTCTGTTAACTGTCACTCGATATAAATGCTACGAATACGAGAATATAGCATACAAAGAGACATTAGTTTTATAATAAATATTTCTCTATTTACTAAACATATTCGAGTACAAAAATAATTTTGTTCACTCCAACACAACAAAAAACCTGACAGTTGAATATATGTATATAGGGTGTTATAAAACTTGACGGTATGAGTTTTAAAAGACGATTCCTTGATTAATTTTAAACGAAAAATGGTTCCAGAGGTGGACGAAGATGTGCGGGTTGATTTACAATAAATACTGAGGCTTGAATAGATGGACATCCCATACGAACAGTAGCATGCTCAAAATTAATCAAGAAACATCCCTAAAAATGCTTATACTTAAGTACATAACACCCTGCATTATCCTTATCTTAACTTTATCCTGGGAATTCAATATAACTGATTACCACAATTATTTCTGTTTGTATTTATACATTTCAGAGAAAATTCACAACGGATATTAGAGTTGGAATAGTGTCGTATTATATCGTTTCTGTTTTCTTTTCATTTTTTTTTTTTGTATTAAAAATTTACTAAATGGGTTTTTGTCTTCTTGTGTCGTTTATATTTACATATGCAGATGATGTTGAACTTTAACCTCTTTTTGGTGCGCTATTGTTTATATACATAATATAATTTAAATTTAAATGCATTTAAATTTTAATTAAAATTAATTATTTTAGTTTGGTAATAACATTTAGATTAATTAATGATCTTGATATAGTAACCAAACTAAAATTAATGAAGATCACCTATGATCATACTGTGTATGTAATTTTGTATTGTCATCCATATATACATACATACATATAGTTATATATTGCAGCATTGCCTTGTATATTATGCGGTTGAGGTTGTGGTTTTATCTATTTCTTATCTCATGTGCTTCATTTTTTTCGTTATAACAGTTTCATGAATTATTTTATTTTGTTTTTTCTAAGATAATAATGAAAAAAAATCTTCATGTCATCACGTTTCCAAAATACCAAAACGACCTCTTCTCGATTTTTTGTTGTTACTTTACTTCGTAAGTTGTGCATTTTTATAATATTGAATTTTGTTAGTGCATTTGATAACTGGATGAATATACCACTAAAATAAGATAGACATGACACAGACATCAAATTCAAATTGTTTGTTGCGGTCAATCAATTCAGTTTCTTGATGTTATACATCGCAGTCTTCATACTTCATGAATATAATTTACAAAAAGTATTTTTTATACTACATACATATGTACATATACGAACGACATCCCTTCCTTAGATCAAATTAGAAATTCTTACTCAGTTTATGACATAACATATAAAAAAAAAATTATGTACAATCATTTCAGTGTAACATAAAAGAATTATGTATTTTCTGTACAAAAATAAAATGCAGGCGTGCTCATGCTTGTAGTATTTTCCATTCTCTTATTTCGTACAGTCTTCTTATATTAAATAAAAAATTTACCGACCTACCACAACGTAAATCTTATATGAGCTTTCATGAATTTAATTTTACAAGAAGAAACGTAAAAAACTCATAATTTTTTTTTTCATTTGTCCAATGGTTGCATACACAAAAATATAAGAAAATAAAATACGAGAAAAGACGGTAGACATTTATAAAAGAAGAACAGTAATGAATAAGAAAGTATAGCCGACGAAAAAGAAAATTGAAAAGAAAACTAGGGAGTTGTAATATATATTTCCATTTGAACTTTATATTTTCCATCTCAATTATATAGATACATTTTAATTTTTATCTTTTTGTTTTTAAGGAAAATCGATTTTCTATAAATGCGAGTTCTTTGTTGTTGTTTATCGATTTAAAATTTAAATGAGTCAGTTATAATAGGGAAATGGCATATTAGAAAACAAAACATAAATGAAGAGTAACGATTAAATATTTTAAAACTTTAACCAATTTACTGAGATGTACATACTTATATATAAATATAAAAAGATACAATATTGTAAGACGTACACATTTTTTTCCCAGCTGTAAATAATAAAATCATCGAACACTCCAAAATTATACAAAATTTAAGTATGTATATCAAAATATGTATAAAAATTGGATAGTGAATATACATTGTTAAATTTTCATATTTTAGTTTAAAATTGAAATTTTAGGCTTAACTATAGATACGCGTATAAAGCCTATACTAAATATTAAAAACGTTAATCAGAACAACAATTTTATTTTACATTCACCCGGTATTATAAGATATTCGAAGTAATTTATAAAGCATGATTCTTGCGTATCGTATTCTAAATTTTATGTTTCTGTTGAATTGGCCGTGAGCAACATACTTATTTATTCGAAGCGTATTATTTCTCAGCAAAACACATGTTTTGATCACACAGGGTAACTGCAGTATAGAAAATATGTTTTTTTTGTTATAAGATCTGTTAAAATGACATCCATAAATCCACCCATTTCGTGAATTTCTTAATATATAATATATGTAACTCAACATAATATTTATATATATATATATATATATATATATATATATATATATATATATATATATATATATATATATATATATATATATATATATATATATATATATATATATATATATTATATATATATATATATATATATATATATATATATATATATATATATATATATATATATACATATATATTTGTATAATATATGTATACGAGTATACATTTTTATTTTATTTATTTTTTATAAAAAATAAAAATAATATCCGTAATAAATGAGCGAAGATGTTCTTAATTTTTTTTTCTATTTTAAGATGAACTTTATGAGAGAAATTTGTTCTTAAAAATGAAAAACTAAAACAGAATTTTATATTTAAGAAAATGAAAATAAGAAAAAAAGTTCTCGATCATCATGGTTCACGCAAAATAGTCGTGCGCAAAAAAGATTCGTGATGTTCTTTTTCTTATTTTTATTTTAAAAAAAAGAAATAAAAATGCATTATTTTTTTTTTTTGGTTTCTTGTTGATGATGTTTAATGTTGAAGTTGTTGTGTTATGGTTTTGTTAGATACATTACACAGAAAAAAAGAAAACAGTTTTATTGTTATTATTATTACATATAGCATTACTTATGTTTGTCCTGCTTTCCTTTAGTATAACATTATATCTTAGAATTTTTATACACATACATACATATATACTAGTATATAGTTATGCTAGAAATATGATGCGCTACGAAATACTTTTTGGCCAAATACTATAAACGAATTTTATTTAACGAGTTGATGCTGTATTATATTATGTTTCTTGCAAATCAACAAAGCTTCTTACATAAGACGTTATGATCGCGCAAATTTTGTTGTTGTTTTTTAGTCTTCTTATTTTTTCTTATTTCATAACTGAAATTTGTTATTTACAACTAATTTATATTGTATAGTTCATTATTATTATTAATATTACATATATATACATATGTACATACATATATATGTATAATATATATTTTATTATAAATAATTTTTTGTAACAATAAAAAACTATATAAAAATAACAACATAAATTTCTTTGATACAAGCAAATAATTTTCGAGATTTTTGTTTAATTTTAAATGCGTGTCATGAGAAAAATCTATTAAAGAAAACTTTTTATTCTGGAAATATATATAGATAATCTATATATTATGTAGATACATAATCTATGTAGTTCTGTTTGGAATTTCTGGAATTTTAAATAGATGTTTTCCAAAATTTATTTGAAATAATTTTAAAATTGTTTTTCTACACGAAACAATTGTTTCATATATTTCTGTCTTGCTGGTGAATATTTTCTTCGGTTATATTGTACAAACAATTTAATCTACAGTCTCATTAATTTATATTTTTATCGTTTTATTGATCCTTGTACATTTATATTGATTATGGCTTTAATTAATATATAAACCTTTTGGTTATAATAAAATGTTCTTTCCGGCAGTTAATTGACTTTTTGTTGTATTCTGCTAATCCCAATTATAGTGCTTGATAACATTTTAAACAATTGTTAATAATATTTAATTTATCAATTTAAAATGTTTTTAAGGTTCAGTGTCCTAAACTGGTTTTGCCTTGTTATATGTAAGTTATATTCTGAAAATAAAACGAAAAATGATTATCAATTATACATTTTATTCAATATCTACACGTAGTTGACACTAGACAATTACACCTGGCCTTTTCGGGATAGGTTTTCGGGCAAACAATTATTATAAAAACTAATTTTAATTTATTTTCAATTTATGAAGATAATTTAGTGCAAAAATTTAATTTAATTAAAAATTGTCCGAATCTTGGTGCAGTGGTACGATATTTTATTTTATAAAATAGAGTTTAATAACCCTACTATCTTTCATTCGACCACCAGGTGCGCAGATCAGGTGAAATAAATCGGAATGTATATTGTGGCCATGGGTATATGATAGTTGATTGATATCAAACTGTAAATCTGCTCTTAATTTGATATTAATATTGTTTGCTAGGTTGTAACATACTCGTCAGAATTAATGGTGGCATTTCTGTAAAATCGAAATTATTTATATTTAATGGGATAAGATTTATTTAAACATTTTTCAAATTTAAATGATACATATAAGCTAAACTAACGATGAATTCCTATCATTTAATTCATTTAATTAAAGATATTTAAATCGATCATTTCTATTTGACTTGTGTCTTGGATTGCATATCAAGTTAATACTTTATTTATTAATTTAATAAAATTAATGACCTCACTATAGTATTTACGTATATCTGTAATACTCGAATAATCATTAACTATTTTTTCAGTATGGTGCAATACCCACATTCACACTAACATTCATTCAACCCATTCATCCCATTCACACAGTATACCACCTGCGCGTTGCATAGCTCCATGTCACCCTGTACAGTGACATGGAAGATGGGTCGCCCCATGAGTTCTACATTCCAACAGAGGTCATAGATGTTTTCAATTTAATCACCGATCGTAATCGGGAGATGAAAAATCCCTTTTGCAACCCGCCTATTTTTCCCGCCTCTGTCCGGTACCTCCCGATCCAAACGTCGCAGCTTTAACCACTGCGCTATTTGCTCGGTACGGTTGCGCCTAAATTTTGTTTTAATTTTATTTCTTATGCTTCGTGTGTGTGCCAATCGAAATAAAAAGCGCATATAAAGTTAAAATGTTAAAAGAAAAATATATGTATGTTCCCCACAAAAATTTTAACTGGTCTTTTAACCATTTAACATTTTTACTTTGTTTACAACCACACCAACTTGTAAATATTTTGTACGCAATAAAATGCACGTTAAATTTAAGTAAAATAATATTATGAAAATTATATTTTATGTAAATATTATATTATAATTATGTATTAGAAATAATTACATTAGCATTTTTTGTTGTGCTTTGGTACTTTGACAGAACCTTAGTTAAAATTTTGTATAACTTGCACAAATGAACAAGTACAGGCAAATATTTTATAAGACCTTTGGAGATTTTAATGTTTATAAGATTCCCACTTTATTTTTATGCAAGAATACTAAAATGAAATTTTGTACCAAATCGCAAAGTTAGGCTGACAGCAAAAATTGTTAAATGGTACAAATTTTAACTAGTTCCAATTGGTACATCAAAACAGTCAAAAAATGAGATAATTTTTTTTTATCACAGTCAAAATATTTAACTTTTTAACCGATTGGCACAAACACACTTCTTAATAAACGCAAAAACTTAAACCAAACAGTTTTTTCGGAGTTTGTTAATCGTCTTTGCACAGAAGACGGGTAAGTCAATTAGATATCTTTGTTCAATCATACTATCAGTGACTTATATTTCGCAAAACTAAAACTCATCTGCTCAATTAAAAATTTAAGAAGAATAAAGTAAATTAACGTTCAAATTAAACTCTTAACAATTTATTCATTGTTCAAACCATATTTAATTCCTTTTTCTTAAATTCAATAACTACATATATGTATATACATATATATTTATATATATATATATATATATATATATATATATATATATATATATATATATATATATATATATATATATATATATATATATATAATTTATACTAAATTGGGGTTTGGTAAAATTATAACATTACTATTTAAATAATAACTATTAACCTAAATCAAAAGTTGTACATATGTGAAAATGAATATTAAAACTAATAAATAATTTCATTTATGCGGGATTGAAGGAAGTGTGCCGTAGCAGCCACTCAACCTTATCTCATATATGGGATTACGTGTTGGCAATTTTTTATGAAAAATATCTCTTTTAAATCAAATTAATTCAATTTTGACCTCGAGTAGAAAAATATATATACATATTATACATAGAATAAACGTAAGCTGTAAGACGTATGAAACGAGAGAGTTAAAAACGTAAAAGTACATCTCGTTATGTCTATGCTATCTTAAAATGTATATTAGTCACAATTTTCACGTTTTGGGAATACCGACATGAAATTAAAGTTTTGTTTTGGCTGTTCTAAAATATCCCTCAAAAAAAAATTTGCGAATCTCGAAATTCATTTTACTAAACAAAGTTCGCCTGCATCGAATTTTTTGCTACACCAAAATCACCACTGACTATCTCGTAACGAAAAACGATACACTAATGTCGATCACATATTTGGAAAGAACTGCGGCTTGTTTTAGGCATAACCAATATTTAACTCAAAACTAAAACTCAATTTTGGAGATACATTGCACTTAGAAGTTATAAACTGTCAAAAAACGTCTCAAGTTTTATGTTTCGAATGCTTAAATAATAATTGAATCAAATCAATAAATTTTATTTGGTGAGTCTCAACCTTAAAATAATTTTTAACAAGGTACACGAATGAGTTAAACCATTTCTTTGTTTATTTATGTGTATTTAAGTATGTATTGCTAAATAAAATTTCTTGTCAAAATGATTCAACACGCAGTAAACATCAAAATTGATTGTTAAAATTTACAATTTAGTATTAGGACTAAATAAAAAATTGATTTTAGATATATGTAGTAACATAGAATAAAATTGGCCATCTAATTAGTTCGATGATAATCGAGTGTTAAAGATTTGACGATGGTGCAAACTCCGTTCCGAACAATAAACTTAAGCAGGTTCTAGTTTTCATAGAAGAAAAAAAATGATGAAACTGATGATGATTTTTTCTAAATAATAGCTTATATTAATTAGCAATAAATATAATTGTTGCTATTTTTAAACAAAACTCTTTCTAAATAATAGTAAATCAAGTCTATTAATTACTCATTAATTTTGTGCGCATTAAAACGATACCAATTACACAGTTCAATAATTATCCATTCAATGTAATGATTGAATTGCAATTGAAATGAAAAAAAAATCAATGATTTAAAAAAATTAACGAATAGGTAATAAAAATGTACGTAAGCGAATCTTTCAAATGAAATGTTTAAGTGCCTGAATGGCTGAATATTATATCCTATATACACACACGCATAACTATACACAATCCGGAATAAATTATCCAATTAAGTTTAACAAAATCCAAGAGATCGGTATTATGATTTAATTTTCAATGTTATCTAAAATAAAAAAAAATAAATGTTTTCTTTCCGCTGAAAATGTTGAGTCAAATGTTCTGTACGTATAGTTTTCCAAATACAAAATACACTAAAAACTATATATGTACTCGTAATCTTGTGTATATACATATATATACAGGGAAGATATAGATTGGGGTGATATTTGATAGTAAATAGTTTTTTCCTATTGTATATTGCAGTAACAGAAGGGTAGTGATGGTGATTTTTTCTTCATTTTTGTTGTTTTGTTTTTCAAAAGGGGCGGTTTATTATTTGGAAAAAGCAAAAACAAAATTGGTATAAATGGAAAATTGTAAATTTCACATTTTTTATTTTTTATTTTTTTGTTCATTTTCTGATGTTGATGGTTGAATTGAAATTTTTTCGTATTTTAAATTTTTTGTTTTGTTTTTGTAATTTTTGGCTCATACTATTGAGTAGATCGCTGGATTATTAATGTATACATATGCATTGCAAATATATATGGAAAATAGAAAAATAAGAAGAAATATTTCTTTCTCTCATTTTCCTTGTTTCACTAAGTACGATGGAGAAGAGAAAATGAAAATGAATTTTTACGTGCGGATTTAAGTTTCTGTTCGGAAAAATATTTTTTGTTCATACATATATAGCAAAAGTAAAAGAATATACATATACATATATATATATAGGCTTGCAGTATATGTGTATGGATGTATGTAGTTTTGTTTTAGGTTTTTCCAGAGAAAATCATAATAAAAGTTTTGAGAAATGAGAACACCGTATTCGTTCGTTTTGGTATATTTTTTTCTAGTATTTATTAATAATAAAGAAACATTTTTTTGATTGCGGGAGTCAGGACAACGGCCAGACTAAAATATTGATTCGAATGCCACCATACGTCGTTCTGATACAAATAAAAGAAAATACTTGTGTATACCGAGAAGTGTATATGAATAATATGTATATACATATATACAAATATATATATATATATATATATATATATATATATATATATATATATATATATATATATATATATATATATATATATATATACATATATCTACTATATATATAGGTATATATATATACACACGTACATATACGTAAAGAATAGGTAGGTAAAGAATTTTATCTATACACTTCTACGAAAACTCAACATTTCAAATTTTTATATACATACTTACATACATATATTTATTTTAGAAACAGACTGAGCAAAATAAAGCGCACGGAGCATTCCGATAAGGAATGAGGAAACTTTTATTTTATTTTTAATTTTTGTAAACTTTTTTATTTTGAGGTTACGGTAAAATTAGAAAAGATGAGAAAACATGCATAACATGAAATTGGAAAATATAATTGGATTTTGGTAGGATAAAATAGGAAAAAAATCTTTCATACATAAATAGGTTTTTTTGATGTCCATCTATTTTTGTTATGAGGAAATTGAAGATGGTACAATAGTTTGTTTAATTTATATACATTTTTTTGCTCTTGTCTGTGTCTATAAGAGATAGATGAAATTTTATTTATTTTTTGAAGAAAATATAATTAATATTTGAACAGATAGATATTCATATTTATTTACATATATGTATACATAATGTAGAATAAAAATTCAAATTTAATTTGTTTTTGTCATTTTCAATTAAGAATTCGAATTGATTATATTATATTCGATACGAAATTTGAGCGAATCAAAAACATCATATAAAAGATTTATTAAATTTAATTTGCTAAAAAACTATTGGTTTTGTCTATTCTAATCATAAATGTATGAACCATTAAAAACGATTCAAATATGATTAATGACGATTGTACGCCAAGAAATATAATTCAAAACTCGAAAGAAAATGTTTAATTAAAACCGATGGTTTAATTTTAGTAGATTATTTTTATATAAAAAAGCATCGATCTTGTTACACTTTTGGAAATTAATAAGTCGATGAACATTCCAGGAAACTGTATTCTACCTGAATTTCCACATGTATAAATCACGTTAGTATTTTTTTCTTGCTTCGATGCATTAGAAAAATAATGTTTAAACTTGGTGGAACTTGAATAATTCCAACTTTAATAATACGACAAATGTGAATGATTTCTAAAAATTTTATAATTTTTTTAATTTTTTAAATTATACGGTTTAAGTTATTTCAAATGGATGAGCAAAACCCCAAATTTTAAATTTGTATGCTTCTCACAAATATACTATAAAAACTTAATAAGTTGTTTGCCAATTCGAAAAAGTTTCAAATCAAATAAAATTTGATTTAACAAAAACTTTCTGTAAATAAAGGATTGCATCAACAAATAGTTTAGGAACTGATTTAGACAAATGATTCATAAATTATTATTTATTTTTAAATATTTGTTATGTTCCAAAATATGATCCCATTTTTAAAAGAAAATATTTTGGGGCTCAATTCAATAGAACTATTGCTGGACATTTTTATGCATTTGTAAAATGGTAAACTAAGCTAACACGTTTAGAGTTTATAAACATATCGTATAAAACCAGCAAACTAATAGTTAGTGTGTGTGCCAATCGGTTAAAAAGTTAAATATTTTAACTGTGATAAAATAAAAATTTTCCTCACTTTTTAACTCTTTTGCTGTGCCAATTGGAACCAGTTAAAATTTGTGACGTTTAACAATTATTACTGTCAGTGCAATTTTGTTCAAAATTTCATTTTCACAATCATTTCATATACTAATGATTCTTGAATAAAAATAAAGTTGGAATCTTATAAACATTAAAATAAGCAATTGTTTTATAAAATATCAGCCTATAGTATTGTTCATTTGTGCAAATAGTACAAAAATTTAATTGAGGTTCTATTAAAGTTCTAAAGCACAACAAAAAATGCTAATGTAATTATTTCTAATAATTATATAATATACATATATATTCACACAAAATATGATATTATTTACTTAAATTTAACTTGCATTTTATAGCGTAAAAAATATTTACAAGTTGGCGTGGCTGTAAACTAAATCAAAAATTTTACCTGGTCCGAGACCAGTTAAAATTTTTGTGGTGAATAATTTTTTTTGTTTAACTTTTTATGCGCTTTTTATTTCGATTGGCACACACACTCATCCATAATTTATTCGATTCAAAATTCGTAAAAAATTGTAAAAAAAATTCAGTCTAATTTGAGGAACATTCTACACTTAACCACCATTTGGAATTTTTATTTAATTTTTTCAAGAAATTAGTTTTTACAACAAGCCCTCGTAGTGACAATGAAATTTAAAGGTACAAGTTTTCTTCGAATTTACAATTTTTACGAATTTTCTAAAGTAATATTTAAAATTTACAAGACTAATGAATTTAAGACAGTCAGAAATTTTCTAATTTTACGTTTTTACCACATAAGGAATTACAAATTATACAAATCCTTAAGAAATTGGATTAAAATTTCAATTTTGTGTAAATTCGAAAAACAATCTCACACACATAATCTTTATTTCAGAAACCAAATGCACTTGGTGTTTAAAAATTATCGTAATATGAAATAGTAGAACCAGTCCGGTGGTAGATCGGTCAAAAATATTTCAAGAAGTATAATACAATCACCAATATAATCTTCAAGTTTATTCCTGATATATATGCAGTTGTCTGAAAGCGCAGTTCATCAACAGAGTAATGTAGCTATTTTAAGTTAATAATTAATATTTAACTAATTAATAATTTTTTTATAACATTACTGAAGAATATTTTTTGGTCTGTCAGGTTAACTTTAAGTGTATACTACGGATTGGGTACGTAATTTTACAAAAATTTTCCATTTATAAAATTTATTTTTTATTATTCCAAAAAAAAATTCCAAATAAAAAAATTCCAAAATAAAAAATTTCAAAATAAAAAATTTAGTTATTTTATTTGTTATTTTATAGATTAATATGCGCTCACAAGTTATTCTATAAAAATAACAAATAAAGTAACTAAACTATGGAAAAAAATTGGTTTAACAATATTAAAACTTGTTTTCAAAAACCCTGTTAAAAAGATAGATAATTGCATAAATATAGTTGAATAGCGATTATTCATTAATTACATTAATTGTTGCTAACAATAATAATTTCCAAAACCGCAATTGATAAACTCAAATTGTATCGTCCACATGTGAACAAATAAAATTAAAAAATATATAAAATAATAAAATATAGATACAATTGTTTTGAACTTGAATACCTAAAAAGAATAATTTTATGAATAAAAACACATATTAAAAAATACATAATTGAAAATTAAAATCTAGTTTCTCAAAATATATCGGCCAATTTCATATCCGCCAGAATATTACAACGAAAACCATAATATGCATTATCATATAACCAAATAATAATTTATTTTTAAAATTTGATATTTATTCCAATAATTTGGAATTTAAAATTTGATTATTTGTGGAATTTTTTCTTTGCGGAATTCTATAATTTGGAATATTACTTTTTTTTACCTTTTCTTTTCTGCATATAGATTTAACTTAATTTTAGTTATAATCTTATAATTTTTATGATTTTTAAAATTTCAGGTAGATGACTGGATTAAGTAATATATTAATATCCAGATGTTGAATAGTTAATTTTATGATAGATTACGAACAAATTACAAAGCTGTGGATGAATGAGCAGATCCAGTCTACAGGCTGAAGTTGCAGGAATTTAGTAGATTGGTATATCAAGTAATACAGAATGTTGAAAGTAGTTAGCAAATAGTTGAGTAAAGTAAAGCTCTAGCCGATATAAAATCAAATATTTCATTTCCAAATAAAGTGAGATAAATTATTGATTACTTTGCATTTGTAAATAAACTTGATTCAGGTGTATCTGAGAATCTGAGCCTATACGACGGAATATAGATTTGATACAACTTCACAAATATTATCTTATAATTTTTGTATACAACATGCTTGGAGGACAAATTGACGATACCTACTCTTTGAGAAAAATGATGAAGATCCAGAAAAAAAAAAAATTTACAAAGGAAAATTAAACAATTATTCGCAAATAAATTCAAAACTAAAATTTATTTAATTTAATACTATAGAAATATTCAATTAACTTAACATATAAACATTAAGCTTTAATTTGGTGAATAATATATGCCAGATATTATATTTTCCTAAAGATATTTTATAGTTATTTAAACAATAAAATTTATGTATAAACTGTAAAATTATACAATTTTTTTTTAAGAAATAGATATTTGCATGTTAAAGAATATAGTAAAGAATAATACCTATATATATTTATCATTTAACTTAATAAAATTACATTTTAAAAGCAATGCTGTTATTCACTTTTAATAATATGTCCCGGGAAATAAAGGAAAATAATAAATATAAAAAAATATTTAGAGCTGCTTTCTTTCAATTTATTTAAAATTTTAAATAGGTTATTGCACTGGGAAATGCCCAAAATTGTAAAACAAAAGAGTATAGTATGCCTATTGACTATAAATTTTCAAGTACACAAATTCTCAAAAATATGTGTAGAGAAAACTGCTGTTTACAACTTTCTTTATTTATAGAATATATTTATTATATTTCAGCAAATATAATAAAAGAAATAAAATATATATATAATATATAATTCACACACTTAGCGACGAATCTGTCGATATTTATTATATTATCGCTCTTCGATAAAACCACAAATATATATAGTATATATATATATATATATATATATATATATATATATATATATATATATATATATATATACATATATATATATGTATATATATATATATATATATATATATATATATATATATATATATATATATATATATATATATATATATATATATATATATATATATATATATATATATATATATATATATATATATATATATATATATATATATATATATATATATATATATATATATATATATATATATATATATATATATATATATATATATATATATATATATATATATTTATATATATTTATATATATACATATATATATATATATATATATATATATATATATATATACGAGTACATATATATTTTTTCTTATTTATTTCGTTTTAGTTAGTATTATTATTATTTTATATGTTTTAGCAAACAAAAAAACAATTTTTATTATTTTGAAGTGGCAATAAATTATTATTATATTTTAGTTTCATTGTTTTTTTTTCGCGTCGTATAACCAATTTTTTTAATATATTTTTTGCAGCTTATTTTTAAATTTTTTTATTTGAGTTTTGGAAAAACAGAAAAAGTAAGAAAAATGAGTAAAAATTATTGCACGTCAATTATAATTAATTTTTTTTGTTTTCTATATATTTTTATCTTAGTGTTTTCCTTTATTATTTTTAGATTTAGTGCGCTATTTTAATGACAAGATTTAAATTGTAAATGACGATAAAAGTATTATTAAACGAAGGTTTAAGGATAATTAAACAAGCGATCGATTTGGAATTGGAACAGTTGGGGCTTTAATTTGTTGACTATATATGTATAAATACGCAACCTCCTTTATTCATGCTTTTAGTGTAACAACGAAAATAGATGACCCCAATAGTTTATTAAATTTGTTGTTATCTTTTTTCGTAAAATGTCCATGAAAAATATTTTTTCTTAAATCGTTTCACAGAGGAAAAAATATTTTTTAATAGCTCTTCATAGAGTTTCTCTTTCATTTTACCCAGAATTATATATTATAATTTACTTTAAAAACTTTATATATTTTTTTTTTAAACTTGAAACTAAACTATTTACTGTGTGATATTGTTTAAAAGAAAGAATAAAAAAGAACTAGATAGAAAGTTACAACACAAAAAAACTGGGAAAAAAACTTTAATTTTTTAACTGAAAATAATATAAGGAAACAAAACAGACATTGAAAACTCTGGTAAAGGTTACCTGATTTAACCGAGAAACTGAGAAAGATTTTTGTAGAATTTTTTGAAAAGGAAAATCGAAAATTATTTTTATTGGTTTAAAGACTCTATTTTCTGTCGGTATATATTTTTTGTCTAAAGGTTCATGTCATTACATGGTTTATTACAAAATGTATCCTTTCATATCATTTCATACAACTATCTTTATTTTTTTTTTATTTGTATTATAAATACATATTATGTATTCTTCAAATATGTAGTTCCAAAGAAAACAAACAGCAATAAAACTAAATAGCATCGTCTTAATTTACAATTTTTTGAAATATTACAATATTCCTATAATAATAACAGTGTTAAAGGCCATTACTGGCCCCTTACTGAATCAACAATCTGGCTCCAACGGTTTCGATCCTGAGCTTGGTCTTCATACTGTCTTAGACAATCTGAAGAGGCCAAGTCGTTCTCTACATCGTGGAGCCATCGTCGCCTGCAACGACCTCTGCGCCTACCATATGGTGGCTCTCCTTTCAGAGATCGCTGCACAATTCGTTCCGGATCAGCACGCAGAACGTGACCGAGCCAGCGTACTCGCTGAGATCTAACTTCATGTACAATATCGGGGATCTTCATCAGATCTCTGATCTCGAAATTGTACAGAGCTCGGTATGTACCATCTATTTCGCGTTTAGGGCCGTAAATCACACGCATGATTCTTCTCTCAAATGTAAGGAGCCATCTCTCGTACTCATCCGTCAGCGCCCAACTTTCACATCCAAACATAACAACGGGCCTGATCAACGCTTTGTAAAGCTTCAGCTTCACGGCACTTGATAAGTGTTTAGATTTTAGCAGTGGCCTTAGAGGATACAAAGAACGACTGCCAGCTGCCAGCCGCACTTTAATATCCTCACCCACACTGTTATCGTGAGTGATAAGAGAGCCCAAATATTTGAACCTCCTCACTCCCTCAAACGTGTGGTGGCCACTACTAAAATCTGGTGTGCCATTGTCTCTAAAACCAGAGATCAGGTATTTCGTTTTGGACTCATTGATCTGGAGTCCAACAGAAGCTGAAAACTCTACAAGCGGATCAAGTATTTCTTTCACTCCGTTGTTATTCAGTCCAATCACGCATATGTCATCTGCATATGCAAGCACTTGATTGGACTGGCGATATAAGATGTTACGCTGAGGTGTTTCAGTTTTACGAAAGATGTACTCCAACATGAGATTAAAGAGTATCGGGGACAGAGCATCTCCCTGCCGAACACCCGAGTTAACTGCAAAAATTGTCGATAGCCTGTTCTCAACTTTAACACAGCATTGAGACTGCGTCACTGTCATCCTACACAGTCGTACCAATTTTTTTGGCATTCCTAGGTATTCCAGGGCAGACCACAAACTCTCTCGATTGATCGAGTCGTAGGCCTGCCGGAAATCCAGGAAAACCTGATGTACGGAGATGGATGTCTCATAATATTTAGATAGAATCATCCGCAGCGAAAAGACCTGATCAGTGACTGATCGATTCGGACGAAATCCTCCCTGATAGTCACCAACCAAGCCTTCCGCCAGAGGAGTGATTCTATCCAATAAAATGTATGACAGTAACTTGTATGCTGTGCAAAGGAGAGCTATACCGCGATAATTCTCACACTTCAAGCGGTCTCCCTTCTTGAAGATGGGGCATATCGCGGCCACTTTCCATTCATCAGGCATAACTTCGGTTCGCCATACTAATCGAATAAGGTCGAAAAGACAGTTCCACAAAGTATCTCCTCCGAATATCAAGAGCTCCGAATTAATGCAGTCCACTCCAGGTGAGCGGTTTCGTTTCATTCTCTGCATGGCCTTAGTGAATTCCTCATGGGATGGCTCCTCAGTGCAAATCTCCGCAGACTGTTCTAGAGGTGGCTCAACAACAGTCTGTGATGCATGATGAACATCAAGCAGCTCAGTAAAATGTCCACTCCATGCGTCAAGTACTGCGTCGATGTTGACACAGAGGTTTCCATCCCGGTCCCGAATGGCGGTTGACGAAGGCCTGAAAGTATGGTGCAGTCCAGTAATTCTTTTAAAGAAATTACGTGAACTACGCTCATTGCTGAGTTGTTGTACTTTCAGAACCTCGGCCTTCCACCATTCTCGCTTCTTCCGTCTACAAATCCGCTTAGCTGCCCTTCTTGCAAGAGCTGCCTTGTTTTTCCTTGCGATTGTGAGACGTTGTTGCACTTCATTATGGGCTATATTTTGTTGCTCAACTGCAAGACGACACTCGTCATCAAACCAATCATTCTTGGGTCTGACTTTCACTATACCTAAAGTCTGTTGAGCAGCACTGACAACCGAAGTTTTCAGTACCTCCCAGACAGAGTTCACGCAGTCAGACTGGTAATTAGCTCCCTCAATGTTGTCGCTGACAAGATCCTGATATCGTTTCTTTTGATCTTCATTTATCAGACCTTCACAGTCGAAACGTTCCATCCGTTTCGCTGTGTTCCCCGACCTGTACGAAAACTTCCACCGTAGCTTTGCAGCGACCAAATAATGATCGCTGCCTACGTATTTGGTTGCTGACCGATAAGTTCTCACATCCTGCACAACCCGAGCTCGCCCTTTTGAAATTAACACGTGGTCAATTTGGCTCCGGGATGTTTTGCGAGGATGTGTCCATGTCTCTAGGTGTATCTGTTTGTGAGGGAAGAATGTGCTTGCTACTCTAAGATCATGAGCAATTGCAAAGTACATCATTCTCTCACCATTATCGGTCGCAGTTTCGTGTCGGGAGTACGGACCTATGTTTTCACACAAGTCGGCCTGATTTCTGCCAGCTCTAGCATTAAAGTCCCCAATTACCATTCTAACATCGTGTTCGGGTATAGATCCCATCAGATCGTCCAAGTCATTGTAAAATGAGTCTTTATCTTGGGGCTGGCTGACTTCTGTGGGCGCATGTACACAAATTATCGACAGGTTGGCTAACTTCATGCGCAGGCGAAGCATACACAATCGGTTATTGACTGCTTGAAAATCCAAAACAGCCTTCTTTACCTGCGGCCCAAGAAGAAATCCAGCTCCAAGATTTCCGAGGTCATCTCCACTGTAGAACAACGTATAGCCCTGGGACACATGGTCTCCACTTTGAGGCCAGCGAGTTTCTTGAAGAGCAACGAGTTCCAGCCGATACTCTTTCATGCACGTGATTAGACCCTCCAACGCTCCTGGTTTTCTAAGTGATTGCACGTTCCACGTGCCGATCCTAAATCTCGTATCCGGGTACTTGAGCGGGGGTCCGGTGTTGTTTTGGCGGTATCCATTTTTCTTTTTGTTGATTTTATAAACAGTTGATTTTTTTACGGATGCGGGTCGTCAGCCCAGCGATCCAACCGTTTAGTCGCCTCCTACGACAAGCAAAGGATACTGTGGTGGTATTCTTAGGAAACATGTTCGTGCAATTTAGATTTACGAGACATGTGAGTGCCCCCCGACCACAGGGCCACAATATTCCTATAAAACAATTATTTTTATTTAATTTTTTTTGAAAATATGCTATATTTCAAATATAGAGTTTATTTACATATGCAGCTGAACTACATATAATACCATCATAAATTTTTATTTATTTATTTTATTTTTAACAGGTTCCTCAAATTTTCTATATTAATAACATTTATATGCATTATGAAATATAATTGAAAAGTATAGATTTTAGGACAATTCCATTAGTAATGCTATAAAACATGACTATAAATGCATACATATTGTATTTCAGTTCACAAAACTTCAAGATAATTTTAAATTTATATTTTTGTGAGTATTTTGCGATATGCGTTTAGATCTGTCTGATTATAGCAGACATTGTACGAATAATGGTCAAACAAATTTTATAATCGATTTATTATTTTCGGTGGTTGAAATTAATTTATTGAATTCAATTAAATTTTGGATACTATTTCATTTAATATTTTAGAAATTAGTTTAATTTTTTCTAATATTAAATTCAATAATAAATGTATTATGGTTAAATACCGATTAACGATCACCTCAACATCACTAAATTGCGATTCCGTTTTTATCCTTCTATAAAGCAATAAGTAATAATCCCATACAAATTTAATTTTATTATTTTTTTTTATAATTGTTAAGATAACTATTAATACTGCAAACCAAAACAAAATCGCAAATTTTTGTGTATACAAAATGCTTTCTATTGCTTACCTCTAGCAAGTACGTTCATCTAATCGATTATCTTTATTCTCTATCAAATTCATGTACAGATTATTGCAAATAAAACAAAAACATAAACTATAAAAATACGATCTCTTAATAAATAATACGATTTTATTTTTTATAGTCTAATCAATTGTATCAAAATATATTTATGTAGTTAATATAGAAAATACAAATTTCGCGCAAAAGCTAAAATTATAGCACAAAATAAAAATAATAGTTTCTCATATAATATATACATTGCACTAAACCATAATATCACATACCTATATAAATATATAAAAAAATTGTTGATTAAATCAATATCTAGAATATGAGATCAACATAATAGCGATCACTATTTTAAAAACAATTTTTAATGTTACAATACATTGATTTTTAGCATTTCTGGGATGGAAACAGTTGATAAAGACGTCATGCGGCGATCTATAAAATTTATGCGTGCATGTAACCACCCCTGATATTTTGCATTTTCCATCGTTCAAGTATAAATAAAAGCCTAACACAACTAGATTAATATAGGTATAGTAATGTTGTAAGATCATTATTATATACTGGATCATGATCTCCATCAATTGATTTTTTTTTTCATTTTAATTTAATTTTTTTATGAACTTGGGATTTTTTGTAGGTAATTTTTAAACATTATGTTTAACGCACGAGTTTTGTTCATAGAACATATTTATCTGTATAGTATATGTATATTGGATATATATATATATATATATATATATATATATATATATATATATATATATATATATATAAATATATATATATATATATATATATATATATATATATATATATATATATATATATATATGTATATATATATATATATATATATATATATATATATATATATATATATATATATATATATATATATATATATATATATATATATATATATATATATGTATATGTATATATATATATATATATATATATATATATATATATATATATATATATATATATATATATATATATATATATATATATATATATATATATATATATATATATATATATATATATATATATATATATATATATATATACGGGAATTATTACATTACTATCAGGAAAAACACAAAATAATAACATTACAAAATATGTAATGTTAATATATAATATAATCAGAAAAGCTATGATGAAGAATAAAATGAAAACTACGAAGAGGAAAAATGTGTGTTTTCTCATATCAATTTTTTTTTACTTAAATTGTATGTATGTTGTGTAAAGTTTTCTTATTGTTAATTCTGTTATGTTCATCCTCATCATCATTGTTTTATTTTTTTTTTGCTATTAAAATGAGATTCCGGTAAAATATGAAAAAGAATTAGAATTGGATGTTGTTTTAACGTGATTTTACAAACTTGTAACGATTCATCGTTGAATAATGATGAGATGATCGTTATGGTTTATTATGATATATTGGAACTAGCTCAACTCAATACATTAATTACTATAACCAATTATATTAAATTACTCATACGCACACTTAAAACATAAATCTAATTTAATTTCTAATTTTCAAACTTTAAGAAACTACTAAGAAATATATGTATAGTAAAAGTGTTCATACTCTCGTCATCCCACTTAAAGCTTAAAAATCATATTTTCTTCAAATTAATGAATAAATTTAGACCGAAAATAAAATTTCTGTATATTTCTATAATTACGCTGAAACAACAATAACAACCAAACCTGCAATCAAATCTAACCTGTAAGGTAAGAGAAAACTTGGTATATTTCCAAAGCTTCCATTTGGTGCATATATGTATGTAGGTACATAGGTACATCGTATATACAATTTGAAAAACATATAAAAACAATGTTGGGTAAAACTATACTAATACACCAATAGATAAACAACAAGCGCATTAAATAGGAAAAAAACATCAAATCTAAATTCGGACCCTTAAAAACACCACACTTATTTTTTCCTTATTTTGCAAACAAAAATGTTCGTCCATTTCAACCAATCCAAACAGGGGATAGATATTTTTAAGGCGTGGTTTAAATATCCCCTTTTATACATTTTATTTCTGTTTTCCCAAGTATTTTTGTTAGAAAAACAAAACACACTGAAAAGGAAAATACGTTTTTTTTATATTCTGTTTTCCATTCCATTTTTCCTCCATTTATTACAAACAAACACTATCCTTCTCCTAATTTTTCATCAATTGCGTTTTTATTTTATTTTTTTATATTTTATTTATGATTGTTTCTTCTCATGGTTCGGTTTCTTATTATTAGTGCTATACATACTTACATAAGTACATGTTACAGAGCTTTTAAAGCATTTGTTTTCTCATTCCATATCCAGATACTAAAGAAAATGAACAAAAATATATGTATATATGTATATATTTTAGATATGATATAACGAAAATAGAAAATATGAAAAACAACAAAATTCTCTCACCCATTGGATTGTAACGGATGTAGTAGACGGAATAACAACGGAATCAACATTAAATTTTTCATTTTATGCTCTTCTTAACACCCCCTCATTTCATAACAAAATATAATGATGAAATAGAAAATGGTGCTGCGTTTAGAAAAAAAAATATTAAAATAGTATATATTTTATTTTAAAAATTGTTTCGCCATTGTTTTTTGTTCTTATTTCTTATATATTTAACAGTTATCCTATACAATAGCCAAACTTTTTATATACTACATATGAAACTAATTGGCAAGATTAGTTCGATTAATTTACAATCTTTGTTTTGAACTATCATAACGAATTTCTTTTAATGAAAATGATTAATTATGTTTTTTTAGAAGATAACGGAACGGTATATGATAAATTTGTTAGTCTATAATTTTTTTAATTTAGTAATTTTTTTAAGAAAATCGTTTGATAATTTTAGATGGAGATTTTTATTTAAATTAGGACTGATTTTATTGTATTCCAACTCAAAATAGATTTTAATCGCATACGTTTATTCGGCATATAATTAATTTGACTAAGAATTTAGCCTAAATACTTGATTTTTATATTAGTTAAACTTTCTAATTTTTTCCCCATTTTGTGCCATTTTTAACAAATTTGGTACATTTTGATTTATGTGGCCTAATGTTAAAAAATAACTTAATAAATAAAGATTTTATAATGAGAAATGGTATCCTATAGTGTTAATGACTTGTTTTAATAAATTCCGATTCGTTTTCTGATCTATGGGTTTGGTTTTTTGAAATACACATAACTAATATTTTTAACTAAATTCAAAATTAATTTCAAAAAATTTTAGAATCTATATTAAATTCGTGTAAAAACCACGTTGTTTGTCACTTAAAATATACATTTCTGTTCATTTACTAAATAAGCATAAAACTGAATTTAATAGAGCATACCGCTTTGTTATATGTTTAGCTACGTTCAGTTATATCATAATTTATAGTTAATTATATGAATAGAAATTGATCAGTTTAGATAAAAAAAATGTATACTAAATTAGATTATGCACAACTATAAAAATTCAGCATAATTATATGCATACTCTTATTGTTTGTTTTTGATCATTATTTCTCAGTAGCTTGCATAAGCATTTCACGTATATGGATACAGCTTATTGAACTGTAATGTAATATGATTGAAATAATGAATAAAATAATTTCAATAGATGTGGTTTTTTCGTATAAATTTCATTTTATCCTATTTTTTGAATGTTCCATGTTTATGGGATTAAATTAGTGTACTCTGTATATACGAAGATAATGAAGCATGAAAATACTATAAAACAAGAAAAATAATTTTTTTTTATATTATTAAAAACATATTCCACACTCAACTTTTTAAAATCTTTCTAACAATTATATATATATGTATAATAGTTTTCCTTTATACATATCCGTTTTATTTGGTATATATATACTAATATATAACTGGGTTAAATTAAAAATCAACATTAAAGCATATATGTACATAACAACATAAATAATATAAAATTTTAGATGAAAGTTCTTTTTTCAAGGACAATATTTAATATAAAAAATACTATTCTACGATAATTTTTGTTCATCTTATTAATGCTTATGTACGAGTATATGTATGCTCGTAAAGAATTTTCCAAAGAGTTTCTGTACAGTTTTTTTTTATTAAATAAAATTTTACAAGAATACTAGCTTTTCACCTTATAAAGAATTTTCAGTTTTTTTCTGTGTCAAGCTTTAACTTTTCTATATTTAATGTAGAACTAAAAAACTATTTAAAAAAAGAAAATAAGTTTGTAGAACAGAATAAACTAAAAATTAAAAAGCTTTGCACAGAATAAAAAAAAATGAGAGTGGTAATGATTTTGAAAAGCAAAATAAATTTATGAAAAATAACTTAAGCAACTAGAGAAAATATTAACTTTGCAATATAATTGAATAACGAAAAGTTTTTTCCGACATAACTTAAATGCCTTTATTACTATTACTCCTTTGAAGTAATGAATTTTGTTATATATTACATGTACATACATACATATATTAATAGTTAGACTAAAAATTACTCTGAATGTAAAGTAGTTGAATAAAGCTTTTAGAAAGTTTAAGTCGTTTACTTACTGTTTTTTGAATATTTAATATACACAAATACATACACATATACATATTTGTATACACAAAGTATGAATTTATTATCATTTCTCTCTGTATACTTTAAAACGGAATTTAAAATGTAGTTCACCAAACAAAAAATATAATTACACGTCTTCTTTGTTTAGCATTAATATTAAAGAAAATAAATGTCCTTGGAAGAAATATACAGACGAAGAAAGAGAGAAAAACAATGAAAATGTAATTTTTGTGCTCCTTATATAGAACAAAGTATTTTTCAATTTACGTATTTTCGTTCAGAAAGAAGAGAGAGGAAAAGACAAATATATTTTCTTTGGTTGTTGTTCGATATTCCTTATGTACCGAAAGTTTTTTGTATCCCGTTTCAATGTTCACAACTAATTATACAATTACAGCCTTAAGACATTTTTTAATTTCAGTCTGTACATATATAACATTAGTGAATCTTTCAGTTTAATGTTTCGTTGAAGTCAAGGTTCCTTAATTAGTACAAGTGGTTTTCGAAGGTCATGGCTGACACCGATCATGTCTACAATCTTGCACTATCGATCGATTTCCATTCCAATGTATAGCAATTCATATTGTCGGAGATAATCAAATGGTATAAGACGTTGTGTCATTGCCGAAACCAGGTCATTCTCTACGACCAACAGCCATCGTCTCGTATACAAAAACCTCAGCGACTAACAAAAACCTTTGATTTCGGGTAAAACAGTATAAGGATTTACATATAATAATTAAATCACTTGTTTTAAAATTGTGAATATACAATTTTAAAAAAGAGAAACTTTGGAGAGCACATTTTTTCTGAACTAAAAACTCTTGAATTTTAAATTTTATATTCAGAACCGTTGCATTTTAAGAATTTAAATTCTCTTTCATTACGGAAATTCACCTTTGAATTAGTTTAATTTAGTTGTTGTATTTACTAAAATTACAATTATTTACAATTACCGAATAAATATTTAACGAAGGCACTCACACGAAAAATTGTCTGATATTATTGTATTATTGTATTGATTGCATTTTTCTATAATGTTTTGCTACTACATATATTCCTTCTACTCAGGTGATACATTTATCAGTCAGAATATTCGATTTGAATATGTTAATTTTCAAACTGATTGATAAAGTTCATAATTTTATAATGTTTATGTAGGTGATACAATGTTTGTTATTTTGGAAAGTATACACATCTATTACAGCTAGAACCTAAAATCTTATCCATGTAATTTTGCTATTTGCCATTCCAAACTGAATAAAGCTATATATATATATATATATATATATATATATATATATATATATATATATATATATATATATATATATATATATATATATATATATATATATAAACCCACAGAGCAATGAACATTGAAATAAGTGTTTAGTAATTTGAATGTGAAACCACTGTTAGTTTTCACTTTAACGTGTAATTTCAGTAAGTATCGAGATAAAATCAGGAAACTTCACATAATGAATATTATTCTATTAATTCTATTATTTGTGCTCCTTATATGATTACAACATAACATAATAAATGCATATTATGTACATAACTGAACACAGCTTTTCCAAAAATAAAAATATTAATTCAGCAATTTTTTTATTTCTATTGTTTGCAATTTTCTATATTATTTTCTTAAAATTTGAGAAAACGAAAAAGGATACAACTATAGCACTTTTAAAAATTAAATCACGTAAAAATTTTTGGATACTGCATTTGAGTAAGTAAATTTTATTAACAAAAAAAAGTACTTGTGTGTCGTGAATAAGAATTACATTATCAAAAAGAAAATGTATACATACTATATATGTGTGCATACATTTTTGTTTGGTTGCTGTTTTCGATTTTTTTAAACAAAAAGCACATAACATATACATATATGTACATATATACGGTATACATATTAAAAACAATTTTTTATTTTCAGTTTAATTTTTCTCATTAAAAATTTATGAAATATAATTCGATTCACATTCATATGGGCGGTGTTATGTACTTTTATAATATCGGAATAATCTCACTTAATTTTTTTTTTTTTTTTAAATTTAATGACATTTTACTTTTGTACTTCAAATATGTATATATATTGTATATGTACATACTTATAAACACACATATTCAATATTAACATTTGTAGATTTTTTTGTGTAGATTTGAAGAAACAAAACCATGACATAAGGTTAAAGTAATCAGAAACCAGAAATACAACAGAAAGATAAAAGAAAACAATCTAATCAAATTGACTGAAAATAGTAGGGAAAAAATTGTTTTACACAATAGTAATAATATTTTACATACACTTCCTTCATTAATCATTTCGCAATACAATAAATTCCTAATATATGTACGTACAATTTATCTGTGTATAAAAATAGTAATAATAATAATCAAGACAGCAACGTACAATTATTTTACGTCTTATTAGACGTTAAGACAAACAACAAAAATAAACCACAAGTATTACATTATAATATATTTGTTGCAATTTAACTGCATATAGTGAATGTTACAAAGCATTTTATTTTTATTATATACCTCCTAATAATCGTATTCGTGGACATTTAATTTTAGGTGATTGCGTTTGCGGTAATCCGAATACATACATACATATATATGTGTACATATCACTTTATTTATGTTAACTAAACCAAATATATATTTTCTGAAACTAAACTAATGTAAATTCATACCATTTTCTTGCAAATTAATCAATTTGCGAGTTCACTAAATTATAGATACCTAGAAATTGATTAATTAAATTTAACGATTTTGTTTATGTCATTTACAAAGAAATTTATCTATCTCGATTTTTATTAATATTCTTGGTAAATATTATAATTGGAAACAAAGCATCGTCATAGTTTTATACTTAATTATAATAGTATTCAATCTGCAATCAACAAAGTAAGTCTCATGTACATATGTACAAGAAAAACTAAAATTAATTGCACTGTAATCTGGGGCCCTACTATCACTTTCGACAACGATTTTCGACGACGGTCGTTTTCCTATAGTAGGCAAAGGAAGAAAAAGGTAAACAATAGTAAATTTATAATATTGTTTTCCTTTTTCTTCCTTTGCCTACTATAGGAAAACGACCGTCGTCGAAAATCGTTGTCGAAAGTGATAGTAGGGCCCCTGTTCTGACGATATTTTGTTAAAACCGCTTTCATAATATATGTATACGTATACGTATAGTTAGATATTTATGCACTATCTCAATAATTAGATATCTATTAACTCCTCATACTTAATTTTAAAAGTAAATTTAAGACGAACAAAAGTATCTCCCTCAAGAGGCAAAATCATGACATTAAGGTTAAAGTAATCAGAAACAAGAAATTTCGATGCCAACTTTGCGTATTTTGAGTGTTCCAAATTACAAGAGTCATGTTTTATGTATTGTTCTACAATTCACCCAGTAGTGGCTGCGCGAACCATTACTCGGGTAAAACAGTTACTACGGTAAAAGTTCCTTTTTAGTATTATTGTTTTATTGAAACAAATGTTTTTGTCTGTTTTAAACTCATTCAATCCGTAGAGCAATACAAAATGAACAACTTAAACATCAAACATTTACTTTTGTGTACACGCTTTACCCTAATTTTTGATAGAGTAAATGAATTTATCATAATTTAGAGTAAAAGTCGAATTTTACCCGAGTATTGAATAATACTTAATAATTTAATATCCACCGCTACACAGTTTGTCCAGCGTAAGTTGAATTTTTTTAAACCGAATTCAACTAATGTTCAATCTTTTAATTGAATAATGTGGATCAAGTTATTTTCTATAGATTAAACAAACAGTTAATTAAACAAAACTATCTTTAATTTTTAATTTAAACTCTTATCCTATATAATCGTTACAATTTGAAACTTTTTGTTTCCAAACCCGGTCTTGTGATTATAAAGTAAATTTAACAAATAATTTGATTATGCGCGTTTAAATATTGCAGTAACAGTATAGCATTGGAAGTGTTGATTTGTATAATACCTTGAGCGAGCTGGTTTAGTTTAGGATATGTATTTTATTAATTATTAAAACTTAAATTATAAACTTGGCAAAAATAATCTTCAATACAAAACTTTTCTCTGGTACATAAATAATTACAACTTAAGTTAGTTTAGATATTATATATTAGCTGCTTAATCCAGCATCTACCGAGTTGTATCCTGTTCCTATAATTGAAATAAAAAAATTATAAAAGAAGTCTCCATTTGCATTCCACTTCTGCATTCTGCTTAAAACTCTTTTTATGGTCTTCGTTGCCAGTATATATGTATATATTAGGTTATCAATTTCGAGTAGCACGTTAAATAATGGGAAAGAGGGGAAATGATAATAGTTTTTCATTGTAAATAGAGTAAGTATACATATAGAACACATTTGGAGAAAAGAACAAACTCTCTAACAATAAAAACAATTATAGATGCAATTTTAATCCTTAACGTCAACGAAACCCGAACAAACCATTTATTACGAAGGTATTTAAAACCAAAATATTTAGCTGTATTCATAATTTCTGACGGACTATGTATGTACAGGCATGTCTATGTACAGGTATGTCTTTCTAATCCGAATATGAAATAATTTTTGTATTCCAATCTGCCATTGTGCGTATAGATATCGTAAGATGATCCTTATCAATTAAATAAAACATCATCTCTAGACTTACATAATGCGGCGCCATTATGCATTAAAATAATTTTATACTTTGGTGTCAAATAGATCTTTACGTTTTTCTTCCCTATATTATAGTCTCTTATTTAGATGCGCGTGACTAAAGTCATTCATGAAAAATATCTTATTTCTTTTAATTTTCATTATGTTGTTATATTGTGTATAATATGTATAGATATTATGCCGCCATTTAAAATCGTGAAGTTTTATACGTAAATAATGAGAAGCTAATTAAATTTTGTTAAATAGTATACGACCGCGAGCCCTCATAGTGTTAAAACAAACCTAAACATTTATTAATATTACTATATATAAGCTATTAAAATATGCTAATTATTGATATAATTCAAATGTTCTTGAAACAAACGCAAAACCATTTATAAAATAGATACATACATTAGATAATTTCTCACGCGTTAATATAATACGATTACACAGGTACTACGTATTCGTAGCTGGCTGCAAAAATATCTAATTTATTTTAAGTTGCTTGTTTTATTTTTTTATTTATTGCTAACGAGAGAACAATTAATTCGTGCATGTAATATAAAAAATAAAAAATTTATCACACTTTCAATTTTATCGTAAAATTAATTTAAGTAAATGTAAATGTAAAAAGATCAACATATTTTATTTTTTACGTCCAAAAAAGGGATTATATTCTTGTTGTTTAGTAAGCAATTTACCTATTGTTTAACATTGTATACATATATATGAATACATTTATACCTACGTATATACATAATATGTATATTGATAAATATAATTAGGACAGTTACCGGATATTATAAAAAATTAGTTATTGCACATATTTACCGTATAGTACGATATGTAAAAAATTCTCAAATTATGCGATTATTTTGTCTGCCAATCAAATGCTTCGTAATTTATTTTTTTAATTTATGAATGAAAATTTAAGTTCCGGTCTACATTGAAGGTTTAATTTGTGCAATTTTGCAGAGACAATTACAACCATAATGTAAGTAAATATTTTTTTTTTAAATGTGCGCAGTCAGATCAATTATTGCGACATATTAGTTTGGGCGGAGCAATTTAATATATAAGCGCTTAACCAAATATTTAATTTGTATACATGTATTAATGTAAGTATGTAATATGTACATGTAAATATGAAGAGTATGATTATTCTGTGATGTTAAAAACAAATAAATATTAAAATTAATAATAACTGAATATCTAATAAATAAAAAATATATAAATATTGTATGAATATTGGATGTATAAGGAAACACGATGTATAGATATACATATGTATGTATATGTAGAAGGGAAATTATATTAAAAGTATTAAAAAATTTGTGAGACAGACAAATGAACATTTCGTTTTTCTACTTCTTTCGTATACGTATATGTATATTATAGTTACCATGCATATATATACATACTAAAAAAATTTTGTTCCGTCATACATCGATACCAATTTTTTTCTGCTGTTCTTAAATTCTAAAAACCCCAAAACTAAAGTAGAAATCGAAGGATATTTTATATAATAGAATGGATAAAATAGTGAGAATAAAATTGGGGGAATGAGGATTTCAAATATGTATACAGAAAAAATATCTGAAAAAATGCTGAATTTAAGGTATGGTTCGAAGCATGAGGCAAATATTTTGTTTACTGAGATGAGCACGGAATTATATATGTATTTCTATATAGAACAACCGCACAGAACAAAAAATTTGGGATGCGGATGGATGGTTGGTGAATATATGTATATATATATATATATATATATATATATATATATATATATATATATATATATATATATATATATATATATATATATATATATATATATATATAATGGATATACATACATATTATATTTTAGTTTGTGAGTTCTGGCCATGTTGTATATTTTTTTTTTGTTTGCTTATTTAAGGTCGATTATATTTCAAAATTTACATTATAAGAATGAAATAGATCTTGCTATGTTTAGACATAAATAGAAAAATGAATTTTGTGTTCATTATAATTTTGGTGGGTTTGTTATATTATTTAAATGGAAGGCTAAAATTGGTTTCAACATATAATATTATGATATATGTATATTTATTATAATTTTATGGATAGCTTTTAGTATATTACGTAATAATTTTCTTTTATTATCATTACCACTTAAATGCGTTTCTATGTACCAATGTATAAAACAACAAACAGAATACATATGCACAAAAATTGTTTATATTTCGCGCGAGACATTATGTAATCTATTCTAATCTCCTAACCTTGGTTGTCTGTACAACCGTCTAGAAATGTTTATATTTATTTAAATATTCAAATAATTACTTACACTGCAAACACACAATTATACACATGTATATACGCGCCAAATCCATATAAATTTAAAGCTTGTTACAGTCTAACCAAAAATCAAACAATACACGCAGTCAGTCATCAATCATTCAAGGTAAACTGATTTACCTATACATTTATATACATACAATATTCATATAAGATCATGATTAAAACTATTTTTTTTTGTTATGTGTTAAAATAGGCAAATCTTAGATTCAATTTAAATTTAATTCAAATTGCATTCCAAAAATTCAAAACAGAGCAAAAAATAGTTTAAACCAGAATAACGAAACATGAAACAACCTTCAAAATTCATCCGAAATATATACATAGTAAAAATTGCATTAGTGATTTTTTTTTAATATTCTAATACAAATGCAATATTTTTGTTAAGCATGTTTGACCATGATCTATATCTTTAAGTCAAATGAACAACGCAAACACAACAATAAAAACTTTTATAAAATAAGATATTGGCAAGGGCGCTTATAGTATAACAAAAGATACTGTTCCACCAAAAATGTATAATGTTTTTCCTACAATAAAATATACAATCTTCCGTTAAAATTACCAATTTGTCACCAAAGCAAAGCATATACATTTTCAATAGAAGAAATATAAAAATAATTTCAAAATAATAGTCAGAAATGTTAAACACCTTTGACTATCTCGTAGTAATAATATATCGTATATCAAAAAAGGACGACTCGTATCCTTTGCAGGTTCAAATTTCTGGCAGAAACTTTTAAATTTCTTTTTATTATACTTCTGGTACATCCGTGATCCATTAGGATCCATCCATCCATATTATTTACTTTCTGCGAGTAAATACAATGAAAACTATCTTTCTAAATTAAAAGATTGGTTTATATGTGTATGTTTAAATTAAGGTTAACATTAATCACTTTTCCATTAAGGTTTAAAAGTTGCGCAAGCATCCAAAGAGATGCTTATTTTGGTAGTTTCAGTTTCCTCATTAATTAAATTTTTTTTTAAATTCAATACCAACTCATACATACACATTTATTAGAAACTGTTCTGTTAGTGGATTTATTGTCCTTTGAAAGCCGAACAGAATCTCTATTTTGTACATGGATACACGTCCGTCTTTTAAATTGCTCCATTCGCACAATGCGCATAGCTCCATTCTTCGTTCTACATTCCAACAGAGTTCTAACATTCCATACATGTTTTCAATTTAATCAACGATCGTATAATTGGGCCATGAAAAATCCTATTACGCCTCATACCTTTTTGTTGGGATTCGAAACCGGTACCTGCAAACGTCGCAGCTTTAACCACTGCACTATTCGTTCGGTAAATTTAAAAAATTTATTTCGATAATTTTATTGTCGCTGTAATGCTCTGATCAACATTTTTTATATTTCTATTTAGCGACCTAATGTTACCGTCAAATATAAAAAAGGATAATTCCCATTTTGAATAATAATTTTAATTATCCACAAGTTTCATCAATATTTATGTCTGATGTATAAAACAAAAGTTCTTAACGATATTTAAACACCAATGTATGGTCTTTACAAAAGCATTTCGATTTATACAAATATCAGATTTTAATTGAAGAGATGAAATCTGCTTTAGGTTTCTCATTTGCTTGGCTATGCGAACTATACTTAGTTCTCTGTCGATATTTCTAACTAGTTAACCTTTTTCCCAATTTTCACATCGATTTGCTGAAGAACAATATTTTTGACTACTTGGAAAGATTGAATAAAATATGGTATCCAGAAATTTGAATATATTTTTTTATGATTATATTGTTTTGACTACTGTATTGCTTCTATTTCGGCCGTACTACAGTAAGAGCAAGTTTTGAATTTTTATATATGATTGATCGGTAAATTTGATAATTTCAACATTAAAGGATTTATTATTTAATTTTGGAATTTAGATTTTGTAATGTAGCGTGGTTTGCTAAAATATATAAAAATAATTCGTGATTTTTATCTCGTGAGTGCTGATGTATAGCGAAAAACTTATTTTATCCGTTATTTTTCGTTTTTAGCATCCAATATTAAAATATTTTCAACTCTGCTTTAAAACACACGGGCCGCTACTGGTGTGAAGTATAAAGAAAATATACTACTACCTACGTATGTACATAGCTCGAATTTAGAATGACACAAATATTTATTAAACGTCTTCTAATTTACGACAATTTACATAAATAATAATAAGAATAACCCATTTAAAAGCAATTACATACTTATAAAGTGGCCATAGTTAAAATTTTACCGACGGACGAATAATTTAACCCCAACCAAATGCGCCGTTAATGTTTAGAAAACATTATAGGTAATCTTTCTATTTACTAAACAATTATTAGAAAACTATTCACACAAAAAACTAAACAAAATTCATTCCTTTTCATTAAAAGCTTTAGAATTAACAGAAACCTAATATTTTGTTTTTAATTTCTAATCAAAATATTAAAAAAAAAACAATCCCCGTGGTTCTAATTAAAATACAAAAACTAAAAATTCATAAAAAAATATACAAAACAAATTTTCCATGGATTAAAAACAAAAACAAACTTTAACCCAACATCAATGAAAAAAGCTTAACCTCCCCATCAACCCAATGTAAATTCACGATGAATACTAAAAAAAATTTGTTTTTTCATTTAGTGAATGAGATGAAAATATGTATATGTGTACGTGTATGTATATATGCAGTTTAATAATTTTCGTTCATTATACAATTATCTCTTTTTATTAAAATATAAAAAGTGAATTAAATCGATATATATTTTTCTCTGTTCATAATGAATTTTTGCAACTGGAGAATGAATTAGATTTATTCGCACACTTAAATACTTTAACTCTTTTTCTGTATACATATATAGAAACTACACACTATTATTATTAAAGACTGCAACTACATACAACCCAAATCAAATCAAACTATCAAAAAAAAACTACGTATTTTCATAACATTTTCTCTCTTTCGAGTGTACATACGAGTATGTATATATAAGAAAAAAAATTGTTTTTTCTGTTATCTTTGTTTGCAAAAATTGATTGCATTTGTGTTGCGTTGCGTTACTTGGTTTTGAAGAAGCTCGCTCGCTAATATTAAATAAAATTGCACATTGCGCATACAAGTACATAGAGCAAAAAAATTTCCCCTACTTTTTACACCAGTGTATGCGGCGGTGACACAATCATGTTATACATACTTGTGTACGTCGACAACACAAATTTATAAATTGCAATATGAAATACAACAAAAATGAATGAAAAATTCTCTTCATCGCATATATGCTACGCTATACACGTATAGTAAGAAGAAAACGGGGATATAATTTTATTTTACTAACACAATTTAAATAATTAGTTTTGTCTCATTCTAAAATATAAAATAAAATAAAAAAAATTCAAAATAATATTTCTGCGTTTTCGCGTTTTTTGTGTTGTTTTTGTAATACTGCATCTCTGGATTTATTGTAGTTTTAAGTTTTGTTGTTGTTGTGCTTTGGTGTCGACGAAGGAAACGCAGTACTGCGTTCTAAGTCCAAACGTTAGTTCGATATAAGTCGCTGATCGGCCGCATTCGTAAGTTGCAGCAGGAAAATTATATCATTTTAGTTTTTCCAAATATTTAAAAGAAAATTTTTTTTTTATTAATTCTAATTTTTTTATTTTGTAATATTTTGGAAAAATTTTGGTTAAAGTTGTAAATATTTGGTCGGAAAACTTTATAATTATAGTAAAAAAAACTATTATCTAAGTGGAAATTTATAATTAAAAAAATAGAAAAAAATATTTTAGTCAATTATAAATAAAGTGAAAAAATAGATTTTTTTTTGATTTTTTTTTTAAAGTTAATATAAGTTAATGAAAAATTATTGTGAAAAATATTTTTAAAATATTAAATCGAAATTAATAATGTTAAATAGCCGACGGATTCATAGTTATTTTTAGATATTATTTATATAATAAAAATTTTGTTCAAAAAATTCACGATTATGCAATTTAAAAATTAAAATACTAAAGCGTTTTTTTTTGGTTTTGTTTTTGTTTAGTGGTTCCTTATTGCAGTCTGTCTGAATTTTTTTTTTTTAATTTTTATAAAAAAAATTTAGTCTGGAATTTAGTGATAAAATATTTCCGGTTTAATTTTGATAAGAAAATTTTTTGAATATAAAAATTTTCCTGTCTAAAACTATTTCTTTTCAATTTTCTTTATACATATATAGGAACAAAAATTTTACTTTTTGTTAATAATTTTTGAAAATTAAATTTCGCAAATATAAAATTAAAATATTATTCATTCAACTTTCTGCAATAAATTTTAATATATACACGTTCCCGGATTATGAAATTAATTTCTAAAAGATACACAGTGAAGATCAAATACGAAGCTTAATACATAAAGCTTTTTATAGTTAAGTGAAAAAAATTTTGAGATAAAAAATATAAATAAAATAAAGTTTGAGGTGATTTTTTTTTAATTTAATAATTAAAATTAGTAAGTTTTAAAAAAGTTCTATTTAGTTGAAAAAAAGTACTCACGAACCAAATTATAAATAGATAATTAAAAAATTTTGCTTTGTTCTTAAGAAAGCTCAAGTTCATCAACAAAACAAACAAATTTTGCCGTATTTTTGGAACGGCATTTTATCTTATGGATTGCCGGACGGGTGACGCCCGACTGGCGAGATTTTTTTACTAAGGTAAGTGCGTGCGATTTTAAATAAGTATTTAGGATCGAATACCCTCATTTATTTATATAGACTGGATTATTTAATTTGATCATTATAAGTTACTATCTAAATTCATGTAATTTAGGCATACCGACGGTCTAAGCTTCTGACATATTTATATAATTAATCAACCTTCTCAAATTCAAAGTATTTGTAAAATTCGTATATGAATAGTCAAATGTACTCTACACGCACTCGCAAACATTTCTAGCACAAATATTAACGACTACTATAAACGATTTAATACAATGCGAAAACAATTGCATAAACACTACAATTGCAATGTTATATTACTTTTATATCTGCCAGACATATTCCGCTTATAATTTTAAATAAATGTCAATGGAAATATTTTTAGGTTAATTTTAGAAAAGAAATGTTGACTTACTTGAAACGTACTTTTAACTTTCGGTTACGACTGAAGGTGGATATTTAATTGAGGTTGTATTAATAATAAATTTCACACAATACTAAAAACGTGTGCATACAAATACATTGTAAATCAAAAGATGAGAGGAAACTAAAAAATAAACAATTTCGATACAATAAATTCCAAAAATCACTCAAAACGTTATAAATGTATCATTAAAAGTATCAATAAGTATAACAAATGCCACCAAAGAACAAATAATAATTTATCAATAATCGATAGCATGCAAAGCCCAACTAACCAATAATAAATTGAACAAATAATTATGATTTTTAATTTTAGCAAAGATAGAATTATTATTTATATGAGGATTAAAATTTAAATTTAATTTCTCGATGAGAACCACCAAATAATTAGTTAACGCTCTACGTATAACAGCGTCATTCAAGGGCTACCTGTAAGGTCATATTTTCTTAATTTAATCTTCAACCAGGCAATATTGTCAATAAATTAAATTAAGCTAATTTTATATTTTACGCGTTTATAGAATCCAATTATTTTAAATCATTGAAAAACTTGAATAATTATTTTCATATTTAGGAAATATGAATTTTTAATGAATTTCTTTAAAATTATCGTTAAACACTTACCAAAATACCTGTATATTTAACTAGAAATTTACTATAGGTAAATAATTTATGGATCACTGTTTTGTTAGTTCTATAATCACCAAGTCAGAATTGATTTTAGAGATGCGATGAAATCCACAAAAAAAATTAGGATTTCACGGGAATTTCAAATTTGTAAAATAGATTAGAAATGCTTTTTTTTAATTAAATGACACTAGAAAATTCTGATTTAATTAAAATACGTTTAGTAAACTTGCTATATATTAAGTTTTACATATTTTGGATTAGTTTTGGATTACATCAATTTCTTTCGTAAAATTATGGAATATAGCACACAAAAATTATATTTTTAAGACCAGGCGTGGAGATATTTATGTATTTTGTTTATAACACATTTCCTGGTTTAATAATATCGAACCGGCTATCGGTGTTGATAATTATTATTTACTAATTCAAAAAGCTAAGAATTAAGGAAAAGTTCAGATCAGCGATCCTCATATTTGAAAGGATGTTCAATAGTAGTATATAAATATTAAAAAGAGGTTCTGAAAATCTAAAATTTCTACAATTGCTTCAATTACATGTGATTATGTACCTTACTCTAATGATAAAAACTCTAAACAAATTTATTATAATATGGTAATTGTAACTATTCCTTTATGGCCTTGAAAATTTACGATTGATATTATTTATTGGTGTTTGAAAGAAAGCTGGGTATAGTTTAACACTTTATTTTTTGTGATCATCTAAGAATGCATGTAAAATCATATAGTCGCACACACAAAAGAACTTAAAGCAACCACGTACCACACGCAAAAATATTTTTATTGTCACTTAAATATTTTTTAAATAAGAAAATTTTATTTTAAGAATTTTTAAACAAATATATTTAGGTATTTCATCTATTTATATAAATTATGTAAAATTCTATAAATATAATTATTATAATATGCGAATTTTATTATCACCACGTGTATTTTGCTTTATTCTACGGTATTTTACTAATGCATTAGTTTAATTAGCACATAAAATAATTAAAAAATACAAATGATCATGGAATGATAAGAATGCAAGATATGTTGTACAAAATCTATAGGTATATTATAGCGACGAAGATTATGAATTTATCTCTTATTGTTGATATGATAGCATTATCTATTATTTTGACAGTGACGTTGTATCAGCGTTAAATATACACTGCATTATGTTACCGTATAATAGGAAAACGAGATACATATATGGACGCGAAGCTTATAACCTTGCTACACAATTCCTTGGCCATCTGAGATCGATAGGCCACCAAGATGTGTGTCGTGAGAACATCTGACTATAATTGATGTAAATTTAAAATGTTTATAAATATTTACCATTAAGCACAAATTCAGGGAGAGAAATAACACAAAGAAATAAATTAATGATTGATTAGCGCAGGCAGTCATGCACAATGTTCGTGAACGAAATGCCACACCGAATACATGTAAATAATTTAGTTTTTGAAAAATATGTGTATTTTATTAAATTATTTCAGTTCTGAAGTATGGTCCTATTAAATATAACGTTACCAAGTTAAATTCATCTCTGTATATTTACTGCAGGAGTGCTCACTATCAGAAAATAAAACAAAGTCTGTATTTATAAGAAATGCGCAAATTAGAGAAAAGAAATTAACAAAATAAACTTTTTTGAAATCATATTTATTTTTAAATTATAGTATTGTCAAAATAGATTACAATATTAAACAAATATTTTATTAAAATTATACGATATTAATTAATATATAGATTATACAGTATAGTGATAATATCTTATGTCAGAATTTTATGGTTTTTGTGTTTTGCGAGCTTTTTATAGTGTAATAAATCACCTCAAATCAACTAGATCACTATTAAATTTTATTTTAGTTTTCTATAATAGTATTTATTGTATAATTTATAACATTAAATAAATAACAATAAAATAAAATTTATTTTTATTATTTAGCGACATTTGTGCTTCCAAAGAACATTTCTCTCATATACATACAATAGAATAATTGTAATGAAAAGTACAAGCGTTTAGTGAATGCGTATATTTATTCTTCCTTATTTAATATCTATACCAACAAATGTTTCAATTTGGAAAAAAACAAAATTATATTCCATTAAATTATAAAAGTCTCCACCAAAACAAAATATTCATTTAAAATTGTTTTCAAATATTACCTTAAACCAGAAACTAGATGTAGGTAGCTTTATATTACCTTCAAATAAATTGGCTTTAGTTAAAAAATTGCTATAAATCTATGCCATAGACTCCCGCGTTCACGCGGAGTTTATTTCTGTAAATCCTATATATAATAATAAGGAGAAGCAAGCGTAGGAAACTGCATCACAGGTAGTTTGTAGTTACTTTTCATGGGAATTTGTATTGAATATTCAGTTTTCAATTTTTTGTCTTCCTAAAATCTAAATATAATATGTTTTACAATGCAAATTGATATGACCACATTATAGTAAAAGCAAATATTAATTTATTTCCACTTAGTATCTATAGGTCAGTGATCTATGTATAGAGAGTCACAAGTTTTATAATCTGGAGATTGTTTAGTGCCTTAATCTTCTGAAATGTGTGGCAAAGCAAAGCTTACTAATTAGATTTCAGTAGTTATACCAAAGGTGTGGGAGGTATTATCATTTTTTCCAATTAAAATAAATTATATGAAATTTAAATATTCGTTACGAACTTTTCAAAAGAATCAAAGAGAATCACACACACCAAACACTTTATCTTGATTATTTTACTTATTTTCATTCATTAATTTGAAACTCGCAATTTTAATTTTTTACACATAAAGATGCAGTTACAACAAAAATTAATAAAACAAAAAATTATCTGATCTTTAAAGAAAATAAAAATAAAAGTATGAAATGAAAATTTCTTGGTGGAATTTTTGTGAATTTTAAATATCTCAATTATGTATGTGGCATTTCATTTGTATAGCGATTTTACTGTTAATTATAAAAAAAAAATAAAAAATAAAAATTTAAAAAAAAAAAAAAAGTATATATATATATATATATATATATATATATATATATATATATATATATATATATATATGTATATATACATATATAACTATATATATATATATATATATATATATATATATATATATATATATGTATATATATATATATATATATATATATATATATATATATATATATATATATATATATATATATATATATATATATATATATATATATACATGTATATATAGAAAAATTAAAACCAAAGCGTTAATAATTTAGAAACTTCAAAAAACGTTCGCCTCGTATTTTTGTAACCATAGTTCGACTGTACTGTACTGTACTAAAATAAAATAAGAAAATACAAAACAACAACAAAAAGTATCCACACGTAATTCATTTTTAATTTTTTTTTCTAAAATATTCCACGTGATGAAAACATTGGGTGTTAATTATGGTACCGCCCACTAACTTGGATTCTAAATAACAGAAAAAAACGAGCAAAGTAAAAAATAAGAACTGTACAAAGAAGAAATGAAATTAACTCCGCCCACTTTAAGTTGTTTCCAACAAAATCGACTCCTTGTAAATAACCCCAAATAGCAACAAAAAAAATACTTCAACTCAATCCTAAAACTATTTTGTATACAGTATAAAAAATTTTCTAAATAGTTGTACATAATATATGTATGTATGTATGTAGTGTTTATTCTTATTTCTATTATTTGTTCCTTAATGTCTTTCAAGGTTAACCGAAATAACAAACAATTGCATTAAATAGTGGAAAGGGTATACAAAAGAGCTTAGAATATTAGTATGAAGCAAAAAAATAAATCTTTCAATTAATATAATTTGAAAGCCTATCAGGATCAAGGTTAAACAACCAATGCGAGCTCTGATATAGACCTGTCTATTTTTCTCAGCTACTTTTCTATTTAGCGATCACCTGTAATGCATTCTATTTATAGAAAAATAAAAAGCCTTAAGCATAAAAATATATAAATTAATCAAAACAGCTCTTTGGAATAGTTCAATAGCGCCATTTTTGATGAAAATGAAGTTTAGAATAAACATTATCCCTATTTGACTGCAGAATATTAATGAACCGACAAAAAACACGGAATAAATAATAAAAACTAATACGCTGTATATTATACAATAGGTAGTTTTCGTCTTACATAATACAAATACACTGTACAATATTATCCACTTCCGCTTTTGAATGATTTCTTTGGGTTTCTTATTATTGCACATGCGTATATGTATATAATATACATTATTATATAAATTTCATTAATAAGGTTTAATCAATTCTTATTTAATATGCAATCGAATTTAATATATTAAGACAAGTTTAAAAGGAGCTGCATAATGTTAAGAAAAGGACACTTAGAATTGTTCCTTATAACACGCCAATCAATTGAAATTTCCCTTATTTTTACTTTTCTGCACTTCTAATTAAAGTGTCAAAAACATATTAATCGAAATTTATGTAGGTTTGGCTGAAATTTTGGACTAATTCGAAAACTAAATTTTTAGTGCTGCCATATATGTACACGAAAAATGAAAACCTACAAATTTACTCAAAACAGTTCTTTATGAAATTTTTGCTCCTCTCAACATTACGCTCAACGTGTTAGTTATGCCGAGCATACGCCATTGTATGACATTAACAATTAGAATGAAAAACAACCTACTAATTTTTATGTGTTTTTTATTGTACAAAATAATAGTATATTCTACAACAAGGACACGGTATGATAAGGTACACATTTTCCATGAGTATGAAAGCCAATTTCTTATAAATGCAAAATATACATTCCGTGACACTTTCATACCATCCGTTTTCTATGACTGTTCACCTATATATTATACACACAGAAAGAATTTGCAATTTTTATTTTATTTAGCAATATTAAAAACAAAATGACTAGAATTAATAACTGTAAATTTCCTACAATTATACTAATGTGCTTTGTATTTGTATCTATTGCTTTGCTTCTTATTAATTCCAGTCAATATCGGGATAGATGTTAGCACTGTAAAATACATACAGGCCATGTCTGCTCAAGTTACATCACCGACTTTGTTTTAGTAGAATGTAGCGAAACTTTGACCATTGGCATGAAAATTATTTACATCATTCTAACTTAAAATAGATATAGGCGTTTTTTGTAAAATACCCGGTAAATAATCGGAAAATGCGGTTTTACGTTTTCAATTTAATGATTATAAAAAAAACTTCAAAGAAATTGATTTGTGTTATTGAAGAATCCCCTGTGGTCGGGGGGCACTCACATGTCTCGTAAATCTAAATTGCACGAACATGTTTCCTAAGAATACCACCACAGTATCCTTTGCTTGTCGTAGGAGGCGACTAAACGGTTGGATCGCTGGGCTGACGACCCGCATCCGTAAAAAAATCAACTGTTTATAAAATCAACAAAAAGAAAAATGGATACCGCCAAAACAACACCGGACCCCCGCTCAAGTACCCGGATACGAGATTTAGGATCGGCACGTGGAACGTGCAATCACTTAGAAAACCAGGAGCGTTGGAGGGTCTAATCACGTGCATGAAAGAGTATCGGCTGGAACTCGTTGCTCTTCAAGAAACTCGCTGGCCTCAAAGTGGAGACCATGTGTCCCAGGGCTATACGTTGTTCTACAGTGGAGATGACCTCGGAAATCTTGGAGCTGGATTTCTTCTTGGGCCGCAGGTAAAGAAGGCTGTTTTGGATTTTCAAGCAGTCAATAACCGATTGTGTATGCTTCGCCTGCGCATGAAGTTAGCCAACCTGTCGATAATTTGTGTACATGCGCCCACAGAAGTAAGCCAGCCCCAAGATAAAGACTCATTTTACAATGACTTGGACGATCTGATGGGATCTATACCCGAACACGATGTTAGAATGGTAATTGGGGACTTTAATGCTAGAGCTGGCAGAAATCAGGCCGACTTGTGTGAAAACATAGGTCCGTACTCCCGACACGAAACTGCGACCGATAATGGTGAGAGAATGATGTACTTTGCAATTGCTCATGATCTTAGAGTAGCAAGCACATTCTTCCCTCACAAACAGATACACCTAGAGACATGGACACATCCTCGCAAAACATCCCGGAGCCAAATTGACCACGTGTTAATTTCAAAAGGGCGAGCTCGGGTTGTGCAGGATGTGAGAACTTATCGGTCAGCAACCAAATACGTAGGCAGCGATCATTATTTGGTCGCTGCAAAGCTACGGTGGAAGTTTTCGTACAGGTCGGGGAACACAGCGAAACGGATGGAACGTTTCGACTGTGAAGGTCTGATAAATGAAGATCAAAAGAAACGATATCAGGATCTTGTCAGCGACAACATTGAAGGAGCTAATTACCAGTCTGACTGCGTGAACTCTGTCTGGGAGGTACTGAAAACTTCGGTTGTCAGTGCTGCTCAACAGACTTTAGGTATAGTGAAAGTCAGACCCAAGAATGATTGGTTTGATGACGAGTGTCGTCTTGCAGTTGAGCAACAAAATATAGCCCATAATGAAGTGCAACAACGTCTCACAATCGCAAGAAAAAACAAGGCAGCTCTTGCAAGAAGGGCAGCTAAGCGGATTTGTAGACGGAAGAAGCGAGAATGGTGGAAGGCCGAGGTTCTGAAAGTACAACAACTCAGCAATGAGCGTAGTTCACGTAATTTCTTTAAAGGAATTACTGGATTGCACCATACTTTCAGGCTTTCGTCAACCGCCATTCGGGACCGGGATGGAAACCTCTGTGTCAACATCGACGCAGTACTTGACGCATGGAGTGGACACTTTACTGAGCTGCTTGATGTTCATCATGCATCACAGACTGTTGTTGAGCCACCTCTAGAACAGTCTGCGGAGATTTGCACTGAGGAGCCATCCCATGAGGAATTCACTAAGGCCATGCAGAGAATGAAACGAAACCGCTCACCTGGAGTGGACTGCATTAATTCGGAGCTCTTGATATTCGGAGGGGATACTTTGTGGAACTGTCTTTT
This sequence comes from Tipula unca, assembly GCA_951394425.1. NCBI lineage: Eukaryota > Metazoa > Arthropoda > Insecta > Diptera > Tipulidae > Tipula > Tipula unca. The sequence goes on along the minus strand of OX596381.1, from coordinate 1,032,960 downwards.
CGACCTTATTCGATTAGTATGGCGAACCGAAGTTATGCCTGATGAATGGAAAGTGGCCGCGATATGCCCCATCTTCAAGAAGGGAGACCGCTTGAAGTGTGAGAATTATCGCGGTATAGCTCTCCTTTGCACAGCATACAAGTTACTGTCATACATTTTATTGGATAGAATCACTCCTCTGGCGGAAGGCTTGGTTGGTGACTATCAGGGAGGATTTCGTCCGAATCGATCAGTCACTGATCAGGTCTTTTCGCTGCGGATGATTCTATCTAAATATTATGAGACATCCATCTCCGTACATCAGGTTTTCCTGGATTTCCGGCAGGCCTACGACTCGATCAATCGAGAGAGTTTGTGGTCTGCCCTGGAATACCTAGGAATGCCAACAAAATTGGTACGACTGTGTAGGATGACAGTGACGCAGTCTCAATGCTGTGTTAAAGTTGAGAACAGGCTATCGACAATTTTTGTAGTTAACTCGGGTGTTCGGCAGGGAGATGCTCTGTCCCCGATACTCTTTAATCTCATGTTGGAGTACATCTTTCGTAAAACTGAAACACCTCAGCGCAACATCTTATATCGCCAGTCCAATCAAGTGCTTGCATATGCAGATGACATATGCGTGATTGGACTGAATAACAACGGAGTGAAAGAAATACTTGATCCGCTTGTAGAGTTTTCAGCTTCTGTTGGACTCCAGATCAATGAGTCCAAAACGAAATACCTGATCTCTGGTTTTAGAGACAATGGCACACCAGATTTTAGTAGTGGCCACCACACGTTTGAGGGAGTGAGGAGGTTCAAATATTTGGGCTCTCTTATCACTCACGATAACAGTGTGGGTGAGGATATTAAAGTGCGGCTGGCAGCTGGCAGTCGTTCTTTGTATCCTCTAAGGCCACTGCTAAAATCTAAACACTTATCAAGTGCCGTGAAGCTGAAGCTTTACAAAGCGTTGATCAGGCCCGTTGTTATGTTTGGATGTGAAAGTTGGGCGCTGACGGATGAGTGCGAGAGATGGCTCCTTACATTTGAGAGAAGAATCATGCGTGTGATTTACGGCCCTAAACGCGAAATAGATGGTACATACCGAGCTCTGTACAATTTCGAGATCAGAGATCTGATGAAGATCCCCGATATTGTACATGAAGTTAGATCTCAGCGAGTACGCTGGCTCGGTCACGTTCTGCGTGCTGATCCGGAACGAATTGTGCAGCGATCTCTGAAAGGAGAGCCACCATATGGTAGGCGCAGAGGTCGTTGCAGGCGACGATGGCTCCACGATGTAGAGAACGACTTGGCCTCTTCAGATTGTCTAAGACAGTATGAAGACCAAGCTCAGGATCGAAACCGTTGGAGCCAGATTGTTGATTCAGTAAGGGGCCAGTAATGGCCTTTAACACTGTTATTATTATTGAAGAATCAAAAATTCGATGAGCAAAGCACATATTACCATTTACCAGCCCTCAAATTAAAATAAAAATTTTCAAATTCACAGAAATAAACTTTCAAAAATAATTCCCAAAACTTTTCTGTTAATATTATCAATTTATTTATAAAAATGAAAAACTGCACTCCTTTGGCTGTAGGACCGCCTGAGTAGAAAGAATATAGTAGTACAAAAATACAATCAATACATTAACGGCAAACAAATATTTTTTTTTTAAATTCTCGTCCTTTCCAAATACTCACATAAAACACACAAAATATTGTCTTACATCTGTATTAGATCATTTTTCGTGTGTATTACGATGTGAATGCTTCGCCCGCTAAACTAAAATTTGATATAGTTTTTTCATATTTAATAAAATATTATTTATTATATTTTATAAATAATTATAATAAAAATATTAATCGTAGTGCAAAGGGCTCTTTAAATACAGTGGTGGAACTATATATCCGCAAAACGCCGCAATCACGACGAGAAAGGGGGGGGGGGGATGCTGATTGCAACAGCGGCCTCTTAGAAAACGGCCCAAGCCAATTTTTTTTTAGCACTAGTGAGTTTCTCTAATCTATTTTTATTTTTATTTTCAAAATGCAATTGGAAAGTTGGGTATGCGGACAAAAAAGAAATATCTAACACCGCAAAGAAGAAAAATTTGTTTATGGGAAGTGTGGCTACAATTTTTTGTTGATTAAATAAATGTATTAATTATTAAAATTGTTAAAGCCGGCTTTGATATTAATCTACCTGTAAACAAATATTATTAATCATTTTAAAAAAATTTATTTCAGTATAACAATATATGAAATGTCTACCTTGATTTCCCTCGATGACGGTGATTTATATGGAACTACACAAAAAAGTGTACACAAAATAGTTTCGATTACAAACATTTTTCACATTTCGTTTGGTTATATTACCTACATAGAATCGGAAAATCTATTTCGTTGATCGTCGGAGATGAACTAATTTTACAAATTTTTAATTCTGCTTGTTTGAGATAACGGACAGTGAATTATTATCTATAATTTTGAAATTTAACATACGTTGGTCTTCTATTTACCTATAGGATAAGTCAATATCCTTACAGTTCGCCAAACTTAAAAAACTTCTCTTTGATGAATTATGTGGGTATATTTTTTCTTTTAAGATTACATTGCATCTTTCCAATTCATCAAGTACTATCAGAACTCTAGAAGTATGCCTTTTATTTTCAATATAATATGTTGCTTATGGTTTTGTGTTTTTAACCCCTCTGGCCGCGCCTATATTTTCTGCAAGTGGGCCCAAATGGAACTTGAATCTGAATTATGAAGGTTATAGATTAAATAATTTAGATAAAGGTGTCTATGGTGTAAGGTTTACCTATGACTTAATAATAATAATTTTAGTTTAAATCATAAAACTACTATTTATTTTTATTTGTAGATCTTGAAATTAAAATTATAAAAATGTTGTTGCGTAAAATTTTAATCAAAGGATATTTAAAGTTTTGTGAATTATTCGAATAGCGATATTTGAATTGATGTTTGCAAATGTAAATCGTGATGGACATTTAAATGACATCCTGATCCACGTATAATTCCAAATAAGTTTTTTATTAAAAAGAGACATATGTAGGCCTTACAACTATACATATAGAGGAATATGAAAAGCTGTATACCATGTATTAGACTTCCAACATATTTAATTATAGGCGAATTAAATTATTTTCTAAATTAAGAAAGTGCTTTCTTAAGTCATTTTGAATAAATGTTAAATGTATTAAATAAGGAAATATGCGCGTTTTAATTGATTTGGAGTATGATATAAACTATTATGTTTCTATCTAGTCTAATTGATTGTTTCAATTTTAAAATTTATTTGAAAAACATCATTTTTAATCAGTTATTTTTTTCAAAATGACCTAAGTTGGGTCCCAGTTTTTAACACAAACCCGACCGTTTTTAATACATTTTTGACGATTCGCGTAGTTAAATATTTATTTTCATTATGGTTCAATATTTATTTTTGAATGAAAGCGCTGGCAATCTGCCTCACCGAGTGATTTTTTGGGTACACCTAAATGTTGCTATACAATTAACTGGATGTTGTTTCATGTACAACAAGAAGAAGTAGAGATCAAGGTAGATACAAAACTATATTGTTGGAACCACCTGTTACTAAACTACTTTAATTTTGACACGCAGTAATACTATACAGGTTTGACTAACTGAGTCCATCCTAACCTAAATAAAATGTGTGCATTATTATACGATACGGCATACGGACTATGTCTTCTAGATTAAGAGACGATATAGATTCAACAATAAATCAAACTAGTACTGATTTATTCTGTACCATATATAGTTTTTATAATCTTATTACTAATCAAAAAATATTTCACGGCATTTTCTTTCACCTATATTTATGTAAATTTTTTTAATAATCTAACCTGTTGAATTATGAATTTTCACTTGTTGAATATTGAATAATTTTTCTCACTCCAGCTGGTAAAAAATAATAACAAAGAAGAAAAAAACTAATTTTATATAAGAATATTAACCAATTACAGTCAAACTTCCGTAATTCGAATCACTACGTGCCATCAATTTTTGTTCGATTTAGGGAAAATTCGAAATAAAGAAATTAAATCGAAATATTCAAAGTCTTCAAAAAAAAAAAAAAACTTAAAATATCTGAAAGAATTGCAACGAAAGCCTGTTTAATATATTGGTACATACATACATACATAATAAAACACATTTAATACATCCGCTTATTAAACTACACAACTATGTACTTTCATTGAAAAAATCTTTAATTGTCGTCTGTTTGCTAGACGTTGACAGTTTATTGAAAAACTGATCTATTTTGTAAAGACAAAATTGGATTTTATCTGGAACCGTATCTTGCATTTCGATCGCTGTGCAGAAGGTATCAATCTCGGTTCTTATTTGTAAATCATTTGGATTTTCCGAGCATATTTCTTGGGCTTCATCATCCTCTGAATCCTCATGAACTATTATGGTTGGTTTCGAGAGCTCCAAAATTGCTTCATCGTCGAGATATTTGGTCGCGTAAATATCATCATCAACTTGAAGATTTTCTTCTGCGGATATGTCGATATTTTCATTAGTATCCGTTACCCATTTAATGTATACAGAGATGTAATCATCCATTTCCAGATGTTCTCGTTTGATTAGATCGGCTAGCGGTAATAAATCTTCTTCATTCCATGCGACATCTTAAAAAATCCAGCTTTGTAGAAACAATTTCTAATTGTGTTTTCTGTGACGTCGACAGCCCATGCCGATGAAATTACCCTCACAGCATCTAGTATGCTGAAATCTGTTTGTTTTGAATCCTCCAATCTGTTTAAGACTGTATTTTAAATTCGTCTTTTATAGTGAATTTTTAGGCTGTTTATTATTCCCATATCCTTTGGTTGAAGTCCGAATGTTGCGTTTGGTGGAAAATATTCCACTCTTACAAATCGAAGATTTTTTACTGCTTCTTTGAGATGTGAAGGGCAGTTATCCACAAACGTGATAATATCTCTATTTTGACGACCAAAAATTTGGTTAAAACGAAATAAAGATATACCATAAACATAACGAGATGCGAAAATTTCGAATTACAGAAAATAGTTTTGACCATTTCCTTTATGTTTTGTTTCGAGTTATAGAAAAATTCGAATTATAGAAATTCGATTTAGGGAGAGAAATTTACTAATAAAAAAGATGTTTCTTGCTTTTGTCAAAATATTAATACGAATTATAGAGAAATTCGAATAATAGAAGTTCGAATTATGAAAGTTTGACTGTATATAGAAGGAGCTCTTATACTCGGTAGAAACATTATGATTATGAAATTACAATTAAATTAAAATTAATCAGTATTTATATACATACTGATATTATAGGAGACACACCTTATATTTAAAAAAAAAAATTAACTAACAAAACACAAAGCTAAAAATTTGTTTCTAAAAGAAATACATACATATTACATAAATATCGCACTGTATACATACATGCACTACTAAATTATTATTACTTAAGACAACGTAGACAAAACAAAAATAAAAAAGAACAAAAACCTCAAGCCTTTGAAAAAAACACAACAATCAGATAAATTAATTTTTTTTTTCTCTGCATTTTTTTGTGTTGTTGTTAGTTTCCTAAATCATTTTCTGATTGTCAAGCTCCACTGCAAATTTACAATGCAATTTAGTTGAATAAAAACTACAGCTACACAGTAACACAAAACAAAACTGAAAAACTGTTAAGTTTTATAAAATTAAGATTTGTCGTAATTTTTAAATTTATTAATAAATTAGTTAAGTTTATTAGTTTTAATGCGTAATTGCCACAAGCAGGCGCTGTATAGATAACAACATAAAGTACCATAAAATGAAGCGGGAAAACGTAGAATGCACAGTTTTTCATACATATATATGTACATATTTATTATAAAATACGAGATTAGAAAGCAATACAATACAATTAATTTTTTTATGTACTTATTAGCAGATAGGGATCAGTAACATTAATTTACATAACTTTTCTATAAATCTTATATATGCTATGTGGGATTTGTGATATTTTATTTCTTTATAATTGTTGTTCAAATAGTTTTTAATATACATACTTATTTATATATATATATATATATATATATATATATATATATATATATATATATATATATATATATATATATATATATATATATATATATATATATATATATATATATATATATATATATATATATATATATACAAAAGTACTTTCAAATCTTAACGAAAGATTATATAGTTTTCCAACTTTTTAATTGCATTTTTATGAGCGCAAGATATTCAATTATTGATTGTATCCTAATATGGCATTGAGTCGATATGCATATAGAAAAGTTTGCCGACGTATTTCTTGGGTCTATTTTATTATATAATTAATACACACAAGCACAAAGTAAATTAAATCAAGGACAAGTTAAAATATTCTTAATTTATGATCATACATATGTATGTATGTATACTGTATATAAAAAGCTTATTTCTCGCTGAATTATATGTATATACTAAGAATATTTTAAAAGAAATTCAAAGAATCATCTCAAAAAAATCCCATTCTCTCTACCAAAAATCAGCCAAACTCAAAACGTTTTTTATGCGTGAAAATTATTTTAGGTCATTTTAACATTTTTTTAATACCACTTCATTTGCTAAGAAAATTATATATAAAGCAGATTAAAAATAGTTAACTTTATAGCTGCGATTTCAAAGTATATAAGCTATAATCGCGACAAATGCTTAGTGCAAATATTTCAAAATCATTCTTGTGCAATATAATATTCAAAATTAAATCAAAACGTTTTTATTTATTTTAACATAACCAAGAAGAATAACGTCCAACAATTTTTACAACTTAAAATTTCTTTCTACTCAGAGATCTATTACTCCACTCATCCAATCTAACCATCAAAAATTCTCTCACAATCAATAAAAAAATTTGTTTTATTCGCGTTTTGGTCACTAAAGTAAAATTAAATAATGCGAATATCGCATTTTTTTTTATTGTATTTAAAATTTCTATATATACAACGCACATGTACATGTACGTATACACACATATTTGCTGCACCAAATACATAGATTTTAGTTCTCGTGTGGATGGAATGATGATGAATAAATTTTGGTTGATGGTTAAAAGATAATATAAAATTTGCTTAAATTGAGAAATATATAATGACATTGAAACTATACGAGTGGAGTGTGTATACGTATGTACATCATTGCCCAATGGTTAGTTTAGTGTTAATCGCTATATTTACATGTTTTAGAAAATGGAAGATTTTCGTGTAAGATGATTTTTAGTCAAGGTGATATGATATATGAAAAGTGAAAGCTTAAATACAATATATAAAAAATTAATGTTTATTAAGTTATACAGGTAGACAAGATATCGAACATGTGTAGTGTAACATTAAGTCATATACCTACAATTATTATAACCACTTGCAATTAGTATAAATTTGATGATTTATTATATCCGAGAAATGATAGTCTTGAACTTTGTGTGCTTATATATTTATGTGCCAATACATATATAATATGTATCAACGTGAATATATAAATAATAGGTTTGCTTTATATTTATTAATCATTTATTAAAACAAGGCAAACGATAACCCTATGGTCGGCAATATTATTTAATGGATTAATAAAAATAAAAATTATTGGTTTTTTCGTATTGTTAAATTATTATTTTTTCAATTCTATTTTTGAGTATCCTAGTTTATGTGTATCAGTGGTACAAATCAACATAGTCCTTTAATATATTTTCTATTTATAATGTTAAGTATATAATTATATTATATAACGATTTTAAATAAAATATATGATGCAGATAAGATTCAATTTTCAATTCAACGTTTGTATTCTGCTTAAGTCTGCTTTTGCTTTTAGATTTTATAGTATATATTTTATAGAATACTTCAAGCAATCAAAAATAGTCCTATAATTAAAATTATAAGCTGGAATTATTGTTGAAATAAATATAAAGTTATTTAATTGGAATTAATCATCAACAAATCATTAAAATAATTTAATATTCGTAATTATGTTATTTTTAATTTGTGTTTTACTATCTTCCTGTTTTCAATGAAATTATTTTTATAAATTAAATACACAAAATAATAAAACCGGAATTAAAAATAAAATAAACACGCATTTTTATTTATAAAAACCCAAAAAGGTGTATAATAACTAGCAAGATCGGGCTCTATGTTTTTATTCATACTAATTTAAAACAAATAATGATTCGGTTTGTAGTAAATATCTTACAAATCAATTGTACGTACACTAATAATAATACACTTTTTAACAGAATGGACGTATGTCAACTCGATGTGTATAATTTTAAGAAATGTATTAAAATAGACAAGGTGTTTGGACAAACAACAGTACATATTCGTTTATAAAGTAGTTAAGTTTAATTTATATTGAAAATTTATGTATAATAAAAATTTTGGTCTCGAAGTATGTACATTATATGTATACATATATATATATATGTATAATAAATTAAAATCAAGCAAAACAAAACCAAAATATAATATTGCCACGACAATTCTCTTTTATTTTTCCCATATAGAAAGTACATATTAGGACACCCACCCATGATTCGAAAGAGAGTATATAATGTAACCTGTAAATTATCGCCACCACACACATAATAAATAGAAAATTGTGAAAATATTTGTGTTACATAAAAATAGATTAATTACACAAGGAAGCAATTATTTAATTGTATATCTTAAAAATATCTTAACATAAATCTCACAACATATAAGTATATAATATATGTAAAGTTAAAAAAAAAAAACTAACTAAAATACCACCTGAATTTAATTTTTATCATTATTATTATTTTTAATAAAAATACTTTACCTGAAAACATTGTAAATTATAAAAAATAGTTTACGGTGAATGTTTCCTTTTTCAAAAAAATATCTTTTGTTTAATAAATTTATCTAAAGCTTAAAAATAAAATTAATTCCATTTGAAAACCACCTACATGCTGTAAAATTTTACAATAAAACAAATAATAAAAAAATTTCTATTTTTCAAATAAAAATTGTTATATGCATATGCATATACTGTTAAAGTTAAATGCATACAGAAGTGTCGGAAGATCAAACTAAATGCATGTTATATTTAAAATAATTTTGCAATTTTGTTGTACTCGCACTTACGAAAGTGCACAGAAATTCAAAAAAAAATAAAAAATTTTAGGTTGCAAGATCGACAAGGGTGTTTGTTTTAACTGTTTAATTTAATAAATTTTAAAATTATATAATTTTCATTTTAAATTATATTTATAATGTTTATTATTTAACTTATCTACATCATATCTTCGGTGTATACTGTGAAATTTTGATAAATACATATTGCATTACAATCAACATTCCTGTTTCGTATGTATATACTCGTACATGGCATACCGTATTTATGTACATACGTATACTCGTATATAAATGAGCAAAATATGTATGAGGAAATAGTTGTTATCTCGCATGAATGTTTTATGTTTGCAGTTTGCACCAGATCATATTATCCGCACTGTAATTGATTGTGTGTGTGTGGGTTACATGGGTGAATTTGAAAATGTTAATAGGCGGTATATGTTTATTATAGTTAGTTGTATACTTATATACTAGGGGGAAATTTTTTGGGTTTGATTTTGAAGTAAGTGTAATGAGGTTTGAATGCACCTGTTGAAATACTGTCTAAACTGTAGTTAATTTATAACTCGGATATCTGTCTATTTTCGTTTATTGAACCCGAATTTCAAATTAATTACCAACGAGTCTGCTAAATTCGATTATTTCGTTAGGAACAAAAATAATAAATTCAATTATATATTGCATAATACATATATATAAATCTTTGTAAACTGGTTAAAAATAGGTAAAACGATTTTTTTTATTCACCACTAATTTATTTATATTCGCATCATTAATTTAATTTAATTTTGTGAATTTAAAATTGTTAAAAAATTCACCATTGGTTTTCACAAAATTGTTAATGAAAATATTTTTTTTAATGTGACGATAATAAAATAAAAATAATAACTGAAGTAGACTTACTGTATTCTTTCCAAAAAAAGGTGTTTCAAAACTGATCAAACATACGAATTTAACATCGTATTTAAAATAAGCTGAATTTATGAGGAGACTTTTGTAATATTTAAGAATGTTTTCTTCAAATATTCATTAGTGTAACATTTCAATTTTTGTTCCGATTGTATGTTAGCATAGGTTAATTTGTACCTAGAACCTACTAACGTGATTCTAAGAAAGGAGATTGACATTTTAATGGTATTTTAAGTCGTCTTTGACAATATAGACATACACATATTAATTCTCAACTTTATTTATTTGTCTTTCATTGTGTTGTAAAACATAATTAGTTAGCATTTAGTAATTGTATGTGGTTTCTATTTTACTTCAAATATTTGGACAGAAACATATAAATTATAAATTACCAATAAATATTTTAGTTCTATAGTAACTATTACTGTAATTTAAGATCATTCGTCTATTTAGGTATAACATACATTTTAAGACCTCCCATAACCATAAGAATATATAATTACCATATTACAACTTATGTAATCTGAACATGCGCACACCTATACAAAGTAAAAACATAATTTTCATGAACTACCCCTGAATGTCAAATAAATGTGTGATATGACCAAACATGGCGATCATTAAAAAAGCTATTTATCATGTAAAATCAACATGGCCTCTAAGATATTAAACGAAACCTATAATGATATACAATAATTATGTAATATATATAAAACATCTTCATCAATCGTTAGTTTTTCTTACATACTCGTGATCAATTTATCGATATCAGTAAACAAAACTAATTGGAAACTAACTTATAAACATCATAATAAAAATTTAACTAATTTAAATACATCAGTTAACTGTTAAAATATGCAAAATAATTTTTGTATTTCGAATGCTAAATCTAAACTGTAATCTAAACATTATAAAATAAAAAAGGCGATCATCTTTGTTAAGTTGTGTGTGTGTATGTGTATGTTTTGTGTACATAGCGTATATCTAATTCTAATCTGTATATACATGCATATATATAGATTTACGTATATATACATACTTTTGTTTATATATGATGTGCGCGATATGTGTTGTTAACAATAAAAAACAGGAAATTTAAATTTATATAGACTTAGCGCTGAGAGTGTAGTTTACAATATACTATATACGTATTATATATACATAGAAAAAAACTATTAATCGTTTCGCATATCCATCCATCAGCCCCAGAAGAGTGCGGAAAAGTCGCAAAACATAAAAAATTTCGTAAACTTAAAAAAAAACAAAAAAAAATTGGTATTTTATTTGAACAAATTTAAATACAGCCACCAGATTATTCTGTAGTATACGTTAGTATTATATATAGAGGAAAAAAGCGCGACAAAGAATTACGCGCAATACAAATGTAAATTTAATTCGCGAAGTTTTAGCAAATTTTTTTTGTATGATAAATATATATAAAATTACTAATATACTTGCAAACAAAAAAAACAGAAACTTTTAGCCTTGAAATGCGCATGCAGAGTTATCTTTTGCTTATAATTTTTTTGGATATGAAATTAGACAAGTTTTTTGTTAGGAAGAATTGATTAAAAGATTTTTTTTTGTTAGAGGTGGAATATTGCGGTTTTTGCATCTTTGATTGCATCGAAACTATATATTTATATATATATATATATATATATATATATATATATATACATATATATATATATATATATATATATATATATATATATATATATATATATATATATATATATATATATATGTATATATATATATATATATATATATATATATATATATATATATATATATATATATATATATATATATATATAAAATTCTGAATGGAAAATTTAATAATAATTATGCAACGAATTACGTAATCATAGAGTGCAGTTCGTGATTTATTTCTCGCACTATATGATTGGATGAGAAGTACAATATATACAATGAATATGTAGATATAAATGTACAAGGTAAAATACGAAAGCATCAAAGCAAGTTTAATCGACTTATCAAGATTTAATGTTTAACCGACTAGATACGCAGCTTCCATATCCATTAATATATTTTATTTTTCAATTATAGGTAATTTTTTATCTATAGTTTCCAATTAACCGTGAGTAGCTTTAAAAGTTTAAAACTAATCTATATAATGAACCGATTTTCTGTAAAACTGTTGCTAATAAATATTTGATCAATTGGATTATTTCTACTATTAATTTAATTTTGAAGTGGATACTTTTCCTGATGACTAATCATGAAAGCTGGTGCAAAAAAAAACAGCCATACATAGCTTACAAAATTTGTAAATTATACAGCGTCAATTTATAACCTATTCTAGTGCTAACCGATTTCGTCATTAATTGATAAAAACTTACATTTTTGTGTTTAATTATGAGTTTTCAACCATCACATATAATAAACTATGCTATAAATTTTATTTATTCTTGTTCATCTGTTTCAGTATAAAATATTAATCTCATAATATGTGTTACGAGACAAAGTAAAACACACGAAATACATTTTTACAATACCCTTAATCTATCAACAATATAAGCATACCGCTTTGCCTGTTTAATTGTTCAAAACAAAAAAAGCTATGAACGAGTAAAAATATTCAAGGATGCGATTTTAATACAAATTTATTTTAGTTCTGTATACAACTCATTATCCAATCACTAAACAGTGGGCAGATAATAAATATTCAAATTTAGTATATGTATGTATACACAATACAAATTGATTAGAAATTTTTATACACATATTGATAAAATATACCCCGCGCAAATTAGTGATAAAATAATATTCATAAATACACAACGAAAAATGCTTGTTTTGTTGAAATAGTCCATTTTCATTAAATGTATATCTATACATAGCATATGTACACACATACATATATCTAAATGTTAATGAAGCAATTCTCTAAATATAGTGTCGATAGTATAAAGTAAACAGGATTACATTCATCACGTGTCTTTTCTATTCTAGGATATCGTATATATTTGAGCAGTATTCTGAAAAATATGTATTTATAAATAATTTTAAAGTAGCTACTTCTGATACAGGAAATAACGTATCAAATGATCTAATATTGAATTAAATCTGATCTATAAATTTTCAGTTACAACCCATTAAAAACAATTATTCTCCTAATATGCAAATTGCATTTTTTTATTGGCAATAATATCTATTGTATGACAGAAATGATGGCTCACATACGTGAAATTCTATTAGAAGTACAAAAATCACATTAAAATATTACGTAAATAAAGCAAAAATAAAGTTTGGCACAAGATAATATTTGCTCACGCTTCCATGCAATTTTTTTCGCATATTTTTAACCTTGACACACTTTTTCTTATTCCTCATCTTCTATTTTATATAAATGTATAAACTTAATCATCTTCCCTATATCAACATAATATTATACTGCGAATATTATATAGAAGAAAATGTGTACACAATAAATACACAACACACATAAACATTAAAAACAAACAAAATTTGCGAATTTGAAATTTATACGCATTTATTGTACACATATGTACAAATACATATACATATATGTAGTCACACATACTATACAACAAAAAAAACTGCGCGTATTTAAACAATACTCCCAAAATAAATCGTTGAAAAACGCACTATATCACACGTAAAATAAAATCGAAATTTGACCGAGAAACATACAAACACACAATTCCAAATTCCTATTTGCAGCAGCAAAAACCCAAAAAAAAACGAAATTCGCGAATGAATGGCAACAACAACAACAACGCGAAAAATTGGCATGAAAATGAAACTGAAAAAGATGTTTCAATTCAATTCACTTCCACCGCAACCCATACAAATTCGCAAAATATAAAATACAGACAAAATTCTAATATGTGCGAAAAATAATTGTGTCGAACTAAAACCAGGGATATGGAATCGTAATTCGCGGACTGAAATGTTTTTTCCGCTTCGATGTTTCTTAAAAGAACTTTTAATGTCTTTGAAAGGTACCATTACATTCAAGGACTCTAAATTACTCCTAACAACAAATCATAATTAATCTTTAAAGCACATTATATAATATCATCCAGGTTAAATTAGTTGTGTTAACATTTTGGGTATGTGTATTTCAGTTTTGTGGTAAAATTCTGAAAAATTACACGACTAAATAAAAATATATCTTTATATATCTTTTGTGGTTGACTGGTTTGTACCCTAAACTTGCTAATTGGATTTGTATTTTATAATAGTTATTCAAATATTTTATATTATTTTAAGAGTAAATTATTTAAAAATATCCGGATATTGGATACGTAAGATTCATTAATACAAAAATAAAATTTCAGGGCTCAATTATTTCGTCGGTGAATCTCTAGTTGTAAAGCACTGCTTTTTTTTAAATTCGCATAGTTATATTACGCATACAATACACAATTCACATACGCACTTTATTACTAAAATGTATTATCAGTTTTTTGCAAACTTTTTTACATACACGCAAAAAAAATAAATAGATTCAGACCTAGGCTTGTGCTAAAATTAAGGATTTCCTAAATTTTAACCAAACCTGTTCACGAAATTGATAAAATCGTTGAATGTTCGTAATATAACATTATATAAAAAATATTATAACTATACATTTTTGCGATCGAACATTCTGAGCCTAAAACAAAAAAAAAATCTTATCTCAATACACAATGTCTTAATTTTCGCAAAAAAAAAAAAATAAAAATTTGCACGCACTATACATTAGAATTATTATACATGAATATTAACGCATTGCAAAAACAAAGCAAAATTTAACTCATTTCGCGTAATCTTTCAACCTTGAATACACTAACATTAAATAAAATATAAAAATTTCGCGATTTTTTTTTATTCGCGAATTCTCTTGTGTTGTTGCTATTTAAATTTTTTTTTCGAATGATGTGATGCGAATCGTTGAGTTTTTTTTTTAGTTTGCGATTTTATGAGTGTGCGTGGTTTTTTATGTGCTGTATGTATACATTATACAAAATTCACGGCAGGGTTGGGTTGGCAAAAAATAAAATTTTAACAAGATTTATTTAGTAAATTGTACCTAGAGATCAACTCATAAGATCATATTAAAAAAAATAAAATGAATAAATTGATCGTGATGAAATTTTTATTTGATTGAAAAACAAAGTGATTTTGTTGTACTCGCGCGCATATAGAATTATATAGACTCTGTCGTTTTCTTCTTATTATTAAAAATTAAAGAAACGTCGAAGTGGTGGGAAGCGGATGGTGGGTGGATGTGACTTAAACTTATAAGAGGATTCGACAATGGTTTTCTATATATATGCACAGAAGATTAAGATTTTTTTTTTGATTTATAGTTTAAAGCTTGTGAATAAGAAAAGAAATATGCGTGTCTTTATGTATATAAATATATGTCGTTCTCTACTGTTGGCTTGCCATATACACATAATAATCAACTATATTTCTTATCAGATATTCAGACATCAAATATTATCAAACAACCTAATATACATTTTTTTGTTCTATTTGAATTTAATATAATATGTACACACATCTATTCTTCGTTTCTGTGTTTAGAGTGTATAATACAATTTTAGTGTATGTTACTAACCAGCTGCGCCAATCATTGTGACCCAATTTAATTTACATACACACATATTTTGGGAACCGAATTAGATTATACTAATATTTATTGTGTAGGTCAAGTAAACGTTTTGTTATATATGTATTAACTGATATTTTTCGTTTTCAAAATGGTGGCAGTACGTAATTAGGTAAGATGTTTTAATTATATATATGTACATTGTACATATATATATATATATATTTAATGTGTGTGATAAATTAAAAATGTGCACTGTGGTACTCATATGTATATTTAGCCAAACGATGTGTTAATGCATTTATTTATATGTTGTTAATTCAAAGTTTAGTTATACATCACTCTGCTATAGCAGCATAAAAGTACATGTCATCTAATCAGTACAGCGAATATTTTAGTTTTTTATTGAATTGTGTTCAGCACGCTCCGTCGGTAAACTATAAAGTTAACTAATTTTATTTAGAATACGTGCTGGCTGGCCCATTTTGATAGGTTTTATTCAATTTATTTTTATAGTGTGGTTGCCCTTTTTATTAAATTATTTTATTTATAACTTATGAACAACTTTAATTAATATTTTAATACAATTCTATCATTCATTTAACTAATCTATCCGTTTAACTACATTTGGATTATTTTCTTTTTGTTTGATAATCTGAAATTTCTAATTGGGCCTTTAGATCCAAATAGATATTTATAGAAATGTATTCCTGGGTTCCATCTTTGATTAATACTTTTGCACGTATGACATCATATGGCAGCACAAATATTTATCTGCGTAGTATGTGAATTAAACTGCGGTCGTAGGGTGGTTTTCCAAAATACTGCTCACCGAATACGATTCTTACCGGTTATCAATTAATTGATTAATTACAACAAAATGCCACCGACTGTTAGTCGTGTCATCCATACACTTTCGAACTCGTACTATTCGTAGATATGACGTGTGTAAAATCGTTCGTTGAGCTGACCTGAACGTTCGTATACAATAAGTAGTAAGAGTTTTGTATGGGTTTTTAGCAAGAGACACCGCAATAGAGTCGTTACGCTTATATGCTTTTGAATATCGAATTATTAAATGCAAGAAACATATAGACTCTAAAGATGAGTCGACATTATCTAAAATACTTTTTTTAGTGCTTTACATTTAATATCTGAACTTTAAGAGATTGAATTTAAGGTTTATTCTTGATTAATAATAATGAATTATATATATATTAATATATATATATATATATATATATATATATATAAATATATATATATATATATATATATATATATATATATATATATATATATACATATATATACATATATATATATATATATATATATATATATATATATATATATATATATATATGTATATATATATATATATATATATATATATATATATATATATTTATATATATATATATATATATATATATATATATATGTATATATATATATATATATATATATATATATATATATATATATATATATATATATATATATATATATATGAATATAAACTCAATCCTTAAGATCAATGAGTCCAAAACAACATACATGATCTCTGGTTATATATAGAGACAATGGGAGACCAGATTTTAGTAGTGGCCACTACACGTTTGAGGGAATCAAATAACTTCAAATATTTGGGCTCTCTTATCACTCACGATAACAGTGTGCGTGAGGATAGTATAATGCGGCTGGCAGCTGGCAGTCGTACTTTGTATCCTCTAAGGCCACTGCTAAAATTTAAACTTGATAGGTTTAAGTGCCATGAAGCTGAGCTTTACAAAGCGTTGGTGAGGCCCGTTGTTATGTTTGGATGTGAAGGTTGGGCGCTGACGGATGTGTACGAGAGATGGCTCCTTACATTTGTGAGAAGAATCATATACGTGTGATTTACGACCCAAAACGCGAGGTAGATGACATATACAGAGCTCTGTATAATATCGAGATCAGAGATCTGTCGAAGATCCCCGATATTGTACATGAAATAAGATCTTAGCGAGTATGCTGGCTCGGTCACGTTCTGCGTGCTGTTCCAGAATGAATTGTGCATATAGTACATATAGTTCAAACATTCGATATCATGTTAAACTATTCTTCTTTAAGTCCAATTTAAATACTGTTTCCATTGAAAATTTAAATCGTTGGGATTTTAATGGTGATAGAAAAAAATACTCAAATATTGATTTGGATTGGCAATATTTCTGTAAGAATTGTAATGATCATGAGTCACTAAAATAAAATATATTTTTATTTAACTTTTTAATAACTTAAAAATAATTTGTTTTAAACACATTTTTAACAACAATAATATTAAAAATATTTTTTTCAATGTAAAAAATATAAAAAATAAGTTTTAATTTCTGAAATTTTGTTGTATATCTCGAAGTTTGTCATACTTAATCCTATATGCTGTACCTATGCTTAATCCAAACTATAATATTTTTTATCTTAAGATCACAATGAGCGTGTCACACAATTTTGTAACAATTTACCATATTGCGCAAACTACTTATGTGATAATCAATGTATAATATGTATACATTTTAATTTCATATACATATACATACTGAAAAATTAAACTTATTCATAAAGCTTAGGTTAGTTATCTATGCAGAGGTTAAATTAGAATATCGGTTACGCCTTTCAATTGCGAGACGGAAGAAGGCGGAGTTAAAAAAATTTGATAATCGAGCTACATCACGGCTTGAATAGACATTAGTGTTGGTTTTGTACGCATCTATAATTAAATTAACCAGTTAACCATATCGTTAGTGTTTCCCAAAAAAACAAAATTGTATATTCTCTCATTAATTCATTACTATCATTTTCTGTTATTCTTTAATCTCTGTCTCTTGCTAGTTATGGTAATGTTTGCTCTTCTCTATATACTTTACACTTTATGATATGTATGTATCTATATATACATATATAGAATATAGTTTTCATTTACATATATGCGCGTGTTGTTCGCGTATAATTGAGAAATGTGTTCAGAGTGATGGCAAAATAAAATGGTTTATACATTGTTTATATATACATATATATACTACATATTCAAATTGGGTCAACTTTAGTTCTAAAGTTAAAATGCTAAGAAAAAACTGTGAAATAGTTGGAAGATCTGATTCTAGAACCATCAAAAATACCGCCATAATTTATTCTAGCTAATGTTGGTATAGAGAATTTTAGGTCTAGTTTACCTATAATTATAAATACTGGGAATTGAACTTGAATTTAACTTAGCTAAATTTGACTGTGTTATAGGGGACTTCCTAATTTGTTTTACTCTTATTTTGTACTTTGGAGATGAAGTTTAAAAGCTTGATAAACTAATAACATTTCGTTAAACTTTAGCTGACTTTACTATGATTATAACGTACGAGTACCATATTCAAACACGAATGTCAAAACAGAAAATAAGCATATTTTGATGTCGTTTTGACTAAAATCACAAGGTGATCAATAAATGTATAAGTTTTATCTATTAAGGATCTGTGTGAATAAGTTAAAAATATAGTTTAGTTGAAAATTTGTACAGGAATGAAAATTAACGTGATTAAAATATTTCTAACTACAAAAATTTACTTTGCTGTGTGAATTACCTCTGATTGTTAAAATTTTGAGAAAGTAAAGTCACAAAGAATTATTTTCCAATCATTGTGGTTTAATTTTATTGCTTACATTGAAAGATAAAATAAAATAATTTCATAAATAGCTTTTCCGCTGATATCTGGAGTTCGGAAAGAATGATTTTTGAGACTGTCTTTATTCAGTTTCTCTTGGAAAGAGTCAAATCGTTGTATTTGCTATAGGCATACCTATTCTAGTTCATCCGGAGGTAAAACTATCCTATAGTTCATCCGGAATTGTTAAAAATTGCATCGATATTTTAGCTTACATTAAAAAATCAATGATATTACAGTGTAGAACTTCATAAAATTACTATGTAAGCCAGGATCATATGTATATGACTCTCATAAACTTATTGAAGCAGTTTACTTTAAAACATACTATAACATTAAAATAATTAATGTGTTTTCCCTATCTATTAGATATTTGTCATTAAATACATGAATGTGCCGATATTTTAATTATAATCTCAATTATTTTAAATATTTCACAAAGCTTAATTCAAATTGACTTAATGAGTCAAATACAACTGTTTAAGTTATAAGCTATATAAGAAAATACAAATCCATGTTTGTTCAACTATAAAATTGATTGATTGATCAATTATGCCATATCGTCAGAGAATATGTTCTTTCCAAAGTAAACATTCTATTTCACATTAGCGTGTTGTATAATATATTTATAACTTTATTTTAAATATTCCAATTTTACTTTCCTCATAAAACAAGATTTCAGTTTCTTCTTCTTATATTTTTTCTATTACGCGAGTGTAATGATCACACACGCGTAAAATAAAAATATTCAAGGACAGACAAATTATTTTATATAATTTTTTGAAATATATATGTATATCTTATGTGATTTTAAAATTGTAAATTAAAAACAATAAAAGTTTCTTGAAGAAAAAAATAAGTTTATATAAGTTGATTTTCTTTTTCCTTGCAAATGCGATAACATTTTTTTTATTTATAAATATTTATTATTAATATTGAGTAATTTAACGGTTTTTTAAGTTGCATGTATTTATGTAAAACCTATAACAAAAACAATTTATATTAACATTAATAAATCTGTTAAAAAAATTGTAAATTTGCAGATTTTCAACCAAAGCTTGTTAACTTAAATAATGCAAGTATAACCATATGAGAAAACACATATATGCATTTTAAAATTAATATTTTACTAAACGTTGACACTGACATTGACAATTAAGTATACAAGGCTGCATTGAAATGTAAACACAAGAGTAAATTAAATTTAATAAAAAATGCTTACAACAATTTTCTTTAAATTTGCAAATTTTGTTGTTTAAAAAAAAATTGTAATTTTTTAAACATATAAGTGATGCCAACGCATTCTGACATTGTTTATATTTATCTATGATATATAAATGTATATTTATTTGTTGTTAGTTTTGTAAAATGTATATTACATATTTCAAATCAGTGAATTTTAAATAAAAATAAATCTTTCCTATATTTATATATACATATATCTATACTCGTATATGTAAATTTAGTTGTTTCAAATACAACGTTTAAGATTTGAAATTTGATATTTACGAATTAAAAAAAAATCCTATGTTTATAGTTAAATATTGTAAAAAAACTACATTTCACAGAAATAAACCTGCTTATAAAATGTTTTGATCTATGCTCTGGGAATTCGGTTTTTTGTTTTGTTCGTGGTGTATGCACGAACTAAGTGTTTTCCATCAAAACGATATGCATAGCTGATACTGAATTTTATAAAATTCTTAATGAATGAAACATTATTTTTCATTCGAGCAAATTACAGTACTTTGAATTGATTGTATGATACTTATGTTAAGTTTAAAACAATTGATATAAAAGCACAATATAACAAATTTAAATTTTGTATTTAAGTCAATATACAATAAATTATTGGAGAAGCTGGCTTATTGCTTTATTCAGAACTGGTACTCATTTTTCATAGGTGTGAAAGTCTCCAGGCCCATGCTGTATTCATACGAGTGGGGAAATGTATTTTTAAAGGCCGTGCGAGTTATACACCATACTTTTTCTACGACTTATTATAAATAACTACAGAAATCATATTTACAATTTTAATTTAATTTTATTACTATTAACTGTTTATATTTATTTGCCTGAATTGGGATTTCAAACATAAATATTTAAAAATCTTAAAAAAGAAAATTTACGTTCAGATGAAACACAACCAATATTAAACTTCGATGTTCAAGATTATGTGTGTAAAACACGATTTGAAAATCGGTAAGCTACATTTAAAATTTGATTTAAAAATACATTTCAATAAGTTTGAAATTTCAAAGCTTAAGAACTTAACAAATTCTTTTCATGACTTTTAATATACTTTACTATTTACTAAATATACAATTACAGTACAATTACAGTTTACCGAGTAGTGATCGAATTTAAAACTTTACGAGATCGATCGATTGATTAACGCTTTATGTTACATCCCTTATCAATCGAAAGTATAACTAAATTTCCTTTATATATTGCAATGTAATTTTTAGAAATGGTTTTAAACGAAGAAGTGAAAGGTGTTAGGATTTAATAAAGACTTGAACGATTATTTTAAGGTGCAAGGATCTTATAGTAATAAGTTTTTGTCAAATAAATAAAACAAATTTGTCATAATAACTTTTGGATTGTTTACATACTGATTACTGAGCATAATTGTTTAATTGTTTTATCCAGTTAATCGTCTAAAATACCGCGCGGGAGCCGGAATATTCCAAATATATGAAAATATGAAAAATATTCGATTAATCTCAACCACGGTTTGGTATTTCATTAATTAAACTTTTTATATATCGAAAATACTTCGCTAAACGAAATCTTTAAATTTATTAAAGGTCCAAACTCCATATATCGTTTATACATTTTCATGAAAACATTATAAATGTATGTATGTAAGTATGTTTTCATGAAAATTGATTGATCATTTATGTAAGACAAAAAAAATTCACAACATTTCTTTAGAATCTGTAGTATTGAACGAGTGCAATACATTTGATTTCTATATACATATAATTAAAAATTAAATTAAATAATATAACATACATTTTTTTCTAGATCACATTTAAGATCCAAACTATATATATGTACATATTAATTTCAAAAAGAAAAATATTTATTTATTTATTTTAAGAAAAACATTTACTAATGCAAAGAAGTATATTGTGTGTATAATTGAAAATGGCCAAACAAATCGGACCTGTGGCCATGCGTCCTCGATTTGGCTGACAAAATGGTGTAAGGCAAGGATGCAAATAAGCGAACTGCGAAATAGCCGGGAGAGCCTTGAGTCCCCGAACAAGTAGAGATTATAAAATACTTGAAAATCAGGTTTTTTGATACAAAAAAATTATGTCGACTTCACGCAATTGCCATTTGAAAAAAATGCAACCGTAATTTTTCTGGACGAAGTTGAACGTGCTGCCGAATGCTCAAAATTGGCTACAAGACAAAAATCACGAAAATAATTAAATAATATGGCAATAAAAATTGGAAATTATGTACAACTATAAGTGATTTGTAAATTTGTGTTTTTTGGAAATTATAAAATATCTGTACCAGAGCTTTCCTTATTATAAATTGCTTGTGTAATTTAATGTAGTGTATATTTTACTATTTAATACACATTTACTATAGAGCTTGTGCTCCTGGCCTCTCCGGACCTTATATTACTGATTGAATTCTATCTAAGCAGATGATGTGAATCCTCAATTTAATGATTCTGAATTATCAAATATCGAAAATAAATTTTCAAATGATATAAAAACTCAAGATCATCTTGAATTTTTATTGAATTTTGACTTTAAGTTAACAGTTGAAAATATGTATATGTATGTTAATGAAAGTTACGTTTATAAAAAGTTCATTACACTTAAGTAATGAAATTTTAGTGAACGCTCTTCTAAAAATTCAAACTTTTAATATTCTACAATTTTGATTTGTTTATGTAAAAGATGGGTTCAAAAATCATAGGTCAATAAACAAATTTAAATTTGAATTATTGAATTTTGAAAATTTTAACTATGTATTATCATATATTCGAATTTTCCTAATTTTCGAAATTCGATAATTTAAATACTAATTTCACAATTTCAATTCGTTTAGAGAAAGTGCAGAAATTTAACAAATAGATGTTGTGAATTTAAAACTAAAGACGTTTGAAAATTTCAAAATTTAGAAAATTAGATTTAGGTGTTAGAGATTTTGAAATTTAACAACAAAGTAAGATATTTTCGAATTTAGAATATTGTAAATTAATCAATAAAATATAAAGTGGTTTTTATGCTAGTTTTTGTGTCTATGCTATAGTCCTTTAGGACGGCCACCCTTACCTAACCTACCTAAGTGAGATTTTATGAAGCGTCACAAATTAAGGAATTACAGAAAATTACAATTAGGACACTACCGCGTATATATAAGCACTATGTAATATATAGCTATATATGAATATTCTTAAATCACTGTTTTAGAGACATAAGGATTAATTTAGAAAAATCTTATCTTATCTTCTCTTACCTCATATATTTTGTGTTTTAGTTATCTGACATCAAAAATACTGATGATTCAAATCCACGAACTAATTTATGATTGGTTCAGATAAGTGAACTAAAAATATAAAATTTGATAAAATAGGCTTTTTAAAAAGAAAAAAATTTAGTCCATTAGTAGTAAATTCGCTTTTATATAAACAAGTGACAAGTGTTACGAGTGAGATGAGTTTATTTGTTATAATTAGAAATAACATATATTTTTTAGTTTTGTTTAAATATTATGTATCAAAAGTGAAATTCGGTTTACTTAAATATAAATAGATATGTCAAAGAAATTATATTTTTACCGTGCTATAGACTGGTTTGTTTAGATAATATAAAAAAACGAGTCATTATTCGAAGGGAACTTTTTATGGAAATGTGTCGCCAGGTAAGGAAATATTTATTTTGTTTTATTCAGTCAGCTATGATTGTAGTTATGATTATGACATATAGATCGTTGTTAAAAAAATATAGAATAAATGTTGTATAGTCTTTAATCATGATTAGATTTTATTGATGACAGTTTCGCATATCTTATCTAACTAAATTTTATTATCATTCAAATTTACGCGTAACAAAAGTGTAGCAAGTTACATATACGCAGAGCGCCACTGCAGTAAGGTGAATCCAGTGCAACGAATAAATCATTAAATTGTATCAAATAATTTTCAAACGCACATCTGGTCCTCATAATAATTAAATATGCGAACTTCCCTTCCTTTTATAAATTATATATATATATATATATATATATATATATATATATATATATATATATATATATATATATATATATATATATATAAATATATATATATATATATATATATATATATATATATATAAATATATATATATATATATATATATAAATATATATATATATATATATATATATATATATATATATATATATATTTATATATATATATATATATATATATATATATATATATATAAATTATTATCTATATCTATATATATATATATATATATATATATATATATATATATATATATGATTATATATATATATATATATATATATATATATATATATATTTATATATATATATATATATATATATACATATATATATATATATATATATATATATATATATATATATATATATATTTATATATTAAGTAGGAATTTAAATAAAAAAAAATTAGTCAACTTTCAAAAATGGCGTAATCTTCAATTCAAGAATGAATCTTATGAACATCACAATCGCAAAAAATCAAGTGTAAAATTCTTTATAATCGCTGCACAAATCAGCTGATCGAAAAATGTATTTATAACCCACAAAATTCAGTTTTGTTTTAAATAAAATAATATAATCCGTTTTCCTCTTGCACATTTACAATAATAAAATTATATAAATTCTATAAATTCAAAATACAAATCATTATCTTTAGTCACTACAACTACAACAAAACCCGAAGAAATTAGTAAAAATTTAAATTTCGATTTGTATAGAATAAAAACGTAAGGTTTGTACAAAAAAAACGCGATAATTTTAATAAGTTTAACCGAAAATAAATTCAATTTTCTTTTTCACACATAGATGGATATACATATGTGTATGTGTATTAAAACAGTATGCAACAACAAGAACTTGGTTAAAATCCAACAACAATCACGCACTCGCGCTATCAAAAATTGCATTATCTTTTGAAAAAAAATATATATATGATGATGAGATAAGAAAATATATTCATTTTTCTTTATTTATTTAATTGGTTTGATTACACATGCACATGCATAACAACAAATGAGCTTTTTTGCAATGTTTATAAATATGTACACATGTACAATATTTCTACGGGAAAAGTGGGGTGAACGAACTAATTCGAGGCGAAAATAAAAAATAAAAAAAACTTGGCATATAGCTTGCAACTGGCTCTTACTAAGACTTTTCGATCTAGTTTTATATGCATTATGTGAACATTGGGTGGCCAGTGGTCTCAGACCAATTGAGAATGTCTACGGGTGACAATAAGAATATGTCTTATTTAGTGTTATAATACAACTGAAACGGTTGACCCGCACATACTTTCAATGATAAAACGCAGTCGTCGTTAAGTTTTTCTGATCTCTAAAGTTTAATTTAAGTAAATGCTGAGCTGTGTATAAAAAAATATTATATTGTGTAGTTGTGTATAAAAGTTTAGTTGTGTATAAAAAAATATTATATTGTGTAGTTTTGACATTTGTTTTTTTTTAATTGTTAAGATAAATAAATCATTGCATGTTTTGTGCAAATCCTTTAAAAGCTCTAAAAATACACATGTTCAATCATTTATAATTTTAAATTAAATATTTGTAGTTAACTGCAGAACAAAAGTAAATTTTTAATATTTTGTAAGCAACTTACATTAAAAATATGCATCAGACAAAATAGTCAATTTCAAGAATCAATGTTATCAAATATTCAAATTGCTACTTACGTAATTAAATGAAATGCAATTCTTATCTTATCGTACACTCCGTATCAAAATTCACATAAAACCTATATAAGACGGTATATTTTGGAAATAAATTTATTAATTTTTTTGGCCAATAAATCTTAATTCACATTTCATTTCAATTTTTTATGTGGATAGTTTGGGTAAATTTTCGTTAACATTTATGTACATGTTAATATAATGGGAATGATAATTATTTATAAATGTTAGTGACTATTTTGGATTATGTATAGCTTGATTTGGAATGTTCAACATAAAAATCCGGGGACTTCGATTAATTCGATTAGTCGGTAAAGGTAGTTTCGTGGATATAAGTTTGTAATGTCCGATCCAACTGATTTAGCAGTTAGAGACAGAAACTGATAATATAACCGGCAATACCCATAACTCTAAAATTCCTCAATGTAAGTACAATATATTATGAGAATATTTGGGAGATGCACTTTAATAAAAATAATCAATATATAGTAATTATCAGATAAGACTTCTATCTCTCCTATACTAATCGAGCGACATTAGAGACCGTGATTTTTTTTTAATTTTCAATGTTATTTTTGTTTATATTTTAATATTATACACAATTGTTAAACATTAGTTGTATGCACAAGCATGTAATGCATAATACACTTACATACGAGTATATGTATATTTTATACATTATAAATGTTGTTTTTCTTGTTGTTGTATTTTATACTTTTTATTTAATAAATTCAATTTCGTTGCTCTCGCGCATTTATATATGACCAGTGATCGAATATATATATATGTACATATATATATATATATATATATATATATATATATATATATATATATATATATATATATATATATATATATATATATATATATGTATATAAGTAAATGTTATGTGTATACATTGAAAATTAATCGATTTTGAAAATGAGATCACCGCGTTTTACTTTAAATTATAATTCAAAAGTGTCATTACCATTGACAATTTTCAAAGTCAATGTTATACATTTATTATTTACTTGCTTTTATAAATTTTTAAGGTTAGTTAGGTTTGCAAATTAGGGAAATTTGTTTCCGTTTTATTATTATGAATAATATTATTTTTATTGTTATGTAATTGTGTGGGAATTTGTACAAAGCTATTTTAGTACATAGGCTAATATTTAATTCCCTTAAAATTAATTTTAAAAATATCTTCTCGTGTTAGATATTACAATAATAAATATTATAGCAAAACATTATACAAAAACAATATTTACGTAGAGTGATTATATATTTACTGATTATATTTAGCCAATATGTGAGTTCATTGGATTTTTCGTGGAGTGATTTTTAATTTAATTTCAAGCATTTGAAATGAAGAGATTGCTAATATATGAAGTGATATTGCGCAATCACGGAGAAACATCCAAATTTCTATATAGGTTTTTATGTTCATTTAATATAAGTTAACAATCATTTAAGATATTCAATATTCGCTTATTCAATGAATCTCTTATAAATTTTAGAGTAACAATATTTAGAAAAACCTTCCTACGGAAAGTTTAATTTTATTTGTGGATAAAAATATAATTATGTGTTTAATGAATATAAGAATGAAGAATGATACAACGCTCATCAACTTCCTCGAACTTCAAAATTTACGAAGTTCATATTATCAATAAGATAAAATTACTTTGGGCACATACCATTTATTAAATAATTACTATCCCATTTTTTATTTAACAACACAAGTTTTATTTAGATCTTCATAATATGTATATTATACTATTTAAATGCTAAATGACGCAATTAATTAAACAAAACCGAAAATTTTATTAAACGCAATTAAATCAAAAAATGTGCAATCGAATAATATACTATGTGCAACAAATTTACATAAAAGTATGCCTGTTTGGCACCGACAATTGTAATGAAAATCAAATTTTTATTTTTATATTTTTTTTTTCGCCACAGATTGGATCACACCATTTACATACAGGTAAAGGGAACAGGAATTGCATAAACTTTATACTCGTAAGATTACTGTTGCATAATACACGTTCGTTGAATTAATTATTTTTCGCGAAGAAAAACCTTGAAATGAAAAAGTATTTTTCCTCCTTTCAGTAAATTAAATTTTACAATACAACACTTTTTATTATCTAATTTTAATATTAATTTGAGATAAATTTCTGAATGGTTGTCTTGTATTTACTCAATTTGTAATAGAAAATTAATAAAAGTAATAGTAATAATATGAAAAAATAATATATTTCTTGTTGTTTAATTTACACCTTTTAAATTTTTCTTATTTTACTTTTTTATACTCAATTCTACAGTGTTCGGTCAATAAGCGAATGCAGCATGCATGCTACTACACCATATAACAAACAATGTAACTAATTAATTGCACATTCTAAAAATAAAATAAGAAAAAATCGCAAGAAAAAAAACCTCGCTTTATGTGTATGTATGCATGTGTATATTAAAATAAAAGATATATAAATTGCATAAAGTTCACGCGCGTAGTTTTTCATTGTTGTTGTAATATTATTAGTTATTTTTATTATATGTAGTATATTTTTTCTATTGTCAAGGTTAATAGATCGCAGTTGATCGCATTCGCGCGCATTTTATTTTATCTATTTCTATTCTATTATATAGTTATATAGTTACAAGTAAGTGTACGTATCGGCTTAATAATTATAGACGAAGGAATTAATGTATTTAGTTGAATATAATCGTAATGTTCGCGTGTGGAATGTGCGCACATTATAGTTTTGTATGTATATTATACAAAGAGGGGGTACATGAAAATTACTAGCGATAAATATAATAAAGAAAATTATTTAAGTGATCGGCATAACTGAAAAAACCGTAGCACAGCCAAAAAAAAGATGAAATAAACTTTAAACGCATTTCAGATAGATTTATTAATTAAATTTTCTGTATAATATTGATAATTTGTAATTTTATTGCTACACCAATTTATGAACTCTGAATTTATTAAATATTTCCAGCACAAAATTTAACATTAAATAATTTAATCATAAAAACTATGTTTGTACGCTTGCCCTCCCTCTGACATTGAAACAAAAAATATAGTTTTTAAAATAAAATCATATTTTTTCGCAGTATATTCAAAATTAAAATTAATTTATATTTTATTTCGGATACAATTTACAATATAATATTATATAGTCATTCTCATGTGTAAAAAAAAAAAAAAGTGGTTTACATATATTGTTTACAAGCAAAATGAGTGTTGCGCATATGATTACACCTAAACACACTAAAATTATACCAATGTAAATTTTAAAAAAAATCCTAGCCATCTCGATTTTATAATTGAATTTCTAATTCTAAAATTAAATCATTTTTTTAATTTTACTAACCAGTATAAAAATGATTATTTAAACAAAGTGTTGGTGTATTATATGTGCTTCCGACTATTTTGATTTTCATTTAATTTCGTGGTGTTCTATAATATTCTAAAAATTTGGTAATTATTATTAGATTTTATCACAAAACGTTATCAAAATTGGTGTTTGAATGTCAAATTAGTAATAAGGTTGTTGCACTTTTCGTGCATTATCAACGAAATGCACCTATTGATTAGATTATTTTAATTTATATTTATATATATATATATATATATATATATATATATATATATATATATATATATATATGTATATATATATATATATATATATATATATATGTATATATATATATATATATATATATATATATATATATATATATATATGTATATATATATATATATATATATATATATATATATATATATATATATATATATATATATATAGATATATATATATGTATATATGCATTAGTAATATATAAATTGATAAGAAAAATATTGTCTATTGATAAAATGCATTTTATGTGATTTATACGTGTGATTAAATTTATATAAATAAAATAGTAAAAAATCATTCAACTTAAATAATAATTTTAACGTATGTGTTGTGCTTTATCTAATTTTTATGATGCATATTACAATTTTTATTTTATTTTTTAACATGGTGATAGGGCTTGGATAATGCAAATAAGTTTAAAAATACCCGGAATAAAAAATATAATTCAGTGCAACTTTATCCAACCTGTAAAATATCATTCAAGAGGCTTTGAAATTGGCATTTGATTTGGCCAATGTACACAATTTATGTGCATATCAGTATGATATATTATTTAAATAAACCCGAAAGTTTTAATTTAATTTATTAAATTCGGATTTTAATAGCAGATATAGTTGATTGGTTGAATATATATATATATATATATATATATATATATATATATATATATATATATATATATATATATATATATACACATATATATATATATATATATATATATATATATATATATATATATATATATATATATATATATATATATATATATATATAAATAACTCACTCAGTGAATTTAGTTTTATTACTATATAGGCTGCCTAAACTTTTTTAACTTGAAATGTTTTTGATAGATGTTCATAGTTTACAGTTTACTAGATCAGGAATACAATAGTGGTTGACACTATTTTACAGGAAACTAAACTGGCGGCTTAAGCCAATATAATATTGAAATTATGAAACCGCAAAATAGTACATATGTAGCTATACAAAAAAATGTGGGAAACTATTACATAATTTGATTTAAAAATATTGAACTATTTATGGATTAATCGTTAACATCCTGCAATCGAATGTATATTTTTTGTTATATTTTACGGCGTAATCAATCAAATTTAAATTAAATTAAAACGTATTAGTTTTTAACACATTTTTATATTATTATTATAAACGTAATATTTCGCCTTTTATGGAATACTCATAGGTTCTAAAAATATTAAAATTAATATTGTTATTCGGAAAATTTCAATTGTTATTAACGAAAAATTTCAATTGTACCTCGATATTAAAAGACTTGTTTCGTTTACAAAAATTAGATGTATTTATTTCTACGGCTCAGAACATAACTCAGGGTTAAGAATATATGTATATCTCAATGCCAGATCCTTTGAATTCTTTGCACAGTTCAGCTTCCAAGTTTACTTAATAAAATATTTTTTAAACTCATCAAAAGAAAGCACCCATTTCTTTTTAGATCATTGTACATTTGATCATAACTATAAATGCATTTTCCACTAATTATAAACATAGGTATGTTTAACCATCGACATTTCACTATTATTACTAAATTTCTACAATAATATTTACCTAGCTTCCCAACTTTTTACTTAAGGTAATATGGTTAAGATGCTGGTTTTCTGATCACTTCAATTAAAATATCAAAAAAATTAATTCATTAACAATTTATTTTGAATTTAGTAACTTCCGCAGTATCAAATTTATAAAACAGATTATTAATTTCATGAAAGATCATTTCTAGTAACATAGTCGATATTTTCAACACATTGAAACCAAATATGTATGTATATGTACATATGGTACATAAATCCACATGTGCTTACGCTTAAACAAAAAAAATGAATCAATTTGATTTTCGTATATTTGTTGTTGGAACATATACAAATACTGAATTGTTCGTTCTAATTGTAAATTGAAAATCTAGAAAATAAAAACCAACAATAAAATAAAAAAATCATCGGATATACATATAACATAATACGTATGTCATCAATCAATTTAATTTTATGTAATTCAATTGAATTATCATTTAAAAATTGAGTCCGGAGGTTTTGTTTGTAAAACTATATAAAATATACATTCATTTTTTTTATGTGTATCCTAGTGCAAAATAAATATAAATAATAATTATAATAATAATTGCAGTTGCAAAGTGTGTAGGTGTATACGTGCAGTAATAATACATTATATTAAAAACGATATAGACATTTTTCTGTACATACATGAAAATATTTTATGATATATAACAATTAATTTTTTGAAATCTAGTGTAAATATTGTTAGATTTTTCACATATCCCGTTCAATCTTTCAAAGTGTCGATACGTGTGTCATGATTTTATCTCACTTCAAATAAATATCTGTACATGTATGATATACATACATACATACATATATATATATATATATATATATATATATATATATATATATATATATATATATATATATATATATATATATATATTTATATATATATACATATATATATATATACATATATATATATATACATATATATATATATATATATATATATATATGTATATACATATATATACATATATATATATACATTTTTATATATATATATATATATATATATATATATATATATATATATATATATATATATATATATATATATATACGAGTATATATACATATAGACTTTTGTAGTTCGATACAAACAGATATTCAATGATGTGTACTTTACACATTTTTTCTCCATTGAGAATTCATGATTTTATATTATTGCCACTTCATAATATGAGAATCAATATAAAACTGTATATATACATACGAGTATATGTATAAATTAAAAAAAAGGTGATGTTATGTGTGCTGATTATAAAATTTATTCTAATGGAAATCAATTAATAGAAATAAAATTAATTATTATAAAATGTATATACACATGTATGTACATATGTATGCATGTATAAAATATATGCATCTCCATTATAACGACACTCACACAATTTTACATACATCATTTATTATGTAAAAAGAATATGAATTAAAAATAACATACTCGTATTTATATATTAATATATTATCCTAATTAATAAATTGTATGTCTCTTATTTTTATAGGTAAGATAAGATGAATTCATCATGTGATTTTTAAATCCGGGTAAAATTTTAAATAATATTTTTACTATACATTAATTATACAAATATGTGTATATATATCTTAGTATTTTTTATCTGCAAGGGCCTGCCATTAAATTAGTAGAATAACAATTTGTGCGATGCCTTCCATAACTTTTAAGTTATTTTTAATCCGAAAGCTTTTTGATATGTATTTTAAAAAAATATATATGTTTTTGTGTTTAACGCAAATTCTAAACAGGTTTCCAATCAATTTGAATACATATACGGACATAAACTCTTATGATTTATTATATACGAGTATTAAACATTCAATTAATTAAAATTTAAAAATCAATTTTTATGTTTAGTTGGGCGGAATATAAGGTTTGTTGTGGCACATTGTATCATTAAAGGTACACATGAATATTAATTGTTCTCTTAGATTTTTAATATTCAAAATAATGCCTAGCATATATTTAAGTACAATTTTTGGATTAATGCACCTTTATATTTATGCCACTTCCTTTCTACTATACTATTAGCATATGCATACCTAATTCAATCTACTCAACCTAAATTTACAATTTATCACTATAGTATATACTATGCATACATACTACTTATGTATGTATATACTGACAAGACAACTTGAAAATTGATTATATATTTATATATAGAATAAAAGGAAAACATAAGACATGTACGAAGAAAACTGTGTTTTTAATATTATTAAAGAGAACTACGCAGAAATTATACTTCAATTGTAAAATAATTAAAGTGGGTTGATTGCATTTGAAAATTAATTTGTTTAGTTCCTTATCCAATTACGTATATATGATTTTCTTCTTGGCAATAAATATAATTTTTAGAAAGTATAACAATTTTATCAAATTAAATTTTCTATTTTGCTAACCATAATACTCGTATATATACATATATACATAACATGTACGTACATATAATTCTAAGCTAATTATTTTGACTGAGTAAAAACAATTATTTCATTTTTTATTTTTTATTTTTCATTGTTTTTACAAAATGGATACAATATTTGTATTTAATAATAACTATAATACAAGGTCATCGTACATATCAAAACTTAAATATATACGTATATAAAGAAATGAATTTGTATCATACAAATTGCATTATGCAATTCAATTTATAATTTTTATCTTTTATTTATTGTTCTCATTTGACATGTGTTTCAGTACTCAAGTTAAAGTTGTCTTATTAATTTTTATTTTATTTTTAAATTTTGTATAAGGAACAGTAAGCTTAAAAATTTCGTTCCAACTCTATATGTGAAATAGAAAATGTACGTATATAAGTATGTACAAACCAGACTAAGAAATAGATTTACATTTAGAGTATCTCGATCTTCTCTCGTACATATCGTCAAAATGATGAAAAACCCACACAAGTTTACAAGAATAAATTTCCCATATGAATGTAATAAACATGTATTTTGTAGTTTCATTTATTCATTCTACAATATTTTGAACTGCACTTTTGGTTTTTGTGTTAGGTTTATTTGAATGAGTTAGTAAGCACGTGCGGTAATTCCGATGTAGTGTTTCAATTATATATAGAGTTTTACACACACATACACACATATATATATATATGTATACATATATATATATATATATATATATATATATATATATATATATATATATATATATATATATATATATATATATATATATATATATATATATATATATATATATATATATATATATATATATATATATATATATTATATACGAGTATATATATATATTATATATTTATATACGAGTATATATGTATATATATTATATATAAACATATTAGCTATAATATATGTATAATTATAATGTTCCTTTATAAGTAAAAATATATGATATAAAATAAATAAATGTTCATCCTGAATTATGGTGGTGGTATATATTGAAATGGCACTCATCGTCAGTGTTATAATTTTCGTCCTATATACATACTCGCATTTAAAAATAAATAATTGAATGACGGAACTTTATTTTGTGGTTGTTGTTGTTGTTGAATTTAATTATAGTTGTTATTTTATATAGAAATGTAATGTAAAAAATTGTGTGATAGACAAAAATTGCGCAGCACTATTCTATTGTTTAGTTTTATTAGTCCATACAGGGAAAATACAATCGCTTTTAATACATTATGAGATAGTTTGTATGAGCATGCAGCCAATTTATTAATAAAATTGACAGAAACTTTTTATAGATCTGTAAATTACTAAAAATAATGAAAATTCATATGTTACTATTATAATATAAATACATACATTATGATAAGAATTTTATATATGAAAATTAATGGATTTGAAATGCTTGAACTTTAACTATTTTAAATTATATATAGGTGTTATGATTAGTTGATTATATGCACATAAATAAGTTAGATAATATTTGAACGCATTTTAATGTTAGATAACTTGTTTGAAATGAATACAAATCAAATCAATTTTCGATATGCTTCTCAAAGGCATGACATCAACCCGGTTTCAGAAGTTTGCTGTTTATTTAGATAGCAAAGTTAGTTAACGAAAATGTAATATGTACATATTATGATAAGATATTATGGTAACTAAGAAACTTTTAACTATAGTCAAATCTTATGCTAAATATTTGGTATTCAGATAAGTTAAGAAGACTGTAGCCGCTACTGTTCTATGTAGAGATTCAGAAAATTGAAAGGAACAACTTAAATGTACGATTTAATAGAGTTTGAGTAAAATCATATCAGTAGCCTAATTCTATAACGAATAAGATAACGAGAAAACGCGAAAACGAGTACTTTACACGTTTTCATACCAAAATGGTATTCTATAACTTTACACCAAGATAAATTAAAAAATCGGTAAGATATTAAACGTCAATAAACTACACATACAATTTATCTTGTGTAGTTCGTTTTCACGGATAAAAATTTAAAATTTAAAACTAAAATTTCACGAAGAAAGCGGGCTAGTTCCGAACAAAAAATCCATGTTTGTCCTTGTTACTCTTTATATTATATTATGAAATGAAACACTAACAAAACGTCAAAGTGGTTTTAGACACGATAAAATTATTCAGCAAGAAAAAATGTACACGCTGACTACTTTGTTTTATAGAATACCATTTAACCTAAATAAGATAGAAATTGTGTAAATTTTTTTTGTGTAAACTTTTTCAATGTTTCGTTTTTTCACATTATCTTGTTTTTACAGAATTAGACCACAGTCGTAATGAATCAATTGAACAAGAGCTTAGTTTAAAGTTACTGCAGTGAATAATATTGAACTAAAAATATAGTATTCATAGCATCATTTCTTAGACATATACGTGTCCTTTATATACTCGTATGTTATAAACGATATAGCAATTCTATAAAAAAACTGAAGTAATAAAACGGTAAAGCTCAAAAAATAATTAGATAGAGAAACGTATAAAATATTCTGATATGATGTTTTTTTGTTAGATATTAGTTAAAAATTTATTTTTTTTTATAACAGACAAAATATATTCAAATCGATTCTCAAATGTTTGTAAGCTCGCCTATTTTCTTATACATATAAGAGTATATACTCTTAAATTCTAATTTGAAATGTTCCTTAACATTGTAAGCGGCTTGATATAAATAATAATAATTGATATAATTAGCTATCAATCATAGACACTGGTGATCTAAATAAATCTACAATGGGCTACATTTTGTGTGACATGTTAATATATCATGAACAACTGTATATCTGTAGAGATTATAACTGTCACTAAGTATAGATCTAAAAGTTGTGATATCATAATATATAATTTAATTGGTGTCATATTTTAAACTAAATTAAAAGCCAATTAGAAACAAAAAAATTATTTAATAACAGCTGGCAAATCCACATTGCGACATATCTATATACATATGTACATATAATAACTTCGAAAAACAGAGACTAAGTATAAATTATCAAGTATGCCGACAAATGTATTTTGCTTCTGATGATTTATAAAAATACATATATTATATATCACAGATACATGCATACAAATAAGAGTATTATTTGATTATTAAAATTCAATCAATTAAAATTAGAAACGAAATTTTTAATTTAGTATTTATAAAAAAATTAAAAATCGTATGATAATTTTATTAATTCATTTTAAATAAGATTAGCGTCAAACCGAATATAATACGATCTGATATCTACGTTTGTAACTAAGAAGGTAAACCATTTTCTATTATTGTTTTGTTCTATTTATTCATCGTGTTGGTCGAATAAAAATAACTATACTGTATAACACACATAATACACAAAAAAAGGGCCTACAAAATTCTTACGTCATTTTGTAGAAGCGATATACGAAATAAAAAATAAAAAGAAACACAAAATATCCAACTGCTTACGAACGAACGACTTAAAAATTTTATATTTGATTGGCTCGCAAAATAACGCGCGCGCGAGATAAAAAATATGTTTAATGTGCTACTATATATATATATTTAAAATATATGTATATATATATATATATATATATATATATATATATATATATATATATATATATATATATATATATATATATATATATATATATATATATATATATATATACATTCACAAGGCCTCGGTTCTATTTGTAAAGAGTAAACATTTGTATATATATTCTTGAGAACTCATACCAAAATTATAATCTAACACAATATATTTTATAGGGCGGGTATGTATGCGTCGTATATTTTAGAATTTGATAAACATTATTTTTTTTCTATGTTATTTTATTATTTTTTTGTAAGAAATAGAAATAAGACGCATGATTATTGGATGAGATTACCATTACACATAAAAATTTGTGTGTATAAAAATAACATAATAAAAATGGCTGAACTTGAAATTATGTTGCAGACATAATGCGTATAATATGTATATGTATTTGTATAGACAAATTATTGAACATAATCGTACCTCAAGAACCCAAAATTATAGTAAACCCTCGCGACTGTATTAAATTTGTAAAATTGTGGAATGCACTTGTTTTATTATTTTGTTAAATAATTTAATTAACGAACCGTAGGCATAATTAAGATAACTGAATATATATACATATATATATATATATATATATATATATATATATATATATATATATATATATATATATATATATATATATATATATATATATATATATATATATATATATATATATATATATATATATATATATATATATATATATATATATATATATATATATATATATATATATAATTATATATATATATATATATATATATATATATATATATATATATATATATATATATATATATATATATATATATATATATATATATATATATATATATATATATATATATGTATATATATATATATATATACATATATGTATATTATATGCAACGTTTATAATCATGTGTTTACATAATTACACATATTTTTTTCTTGTTTCGGCTTAAATTAAACGCATGTCACGTTAATGAAACCTTACAATAATAATTATAATAATAAATAAAACATAACGAAAGAAAAATTAATAATAATAAATAAGAAAATTATGTCACCAATTCAATATTATTTTTTTCATCTTCTGTTGTATATTTGTGGATATATATATATATCTATATATATATATATATATATATATATATATATATATATATATATATATATATATATATATATATATATATATATATATATATATATTATATACGTACAGATATATATATATTATTGTATATATACATATACATTAAGTGTGTATATGTACAAATATTTTTTTCTTACACTTTACAAATTAATAATAATAAGAATCGCAGTAATTGTTCTGCCTTTGGGTTTTAAATTTTTTTATAAGTGCATATGAATACACATATGGACATACGTTTTTTATAAAGAGACTTACTTATATGCATTCTTCTTTCAATAACAAGATTACATTATAGAAACAGAAATTTTATAATTCTTTTATCGGTTTCTGTTTCAGTATGTTTTTTAATTCACATTTTTTATAATTATGTCATAATAATACAACATGTGCGTTACTTGCGTTTTTCAACAAATTGGTAATGGTTTGGGTGATATATGGAAAAAAAATACTTATATATATACATATATATATACATATATATATCTATATATATATATATATATATATATATATATACATATATATATATATATACATATATATATATATATATATATATATATATATATATATATATATATATATATATATATATATATATATATATATATATATATATATATATATATATATATCGCATAATTACAATTGAAATTCAAATCCTGAACTGTAAAATCGATTTCTCTTTTTTAATTTTATTATTTTTATTTGGCTTAAGTTTGCCTTTTCACCTATATTAAAAGCTTTACTAATTTTATGGCAATCTATATTTTTTCCTCATGCAGACACTATAAATTGTAGAGTAAATTGTAAATCGCAATACAATTTTATTCGAAGTCAAATGTCCATTACACGGAATGCAAAAATTTTTTAATTTAAATATTAAAAAATTGAATTCAAGAAATTTCGAATTAAATAACATAAAAATTTAAAAATTAAATAATGTGAATTTAAGAATCTGAATCTAAATAGAATTTGGTTTAATTTAGAAATAAACAAGTTTAGTTAGAAATGTTAGGAGTTTGGATATTAATAATTATAGTTTAAAATATTGATAATATCAATTTAGAAATTTCGAGGATTCGAGAAATTTAGGATTTGACCAAGTTTGAAATAATAAGCAATATTCATTTCTTCTAATAAATGCAGAACGTTTAACCATCAACATAAACCTCATCTTATTGTAATCGCAAAATTCAAATTTATTCTGTCATACCGATTCACAAAATCAATTCAAAATAGCCTGGCTAATATGTTAAATATTAAATTTAAATATACTCGTATTAAGTACAATTAGGTATGACAGTAAGTTTCATTTATGAATTCAAGATGGAAGCTACAATTTTTTGGTTTTTACTTTATCAAAATATTAAATTTTTTATTTTTTTTTCACAGGTATATATGTATGTATAGTCCTTTTAACAAAATTGTATTTTCGACCCAAACCAAAATTAGTTTTTAATTATCTTGAAAACTATAAACCTCAAAAATGTGTAATTTCGTGACATTATTTAATATGTTCTAAATAAACGTTACTACAAAATTTAGTAATATTCGATTAACCGTTACGTCGCTCGCTATAGAAAAAGTAACACTAAAGATGCTTGGGTTTAAACAGACCCTGCCATAGTAAAATATAGCTGTATATATTTGGAGAGATCCCTGCATAATAATTTGAGTTTTGGCATTTGCACCTCGCTATTATAACTTATGCTTATGTACTTCTAAAAGCAACATTTACAATATATGCCACAATTGTTTTAACCGATTGAAACAAATAGAAGTGTGAATGAAAATGATTTTGTTTTCATTTACATTAATTAATAAAATTATAAAAAAAACATAAAATATATCTGATAATTGTTTTTTGGAGTAAACCGTTATGGATCAAAATGTGCCCGGGGGATTTTAGTATGATTTATTTTGAGGGAAGGATAAAGGCTTTTTTATACAGATTTAATCATTTTTCAATATATAATAATACCTTCAGAAAATAAAATATTATAATTATTTTTTCGGCGCAAAATCTTATATTTATATACTTTTGAATATCGCATTATAATGATCTCTATTTCCTGTTTCAAATGCCTTAATTTTTAATATTTTTTTGGATGCAAACATATTCTAAGAATTTTGCGATCTAAATTCATTAATTTCTGTATAAAATGGGCTTTATTGTTTTGTTTTTAGATACAACCTCTAAATATCAAGAAATGCATGTTAATGCGATTACAATAAAAAACTAAATTGGATCTAAATGCTTTATCTGTGTCTAATTCATATAAATTGCAAACAAACATAATGCCTAATTACAATACATATTATTTTATCGAACACACATACATTACCTACTAAACAAAAATGAAAATTTCCACCTCATGAACTTTTTTAATTTTTTTTACACGTTCCATTAGATGTACATGCGATAATTCTTAATATTACCTTCATCGTTAATCTGTCATCTCATGTAGTACATATAATTTTGCATCATCGATAATTTTTTTTTTGTATTTTATATTGCTTTTTTAATGCAACTAATTTATTGGAATTTCAGTTAATGAACGTAAAAAATAAAATGAAAATTATTATTATACTAAACCAAGTGTGGTTTAAAAATGTGATAATCAAAACAACTTATTGTTACATTGTTATCGTGGAATTTATTTAAAAAAAGTAATAGAAATAAATAATAATTTAAAATAATATTTATTAAAGTTTCTTAAATCATACACGATAAGAAAAACTAGATATATGTTCTAGATATATATTTATATATGTATATAAAGCGTATAAAAACTGATACTTCCCACGATTTCCATAAATAGCTTCCTAGCAGTTTGGGTCAACCCGCACGGGCTGGTATTGGGCATCGCTATAAATTCACCTGATACAAATACTCACTCTAGCTCTTTAATCAATAGGATGCTTCTGTAATGTATTTAATTCAATAGTTCCTATATTTTATTTTTAATCCCGGATACAACTCATGAATATTAATGGATATTAAAAGTTACTTACATGTATGAAATGAAAAATTATTCCTAACTTGTTAGACTAATTAAATATACCACAAATTGTAAATCACAATCGAGGCAAATGTTAATTCCGCCAAAAACCTATTAAACAAAATTTTTCTCGTTTTCCAATTTATGTATTATCACGTAAATAAATGTCAATCAAAAATTATCCAACTAAAGTTTATTAATTTAAGTTAGTAAGGTTTAGAAAGAAAATGCATATTAGGTTTTGATATTTAAAAGAAACAGAAAAATCATTCAAACTAATTATTTGCTCTAACTCAATATACAAGCAGAGATGTGAATAGAATAAAACATTATGATTTAGCATTTTTATTGTATATACATATTTATTTATGTATTG
This sequence comes from Tipula unca, assembly GCA_951394425.1. Taxonomy (NCBI): domain Eukaryota; kingdom Metazoa; phylum Arthropoda; class Insecta; order Diptera; family Tipulidae; genus Tipula; species Tipula unca. The sequence goes on along the minus strand of OX596381.1, from coordinate 990,817 downwards.
CTGCAACAATAACGTAGTATTTTTATTTACTTTATCTATGATCTCTTCAATAAAAATTATACCTTTAAGTAACCATAAAAAATTATTAGAAAAAAATTAATAGAAAATTTTATTTTATTTCTGCGTGTAACTCTGTATTTTTAATTAAAAATCATTCTCTATTTATCTGTCTTAGAATAAATTCCAAGTTTCTATTTATGATCATTCAAATAAAATAAAACTATGTTGTTTTAGAATTAACACCCACGCAAACTGTTCATAATATATTGACGGTAAAAACTGTATATAAAGAAGGGCACTTTTTTTAAATATTGTGTAAATTTATTTTAGTGATTTTAATTACATCCGCAGGGAAAATGAATAACAGATTTTCAATTTTTACAATTAAGTTTACAATTAAAATTATTTTTTTATACTTATAAATAAAGAAAATATAAGCGAAAGCTGTAACTTTTATTTCTGTATAAATATATTTTTTAATATGTATTTAAATTTCATATTGCACTCATTATGAAAAATCATAAAATCATAAATTTTTTTGTTTTTGATTTGTGTGTTAATGAGAATAGAGTACACTTATAGCCTGAAGTATTACCTGGGTAATATAACTGATTGATTTTTATTTACAGTAAAAAATATTTAAAAAAAAGTTAGAGATCATAAAAAATTAGAAAGTCATTTGATTTACAATAAAAAAAAAAATATATAAATATATAAATATATATATATATATATATATATATATATATATATATATATATATATATATATATATATATATATATATATATATATATATATATATATATGTTTATATATATATATATATATGTTTATATATAAATATATATATATATATATATATATATATATATATATATATATATATATATATATATATGTATATATATATAAACTTAAGACAGAATGCTGATTGAAGTTGTAAATTGAATTTTATTGATTTGATATGAATTGTATATATTGAAGAAAAAGAAAAACGGATATAAGTGGCTTATAAGGAAATTTATAATCAGTCAGGTGTTTAAGATTTTATGATCTTTACTATGATGAATTGCATATATCAATCTACGTGTAAAATTAGCCAATTATAAATTGGTTTCGGGTTATGAGTTTTAATTTTATTAAATAAATAGGCTAGTATTAAAATCTTTAGATTAATTGGTTTAATTAAATCGTGCTGAAATAAATGTTTGTATAGGAGTAGTGGTTATATTTTTAATTGCAAGCAGGCAATTTGTGTAGAATTATAGAATGATAACCACTAAACCAAATTATCAGTCTTATATTACTGATCCAAAAAAATTATTAAATTAATAAATTTACTCAACTGACTAATTTCAACTAAGAAGAGCTTAAATCTTAAATATTTAATTTGTGTTCAAATTTATACCAATATAATAAGATAAATATGTAATGAATAAAATTTATTCAGGTTTGTTAGGATCAAAATGTCCATTTTGAATCGAATATAGGGATGCTTAGTTTATTTTGCTGGTACGGTCGATTTTAAATGTAAATTTGTGTGCAACACGAAAAACACATTGTCATCTACTATTCTTTGGGAATTATGTTATATGCAGATACATATGTATAATTGTTTTATTTGAAACCTTCAGATAACCACTGGTTATTACCTTATCTTTTCGCAATAATACATTTATTGTTTGTCAGAACCAAAAAAATTGTCTTCAAATATTATATTGGATATTTGACGAAGTAAACAGATTTAGCTAAGGTAAGGGTGGCCGTCCTAAAGGACTAGCATAGACACAAAAATGGTCCGTAGCTGTACCACATTCGAGTTTCCTCCTCTTTACTCGCTAAACCATCCTGAGCTTACCAAGAAGCGTTTAAAGTCCCGGATCTCGATCTTACTAAGATCCGAGAGGTCGTTCAAAGGGGAAGTTCCCATAAATTTTGTTCTGGTGTACGCTAGACTAGGACAGATGCATAGCAGATTGAGCACATTTTCCTCCTTCTCCTCATCACCACAGCTGCGGCAGAAATCGTGGGCTGGGACACCTAGTCTGCTCGCATGTATCCCAATGAGACAATGTCCCGTTATAGCTCCCACGACCATACCAATATGGTGCCATCGAAGCGATATCAGTTGGCCTGATCTGGACCGGTCAAGTCCATGCCAGATCTGCCTGGTTATTACACACGAACTGGCGTTAGACCATCTAACGGTCGTTTCTTTTATGGCTTCTTCCTGAAGCAGCAGTTTGTATCTTTATATCCCGCCTGCTTTAGGTTATTAGGCGTGCTGTACCCTCGCGGGCCAACTCATCTGCCATTACATTCCCTGCGATATTGAAATGCCCTGGCACCCACGTCAAGCGGATGTTGAACTGATCAGCCATCTCATTTAAAGATGCCAGACAGGGCTACCTTCGACGTCAGGGAGTGTGATTGTAGCGTTTTAATAGCAGCCAGGCTGTCTGTAAAAATCCGAATATCCCTCGTAGATATTACATTATACTTCAACCAGTTCATGACATCCATTATCGCGATCAGTTCAGGTTGAAAAACGCTGCAAAATTCGGGAAGACGAAAAGAGAGGTTAACCCCTAGTGTCTCACAGAATACCCCGCAACCCCTCTATCCCTTTTTGAGCCATTCGTGAAGAAGCTTAGCGCCTCATTATCCATAACCGTTTCGTTCACCCAGTCCTCTTTGGTGGGAAACTCAGTTTGGAATTACATCTCAACAGATGGCAAAGGAATAGCGTAGTCGGTAGCTTCCGGAATACCCCTGTTGCATAGGATAGATGAGTGCCCTGCATTATTACAGGTCCACATAGATATGGATTTGAGCCGAATGGCTGTGCAAGATGCAAGCTGCTCGGCCGCAATATCCAAGGGAGTAAGATGAAAGAGAATCTCCAGAGCTTGAGTAGGTGTGCTCCTGAGAGCCCCACTTATACACAAGCAGGCCGTTCTTTGGACTTTTATCAATAGTTTAAGGTTGGCCATAATTTTTAACGCTGGCCACCAGACGATAACCCCATACAGCAGTATGACTTTGCAGTATCAGTTTGACCACTGAGGCGTAGAGCCAGTGTACTATGTGGGGCTTCATACCCCATCTCGTTCCAATGGCATTTTTGCAGGAGTAGAGCGCTATAGTAGCTTTCTTTACGCTCTCTACGATGTTTGGTTTCCAGCTTAGCTTGCCGTCCAAAAGCAGTCCGAGGTATTTTGCACTATCCGTAAAGATCAAACGAGTACCATTTATTGTTGGCGGGTCACACTGAGGATGTTTGTGCTTCCTGGTAAAGATGACCAGCTCCGTTGCCTGTGGGTTTGTGTTCAGTCCGCAGCCGCGTGCCCACTCAGAGAGGTAGCCAAACGCGCACTGCATGCGCTCACTCAGCGTACCAGGATATTTACCGAAGACTGCAATAGCAACGTCATCCGCGTAAGCAACCACCTTGAAGCCTTGCCCTTCTAGGTTTAGTAACAAGTCATTTATGACCAAGTTCTAAAGAAGGGGGGTTAGAACCCCACCTTGAGGTGTCCATCTGCTCACGTATCTGCCACGTCCCACCCAGATAAGCTGTCACGATCCTGCCTCTAAGCATTTTATCTATCTAGCCTCTGAGTTTCCACCGATCGTCCTTTACAGTATCGTGTTGAGATCCCGACAGCTCACCCGGCTTGATTGAGCCTCTAATGTAAGCCTCTATTTGTCTTTCCAGTGATTTTAACAGAAAAGAGGATAAGAGGATAAAGTCTTTGGGATAGCAGTGAGAGATTTTTCCCGCCTTAGGTATAAATATAACTTTTACTTCAGTCCATTTACTAGGAATGTGACAGAGTTCTTAGGCTGCCTTTGAAGATAACTTCCAGCCAGGGTAGGGTTAAGTCAATAGTTCGCTGGATATCCGCAGGGATAATATGTTTACTACTACTACACCCCTATTTATCATGGGTCTCTCCGGAGCTAGCACCGAGCACTCCGGGAAATGTATTTCTAGTAATAGCTGCAGGGATTCCTCACTACACGTAGTCCATGACCAACTAAACAGATTTACTGGTTTGGTAATTTTTAACATTTTGGGAATCGGTGATTTCTAAATCAGTTAGAGAATTAAACATTCCGAAAATCCTGAATGTGACAATATGGGAATAAAACAGTTTAATAGGAAAGAAGGTGAATTTAGATATTTTAGAACAACGAAAATTAAAATTCATGAAATTTAATTATCAAAGCTTTTAAGAATTGTGATATTATGTCTGCATCAACATAATTTCAGGAAGTTTCATTGTAATTATTTGTTTCTTGGTATAAAGTATAAATAAGTAAATAAATTCAATAAATGAGTATTTCGAGAAAAATGATTTCTAACCCCTTTCATGAATAATAATAATTATATTACTATTGTGTTTTTCACAAGAATAACTAGGATAATTTCTTCCGAGAAAGTTTTGCTGCAATAACAGTTGTGACACAGTATCGCACACAAAGCTTATTTACTTCAGTCTGAATTTCTAACTTTATTGCATAAAACCTCTATTTACCATATAAACCATAAACCATATTTTCAAGTATTTATAGGCCCCCAAATATTATTTGCACTTTGGGCCAACAAATTTCAAAACTCCGCCGCTGCATCCAGTATTATAAGAAGACCATTTAATATTGACATAAAAAAATAAAATGCATACGTGTATTTGTAACAATATGAAACCAAACAAATATGTATATATTTATGTACTCGTATGTATATAAAAGTCGAAAATACGATTAAACACTTTTACGTAATATTTGCTTTATTAATTTAATAATATAAATAAATAAATGTTAAATGTATAAAAATTGGCAAACAATATAAGGCAAGCTTACTAGCAAAAATGAAAATAAAAAATGGTTAAATTTATTGATCTGTCTTATTGTTATTATGCATAATGTATGTTAGTTTTACTGCACTTTTTCGCTTAAATAAAAATAATTACAATAATTTTAAGTTATTTAAGCTATACGGTTGATTTACGATGCATTTATATAGTTTTGTAATATTTATTATGAGCGAGCTACATATATACAGATAAATAATTAAAACTTCTAACAGTTTTTTGTATGTATTTGCTTTAAATTAAACAAAATTTTCACGCTCTGCTTGTATTTCAGACAAACTCTTAATCAAACTAATAAAATTAAAATCTCAATTAGGAAAATATTATTGATCAAATCAGACATACAATTTATAAATGAATTAAGATTATGTAATGTACATTGCACAAATATAATTATTAAATCCATTAAATTTGTATAAAGCAGTATTATACAAAATTTTCACAGGACACATTCGAATTATCATTAGTTCCGCATTGAATTTTACATTTACCAATGTATAAATATTATATTTATACAAAGCAACGAACATAATTTTATGTTGTTTTTTTTCAATTTTATCGGGTTTAAGGCACGCATATTTATTCAGTTTGTGGATATATAATTGAAATATATAAAAATAAATTAAATTATATTTATTTCGCATTATAATTATTTTATTCATGAACAACACAGAAAAATGCAAATATAAATTGTTATATAATGTATGTATGCCCGCTATACATACATACATATGTACACTTAAATGGGCCAAATTTATTAAAGCATAAAGCGAAAAAGCTATCAAGCAAATAATACTCCAATGCGCGACAATTATGGGTAATTTAAATTTTTTTCTAATATTCCTCTACTGTGTGTGTACCTCTAATCAGATTCTAATCAATTTATGTCAATGATGAAATTTATAATTTTTTTATTATTATTATTATTATTTAATTTTGTCACGATATTCCGTGATCATATTTTAATAATCATATTTTTTTTTGTTTAATTTTTATTTACTAGAATTACGAAAACTAAAAATATTATCATGAATTGAAAGACAAGAATTATAAATGTGGAAATACATTTGAGGTTTATACTTATTCTATTTAGTCATAAGATATATATTGTTATATTCTGATGGCCACAATAATAATTATTTGGATATTATGTTATTTGTTCTTAAATTATATTATATGCATTATTTGTAAACAGTTTTAATCGACATTATGATTAAATTTACTATAGTTTTGATGTGTTTAATTATTAATCATAATTAGCTAACCATCATACGCCAATTAGTTTATAATTATTATTTCGGTTTATTTCTCTCATAACACCGCAAATTACTTTGATGTTTTAAATTATTCTGATTTATTTTAGACTTAATTATAGTGCATCTTTTTTGGCAGTAACGTTTTTACCTTTTTATAAAAGTTTTCCTAAAGTTTAACTATTTTAACAATATAATGATTGTGAAATATGCTTAATATATTTTCTGACGTTTCATTTTTATATAGGACATTATCTTTAAGTTAAGTAACGAGTTAGGAATACTTCTCTATAACATCCACTGTTATATGTAATAAGTATGTTCATACAATAATTAATAAAAGAAATAGTAAAAACCAATAATTAAAGTAACATAATTAGACACGACAGTATAAAAATATCGACAGATTGTAATTTTTATTTTTCCAAGCAATTTCAAAATTTTTGTGTTGCACATGGAAAAAAATAAAATAAAATAAAAATGATGTTAATGAAAGATAAAATTATTGTCTTTTGAAGTTAAAAGTAACATATATTAGAGCTACAAACTGAATTTATATATGTACGTTTACATGTATGTACATATATATGTACGTACATAAAATGTATTGCGAAAAACAAAGAGAATTGTTAAGAGTTATGCGGCAATTATATGTAATAACATTATGATTATATTAGAGCTCGGTGTATTCAAATTAATAGAGTGATTTTGCGTTAGATCTTGCAGACAAATAAAAAAGAATTGCATACATACATTTATACATATAATGTTAATAAGACAATAATAATAATTTTAATTTGATCAGTATATACATAGAATGGCAATATATGACAATGATAATTATATGATTATAATAATACGTGACTTAATTATTTTCACAAGTCCTAAAAGATTTTATAATTCCTTCTGGATGAATAACATTAAATAAATTTTTGTACAGACATTTAGAAATATAAACAATATATAATGGCGATATTTAAGATTAAGAACTATAATAATTATGATAAATTATATGTTTTTATACTGTTGTTAGTTAGCAAATTACCGGATCTAATTTTGTAAACGTAACGACCCATAAAATATAATTAATTTAAGTTTCTTCGATTTTGTTTGTTAAATTTATGTCACCAAATCCTACTTAATGGTTTGAAATTTTTCACATTACACAGCTTGATAAGGAAATTTATTAAATTGCATGTATCGTACAGTAATTAACTCGTGAAATAAACGTAACCCACGTATTTAAATTACCGCTTCAACAACATATTTAAGAAATATGTCATTATTGAACGTAGAACTGGGCACACGTGTAAATCATTTTTCCATATATTAAAAGGTATGTGTAATATGTACGCTGGAAATAAAATAAAGTAATAACACGAGTGTAAAATTTATCGCTAAAATTATTGTTTTATTAAAGAATTTTTGGTTCTACTGGATTTATTTTTTTGTTCTATAAAAATTAATTAAAATTTTAAATTAGAATAAATTATTATAATTTCTATTTTGTTATATAAACTTTTAATAATTTTTCAAGTTTCTTTTATTTATAAAAATTTCATTATTATTTATTATAAATTTGTCACTAATGGTATTTTCATTATTTATTACTTGATATAATTGAATATTATTTTTTCATTGTATAAGAAAACTGATGCTGAATATTTAAAATAAAACAAAATTGGTGCAACTTCACGTTTATAGCAGAAAAAAAAATTGTCTAACTTAATTTCGTGTTAATTTATAAATCAGGCGTGGGATACTAATTTTTTTTAATTAACGCAACGACTATTTAGTTGTTACGTTGCAAGATGAAAAATATTCGATGTGCATTTATGTATGTATATATATATATATATATATATATATATTTTCTTTTTATCGTTAATTCGTTATACAACAACAGAAAAATGTACACACTGGCAGCTTATATTAATTAAAATTTCCATTTTTTCACGGAAAAAAATAAGTGTTTTGAATTTTATTTTTTTATTATTATTATTATTTTTAAAATAAAAATCATGTTTCTACATTTGTACAACAGAAACCAATTATTTGTTATATTTATTTGCATTAATTTTAAATTTATTATTTGAAAATTTTACTAAATGTATAATATTTAATTTTTTTGAATTTATTTTCAGCAGCGTAAGCTGTCACCGACATGGGCAGTGAGCATTACTGCTTGAGGTGGAATAATCATCAATCCAACCTGTTAGGGGTGTTCAGTCAATTACTACAGGACGAGAGTCTGGTGGACGTTACATTAGCTTGTTCAGAGGGCGCTTCCATCAGAGCCCACAAGGTGAGATAAATTTAAAAATAAATTTGGTTTATGAAATCATCAATCAAAAAAATTAGGTGGACTAGATATAACCACAACCATATATAGCATTTTCTGAGCTCCTTTTTAACCATTTTTCGCGCATCTTAGAAGATGTTTATTATTTACAACATATTCGTCTTCTAGCTCTTTATCAGGTTATATAATTTAGCTGCCAATAAAATTACATTTCCTGATAAAAAAAAATCGCCAGGCTGCGATTTAATAAATTCGATTTAGAAGTTGTTTCATACGTTTTTGTTTGCTCTGTTTTTTTTGTATGTAATTTGAGATTTCACTAAATTGGATTTATTAAACCGCCTAGGTTATAACTTAATAAAAAATTATTTAGTGATTTTAGGAAATACTACAGATTTAGATTGTTAATTTGATAAACACTTGATTGCAACAACGAAATATATATTACATTTAGAAGTAGGGCTATAAATATGATATCACAACATCACAACAGTATATTGAAATTATTATCATAATTATTATTTAAAAATTAAAATTATAAATTATAACTTAAAATTATACTTAAATAAGTACCAAATTAGTGTAGCAAATGTTTTAATTTAGTTAAAATATATAATATAATATTATGCTAATTTTGTGCTTATAAGAATTTGCGATTTAAGTCTATTATGCTTAACACTTTTTATATGTGTCTACCGCAGTATCGAACTATGTTGGTTTACTAAATATAACATTTCCTAATTTTTCTATCCATATTGACAAGACTTGGCTATGGCTAGTTCCATACTTGGATTTATTAAGAGGCGTGGTTTTGGATTCTCTGATACATACACTTTTAAAACTTAATATTTTAGATAAAGTAGTATAAAGACTGTATTAAGCTAGCTCAAAATATATTCTTGAAATGGCTCATTTGAATTTGAAACATAAATATTTGTTATGTATTGGGCAAAACTTTTTAAAGGACAAACTAAAATCAGATAAATTGTTTACACTACAAATTCGAAACTATTAATTTAAAATAAATTCCATTTTTGTAGTTACATTTAATTGCGATCGTATGATTTGCATAAATTTAACATTTTGACTATACCAATTAAAATTTGCTGAGCAATGACATACGTAAACCAAACACACTATTCCCTGGCTACAATTCTACTGATGTATTCTATTATTAATACACGTTATTATACATATATATGTCAATAATAAAAATAATAAGGTCAATAATAATAATGATACAAATTACATACGACTCTTACAATTCGACTCTTTTAAGGATAAATTAGTAAAAGAATAAAAATTGTGACATTAACACAATTAATTGTACACAGAAAATTATATTCTTTCTTTCATTAAATGAAAAATATTGTTCGATTTCATTGAATTAACACAAATTTAAAAATATTAATTAAAATATTCGAATAGTGGTGAACACCGCCAAAATAAAAACCTTACCTAGTTATAATTTCCTTATTATAATTACACTATTGTACAATATTTAAAAACATTCGGAAACTAATGAAAATAAACAAAAACATAAAATTTTCAGAAAAACGAGCAACGACATTAAAAAAAAAAATTATGTAATAAAATATGAATTAAAAGAATACATGTACCTATGTATATGTATTGTATGTATGTCCAATATATATGGATATAAACTAAACAACTGAGAGTTGGAAAATTTAATTTTTTTATTTTAATAATTTTTTGTTGTATTTTGTTTATTACTGATTTTATTAAACAGTAAGTGTTGTAAGATAAACCAGATTGGTCCTGTCCTTTTAATCTCACAAAGTTAAACTAAAAAAAAAAAAAAGTTAAACTAAATCATATAATCTTGAACCGGATAAAGCTGTTTTACCACACCGTATTCAAACGCACTATATTATTATTATAGGTATATAGTGCTTTTGATTTGATGACGCTGATGATGATGATTACGATGATCATTATGATTATATTAATGTTATTATTATTATGTTGTAAGTAATTTGTTTTATTTATTAAAAGAGATTGAAGATGAAAATTACATTTTTGTGCTAAGGAATTTGAAGATACTTGAACTACCTACATACATATGTATATGTATTTATACATCGTACATACATATAGCTTATAAATATAAAAACATGCTTCTGTATTTTTACGTTAACTTTTATTTATATTTATGATTTCTCGGTGTATTATATGTATTGTATGTATATCTTTCAAAGTCGGTTAAGTTATTTAATCGATAATTTAGGATATTACGTTGCGTAACTTGTGTTAGGACACATTAAAATTCCCTTAACTTTATCAGTTTTATCTTTAATTAAATAGTAAATAAATAATTATTTCAATAAGAGTTAGTTTTTATGTTCGAACCAAATACTAATTATACATATCTTTTTAATAACACTGTTATTTGGTATAGTTATAAAAAATTGGTCTTGAAAAATTAATACAATCTATTTTTATTATCCAGCATCAATTATAAATACAATTTGCAGGTTCAATAAAGTATCATATATATATATATACATGTATGTATGTATCTACTCGTAGTTAAACTTCACTATAAAATTGCTAAGCCAAACCAATACATTTTCTTTCCGTAAATAATAATTCGACATACATTATAATCTCTTGGTGCAAAAATCACTTCCAAATATTCAATTGTAAACCTATCATCATAACAACAAAAATATATTCACACGAAATGCTGAAAAATACTGAACATAACCAAACTGTATCAAATTGAAAAAAATTGTTATTATTATTTCATGTATTACTGAAATATTAATTTATATAAACAAAATTATTTGTTATATACTAATATGAAATAATCTTTGATGAAACTTGATACACATAAATTACAGTGCGAAATTTACATTTGATGACATTTGAAACATCACGATTTGTCTTTAAAAAACTATAGAAAATATAAAGAACTTTTACTATTTCTACACTTTTCGAAATTGTATACAATCGTGAAAATTTTGGATAAAAAACAAAAGCAAAATTATTTCAATTGTTTTAATTTAAAATAAATTAAATAAAACAACAAAAAAAACCTAAACGGATTGGAATTTAAGTTTGAAAGTTTATCCAGATCAAAGGTGAAAGTTTCTACTTTTCATTATTATTAGGCTAAATAAACAGTAAAATTAATATTAAATCGTGTACCATTATCGCCCTTTTAATTTACCATTAAAGTTTGCACTTAAAATACCCTACCCAGTTTTAAAAATATGTACATATGTATATATAAATACATATATACATTAAGTTATGATAAAATAACTTCCTTATTTTGTGCTGTGCAGTTAATTGGTTTCATTATCAGTTTTCTATATACAATTGTACAGTAATGAATTCAAATTAAATAAAAACACAGCTTATAATAAACGAATATCGAAAAGAGTTTCACAATCATTGTGGTTCCTTTGTACATCATCAAAAATGAATTTGCGAAAAATTTCTTGTCAGATATTTCTTCTTTTTTTTTTTAGACTTTTAGTATACAAGTTAACTTCCACTTTAAATCCAATTTTCTTTTAAAATTTATGACATCTAATAAAATAAAATAAAATAAAAAATTCTTGTAATAAAAACCAAACAAAACAAAATTAAATGAAAATTAACTTTGGAAAATAAAAAACAATAAAATAAAAAAATTATCTTAAAAGTTTTCTCTGTCTCATAAAAAACAGTGAAATACAAGTGCCAAAGGGTTATTCTGTTTTTTATTTGATTGTTTCGTTTCTTGTGTATTATTTTGACGATGATTGAATGCAGTTTTTCTCTTTGTAAAAAGATAAATTTCCTATTTAACTTCTATAGTATTATAAGTTATGTGCAGCAGATTTTATTGTTCCATTTTGAAAACATGTATGTATATACAATATTCATATATAGATTTGGTTAAGTCGAATATAATCTCCTGTTGGCAAAATTTATATATATATATATATATATATATATATATATATATATATATATATATATATTTATAAAACTGTGTTAACCTTCAAAACAAAATTATATTTTTATTTTTGGTTTAATGAGAAGTTTTACAATTAATCTCCTATATTTTTCTTTATCGTAGTTATTATATTTCCACTTTATCCTACGTACGTAGTAAGGATAAAGTATTGTAAGTCAACGAAAACAACAAATCTACTCCAGATGTATAACATCCTTGGGTTAAAATGCAGGTCTGATAGAGTTTTGGTAGAAATCTATCCAAGCAAACCCGAGATATTCACAAATCAACATAAACCTGCATAAAAAAAAATTTTAATTAGAAGTTTATTTTCACGAATTCGTGGAGTTTTGTAAAAAATTATCATCATTATGAGTACAAAATTTTAATTTTGAGTAGCTCATGTGAAATGAAACGTAGTTTTATAAGCAATCTAATAGTACACATTTATTTGAACAGTACTGAAAATTATTAATTAAATATTAATTTGCATCAATAAAATAAAGTTCGTTTTAAAATATCGTTCAACACGAAAGCTTTATAAATTAGGATGGGTTACGTAGAAAACTTATTCTTGAAATATGTGGGAAATGTTGAGTGAATTTCGGTATGTCAGTTTACGACGAACAAATCAGAGCGTCTTTTTTATGAAAATTATTTAGGAAAATGTATTAACTATTTTTGTATCAAATCATGATACCAAACAAAATTCCACACATTACCAATTCCAAATATTTGATAAATATTCACATTTATAATCATTTCAAAATATTAATTTTTTCTGGAGTATACTCGTACATTACAAAGTTTTTTGTAAACTCAGACTCAAATTCTCCGGGATTCGGGATTCAGAATTTTAAAAATCCCAGTATCCCGTGATTTTTTACTAAAAGTCGTATTATACTAATCACTTGTCTTTGATGCGTAACGTAATGAAAAATATCATTTTAGTATAACCGTTACTTATTTTTTAACAATAAAATAATTTAAAATTATTATTGCTTGATAAATGCTCTAATCTTGCTCCAAACCATAACTTTTTAAAAAACACCATGCATAAGTGATTTATCACTTATAGAAGCCCGCCTCTAAGTCAGGAAATTGGCAATAGAAAACACTCTCTTACTATCGGTGGATTTTAAACCTGACAAAAAATTAGTTAGATTAGTTGTTATCTTGCCGGTGCATTCGTATAAGCATTCACCTATTTGAAGACTGCTTTGCCATCGTTTATGGCCAATTAAACACACATCATCTGCCTACGTTAACGGTAACGTCATATTCACCTACTAAACCAAATAATTAATATTTGGTAAGTTGCCAAATATCATCAATCCCCAAAATGATTATAACGGTTTCACCAAATGGAACTCCAACCATATATAGTAGTATATGTAGCTAAAAGGATATTGAGTTTTATTAGAATTAATAACGTATTTATATGTCCGTTAATGAATTAATAATTTTAAAAGAATCGTAAAATTTATAGTATGTTATTGGAAAAAAAACAATATAAATTTTGTTAAATAATTAAACCTAATCTAATGCCAAATTTATTGAAATTTCTAATACAAAAAAACAGAAGTGAACATTTAGCTTATAGATTTCCATAACCATGATAAACAGGCACAATCACAAATTATTAAAACTCGCGAAACAGTAGGGTTGTTATTTCTGTAAGTGCCATAAGAAATAATAACACACACGTTCTTAGCTAACATTATAATTAATCTTCCCAGTTTGTGATAATTGCACCAATACAAAATAAATTTAATGATAAAATTCTCTTTTCTCTTTTCTTTCAATGATGTGACAAATCTTTGAAAAAACCTATTTCACAAATAAAAATTATATATTTATGTATGTATGAAAAACAAAACCATTCACTATCACTTCAATGTTAGACAACTAATAAGGTGTCGAAATGCAGAGAACTATTCAGCTGTCGTACAACTTGCTTTGCTGCCAATTTACGAGCCAATCGCTTTTTTTTAAATCAATTTCGTTAATTAATAATAAAAATATACGTAAATTAAATTTAAAAATAAATTTCCATAATGTAAGTAACGATATTCGTTTTAAGCAAATTGATTTTGTACTAACATTTATTTTTCTTCCAGGTTTGAATAAATATTTTCTAAATTAGGTTGCGTATTTAAATTGAAAGGATTTTCCTTATCAAAAAAATTAGTTTGTTTCAGTGATAATTAGAGTAACCAAACATGCTAAATAAAGATTATATTTTGTTGACCTACATTTAATTTACTGGCATGGCACCATACGCAAAGATGTAATAAAGGCCAGTTTTTGAGTACCCATACAATTTTTTTTAGTAATTAAAAATTAATTTCTTATAAATTAATTAAATACAAGCCAATGTATTTGTTATTAAATTCGGTAGATGCTTTAATACTTTTATGATTTACGTGAATAAAATATAAAGATTTATTATAGATCTATGTTTTAGTTTTTTTTTTATAGTTTTTATGCATAAGGGAAACTGCCTGAATGTATCTATCTGCCACCAAGGTTTTGGTCTCAAAATTAAAATGCGTTTTTATTGATATGTATCTTGGAAACTATAAGTATGTCTATAAAATATGTATAGTATCATGAAATTATTTATAAATGCTTACAAGTATACGCTGGGCGTTAATATTTTTTTTAATTACGATGTAACAAATAAGCAGAATGTTACATAAATATTTGGTTCGAAAATAATTTAACAGTCCTGAAAGAATACATCAAATAGTTTGTATAATCGCGGATTATACGTGGATTATAATTAATTAATTATCCAACCGTAAAAATTTCTATCCATTTTAGAAAATATCTTTATTTTAAATATATTGATACCCAAATAAAAAGTAGATAGTTATATGTCATACTGATGATTAACTTTATACAAAAAAAATTCATCCATAAAAAAAATAGTAATAATAATTTTTAATAATCTCGTGTTGCAATATACATTATACACAAGGTCTTATTAGACACGATTTTATATTTTAGAAACTGTATGCAAATTTTTATCTTCTGTTAAATAAAAAAAATATTTCTATTTAACACAATTTTTTGTTTTCTTCTTAAATCAAATAAAGAATACAAATACAGCAAATCTTTATATAATCAGTTCGCTATTTTGCACAATTTTTTCTTAGCTATACATTATAGTTTTTTTGATAAAAAAAATTGTGTTATTTTATAATAGCTTTCTAGAAAATTTATTCAAATTCGTGATCTTTAATACATAATATACACATATATATATATATATATATATATATATATATATATATATATATATATATATATATATATATATATATATATATATGTATATATATATATATATATATATATATATATATATATAAATATAAATAAAAAAAAATTTAAAGTGCGAGAGTTTAAAATTTGATTTAGTTTTATATTTTTGCGATAAACTTGCAACAAAACATACTCGTACCTACGTTTTGGATATTAAAATTTTATTTTATTTATACACAAACAAGTGTGAAAAACTTTAACATATTATAGTTAAAGTTTTTCACACTTGTGTTTTTTTTTTAATTAACATAAAATAATTTTAATTACAATAGAATTTGTCAAATAATTATTTTAAACATAAAATGTTAAATTATTTTACTATGTTTTCTGATTTATATTTTTCGATATGCAAATAGGTACATGTTAAAAATAACTGTTGTATAGATAATTACGTTTACAAAATTAAATATATTTTGTTTTGATAAAAAGCTTTGTTAAGTTAGGAGCACGTGTATTGGATCACGAAATTATTAACAGGTTCTTATTTGATACGAATCGATAACCCATTATGTAAATAGTATTAGGTTCAAAATATGAACGCACTCCAGGCCCCTCCAGCAAATTCGAGTGTAGAGAAACTAATATATAAATCTAAAATAGATATAGTATTATATATATCATTAATACCGAACTAAAATTTAAAGCACTAATTAAATAACCCCAAAATATAATTGGGATATTTAACCAAATTAAAAATAATTGTGTATTATTTTATCGCAAAATGTTGTTTTAATTTTAATATATATGTATATATATGTATAATGATAAATATATGTACAACGACAGCACAACAACTTTTCGATTGGGCTACAAAAAATGAATCAAACATTACTTTTAGATTTTGTACAAATCAAGAGTACAGAAGGGTGGCACGATCACTAGCAAAAAAATTTGATTCAGTAAAAGCCATCAGAGAAACTCACGATTATCAGTGCTTTGTTCCCAATGGTAACAACCACATCACAGCGCATCGATTTTCCAATTCTGATAATTTTTATAATTTTAAATTAAAATAATTTGTAAGTAAATTAACTTTATTGAATAAAACTGTAAAAGTAAGAATCAAAACATGAATTTCGTAGTTTAGAATTAATAATTGTTAAAATGTTAAATTCCACCGTAACTTGTTATGACGTTTTGTTCTATAAAACGAACGCGTTGAGTCTCCATCGTGAAAGATGGCTTATTTGAAAGGTGCTTTACGATAAAGAAATAAAAATAAAAGGGTGAGCATTTCGATTTTTCAGCAAAATACTATTTAAAACTGAAATTTAAACGATATATTGTACATTAACACCAAAGTTTAAAACGGTTGTAAAGGATGTACAATTGTCTTTCGAAACGAGCTAATACACGTGAAAATCGGACAAGCAATACTTAAGATACACGAATTTAAAGATGTGAACATTTCAGTTTCCGACAAAAACAAATTATAACGGAACTCCGCGTATTTTGACAACACTGAGTTTTTGCCCAAATTATATTTATTTTTTTATCAATATCTACCATCTCCCCGAATTTCAAATAATTGGACATCTTGCCTCCGGATGGGTGTCTGATTTCGCGTTGAATGGCTGTATATATATATATATATATATATATATATATATATATATATATATATATATATATATATAATATATAATATATATATGTATATATATATATATATATATATATATATATATATATATATATACATATGTAAGTCGATATTGAATAGTAGTACATGTTTTATGTTTGCACTATAAACATTAAAAAATACAACTTTTATCGAAAAAATAAATCTAGACTGTTTTTTGACAAAAATAAATCCAAAATATTTAATTCGAATTAAATATCTCTAATGAAAATATGGATAGCTTTTGATTAATTATTATAAAAACATATTATGCAGAGTTGAGTGCATTGTCTGTATAAAACAATTAATTATGTACATGTAAAATTACAAATTGTAACAAATTGGTCGTAATGTCTTTCTTAACGAGCATTAAAAATAAATACTACCTTCAGTAACAATTAACATAAATATTAACAAATTTTTTTTATATACATAAATATTATTTATTTTCAATTTTTTCGTTAATACATTTTCATTTCATCTGTAGCTTTTGTAAAAGAAAATCATTAAAACATTATAATAATAAAAAATTACTTAATTTTAATTTTTACGACCCAATATACATAATTATATATTATGTATTTTATTATTTATTTGAAGATTATATTGATCATTAATTTAAATGTGTATTTCTTTTTTCTTTTGTGTTTTCTTGCAGGTGGTTCTCTCGGCCTGTTCAACATACTTCCAAAGTTTATTTTTGGAACATCCTACACGACATCCTATAATTATATTAAAAGACGTTCGTTATCCAGAATTACGCACACTTGTCGATTTCATGTACAAAGGGGAAGTAAACGTGCAATATTGCCAGCTATCTGCTTTGCTTAAAACAGCAGAATCACTAAAGGTAAAATGTGATTTGCTTAATATTAAATTTAGATTAAATAATACTATACATAACTTCAGGTTAAGGGTCTCGCTGAGATGACAAATCAAAATACAGCTTTGCGAGAGCCGGAGAGGGATTCAGAAAGGCTAAGGCCTCATTCAGCAACAACAACAAAATCTGAACCAATAGATACAACTGGAAATACTTTGTTACCATTAAAATCCTCAACATCAGTACTAAGCACAATAACATCGCCCACCCGATTAGATCCAGAAAGATGTAGCCCATCATCACCACCATCAATAAGACTGCAAACACTCTCCCCAACTCCATTAGATTTATATCAAAGAAAAAATAATCGGGATCCAGATAATCAATTATCAGAAACACCATCCCCCGCTAATGATATTCATTATTCGAGTAAAGAAGAGCGGCCAAGTTCGCCGGACGATGATGCAATGTCAAATGATATTGGTGAGAGATCGTTTAAATTTTCTCTACCTCATAAATTCCTCTACTCAAAAGAAAATATAAATTTAACAGGAATTAATATGACAATAAATTCAAATGCCCTACATACATCCGCACCACCTTCAGTAGTTGTACCACCTATTCCAACGTCCTTGCCATCTCATCCTACCGATTTGAGGCCACCTTCTAGAGGTGGGCCGAACTCTACTGCACCATCTTCATTAAATATTAACAGTAGTAGTACGTCAAGAGATCAGTTATTAGATAGTGGCAGTAGATTGACGATGCCAGAATCATTGCCTGGGCCATCAGGAATGGGACCAGTACAACAAGTTCCATTGGTAAGTTGAAAAATGCCATCCATTAAAAAATTTCAAACCATATTCTATTCAAATAAATCGTATTTTTATATATTTATAGTCCTTAAAGAAAGAAGTTGATTGGGATCGCCATGAAGATAAGCTAGTTTTAAGTGATAGCAGCGTGTCAGATTTTCGTCACCCACAAGATACGGTAAGTCATTTATTTTTTAAATATTAGAACCAGTAGAATTTATGCATGACTATTACATATAAGTGTTCGATGTTTTAATATAATATAGCATGTGATAAAACTTAAATGACTTTTTCCAAAATAATAAAATTATGTATACACATAATTATGTAGGTCATGTCAATAGATGCTTAAGAAAAAATTAATTGTTAAAATAAATATTAACATAAAAATATATAGTATCTAAAAAAATTGAAAAGTTTAATTAATCTGTATGACAAATAGAAATAGACAAAAATGTTAGAGCTATAAATGTTAAAATAAACCAATGCATAGGTACTATAATTTTAAATCGTATTTAATATTTTAAGGGATTCCCCGATTCAATTTTAATAAATTATTGTTCCTGAAGATTATTTTCAATATTTATTGAAATATGGAGCGCTAATGAAATATGTTCGTGATGATAGCTAATTCATATTTTGTTTAATAGTTCATAAACAATTTGAAACTGATCAACGATCTATAGTTTTAACATTAATTTTAGTGTATCCGTATACATATATATCCAAACTTCAAAAGTTTCTGAAAAATATTTTGTCCTTTGAATCATTCTATTTTTTGATGATGCCTTACTCTAACTGCCTTATAGCCATACTCTAGTAACCTTTTCTTGAGTACTGTTGATTTTTATTAAATTATTAAATTAAATAATTTCTTTTCTTCAGTTGATTTTAATCAATCCTCGAATTAGTCATGTTTTTTATTTAATTGTTGATTTAATTGATTAGTGTAACGCATCATACATATCAATAAGATGCAGAAATGATTTTCATAAATGAATTTTGCAATGGTAAGGTAACGCTAGGTCGAAATGCAGGTGAAGATATTATCCAAATCATAATTTATGTAATCCCGAAACATTTACGACCATATAAAGATAATAGAGTGGCAGTTTGGTCAATTATACTTTGATTGGATACAAATCACTTATTAGCTGCATCCGTTTATAGCCATGTCACTTTGGTACGATCGTTTAGCTTTATTCAACGGCTAACAGTAATTATTACATGAAGGTATTGCAAAATGTGATGCCAATATTTATTATAGAAATTACATTGGAGAGAATGTGATATTCCGTGGTACATCATTTCATTATCATCATCAAATTAAAGATTAACTAAATCACATTTATAATAATTTCTGAATCGGGAGAAATGTACTGCTAATAGGCCGTAATCATAATATCATCCGACCTTATTAAATTGAATTTTGTTGTATGCAGCTGAATGAAATAGATTCCTAAGAACTAGCTGGTTAATCTACGGTAAATAGCTTTATGCACAATATTAATCTAAAGGTTGCACAAAGAATTTTTTTTTTATCCAATGCATCTCAGTTCAAATTAAGAATAGATTCCCTCCATTACCTGTTCTATGTGAATAAAATTAATCAAGGAATCATTCCTTAATTATTTAATTATTAATTTTCATTATATATATATATGTACGTATATATATATATATATATATATATATATATATATATATATATATATATATATATATATATATATATATATATATATATATATATATATATATATTTTTTTTATTATATATATATATATATTTTGCTATATATATTATTGTATTCATTTAAATTCGGCCAGACAGATCAATATTTACAATGCGACGATTTTCCTTTTTTCAGTATGTGTATATTACTAAAACTATTACACTGATTCTATAATTGTATTATGTATTGTATTATAACTATAAAACCATGTAGGTATATGCGATTTTTTTTTACTTTTCTCTGCTATTTTCCAATTTTCTTTCATTATTTACGGTTATGTACGAATTTTTTATTTTCATTTTCTATTATAGCCTTTTAACGTAGTTTCAAATTTGTGGTAGTATTTATAAAATTGAAGGAGAAATATTTCTTCGTAGTGCTGTACATATATTTTGTAAATGGGGAAATGGTTTTAATGCTTTTTATCGAAAGTATTGCGTATATAGAATTATTTGAAGCTGTGGATGTCCTTAGTTTTATACCCATGGCATTTTAAAGTGGAAACTAACTGCATAAGTCTGAAGTGTGTGTAGTTTACTTTTTACGTTTTATATAATTAATCCATTATTTAATAGTCAGTGACATAGTCATTATTTGTTAAAACATTATTTAATAGTTCTTATTAAAATTATTCCATGAATTGAACAATTTTATTTGTATCATTATATTTTGTTACTTTTTTTAAATATTATACTTACTATTTACTAACTTAAATCAATAATAAGTGACTATATCAAAAATAACTAATAGATAAAACTACCTAGTTCACAATTTCACATACATTTTAGATAATTTAATATTGAAGTGGTTTTACTGTTATACTTTTGCGCTTCGCACCATTTAACATTAAACTTAACGTTAAAAATTAGTATACGATAGTTGAAACCTAAATAACTTACTTAGTCAAAAAAAAAAAAAATAAAAATAAAAATTTGTAAATAAAAAATTTAAATTTGAATAAATTTATTTAGAGATTGTGGCTTGTTTGGTTTTAATTTTTTTATATCAATTACTAAAATTAGAAATCGGATATAATAAAACACATCAGTTTTATAATTTTATTATTTATATAAATAATAAATCTCAAGAAGTTGATCTACGTTTTTTGGACATTGCATAATGCTATTGAAAATCAAAAAATTTTTTTTTGTTTTGTTTAAACTCCTCTTTTAGCATATACAGTAAAACATTTTAATTTATAATTTATTGGTTGATAAATCAAAACGAATTAAAATTTAATAAAATTCAAATTGTGTTAAATTGTGACTAAAACAATTTAAAATTTTCTTATATTTTATATTATTCTTTTCTTATTATATTTATTTAATTATTTTCGTTTTTATCAATACAATATCGTTTTACTGTATTTCTACTATTCTACTTTTTATTTTTAAGCATAAATTAATTTTGTTGAATTTACAAGAAAAAACTAAACGAATTATTTTTCTTATTTTTAAAATTACATAACACGAGAAGCTAAAGAGGGCGATTTTCACGTTGCATGTTGACGAAGATTCGATCAATTTGTTTTAATATATTTTGTAATTTGTTAAAAATAATCAGAATACACAAGAAAATCGCCCTTTTGAAAATAAAAATAAAAAACTATTTATATAAATAACTTAAAAATAAAACTGTGAATAAATAAATTTGATATATTTTTAATTTATATAAAAATAAGGGAAAAAAATAACTAAAAAGAAAAAAAAATTGAACAGAAACTAAATAATACAAATTTTATAAAACTAAATTGTGATAATTTGTGAAAATAATTTATGAATTAAATATTAAAAACGCAAAGAAACCTTACAAGTTAAACTTTTTTACAAGAAACAATGTCCCTTCGGCCTCCAGACAAAAATCGAACCTCAACTTCTTGAATTTTTTTTTCTTTTTAATTTTTTCTTTTCTTACAATTTATTTCAGTTTTTCTAATTTTCCCTCCAATAATAATTGGGGGATAAATACAAATTTTTAATATTCTTTTTTTTTTTTCAAATGGAAAAATGTATAATTTTTACTAATTATTGTTTTTTGTTTAATTTTCGCGGAAAATAACGCATTCATTTTTATAATTCCATTTCAAGAAACAACCAACCAAAATTTATTATGATTAATAAAAATGAACAAAAGAAAATAGTATAAAAATAAAAAAGGCATATGTTAATATTTTTATAGAAGCAAATATTTAAATACTAATACATATTAAAGTAGCAAGTTATTTTCAAAAAAAAAAAAATACATAATCAAATTAAAACTGAAAAAAAATTGAAAAAGAAGTTGATGGATTTTTGTTTGGTTGCAGGAAGCGACAGATATCCCAGGAGATGGACAACCTCCTGATCAAGGAGGTAGTATATTTCCTTGTATGTATTGTGGTGCATCGTTTACAAATCAAACTAAATTAACACGCCATATACTATCACATTCGTTGGAATCACTAAAATTTCGTGAATCAACACATTTATTTGTGAGCCATTTAAATTTACCACCGCACGATCTACCACCACAACATTTTCCACCCTTACGGCCTGGACCACCGCAAATGGAGCCTCTTGAACCACCTGATGGGGGACCGATGGATATTGAATTTCAATCAAATTCAATTACGGGAGGCATGGGTAGCGGTAGTATTAGTGGAAATATGGGCGGATTAACACCTGGAAATTCAACATCGTGTAGTGATCAGGGAAGTGTAGTGCTTTGTAAATTTTGTGGAAAAAGTTTTCCAGATGTATCATCTCTAATAACTCATTTGCCCGTTCATACGGGCGATAGACCATTTAAATGTGAATATTGTGGAAAAGCTTTTAAATTAAGACACCATATGAAAGACCATTGTCGAGTACATACAGGTAAGTGAGCTTTTATCTACTTAAAATAAAACAAAATTAAAAAATTTTAAAGCCGGTTTAAAACTATTTTAACTACTATTTTTTTAAAATTCTTTTGAAACCAACCGCACCCTTAAAAAGAACATATGGAAACCATCACCATTTATTAAATATTTTCTATATAATTAATTTATAGGTGAACGACCGTTTCGTTGTGGTATGTGTGGTAAAACATTTTCCCGTTCAACTATATTAAAAGCTCATGAAAAAACACATTACCCCAAATATGTTAGAAAATTTTTATCATCACCAAGTCCTGTGGATAGCAAAGATGAATCACCACAATAGTAAAATTATAGTTTTAGAATTAAGTTTATTTAATTTTTCTTATAAAAAATACAACAATAAATTGTGAAGAAAAATTAAAACAATAATAATAAAAAAAAATAGTAGTTTATATACAATACACTTAAAAGCAATAATTTTTTTTTAATTTACAAAAAGGTTAAATTAAAACAATATACATATTATAGGCAAATTTGTCACAAAATTAAAAAACTTTTAAATATTTCTAATATTATGTTTTCTCATTAACAAAAAATGATTACCAATTTAAAATATAATTAGATTATCCACACACATACACACACACACACACACACACACACACATCGGTGCTATTTATCAAATACCATTTTTTGAGAGTCGAAGAATGAATGAAAAGTATTAACGACTGATTATTGGAAAAACAAAATTTAAAAAAATTACCTATTTAAAATAAAAATAAAACGCGATTATTTTACCATTTTATTTAGAAAATATTTTAAAACATATTTTCTTAAATTATCTTCTAAAAACCAAGACAACAACTGTGATCACAAAAATTATTAAAAAATTAAAACAAAAATATTATTTGGAAATTTTTTAAACATAATTAAAATAATTACACAAATAATAATATTAAATAATATATACATTAAATGTTAAATTAAAATAGCATATTTGTAATAAAAGTATATAATTTTTGTTATTTATTTTAAATGCGATGGTGAAATATTTATAAGTGAACTTAACGGTAGTGAAATTCATGCAAGAAATGGAAATTTTTGTTATTTTTAAACATCAATCAAAGGAATTTTACAGAAATATTAACAGTTAATTTTATTATGTTATCATATAAATATAATATATATATATATATATATATATATATATATATATATATATATATATATATATATATATATATATATATATATATATACATATATATATATATATACATATATATATATATATATATATATATATATATATATATATATGTATATATATATATGTATATGTATATATATATATATATATATATATATATATATATATATATATATATATATATATATATATATATATATATATATATATATGTATATATATATATATATATATATATATATATATATATATATATATATATATATATATATATATATATATATATATATATATAAACAAAATATCCTATTTTAATTTTTTTAAACCATACATATTTGCCATAAACAACCAATAAACATAATATAGTCACTCGTTCACCTACTGATTTCACCTCTCATTGCGATATATAAATATTATTTACATTTTGTAATTTAATTTAATTTTATATAGTAATACTATATTATAATAAGTGGTCGATGCAGGGAATATATTTCATTTTAAAAAAATCGTGAAAGATTTTTTTATATTATTTTTATTTTTAATAATTCATCCGTGTAAAATTTTGTTGTGATTTCTGAACGATGTGAATGTTATATGTAAAATATATTATAATTTCGACTCAAAAATTAATATAGATCGTTAAAAATAAGCCCTTAGCTAAATATAAAAATTTAATCGAATTTTTATCAAAATGAACTTCCTAAATAGGCTGTCATATATGAAAAAAGGAAACATAATTTTTATTTTTTAAATCCTTTTGTTTTTTTTAATAACATATTATAAATTTCATTAGATTCATGAGATACTCGCATTCATTTGTAAAAAAAATATATATTATTTTATTTTATTACATACTACCGACAAAATCAAATCAATATAATATTTTTGTAATTTTATTTTATTAATCTAGCTTTTATTTTACTTTTGTTATATTGTTACATAAATATAATAAACAAATTGTGATTATTTAAGTAAACACACATTTTAAATTTCTTTAATACGTTTTTTTAATTAATTAATTATTAATATTTTATTATGTTTTCTTAGTACAAAATTAATTATAAATTTGTTGTTATAATTCATATATATGTACATATATGATTTGTTTGAAAAATGTGTTTACTTAAAACAAAATAAATAAAGAAATGTATAATTTTTAATTTAAATTACGATATAAATTAAAAATTCATTATATATTTTTCGTATGTGAATAAAGTAAGTGGGAATAATTTCATACATATAATATATCCATCGAAATTATATTTTTAATTATTTTAATTTTATTATTATCTAATTGGATAACATTTGTGATCATTTATTTCTTTATTAAATAACATTAAAACTTAACAAAAAAAAGTATTTTAAGTTCTAAAATTATTAGAAAAGACAAATTTATAATTTTTTTAGTAGAAAAAGAAACAAATTTGGCTGTGATTTTTGTTAATACATAATTAAATTAAATTAAAAAATCTTAATAGAGTTAAGCAAAAATAATATTTTATTTGGCATTATAAACTCGTTAAAATTATTATTATTTTTTATTGTTATTATTACTTTTATTTATATAAATTGGCATATAATTTAATTTTTAAAATGGATCTCTAAATTGTGATGTAATTTTTATCTTAAAAATAAGTATTTATTTTATTATTATTATTTTTATTTTTTTCGTTCAAAAGTAGAAAATTTAAAAAAATTATTAAAATCAGAGTTGAAGTAACAAACATTTTTAATAGTCGTTTGTTATAACACCATCACTGATTTTAAAATAATAAACTTAAAATAATTAAGATTTTTGAATGGATATAATTTTTAATAAATTAAAAAACGTAAATGGAATACAAATACCTTACATTCCACGGAAATTGAATGATGAAGAAACTATTTTAGAAAAATCAAATCTTTATTATTTTATGATTTTGTTAATTATATAATAATATTATGTTGTATTATTAAACAATTTTATTTTATAAATAATTAGTTATCAAAAGTTAGACAATAAATTATGTAAAAAATAAACTGTTTTTGTTTTCCAAAAAATATTTTAAAAAAATAAACTGATAGATCAAAAAATCTTTTTTATTGGTTTTGTTTACAATTTTCATGTCATCATTTATTTTATAAATTTACTAATTATCATAATATTCATCATTCAATTAACAAATATTCTCAAAATACACATAAAGTACTGCCTTCAAAGGAGTTCATCAGGTCATTTTTTAAAACGAAATAGTAATCTTATATCGAAGGTTGCACAATTCATCGTTAGAAAAAAATATTAAACTGTGTTACTTTAATTTGATGGGAATTCAATAAATAAAAATGTTAATTGGATTCAATTTTTAACATTAAAATTTTTTCTAGATAATTTCCCAACCTCGGAAATAATATCCAAAAAATCCTAATATTTTTATGCATTAGTTACATATTTTTATTTACAAATATATTATTTTATCTTATATACATCAAAGGGGGAAGTTTATTCTATTATTATTAAATTTAAATTATTCTTTAATAAAAATATTTAAACCAATCAACAACTATTAGTTCCTTATTTAAAAAAAACAAACTATTTTTTAATTTAATATATTTTAGTTAATTTAAATGTGATTTGTTTAAATTAATTTATTTAATTATTTAGTTTAATTATATTATATTATATTATTTATATATTTTGTTAAAATTTCGATTAAATTATTTAATATGTCAATTTTGAAATGATTTTTTTTATATATAGCTACTAATAATCAATGAAAGGAATATGCTATACGGTGGGAGTATAATTAATTGAAATTCTATA
This sequence comes from Tipula unca, assembly GCA_951394425.1. NCBI lineage: Eukaryota > Metazoa > Arthropoda > Insecta > Diptera > Tipulidae > Tipula > Tipula unca. Next base: position 963,239 of record OX596381.1, on the reverse strand, counting down.
GCAATAAATAAAAAAAATATTATTAATTATTTTAGTGACTAATAATATTAGAGTATTATTAGTATTACATTTAGAGCTATTATAATTATTATTATTAATATCAAAAAATAGAATATTAAAATAAGAAAAATTTAACTATTATTAATCATTTTTATTACAAAAAAAAACATTAAAATATTTTTTAAAAAACTATAAAATAATTATTTTAGTAGAGAAAATGCAATAAAAATTTTTAATTGTAGTTTTATTAATTTTATTACACAAAATGCCTGATCACTAATAAAAAATTAAAATACCAAAATTTATAAATCTAGACAAAATATTCTTATTTTTGATCTGCAGCAACGTATTCTTTCCCAAAATGTATTTTAAACTAAAATTTAAATTGGGTTAGTATGTTCAATAAATCGTTCAATGTCGGTGTATAATTTTATTTTAACCTTATTTACTATTCAGAATTGGCCATCACACTTATTGCGTTTGTAATTTTTATGTTCCGTTTATTACATATAGCCCAATTTAAAAAATCAAACTTTTGGGTAATTCTAAGATCCAATAATTCAATAATTATTGTAAATAATATTATTTAAATTTTTGGATTTTAATTCCCTAATAGAATCGACAAAAAGTATCACTAAATTAAAAGCATATAAAAGAAAATATACTTCTAACACTCGGTTAACTATTTGCCATTTCCATTCGGTTTGACACATTCAATAATGACCATCACATATAAAACAAAATATCACTAGAATTAAAAAAATTGTAATACTATCACACAACCTTTTCAATAAACAAACAGTCGGAATCATAAATTAAATTTTATGATGTAACAAAACATAATATTTATATCGACTGATTGTAGCTTAGAGTGCCTCAATTAAATAAATAATAATAATAATAAAATAAAATAAATCTAATACTAAACAATTTTAATATAAATATTATATTATATATTATACAAAGACTTTTAATTTATTCAAAATTATTAATCAAAACAATAATTAAAATATGTAAATTGAATATTTTAATAAGTAAAAAAATATATGTTTATATTACATTAAAAATAAAAATTTAGACAAACTTATAAACACACAAATATCATTTAACCTAAATAAATACCAACTGTTTTGTTCACTAATATATGATGTGATTATAAAAATAAAAATGTATAAGTTCTCCATAAAAAATGTTAGAGGCAATTTATATTTCACTATATTAGTTTTATCAGCTCAATTAATTATTATGATTTTCAAATCTGCTTAAGAACTTATACCATTTCTAGGCCGTAGCCGAAAGTTTATCGTTCAAATAGTGGTACGCAAAAAATAATTATTAATTTCTTTTATTTTAATCAATACATAAAATTTATTTTCAAATATTATATTATATATTGCTCAATTAATATTGACGGAAGTAAATTGCATCATCCAAAGCAACAATTATAATGGAATAATTAACAAAACGGCATATGTTATTGTATATACAATATAAAATTAATACATAAGCTTGTATATATATAAACTGAAAAATAATTACAATTAATAAAGTGAAATATCCCAAAATTTATAGAATACATAATAAAAATATAAATTTATATATATAATATATATATTTATAAAAGGAAATAGCTCAGGGCATCTCAAATTCTTCCATAAATACAATATATTGCAATAGAATTTTTACAGCAGTTGATAAATAGAATATAAATTTTTTTAATGAAAAGAATTATTTAAACAAAAATATTAAAATAAAATTAATAATAAAACATTTACAAAATCTGTGTTATTTATTAATTTATTATTATTAAAACTATGAATATGAAAATAGTAGGAAAAGTTGTATTTAAACTATTAACAATTTCTATAGATCTATTAATACAATATATAATACATAAAAAAATAGCAATATTATTTAATTATTAATCCATATATTTGTGTTCTTCTAACGTATCATATGAAATCTTCAAGAAATTCTTAATTTCCTATAATTTTTTTTTAATTTAATCTTAGTTTTGGTTTTTCAAATCAACCTACAAAATACAAATAAACCATAATTTGAGTGCCAAGAAAGCTGAACTTTTAAAATGAATAAAACAAAATTTATTAAAAGAAATAATTTAGAAAACAAACAAAGAAACAAAAATTCATAATACAGACTAAGAAAATATTTTAATTTAAAATTTATTAGTTTACAGTTTCTTATAATTTTTGTGTAAATAATGAAACAAAACAAAAAAAAAAATAGAACCAATTTTTTATATAAGAAAAATAAAATACATAAAAATAAACCATTTTATTTTAAATATACAAATTATATTATATATATATAAAATAAAAACAAAAAATATCATTTTATATCATATTTTTTTTATGAAATAAATAAAAGAAATAAAAGGAAATTAACCTATAACAAATTGATTTATTATTTATTTTAATCTTCAGAATACCCATATTATTTTAAATATAAATTATTAACAAAAATTAAAGAAATATTACACTGTAGTGCCTCCCAAACCGATATTTACTTATTATATTAATTAATTAATTAATAAAGACAGAATAAACATTTCGATTTAATTTCCATTATCATCATAATATTTTTTGTTCCGTAGTTTATATATATATACTCGAATATATATATATATATATATATATATATATATATATATATATATATATATATATATATATATATATATATATATAAATTGCACAATAAAATCAAATCAATGAATTATTTATTTATGTTTACATTTAATTTAATTTAATAAATAAATATATACATATAGATATGTTTTATTTAATTTATATACAATAAGTTCTTATTTTATTTATATTTAATAATAAACAACAACAAACAAATTAAATAGTTAATGAAAATAAAATAGTTACAGCGTTAATTCAAATATGTTCCTAATTAGCAGTTTATATTTCTGACAATTTTTCAAAACCAATAAAAAAGAGTTTTGTAATTATGATTCAGATTAATTAATTTTAATTATTTTATTGTATAAATAGTTGATTAATTTATTTTAAACTCTCTGCATCAAAATAAATTATTACGAGCCACTATATTTACTAATTTATACATGCAAATATTTCAATATAATCCGAAACATTTGTATAGTACATATTATAAATTTTAGTGACTTTTAGTAATTTATATCAACAGAGTGATTTTACAGTCATTCAATTGCGCGATATATTTATTTTGTACTGTATTTAACAAAAAATTTGATATTTAATCTAAAATAAACTACATAATTAACATACTATATTTAAAAAATAAAATCTCAAGTTATTTGCATAATTTTGTAATCAGTTTTTATTTACAATTAACGTTTCGTTTTAATATTTGGAATTTTCACGCAAAAATAATCAATTTTTGCTAAAATTTATATTGTCAAAAATGTTACTTGAAAAACAAAAAAAAAAGTTTTCAAAAAAATTCATGTAAAAAAATACTTACATACATAACAAAAAAATATATTAAAAACAAACAAAATAATGCATATCATAGTCGTAAAAGATAAAATTTTGACGAAAAATTATGAAAGAATAATAAAATATTTTAAAATGCTGTGTAAAAAATAAATAAAAACTTATAAGAAAAATAAACGAAAATTGAAAATTGAAATAAGTTTTAATTGCTTGTAATTTTGCATGTTTTACTATCTTGGTGTTGTAAATTTACTATTTAATGTTTAAAATATTCTTAATCATTATTAAATTTTATTTCAATTATAAACATTTACATTGTATTATTTCGTATAGATGGAGGATCCAATTTTAGCTGGATACCGCAATTCATTTAATGGACAACTAAATCGATTTCCTATTCCGTTTGCCTTTCCATTTGCACCTCTTAGTCTAGGATTGTTTGATACAGATCCGTCCAGAATATTAAATTTATTGCATCATCAAACTTTATTAGCCGAAGAAGCATTGAGGTAATAACTATTTGATAAAAAAATAAATGAGTATTTAAAATTTTATATATTTTCAGATATCGCGGCGTATTTTTAGGACCAAAAGAAAGCCTACGTCATAATTCATTAGAACAAGATCAATTATTGAAACAAAATAACTTTCAAGTCAGAGGAGATCCATTTCGTTATCAAATGGGATTACCAGATTTGCTACCCACTTCAATCAAATCGCATATAGCTATGAATGATGACCCAATATCGAAAAATGTACACTCTGAAAACAAGGATTACTATAATTCTCATGATTTTACCAAACTACGATCTGAAAATTCAATAAGTATTTTTTCATCAAATGATAGATCGAAAAATTCCCAAAAAGAATTAATCGATGAAATACTAATGAAACGCGGTGGGTCATATTTAAAAGATGGTATAAGATTTAATCCATTGTCAAGTGTAGCCGATCAGCACAAAGATAAGTCAAATACTATATCATCGTCACTATCATCTGCTTCGTCATCGTCTTCGTTCAAGGGAGTACCCGAAACAGTATTAATTAATGAAGCGTCAGTTACCATAAGTGAAGATGAAAGTAAATGTAATACATGTAATGCAGTATTTCCTTCTACATGGCTATTAGAACAACATATTGCACTACAGCACTCTAGTCCAGGAAGTTCAAATGAGGAAAAGTCATTTTTATGTGATCAGTAAGTACATATTTACATTATAAAATTAAGCTTGAATCTGGAATACGGGCCAATTGGTTCTATTCGGATTATTAGCAGTTCAATTATATTGCAAATACATACTAAATAATTAAAAAATGATAATCTAATCAGTAATCACATCAAATTGTTGAAAACTATGTAGATAGTGCGGTTACCCATTTTTAATTATGTTGTATTTTAATAATATAAATTGATTAAAATTTATAGATATCGCAATGCTTTAGCTAAGCACAGAGAAAGTCAAAACCAACGCTCTAGAATTCCAGCTGATAAATTATTTACATGTGATGTTTGTGGTATGCAATTTAGATACTTGAAGTCGTTTAAAAAACATCGTTTAAATCATGCACTCGAACGAATTCATGGCAAAAATGGAAAAGGTTGTAACGAAAGCAATGAATTAGTTTCGAGTTCCAATGAAATGATGGACGATAATATAGATTTAAATGGCATGATCAAAGACGAGGAAGAAGATGATGATCAACATGATATGATCGATTCGATGACAAGAGATGACCATATTCAGAACATAGATGAATCACACATGAAAATTTCAAGTTCAGAATTTGAAGAAATACATCCGGGAAGTGGAATTAATAGTACGGAAAGTATTGGTTCGATTAAAGTTCGAGTATGTTATATATCTTAAAACAATTATTTTTACATAAAAGTTAATCAAATTTTATATTGTATTGTAGTCGCCTGCATTTTTACAAAAGTCAGATGTTGAATCATCGATTCCCACTACGACATTAAGTGGATTATTACGTCCAGATACAACGATAGGGTTGAATACGCAAGACACATCACTAATCAACTTTTTGCGGAATGATGTTGATAAGCAACAGAACAAAAGGTAGGATTGTTATTTTAGGCAAAATAAGCATCTACTTTAATTCAAATTTAATTCAAGTACACCGGTTTCGAGGTTCGCCTGTCCATTTTGCGGTAAATGTGTTCGGTCGAAAGAAAATCTTAAACTTCACGTACGAAAACATACTGGTGAACGGCCTTTCGTGTGTTTGTTCTGTGGCCGAGCTTTTGGTGGAAAATCAGATTTAACACGACACTTACGTATACATACCGGTGAACGTCCATATCACTGCGAGGCATGTGGTAAATGTTTTGCACGAGCTGATTATTTATCAAAACATTTGACGACACATCTGCATAATACGTCGCGCTGAGATGAGGCTAAGCCGAAACGCCGGCAAAACTGTAGAAATAGATAATATTAAATATATTTTTTTAATTCAAATCTAGCTAAATTCTATACACTCTCCTTCTATATACAAAAAACGATTTCGATATATTTCCAGTATTAAATATACCATAAATACAATTTCACAAGCAATAAGCATATACCAACTATTTAAAAAAAAGAAAACAGAAGTTGAACGAATAAACATAGAAAAGTTTATAAAACAATTAAATATATAAAAATACAATAAAATTTATTAATTTTACTCATTTTGCGATTTAAATGTCTGTGATTAAAGCTATTAATAAACAAAAATGGTTTGAAATTTATTTTTAAATATAAAACAATACTTAACGGATATATTTTTAAAGTTAAAAAATTATTAAATTAAATATTTCAGTTTAACTAATACATGCATGCATCACAAAGTATTCTAAAATATGATAAATAAAAAAAATTAAATTAGCGATTTATTTGTACTAACATGGTACATAAATACATGATTTGCATTATACATTTAGAACTAAAATCTAATTTTTTATAATTTTTCTGACTTTTCCAAAACTTTTAATAATTTTTATATTTTCATGAAACAAAATTGATTTAAAGTAGAATCGTCCAGTATAAATAATACTGAAATAATCTCAATTTAGAATACACGCACATCAATTTAATAAAATAAACAAATCTAACTATGAAAATCTAGCAAAACCATAAAAGAAACATCGAAGATTACTCATATTGTACATACATACATACACGAAAAAAAAATATTTGTCTTTTTTACTGAAATAAAAAAAGAAATCACTTATAAATTATAATTTTTATTATTTTAAAGACAATTAACAAACAAATGAAATAAATTAATAAAACTATTACTGTGCCAAAATGTTTGTACCTCATAAATAAAAAATAGTAATAATAATAATAAAGAAAAGGATTTTAAATAAAATATAATTGAACATAAATCAGAAATTTTAAAATTTTAAATATTATAATTTTAATTACATATAATTAAATTAGAATTAATATGATTTTCAAAAATTCAACGTAATTTTTAACTAAATTAAATGTTTAGGATAGTCAAATAATTTTTAAAAACAAAAATTAATCAAGTTGGTGTTTAAAAACTTATGATTTGTTAAATTTTAATAATAAGGATACTTAAATAAATAAATTTCAAACCTCACTGATAAAATTTATTTTTTAAATAATATTAAAAATAAATAAATCAAAAATAAATAATATTTTTAATTTAAGTCATTATAATGACCATTGTAATAGTTACCTCTTTACAAAACAAAACAAAAACTATATTATATAAATAAATATATAAATTAAACGTCTTTTCAATTAAAAAATTAATAAATTAAATAAATAAATTTTATTTAAAAATTAAAAAATTATTGTACAAATTTATTTATAAATACCACAAACAAATTATATTTACATAAAAATAATACTGTAATAAAAACAAATCGTAAATATATTTATTAATTTGTTAAATTAAAATAATTAAATTATTTTATAATTTTTCGTCCAAGAATCCAAAAAAACTACACAAATTGAAAATTGTAAATTAGTCTTTTTAAAGCAATATAATTCTTATTATTATAATCTTAATGTTGTAATCATGCTCTAAACAAAAAACAAAATCGTATTGATGTCCAATTTATAACTTTAAATTATTATTAAATTTTAATTTTATTCTGAGACTCTCAATGTTCCTAAAATTTTAAATCAAAATCAAGTGAATTTGAGTGAGAGTTAAAATTTTATAAGTTTTTATATGCAAAGAGGTTTGCGCGAAATTAAATGTCCTATATTAACAAAAGAATCGCACTCCTTAATTAGAATAATATAAAGAAACTAATAAAATATACTTCATTTCTAATTAGATAAATTAAATTTGTAAATACCACTAAAATGGAACTTTATTTGATTCTTGTGTTACTAATATTGCAATGAATATTAAATTTCAATTTTTCTGTTTACTTAATTTTTAATTAATTCAGCAATAAGGTTTCAATTGTTTATGTTAATTCGCAATCGATTTAAAATTAATTGATGTTGTAAACAATCTTATTAATTAAGCTAACAAGATTTAAAACTCTAAACCATTATTTTTAAGAAAATAAGCAATTGTGATTTTTAATTAAAGAACAAACAAAATATTTTCAATTTTAAAACCAAAATATTTTTAATAGAAATAAATTCAAAATACCGTGTAACAATATTACAAATACAACGATTTTAATTTTATTAATTCAATAATCGAAATTCAACGAAATAAATAACAATTTCATTATTATTGTATATCTTTTATGTTAAATAATAATTCAAATAAAATACCTAGAAAAAAAAATATTTCTATTATATTCGAAAATATAATGGAATGTGATATTTTTGAAAATAAATCTAAAATTAACTAAAAAATCAATTGTTGTAAATTTAAAGGCTCTAGGGAAAAGGCCGATGTATATAAACAGACTGACTCTTTTTTATTAAACAAAAAATAATAATAAAATAACCACAAAATTAAATATTTTTTTTACAACCAAACAAAGAAAATAGTCAATCAATAAAATAGACTAATTTTATTTACAAACAAAAATAATAACATCAACCTCAAAATAATAAATAAATAGTTAATTTTTTATATTTATACAATTTTTTTACAGAAATATATTTTAAAATGTAATAAATATAAATATAAATTGTTTTTATAAAATAAACAAACCTCAATCATTTTTACGTTTATTACCAACAGGACAATTTATAATATTTTTTTTTAATATAAATATAATATAATTTTTAAAATTAATATATCATGGGTTTGTTGGTTTTTTAAAAAAATTAGATTGTGATTTATAATCATCGTCTAAATTTTTAAAATAGATATAAAAGGTGCTAATTGTAGAGTGTAACTAATTGTGATACAATTTTATGTAAAGATAAAGAAAAACACAATTTTTCTAAACAACAAAATAAGTTTTAATTGTTTTTATTCATATACTTCCAATCCTTCATATTATTATTTTAAAATTTACTTTTACTCCCGGTAAAACGAAAAAATTCATTAAATAAACCTTAAACAAAATTATATAACGCTTTTGATGTTTTTAAATAAACTTTTAGATAAAAATAATAATTTTGTAAACGAATGAATTATAAAAAAAACTATTATTAACTATTCTAAATAAAACCAAATGATTTCATATTATCTATGTATATGTTTTTAGAAATCAAAACATAATAAAATAATTTGATATAACTAAAACAAACTTTCTGTGTCCCTTTTGCATTAAATTAAACAAAATTAAAAAATTTACATATGTGTTGTGAAAATTCTTTATAAATAATTATTAATTATAAAAAATCATATATTATAATATATATATATATATATATATATATATATATATATATATATATATATATATATATATATATATATATATATATATATATATATATATATATATATATATATATATATATATATATATATAAATTAGGTACATTAGAAGAAAAAAAACCTTATTTTAATCATTCAAAAAAAATTAAGAAATTATTTAGCATTAATTAGAAAATTAAATATTGTAAATTTTTAACTAAAATAAAATATTAAAATACTTTCGATTAATTAATTAATTTTATTATTTCATTTGGTTCCATCCAGAACATCTATTACTTTTCTGAATATTTTCACAATATTAAAAAATTATTATATAGTAATAAAAATAAAACTGATGCCTGCCAATAGAAAATTATAATTATTAAAATATATATACATTAAAAAATACAACCGAGAAATAAAAAACCGTACCAATTTTTATACCGAATATTGTTTAATTCATTTTTAACAATAATGAAATTAAAAAAAAACAATTATAACTATAAAACATTTTAAATCACATTTTATTTAATTCATTGTTTTTATTTTGTATTTTTAATTACTATTATTATTATTATTAATTAGTTTTTTACTAGTTCTTTTAATTAACTCAACCGAAACGCAATATACAAATAAAAACTCAGGAAAATAAAAACAAAAAATAAATAAGATTTTTTTTTAAATAAAATAAATACATAATAAATCAAATAAATAGAAAATAGAATAAACAATTTTTATATTTAAACTATATATAGTTTCTATTATTATTATTTCAACTATGTTATTTATGTATTTTTTATTTCTGTAATTATTTAACTGAAATCAATAAATTATAAGCGATAAATAAAATTTATTAAATTGTAAAGAAATAAATTATTTTTATTTAATTTTATTAAAAAAAAAAGTATAATTAAAATGTCAATTTTAAAAAATAATCTTAAACAAAAATAACAGCAATAATAAATAATATAGAAATTTATTATTAATTTATATATTTTTAGTTTTAATTATATTTTTTTGAAATTTGAAATCTTTTTGTGAAAATGAAAAATATACTAATTTTAGGTTATTTGTTTCAATGATTTATAAAAACTAAATTAAAAAGATACAAATTTAGCTACTTAATTCTTGTTGTATAAATGTTATTATTATATGTTTAATATACATGGAGTTTATTAATGTCATTAATTTGTCTTTTATTTCGCATTTTGATTTTCAAAAATAATTTACAATTATTTTTGAGACACCAGAAAATTTTAAAAATATTAGAATTACAAAAATTTTAAAACTTGGTAGGATTCAGTTGAAAACAACAAAACATAACATAAAACAACCAGCATTTCATCTCTAAAATTTGAGAAATTCGACTAATTTAAAAAATCGAAATTAATCAAAATTAACAGAATTAATAAAATTCAGGTAATTTAGATTTAGATATTTTAGTTAATTATTTTATTAGTTATTAGTTATTTTAGTTTTAAATTAAGGAATTAAAGAGACAATCATTCAAAGTTCGAAGTAGTTCAAATTTGTTTGAAATTTTGAACACTATATATAAGAATTTAGAATGTGTAAAATTTGGGCTGCTGAATTTCGAGAATAATTGAATCAACATTCTATTACGGTAAGATTTCATTACGATAGAAATTATTATGTTTATTAACTTGTTCTATTTTATATTTTGTTAGTATTGTGCACGTATGCACTGATTCACAGTTTCACACCATATCTCTAATACCTGGTTGCATGAAATATTTAACTAGCGGTTCTCTAGTTAAAGTTAACCGTCCGATTTCTTAGAGTTCATTATTTAATCGACCTTGTGAAATGAAAATCATCTTTAGCAACCGCTTGTTAGCTCACCTCCAATTAAATATTTTCGTGCAACCAAGTGTGGTTGTAAGTTTATTATTTTTTTGATATTCGGTTTATTTTTGTTCTAGCAAAACACAACATTTACTCTTACTGCTTTGCTGCTCAATGATGACTATAGATTTTAATGCATTTATTTTATAGTTAGTATTAGATAAAAGTAGTTGATCTTACGAGTTCGATGTAAAGGGCAAATATTGTAAGATAAAAGATATACTTCAAAAGATAAAATAGGACCAAACTAATCTTTTTTTAAATTTAAGTTTACTATGACCTATATTAATTAGCTAACACCCTATGATTTATCAGAAATCACTAAAGTAAAGGATTAGAATATATTACTAACACGTAAGATCATTCATAGGCTGTAGTCGAATATTCTATTCATTTTCTCAAGTCTAAATAGTCTAGAATAACTTTGAAAATTGAAAAAGAAACATAATAGATACTCAAAAATTAAAATTATAATCAAAAGTTAAAAATATGCTATCTCGAAACACTGTTTGGGCTTAGAACAAAAAAGAACTAGACCGATGCTTGGTAACATGAAGATTTCGTCCGATTTCAAGATTTAAAAATTGTAAAATAATAAGTTTATTTTATTTTCCGTAAAAAAATACACGATTAATTTTTTTTTATTTTTTTCAATAAATTAATTTACAAATTTATTTTTTATTAAAAAAATCTAACAAACTTTTCTGGCGGCTCTTATCATTCTTCGACGTTGACGGTGAAGATGTTGCTGCAGCTTTATTACTACCACCACTACTGTACCGTTTACTTGTCTTATTTTCTGGTGTTTCCGGGATTATTTCATCATCATCCTCATCCTCTGTCATTAAGACGTCATCAACATAATCCTCTTTTTCAATAGTAATCACATGATCCGAGCTTTTCGTTTCACATTTATTATGTTTTCCAAAATTATCCATAGCATCTAGACAATCTAGTACGGACATTTTTTTCGATTGACTTGGCATCATTATTAAATTACGTTTTCCATCGTTATATGGTACCCTAGTGGACGGTTGTTCGCTCCTTGGACTAATCATTTCAATATCACTGTGCATCGATGATGAATCCCTAATTTTAACTATTTTTGTCGAATCATTGAGTGCTTCAGCGCCTGATGATACTGAATCTGCGCTCAATTTTGGAGATTTTGGTTTTCTTGTCGTTTGAAAGATGGACTGAGGCATTGTTTGGGCGGCAGTGCATAAAGTCATTTTTCGTTGATATATAAAAGGAAACAGTTGATGAGCACTCAAATTTTCTTTGCTAAATAGTTTTAAATATTTCCATAATTCACCAACCGATACGTTATGATTACATAAGAAATCATAAATTTCATTAATTGAATCACATAAATCACTATCATTAAATGTAAAATATAGAAGAGGTCGTTTAGTTAACACACAAACTATAAGCTGTAGCACAGATTTTAAATGTGTTGAACCTTTAAATGCGCCACAACCCCAATTACCGGATGCAATAGGTGGTGCTGGTGTTTTGAGCATATGTACAAATCCAACATACGCTTTTTTAATCTCCCGAAGCATCAGTTCTTCTTTAAACTGATGGTGTTCATGAATAAAACGAAGTGCATCGATCGCTACAATATGTGTTTTACGTCTACCGCTACTATCGAATGGTGTATTATCAACATAATTACCACTCCATGTAAAACTAGCAGCATATCCAGCATAATTATTAAACTGTTCGCTTCCCGCAATTATAATTGCTTCATTGGGTCTTAAATACTCCGTAAATAATCGTGTAACCAATAATTCCGGACAAATTACAAAACGGATTTCTTCCTGCACCGCACCACTTCGTAATACACCACCTCCAATAAATTTATTGGCAAAATCAACTTGAAGCATCCCCTTACCATGTTCTTCAATTGTCCCGTGAATTGAAACATGAATCGGAATTGAAGAGAATTTTAATTCGGTTATATCTAAATTAGGAAATTGATTATCTGCTAAATGGCGACGAATAAATGTTAATACACCGGTTGGTGGTGTTTGAGTGACTCTCCGAAAATAATTGAACAAACATTTCAATTTTTCTAAGACTTTTTGTTCGGGGGCTTGATACAATCGATTGAAATTAATGTCAGGAAAGGAACTGTACTCAGAATTCTTTTTTCGAGTGTTGCGTCGTGGAAAAGTACATAGAAAAGCGTTTGCTAATAAGCATGCTATTTGTTGTTGTGACATAGAAAGCGATCTAAAATAATTAGTGTTTCGATTAGTAAGTAAGATTACTGGAATAAACTAATATCATACTTACTTATTTTCACCCTGTTTCAGAAGTGGGATAGCTGTTAAAAATAAATCTGGTAATTGTAACGCCAATCGAATGACATTCGGCAAAGTTATTTCGAAAAACGCAAAACTTTCCTCTTCCTCTAGTTCATTTTCAAATAGCTTGTGCAAAGTTGTGAACTTCCATATTTTTTCGTATTTCGTGTTATAGGACATTATAGCCTTTTCTAAATCTCGGCTAGTGTAAATAGGTTGTAATAGGGCTGTTTGAATTAATTCCCATCGTTTTTCAATAACTATTATGTCATTCGAGTTTTTTACCGGGTATTGATTTTGAACGGATGATGGTAATCGAACATGATCGGTGTCCCATTTATGGTATCCCTTATACGGCTTTGGTGGATATGTCCGATTTACAGGCAAAGGTAATTGATACAACACAGTGTGATTTTCTGCTGGGCTAATTGGTGGCACATGATGTAAACTCCATTTATTTTCTCCCCAAAATAAATGGTCAGCAGTTGTTATTTTATCTGAAATAAACAATCATGATAACAAGACAAGAATAATCACATTGAATCTTTAATTTTGGACTTTAATTCAATTCCATTAAGTCAATAACAATAACAAAGAACTAACGTTAAACCACTCACCGCTGTTAGACATTGTTAGATAATTTAAGTATTAAATAATTTTACGTCACAATTTAACATATACAATTTGATTTATTATTTAAGTTATTAAATCACAAATTTACAGAAATTGCGAAACATTTTATAGTTTATTATTTTGACACAAACGATACAGTTGATATGTTGTAACTTATCTTTCGTGTACATTATGGTGAACTTTCGTAATATTTGACATTTATTTGTGTAGACATTTGAAACCTAAGTATTAGAATCCAGCTACTCTAAAATATTACAAGTAGTGCACCAAATAATAGGTGGCGAGTATACAAATTAATGATTTTGGTTCAAACAATAGAACATAGAAACTAATGTTCAAACATAACTAGTTAAACCGTTTAGAAAAAATAAACACTCAACCGCCTAGCATTACAATACCATAGACAAAACAGTAAATAGATTTCTCATATTTCTATTTGCACTGCGTATGAGTGAGAAAAAATATTTTCAATATCATCGTTGTGTTGTTGAATGGTTGTTGGCATTCCATAGTTTATACAATATACATTGTGTACGGTAGAATGCATCAACACCACAATGACATGGGCACAATCAGAAGTTTGTTGTACTCCTCAGTTATTGTGCAAATAAGAAATGTAGTATGATTGTCTATGACAATACTTTGCTTTAGTGTTATTACATACATAAAATCTCCTTTGCTCTAATACGAGAGTAAGGATCACATGGGTGCCTGCTCATTGTGGCGTTGAGGGAAATGAGGTTGCTGACTTTTTAGTGAAAGCTGGTTCGCGTAGTAAATTTGTTAGCCCCGATCCAGCAATTCCTGTATCCTTCAATGGTGGTAAAGACGCATTTAAGAAGTTCGCTCTACTTGAACTGGGACTGAAGTGCCGTTCTACTCCTAGCTGTCGAAAGGCGAAACATTTCATTATTGAACCCAACCTGAGGTTCACTAAATATGTGTTATCCTTAAAAAAGAACCAACTCAGAATTCTGGTCGCACTTATTACCGCTAGAATAGGATGCTCTTTGGGACGACTGTCTAGAGGAAGTGGTGACTGCCTACACTACCGGCCTTTGTCGGAGATAGATCCCAAGTGTTCTCTTCCAGATCTTTGAACGTAGATCAGTTATTATCCATTCCTTGGTTCAACATTTTACAGTTTGCTAAGATTGCAGTACGCTCCTGCGATTGAATATAGATCATCTAGGTTTGCACCGTGAGTCCATTGTGGCATTGAGTGCGAAACCCCAGTAGGCTCCAACCGATTTAATAAAATAAAAAAAAAGCTCCAACCGATTTAATACTAAAAAAAACTATAAAAAACTACTATGTGTTTACCAGTAATGTCTCAGGACTAGATATATGGTATAATATAATATAATATATGAATTTGCTGTCAAACCGAATGTGTCAGTTTACAAATTTAATTGCATATGAGAAAAAACCCTAGGGTGAATGAAACGAAGTGTACGATAATTAGCAGATTGGCAGACAGACTGTTCCAAATTACCGTAAATAAATTAAATGAGAAGTACAAAGGACATGTTACATATAAGCTTCAGCTAATGCAGGTGTAAGAAAATGGGTTACACATGTGTATATATACCTGCCGTACCGAACCAAACTGTCATGCATTATCGGTATTCTGTAAAGTTTTTTGAAATTTTGGTATTGATTAATATCAAAATACCGACCAAATAGCGCAGTGGTTAAAGCTGCGACGTTTGGATCGGGAGGTACCGGGTTCTCGATTCCCAACAGAGGCGGGATGCAAGAACTCATGGGCCGACCCATCTTCCATGTCACTGTACAGGGTGACATGGAGCTATGCAATGCGCAGATGGTATACTGTACATGTGTGAATGGGATGAATGGGTTGAATGAATTAGTGTGAATGTGGGTATTGCACCGTGGGCCCATTAGTGGCATTGAGTGCTGGAGTAAAATCCGCCCAACAAAAAATATCAAAATAATCATTGTTGCATATAACGAAATCGGCACCACCATTTTTAATAACGTGATATACAAATGCTGTAAGTTTTCAAACGTAATACATATACATAGCAGTAAGTCTCAGTTGATACTTACATCTTTTTATTAATAATCATATTCAAATACATAAGGTCGTCAAATATGATTTAAAATTATTTTATTTTAACAATATACACAGAATGTTGAAATATTTAGTTATCAAGGCCATACCACCGATTCAATCCAGTCTATATAAGATGATACTCGTGTATAAACACCTGGCGAATTTTTTGTACCACAAAATCGTCCGAATGATGTTACTCCAATTATATGAAAAATACATTGGTTTGATTTTGTTGTTACTTGAATTGGTCCACCAGAATCCCCTTGACATGTATCTTTCCCTCCATTTAAATCGCCAGCACATATTTGACTATCAATTAAACCTTGTTTTAAACCTCTAATCGAATCTTCAAAATATTGCCGACAAACATCAAGTTCAATTACATTAAACGATACTTTTAGCAATGTATCTGATGAGTCTGCAGCAAAATCAATAAGCCCCCAGCCTGTTGCAACCGTTTTTGTGTAGTTGATGTTTTGTGTCTGCCATAAACAGGCTGGTCGTACATATTTACGGAACACGATAGTTCCACTCAATTGAAGTAATGCTATGTCATTGTACCTAGCCGGATATTTGTATTCTGGGTGTGTTATAATTTGATTGATTAAAAAGTCTTCCGGATACAAACGATCGGTATCCGAATATAAATTATGATCACCCAATCGAACTATATCCGGAGGGAAACTAATAAAATTTTAATTTTAAAATTTATAATTTAATAATGAAATATATAATAATTATTACCGCCCCACAACGACACAATGAGCTGCAGTCAAAATAAATTTTTCACTGATAACTGAACCACCACATTTCCATTCGACTTTTCCATCTACCGCATTTGTCCATCCAATAGCTGCCATATGTGGAAATTCACCAATTGCTGCTTCTTCGCCACCAACAATTAATGGTATACTATAATCACATTGGGAACTATTGAATGTGTATACTGGAGGATTCAATAGTAATGGCACAAATGGTATTTTCTCAACAGTTTTACTACTGTATTCTTCGCATTCTGCGTATAGAAAACGATTTACATTATAAGATAATTTGAATTTAGAAAAATGACTATTCGACATACTTTTAACACTAATTCGTTCTCCGCCTTCCGTCCTTTTGTTAACTATAATATCTTCTGGGCAACAAACGATTAATTGATTTGTACGTTGTGCACTTTTACATCTTTGTGGAGTAGAACCGAGATAGAATGATTCATCTTTTACTTTCTGGCATTGTGAAAGAGGCAAACATTTTCCGGGTGTAAAATCATAATTTCTAGTGCATGGTTCATCAACTGAAATGATCATATAAAAAATTAAAATATTTTTTACAGTTGATAAACATATAATTGCCAAAAATCAATTTCACAAAATTAAAAAACAAATTAAATAAAATTATCTGAATTATTATGTACTTTTATTTTTCTTATGCAGTATGGATGTTAATGTATGTATATACAACATAATCATAATGTTTGAAATTTCCCATTGCCACCTTTATAATGTGTAAAGGTGGCAATGTATTTCCCCACGCGAATGTATGTGGTACAATCTTGGTACAATAAAGTACGTAGAATACCAAAATATCAAAATGCAAACTAAAATTTGGATAAATTCACTCACTTAACTAAATGAAATATAAGAAAAATATTGCAACCACAAGAAGAAAATTCTTAACGGAAAACTTACGAAATTAATAAAAAGTAGGACTAAACAAAATAAACACACAATCCCAATGGTTCAGTTCGTGAGTGATTCTTTTCTAAGGACCAAATTAATATACCAACTAGAGGACTAAATTTCAATAAAACCATGAATCCCTAACATCGAAAATGCTTTAGTGCATTTACAAACAGCCACAAATACCAATATGAGCACATAAAGCCGGATTTAGAAGAGAAACAAAATCAATCATCAATAGCATCAAAATTGGAACAGTGAGGGACATAAAGCAAAAGACTAATCACTACCAAATAGTTAAAGCCCTTAAGCTACGAATAGAGCATAAACCATTGTAAATTTAAAAAACGGAGACGGAATCCCTTACCCAAGATGATTAAAACGGACTTCCAAAAATATACAAAAATAAGGCAACAAATTGTTGGCAACATTTAATTGTTGCCAGCATTAATGCACCGACTGACAACCTCTGCATCTAAATTAAGTGATTCTCACACATCCAACAATATAAATAATATTAATAGTATGGTGTATAGGATGTGACGTCTCCCGTTATCCAAAACTTCATAAATGAAATAGCGGATATTAAAAACTGGACCACCACAAATGGATATGATGAAACGTTGATTTAAAAACTAGTTCACAAAAACTGAAATGCAATAAAGAGATGCAATTTGACCACTTGCAGTAGACCGTGTTGACGCAAAAAGAGTTAAGTGTTGCTCCGAGGATATCTATAACCAATAGATTGATAAACATATTTAAAAAACAGAAGGTGGAGGGAGTTATTGTAGTTTTCTCAAACAATAACAAGAACAAGTTAAGCAACTTACTCTGCAAAACGAAAGACAAAATACCGAATTTACAAAATTTCTGGTATTTACCAGATCAATTGTGGTAATTTTGAGAATATATATATATATATATATATATATATATATATATATATATATATATATATATATATATATATATATATATATATATATGTATATATAAATGTATACATATATATATATATATATATATATATATATATATATATATATATATATATATATATATATATATATATATATATATATATATATATATATATATATATATATATATATATATATATATATATATATATATATATATATGTATATACAATATTATATATAGGTCAAACAAAACGAGCAAAATACAGACAGATTTAAAGAACATATACCCCACATCAAATACAATAGGCCAGTTGCCGCACACACATTACAAAATGATCTTAACATCGAAACCAACAACGTTTCTTTTCTAAAGTCGGTATACATTCGTATACTGGATGCGTGGGAAAGTCTTTACATCAATAAAAACAAAACGGAAATAATGAATATAGATGAAGAGCCGATCGAGCTCGAACGCTTATTAATGTACACGGAATGTACTTACCGCTAAACTATTTCATTATTTTGCTATTCTATTTTAACAGTATAATCTCATTTAAAAAATTGACAGATCTTTATAAATTTAGGTAATTTTTATATTGTTTTGAATTGTCTGGAATACCCACAAACTGCAATACCTTTATTCAAAATTATTAATTATCACTCATTAGTCATTACTCTCGCCTTGGCAATTTGTAGCGGTCATATATTATTAAACAAAAACTAAAATAAATTATTAATTGAATTTTTAAACTTACTTTCTTGCGATTTAATTAGCACTAATAAACAAAAATTTAAAAAAACAATAATAAATTTTATCATCTTCACTCAATAAAAAAGAATTTTAATAACTAGTTTTATTCGAGAATAATGCCACAAATAATTGAATATCCCTTGAGTGTTAAATAAATTAAAAATATTTAAGTTTTATATTCGTATAACTATTATGTTTGACGCACTAACATTCGCTGTCACGAAACAAAAAATAACTAAACCAGTGCTAGTAACTAAACATACATATACATATTGTTGAAAAATAAAAAAATTATATGATCAAATTATTTTATTATACAAGAATTACAAGTAGATGCTAATGTATTGGTTTGTTTATTATTTAAACGAAAAATGGAAATAATTGAAATAAAAGAATCGGTCAGTAAAATGATATTCGAACAAATCTATTAAGTGGACAGAGTTTAATTTTTTAATTAAACTTTTAACTGGTCCTAGTAAATAGTTTTTCACACACATGTATTATCTAAAATAAAGATAACAATTAAAATTTGTATGTAACAATCTCAAAAACGAAAGCTGAGTTTTATCGTTAACTAATTGAATAAAAAAATTATTTTTTTTATTACATATTAAATATGTTTAATGATATAATAGTTATTTATAGTATACTAGTCGCGAGGATTATCGCGATATGTGTACGTTGTATAATGATTGGTTAATTGGTTATCCCTAATTTCACACACAATTTTATCTACGTACTATATCCTAAATAAATAAAGAAATTAAAACTAAATTATTTTATTTTGACTACAAACTAGTCCTTAGAAAAGAATTACTTATTTACAAAAACAAAAGTTTTTATTATGATTTATTATCGTGCTGAGTTTTACATACATTATTGCTTCTTTCAAAGGGTAAAATGCTCGATCGGCTAGCATAGCAAGCGGATACTTGGATTAAGAATAGCTGATTTAAAAACGTAATTTAATTAAAAATAGTGGTTTTGTACAAGAAACTTGAACCTTTTTTAATTCATTTTTTTCTTTAATTAATTCTTTAATTAAAAAGGTGTTTTACAAAAACAAATTAATATGTAAAGATTTTAAGTCGGCAAACAACACTTCAGTTTTTTTTTATTTCGGTACCATACGATCTCCACCCACACTAATCCACTTATTACACCTGTCAATTAATTTGTACAGACCATCAAAATAAAATGATTTCTCTTGTTCTTCAAAATATTCTTCTACAGCGGACACCACCTCCCTGTCATTTGAAAATCTTAGTATCACTAATTTTATCTTCAAATTTGTAGAAAGGAAATAATCTCTTGGGGTTAGATCTGGACTGTAAGGTGGATGAGGCATTTCATTGAACTTGCAATCTCTTAAGGCTTGTCTTCAACATTCGCCTTATGAACTGGTGTGTCATGTAAAAGCAATATTTTTTTCTTGATTTGACCTCGTCGTAAGCCCCTGTTATTGTGGTCTTATGAGGTAAGTAGTCAATCATCAAAATTTCATCAGCATCCAATTGTTGCCATTATCTTACCCGCAGATGGTTGAACCTTATACTTTTTTGGTGGAGTCACCACCGGTGACTATTTGGTTTATAAATTTAGACGGATCGTCTTCACTCATTTCTAAAACTACCTTCGAAGTTGCCACTCAATATTTGTTTTGGTGGATAGTCAACATTTGGGTAACCCATCTTGCTCTAACTTTTGACAGCTTAAGATGATTGTGTAAAATTGTGCTAACATTGTCAATAGATATATTTAATATTATGCTTAATTTTGAAATGGTGACCCTTCTTTCTTCCAATATCAGATCGATTAAAACGACCATTTCGTGAGTAACCGCGTCTGCCGGTCATCCGCTGCGGGGGTTATCTTACGTCAGCAACTCTCTACATTGTTTAAATAGACGGACCCATTTCGTTGTTGTTTTATAAGACGGACTAGATTCTCCGTAAATATTTTTCTTATAGATTTACTGAACTTATTGAACTACCCTCGTATTGCTATACATCTTGTGAGATTGCTATATTGGCTTGTAAAGTGGTATGATAATAAATAAGTGTACTTAGGACGAAAATTTTATTTTAAATTGCAATGTGTTTTTTATATATTATTACAATGTATGTACAATGTAGATATTTGCAAGATGAAGTTAAAACTTTGAAATAAAACGAAAAAACGAAAAAGTTAAATAATTAATTCAAAATAAATTATATTAAAGAGATGTCATTACTATAGCTAAAAAGCTTTGCGCTATATTTTAAATAATTTTTTTATTTATCTCGCCTAAATGATATGATTGTGAGTACAAAAGCTATATCTACGTATATTATTTGTATGTACATTAAAAATCGACCACGAGATGGCTTAAAATGGCTTATAATTATACAAAATTGGAAATCAATTAGAAACTAAAATAAGTATTGTTGTTAAATAAATAATTAAATTAAAAAAGTCGGGCTTAGCTATTGTTTATTAAAATAGTATTGGCCGGCTACAAAAGAGATTTAGCGAGTTACTATAGATAATATGCCAGGTCTGTCGGCTTCTATAAGATATCAACGCATTAACATGTACATTTCAGGCCATTGACATGTCAAGTCGAGTCGGCTGTTGAACAGTGCTGATCAGTTTATAGAAAGATAAATGGTGTTTTTAAAGCCTGATAGAACTTGAAATTGTAAAACCTAAAACAAAAAGTTAAATTTTTATGAAAAATATACTCTAGCAGATCTGGGTATACTTTGGCAAATCATCATGAATAGTCTCACGCTTGAACAACGCTACGAAACTCGTTACCGCACCATGATTAAATTTTTTTTGTTTGAAAATATGGATGACATTGATTGATCCGGACGAAATGTGGTTTCAACAGGATGGTGCCACGTGCCATACGGCGACCGCAGCCATCGACTTACTAAAATCAAAATTTGGCGATAATTTGATTTTGAGAAATGGACCTGTCAATTGGCCTTCAAAGTCGTGCATAATTTTTTGTGTTATTTGCTACAATTTCAAATTCTATCGAGCTTAAAAAAACATCCTTTATTATTCTAAGGTATAGTATATAAAAAAAACACCAACGTAATACATAGATTCATTGATATTTCTCCTATTGTTCTAAGTGAAAACACAGCTTTGTGGTCCGGAATTTACTTATAGGGAAAAAAACTAGGCAGATTTAACAGTTTAACACACATAATTAAGATCATAATTAATAATGTCAATTAAATCATGACTATATATGCACAACTTGTTATCACTTATAATTTTGGAATATTGCAGATAAACCAACTCAAAATTCTGCCACTTTTAAAAATTTCCAAAGAAATGAAAATTGAAGATATTCCTCGCCGTATATAAGTGCAAGTATGACTTAAGCATCTTTTCGAGCGTACCTTAATAACTATAAATGAGCATTATTATTTCTATCAAAACTTTCCTATATATACGTATGTATGTACTTATATACTTATGTACATATATACATATACATACACATATATGTACTTATGTCTATATATATAACATAAATATAAAGGGTTTGATATAAGTTTAGAAAGTCCAACAATACATAACCAGTCCAGGTTAGTTCAACAATAAATTCAATCAGTGAGAAATCTCTTTTGATCAACTACCAAACTATGGTTTTGATCTTTTTAAATTTATTCGCATAAGTTATAAAATCAATTGTAAGTAGCTGCCAAAACTTATTTTAAATCAATTATATTAATGGTATTTTGGGCACTTTATTTTGATAATTAGTATTTAGACTTTTCGATACTATTTTCAAAAAGTGTATTTATGCAAACTACATATGTATTAAAAGTATGTATGTGTAAAATAATGATAACAATCGTTAAAATACAAAAATCCAAAAAAATCAGGATTGTTCAAGATATGAGGCTCCACTGCGAATAGAAAAAATATTAGCGATGTCCGATGTGGAAGTGCCACCTCCGCCAATACTATTCCTGAGTAAATTCTAATTGTTTATGACATGTTATGGAAAGTGAAATCAAAACATTAATCATTCTCACTTTCATCAGTATATACTACTATCTACTACATATAAAAGTAATAGGTTTTGTTTTATATTGTTTATCTGGTTGGAGTTAATCAATTACATCTAGTTGTATTATTAATTTAATAATTAAGTAATTTAGTTCAGCATAGAAGAATGTGATTTCTAATAATATATTCTATAAACTATAAATAATGGTAAATAAAAATAAATGTAGTATGATATTATCTTATAATATATTCCATATGTTTTAGACATATACAAAAGCCATAAGCTAAGGTCATTTGTAACGGTGTCAGCTTGTGATAATAATTATTATTTGTATATTAATTTAATTATGCTTGGACAAATTTTTAGTTTTCCTACAAGTACATGCAAAAATTTATTTGCTTATGTAATAAAAATAATGTCAATTAAAGAATTATGATTCAAGCTGTAACGAAATTTTAAATTTTGTATGTTTCCCATAAATGATCAGAGGTTGTTCCTTTCTAATTTGCTTAATCACTCTAAATTAATTGATATAAATCAGTTAATCAAACTTTTGCGAATATATGTAAATACGAAAAATTTAAATATCACCTAATAGGTTGTTCGAATTTTTTAATAAATATTGTATGTGTAAAACAATTTATACGTGCATTGATAAAATGATCTATTCACTATTTTTGAATATTGGATAATTTATTGTATGAGCATATAATCTATGAATTGAATATGCATCGAAACCAATTCAATTAGATCAGAATTTTCCGAGGGATTTCTGGGTATCTGTATATATACACATGTATATATATTAGAAGTTATTTATTTGAAAATTCAGAGAACATTTTCTTGTATTTCTTTCGTAAGTGAGATATTTTTATCAAAACTATTTTATTAAAACATTAAACTGTTTAGGAGATAATTATGATTTAACTTTTGATATAAATATATTTAAAATATAAATATGATTTTAGTTTTATAGTTAATAATAAATTTAGTTATTAAATAATAATGTATGTACATATGTACGTACAGAATTTTTAGATCATTATATGTATAATGTAATAAAACTCATATATACATGATAATATTATGTTCATAACATATATGCATCTATTATTATTCATCACTCAACAGACGAGTCGATACATAGAAATGATTTTCTAAACATATGAACTCGTACATATATTTTAGATTTCGCCATTTCGGTTTAAACGTACATAACCGAAAACGCCATTAACGTACCAACGCCATTAACCAAACGCCATCAACGCCATATACATAATAAATGTATACGCTCATGACGCGTATAATTATAGATTAAGTTAATCGTTTATGCATATATTTATGTATGTATGTATGTATATAATTTTCAGCTAATTTTCAGTATTCTGATAATAAGATAAAATTATTGTATTTTGAAAATCTGAACAAATTTTGTTTAGTTGTTGATTCAAAATTATATGACGTAATGATTTAACAATTGGTTAATGGTGCTTCAATCATCGATTAAGTTTAGCTAATTTTACTTTGCCAAAATATCACTTCGTAATATTTGAATTTTTAAGAACAACGTGCGCAATCATAAACCCTACCAGCGTTTCTTAGATATTTTATAATAACGAAGTACCAAATAGAAATTTGTATTAAAAAAATCTCGTCACATCTATGACGATAAAATGAATTTCTATATTTTATCGGTTTTCCATTCTCCGACAATTAATTTGCATCCAGCATTGAGTCCAATCACTAGGTTGTTGTCATCTATATTCCTCCCGTATCTTCATCAGATTTCCTACAGTAATTTCATCAGCCAAATTTGTACGCAGTTTTCTTTTTTCGGAAGTAATGGTTGTTAATAATGATACCAAGCAAATAGCGCAGTTTAATGGTACCGAGCAAATAGCGCAATACCGGTTAAAGCTGCGACGTTTGGATCGGGAGGTAGCGGGTTCGAATCCCAACAGAGGCGGGATGTGCAAAAGGGAGTTTTCATCTCCCGATTACGATCGGTGATTAAATTGAAAACATCTATGACCCTCTGTTGGAATGTAGAACTCATGGGCCGACCCATCTTCCATGTCACTGTACAGAGTGACATGGAGCTATGCAATGCGCAGGTGGTATACTGTGCTTGTGTGAATGGGATGAATGGGTTGAATGAATTAGTGTGAATTTGGGTATTGCCCCGTGGGCCCATTAATGGCATTGAGTGCTGGAGTAAAATCCGCCCAATTTTTATCCTAATTTATTATACCTGATTAATTATGTTCTACCAATATTAGAAAAATAAAATCAATTTTAGAAATCCTTGGCGATGGCTAATTCAAATAAAACAATGAAATCAATGTTGCTTGGATATTCACCATATAGTTTCCTTAAGTTGTGTAATCGTAACCGCCATAAAATTCCCCGTAATAGTTGCAACCCACGTTTCACATCCATAACTACCAAATTACATATGATTATCACAACCTTGAACCCACCCAAAATTTTGAAAAATTATAAACAACCTTAGTATAAATAAACTAAAATCGTGATAGTAAAACATTATTCACCTTTTTGTACATCTCTTGACATTGACTTCTTTACCCGAAATTATTTGTTTGGAAGTTCGTTTACAACTTGTTCTGAATCGAATGGGATAAAAAAGAAAATTTACGTTGCTTTTTTTTGTAATTGGCATTTGAATTTGAACTTCCAGCAATCTGTTCAATTATGATACAGTGCGGACCCAAATATTTATGAAATAGATCAAATTGCGAGATCAGACATAATAATATATACATATAGTTTGAGTAAAATATTTTACATTTCAAAATTGTTCAAAGGATGCTTTTATTTCATCTTCACTAAAATCATTCGTATGAGAGCGGCTTGAAATTAGAAAGGTTTGCAGATTTTGCAAAAACCAAGAGTTAACTATCTGTGTATATATTTATGTTCAGGTGCAATCGTACCCTAACAATAATTTATCATTTCCGAGACACCTTATTTAAAATAAATACACCTACCACTCATGTATTCCGATATATGTACATACTCACTTTCCGATGTTTCCCCACTTAGTTCACCAACAAATAATTTTATGAAAATGAAAATTCGTAGAAATGGAAATCTGGTTGTGTTGGCATTTGTGTTAAAAATTAAATTTTAAAAAAATTAATTAAATTAAAAAATAACAAAAATTGTATCAGTTATAAAAAAAAAACTTTTTGAAACCAAATCATAACAATAACATATAAAAATTTAAAGTATCGGTGGCCTTGGTCAATCTATAGAAAAATGATAATAATAATAATACAAATTAAGAAACAAACCTATCTTTTGGTTTATTGAATTATTGAAATGATTGTTTTTATACATATAACCACCTCAATTTTATTTGGGACGCGTAGCAAAACCGAAAAAAATTTATTACAAATCAGCATTTTAGAATGCATTTTAAAAACTCGTATTAATCAATAATACTCGTACATTCATTAATGTTAAAAATCATCAAATTTTTACAATTTAATTTGATTTATTCTTACACATACATAGATAATTACAGATCATTTATCGTATACAATTTTTTAATTTCGACGCCATTCTTTTCAAGCTCCAGTACTATAATTTCGATCTCCTTTAACATTTGCACATTTTTGTTGCACATATTTTTTATACATACTTCACAACAGTAGTGGCTTGTTGGTCTTATACTAGAGTGGCCAATATTTTAATATTGAATGCTAAAATCGAAAAATAACGGATAAAGTAAGTTACCTGCTACACGTCAATTCTCACATATTGTGACTTTTTAAATTTTCAAACATAATTTAATTACTATTTTTCTATTTTTTATTTTAACTTAGGCCCAAATAACTATGAAGTGAGCAATCAGTGCATAAATAATTTTGAGCTAAACTTAGTAAGTTTCCGTACATAAAATGTAGATCGGAACTTATGGTGTCACTCCTTTGTCCGTCTGTTCAGTCTGTCACATGCTCATAACTTTTGAACTATAATTCGAGACCAGTGGAAATTTTGAATCCATACGTTAAATCATAGATAATTCAACTGTTATTTCAGAAAAGAAAATTAATAAAATTAATTAATTATTAATTAAATGTAGGTATCAATAAATTTTAAGTTTTATTCATATGGACATGTACGCGATGGGTTCACTTATGTTGTACGGGATTTATGTCGGCACTTACTGTTTATCTTGATAACTTCAAATACTAGCACACACTATGTATTGTACAATATGGTTTCTCAACTTGTATTTAAATAAAAACACACTTGTTATGGCACATATAATATTATGAATTTTTATAATTAATTTGTTTATTTCATTTATATATGTTAAACTTTACGTTTTACACTATAGTTAATTTTCTACGTTGGTTGTTGATGCTACTCCGGTTTTTGAGTTATTGATTGTCATTGTCTTCTATCATTACTCATCCATCGTCCGAAATACAAATTGCATCGTTTTTTGTTGTTGTATATTATATACAATAAAATTGTATATAATGATTTTGCGTCAGGTGTTTTTGCGCGCGCGAAATACTTGTTGTGTAGTCGCCAAGTATTATGCATATTGTTGCGACCGCTACAGACATATGTCTTTTATGAAAATATTGAAAATCGCTTTAAAATTAAGTATTTTGAAATTAACTCATAACTTGAATATATTTCTCCTTACAAACTAATTATTTTTCAATTAGAATTTGCTAGTATACATACTCGTATATTCAAAAATATAAACACTTATTGTATAAAACCCACCCAACAGGCAGCTTTGTTTTCTATATAACAACAGTATAATAAACGGAGCACAACGGATTGACGAACTTTGAACTTTTAAGTTTTGCACCTGATTTATTCCTTTATTTAATATTTACTTATGATATTTTTAATTTTGATATAATGGGAATAAGTGCAGGTTTTCCCCTAGTGCAGCGTTTCAGCGAGGTGGATTTATCGTAGGAGGCTACCAAAGTAACTAAGCTTTGTATTAATATAATATTACAGTATATTACAGTACGTAATAGTAAGCAGGGTTATGAAAAAACGGAATAATACCGGCTTCACAGCCAACTTGATGGTGGCTGTGATAGTCAAACGATAATGCTCCTGATTTTTAGGTAAGGATTATAAAATTTTCTACTATGTCGCCTTTCGCTTAGTCGGATCTATTCTATAGCTTTTGTGCTTTGAGATTTAAGATAATACACTTGAAAATAACTGCAAATTGTGTATATCGCCAATTTTACTCTTGTCTGTTCATTCAATATTACATACAGACTCTCAATATGACACAAAATAATCACGTTCTACAAAAATTCATAACTTTAAATAATTGACATTTAACGATATCTTATTATTAGTTAATCAATTACATATACAGCATATCAAGTTCATTCTACACACGTACAGTATCAACAAAAGAGTTAAAGAAAGATATACATTTAAAAATTGGTCTATAAAAATATTATAAATAAAACCTTCAACGTATTTGTCAATGCAACTATTTAAAACATTTTATCATTTTATCTACATATATTTCATTCATAAATTTTTTTTACTATGAACGAAGTACATATTATGTATTTACTAAATTATCGCCCTCGTGTGTTTTTAATAATAAAGTATGAGTATATGTATAAAATGTTTTCGTGCAATACCTATACGAAATATGTGTTTCCAGCTTTGGAGTTTGGATTCTTTATTTTTAAATATTTTCATCAAACTAATTCAAAGTCAAATCATAACATAATATGATAATAATAAAGCTTTGGATATAATTTTGGTTACTATATTATAGTATGTAGTAGTAGTGTGTATAGTAGTAAATAATCTTTTTCGTGACGCTATTATTCATTTCATCATGCTTAACAACAATGATACATAAATTATCACTTTTAATGGCATTCCATTTACATTATTGATAACAATGAATTGTTATATATTTTTTATATGTATATGTTTATATGTGAATCTCGTGAAGATTATACATATTGCAGTTAATTTGGTAATAGTTGCTTTACCTTACCAAAATTTATAAGTACATTTGTATTTTGTATACGTATTATATTTGAACTTACTCGTATAGTTACCGTACCTGGTTCGAGTATCATAGTGGTTATAGACATAATATTTAAAACATGTTGGTGGTTTAAGCTTTTATGAGATAATGTATAGAAAAATATATGAAATATACTTATATTAACCCTCATTTCTCATGCCAAAATATCTCAAAGTAAAGGTTAAATACGTATAAGAAATATTCGAATAAAACTTGTTTTTTTTTCATGTACAGCACATATCTTAAAATATGTTGCAATTTAAAATATAAAATCGATCTTAAAATTGTCTTATAATTAAACAAAGAATCAGGGCATATCCTTAAATTCTAGTTCGAATCTATAGTCATTTTTTCAAACATTTTTTCATCAGGTGTCTTGCTTGTCTAAATACTCTAGATGTATATTTCCAAATGAACGTACTGTATCTGTATATACAATTATTGAAATTCGCATTAAAGATAATACTGAGAAAAAAAGATAATTCGTCGATGTATTATATTTTCGATGATGTTGTGCGTTTTGAGAGTTGTATTTGTACGTATATATGTATGTATGTATATTAATCTGACGGATGCCCTTTTTATGTTTTTTCCCATATTATCATTGCGACATAACGATCGATCGTTTATATAGATGGTTAGTAACGATACGTGTGTATAGATTACTGAATGGCAACGGAGTGAAATTTTTATTTGACCCATTGGTACAATTTTCAGCGCCCGTTAGGTTAGAAATCAATGGTTGAAAACGAAATTTTTAATCGCTGGTTTGCGACACAATTTAGTGGTAATGTAACATGTAATTAATGTTTGAATGATTGTGGAGGTTTAAATACTTAGGCTCTCTTTCACTCTTCAAGCACACGATTTCGCTAAGCTGGATATTAAAGACTATCTTGCTGATTTAAACACTCAACGAATTCCAAGATGCTGAAACTGTACAATCAAATGGAGGTTCCTGATAATTAAATTAAATAAAGCCACGACCAAATAAAAATACGATCTCAGAATCTTGAACTCCTATCGGTGCAGGCGACGTTTGTTTACGACAAAATAAAAGACAAGAATGGGATCGAAATCGATGGAGTCAGTTTGTTGATAAGGTAAGGGTTAGCAATGATCATTAATGCCAAATAATCATTCTGTTATAACGTACAAATTATATATTATACATGCTAAGTAATTATACAATTATACATATTTTTTGTTTATACAATATAAATAATATAAATTAAATAATAAATAAATAAATAAGATAAATTAAATTACATTAATATCACAGCCATGGTGTATAAGTCTACCAAGTTTACATAAATAATTATATTGTGATCGTAGCATCATTTCTGTAGTTTTATCCAATCACCAAATACATTTATACTTGTGAAAACAGTTGGTGCTAGACCGCAAGAAGCGAATGAATAAGAAACAATTCCGATTTGCACATACTGTCCATTACTATTCTTTACAAATAACGGACCTCCGGAGTCTCCCCTACAGGTACTTTTTTTTGTTTCTGGATTATTCTCAGTGTCCTCATAACATATTTGGTTTGTTATGGTAAAATATTCGGGACACTCCAATTCGTGTAATTTGATTTCCTTTAAAATTATACTTGAAGTGCTTCCGTATGATTCGGTGGACCCAAATCCTATTACTTGCGCAACTTTTAGCAATGAAGCTTCAATATAAACCTCCGATGCCAGAGTTATTGAATTCACATTTGTATTGAATTCAACACCTGTTTTCAATTTAATTATCGCAATATCATATGGACCATCATTTCCCGGTACTTTTTTATATAATTCATGAGGTATAAATTCAAAATTGGGTTTGCTTATTATTTGATTTGGTTTAACTTCTGCCAAATTATTAGTTCCAAAAACAATATGTGTAATATCTGTACAATGGGCAGCTGTTAAAATCAATCTGTTGCCTATAATTGATCCACCGCACTTCCAGTCTATAGTATCGGAATCTTCTAATTTAGTACCAAGTCCAACCATGAATGGATATTTTTCAATATTATTTATTGACTCGCCATTGACAATTGCAGGTATGATTTTATAAGACTCTAAAATTTAAAACAAAAAAATTAATTAGGTTAAATTTATTAAAGTTAATAAAAGTTCCTTAAGACACTTACCTATATTATTATCTAAGTTCATTAAATTTGGGCAGCATATTAAACCACGAGTATTGCACTTATTAAACATTTCAATTTTTATTTTGTTTGTTATTAGAGCTTCACATTTTCCTGGTCTAAGACATTTACCTGGACCATTAGCTTTAGTTGTACATTGATCACTGATTGGCAATGAAAAAACATTGTAAAATGATACGTTGATGAATATTAAAAACCAAATTAAAAATTTAATATACATCATAATTTCTTCTATTAAATGATGATGTTTACTGGTTAGGATATAAAATCAAATTAAATTCGGTACATAACTTTATCTAATATATATACTGGATATATTTTAAACAAGAGCGGGGTTTTCATGAAAGATAAAATAGTTTTGTGTTATCGTTTATATAGTAATACATATGCTCGATATCATATATATCGTTTATAGATGATAATAACGTATGTCATTTGTACACACATATAGGATTATGATCATCATAATATAATGACGTATAGTCTACTAAAGCTTTAATATTAATTTCATGAACTTTATAGTAGATTTTACCATAACTTTTTATTCAAAGATAGTTAATCTTTACAGTATATCTGTTATCAGTTTTTTAGCCTATTTTGATTATGTTAATTTTTCCGATCGAATTTTATGATCCCTCCCTTAATGTTGTATCACTCACTATAATAATTGAGAATATCAAGTACCATTCCGTTGGAAGACATCCTTTATTCAATTTATGTGTAAAAATATAAACACCTTATACGAATGCCGTCAACGGACCATTTTTCTGTTGATCAGGTCTGCTGTCATTGTACATACATATGTAAGACACGAAGAATTTGACATTGACGAATAAATACAACATCAGGACGATGACATTCGATGAAACAGACATGCATGTGGTTATGACGAACTGCCGAATTCTGTATATATACATATAATTATACGGAACCAATAATTAGGTTTGTTGTTATTTTATTGTTACATTTAAGCTTAATTAAATCTTATTTCGTATTTCATAACAATTTGAAAACGCTTTACTATACGTAATAATGTTACAACATGAATTTGTATGTTACATTATATTTAAAACTGTTAAATTTCTTATCAATAACATGTTGGGAATTTTGATTTAATTTATAAAGTGTCTATATGATTGAAAACACATTCATATCAATTATCTACAACACGTACAATGTAGATAATTGCTTGAATTTTTTATTTTACCGAAACAAATGTGAAATTGATCTTATTAATGAAAATTAGAATTGTTTGTAATAGCTGTTTATTCTTAAATTAGTTTATGATTTTCATACTTTTGGTATAAGCTTAGTATACAAATTAATTTGGGGTAATTTGATTATAATTGAGTTGAATATGAGAACTCATATTTCGTCTGTAAATTTTTTTAAATATTTTATTGTTGAAAATTGAACTGTTATGTTTGGATTTGAAAGTTGGGCGCTGACTGATGAGTGCGAGAGATGGCTCTTTACATTTGAGAGAAGAGGCATGCGGGTGATTTACGACCCAAAACGCGAAATAGATGGCACATACGGAGCTCTGTACAATTTCGAGATCAGAGATCTGATGAAGATCTCCGATATTGTGCATGAAATAAAATCTCGGCGAGTATGCTGGCTCGGTCATGTTCTGCGTGCTGATCCGGAACGAATTGTACAGCGATTTCTGAAAGGAGAGCCACCATATGGTAGGCGCAGAGGTCGTTGCAGGCGACGATGGCTCCACGGTATATATAACATAAAATAATAAAAATGTTTATAATTTTGGTGAGAAACACAAAATAATTTCGTAAAATATAAAATCGCAAAAATATTAAAGATGCCAGTGGTAAAAATATTACAACCCATTTTCAGTACGAACTGGGCAAACACGTAAAGAAATGTTTTTTATGTAGTAAAAAAATTAAAACAAACGATGTGAAATACATCTCTGCGTTAAGTGGTCATGCTAAGTTTTTCCTTACATGCGCGATATCTGTCAAAAATCTCATGTTTAAAAAATTTCAATAGTAGTTTTCCTCTTGAAATGAATAAATATTAAATTTGCTTAATATCTGTTTATATATCGATGGTATATCACAAAAGTGAGATGTCACATGTTAATTATTATCGTTTGAGAAACTATTAATAAAATTATAGATTATATTCATTCATGCATATACTGATAAAACTGTCCTTTTACCATTGAAAATTTTTAAAAATGTATCCAATCAGTTTTATTTAAAATTAGGATATGGAATTAGTTCATCAATTGCAAAAATTAGTATTACTGGGTCCCTTTTGGATAAATTAGAATCGGAGGACGTTGGTATAATTTTGAACCAAAAATTTAGATCTAAATGTAAATTAGTTTAAAACTATAGCCATATAAGATTATGGTAATAGTATGTAATCAGTCATTATTTTATTCACATATTTCTCAGTTGAACTATCAATATATGTTTGTATCGACTAACACAAAAATACAAAACTATCGATTAGTAGCGTTTTATGAAAAACTATCAATCGTTTTATACAAAGTCAAATTGATAACGGGAAACAAGTTTTATATTCAATTATTGGAAAATATTTTAATAAGTATACACATAATGTACATAATTTCAAATAAAATAAGCGAGAATGATTTCTTATTGTGAATTTTTTATATTTGTTTTTGTACATTAGTACTTTTAAATGTTCTAGAATAGAATAAAGCTCACGAGGAGCGATGGCTCAAAACATGTACTAAAGTATAAAAATAAATAAAAAGATAATTATTTTATAACGCTTATTTTATTTAAAATTATTTATATTTTTATATAAATTGTATATATTATAAATGAATGATGATAAGTATTTGTTTTTAATTTAATGAAACATATCATAATTTATAACAATACCAACGGGTTGTTTAGTTATTTAATCTGTTATTTTCGTTTACACTATCATTAATTGTAGGCAATTAATAAATAATTTTGATAGTGATTTATTGGAAAGGCGATTTTCCTTGTATGTCGTCTGTACGAAGTGTGCGCGGGTAATGTAATATGAACTTTAGTTCTGGAAATACATACATAATCATTGTATAAGACGCAATATGGTGTATTCACTGAAAAATACATTTAAAAAAATGTGTTCATATTATGTTAAGTTTTTAAATAAATATTTATCTTTGAAATAAAATCATTTTTATGAACTCTGTGATATTTTGTCAAACAAAAATGATGATGTTGTGAAATTTTTTTATTTCACCGACCATTTTAGATAATTGAAACTCATGATGCCAGCAAAAAGTCATCAACATTTAAATACCCACTCGTATGGTAATTTTGTCTGGAAATGACACTCTTTTGTGATACTCTAATAAATCCACCAGCCGAAAAGTTCTAATTAAATGTATCTATGTGTTGTTATATAACATTAAAATATTACTTTCGTCGGTCGAAAGTAATAATTATCTCAACATACTCGTATGAAAATCATAAACCTGACTTATACATTAATAAAAAAAAATCTAAGTTTAAGTGATAAGAAAAATTGTACATTTGATTCGGCTAAACAAAAATATCATTAAATTTGACGGGCATGATTTTTTAAGCAACTTAATCCACATTGTACATAAATATGTTGATCTATGTACCATGTATTTACAATTAATGAAAATGTTTACCAATTTGACTAATTAAAATTAAGAATTTCTTAACTGCGTTACATATTTTATTGAATATGCAGTTTTTTTTTTGTCGAAATATTGAAAATTTTATTGATAAGGAAAGAAACTCAATAATTTTAACCTATAATCTAACATACATTGTAGTATTTTTAATTAGATTTAGAAAAGCAATTGAAATTGATTTGTAAAAAGATCACAATTTGGAATACAAAAAGATAAACTTATTTTATATAATCTTGAATTTGGTTTTTGAAAAATGGAACTAATTTTAGAAAAAAATTGAATAGTACTTGTAAAAAAATGTATGTGTGTGGAACATCGTTAATTTGAAGAGCAAAAATAGTTTTACGCATAGTTAGGAATGGTTGTCAAATGTGAAATAAGATTGAAGGTTAAATGTATAACAATAAAATAGCAACTAATAAATCATAATAGCAACAGCCCTGATCAACAGTTGTACAACGTCCGCTTGTACAACTGTTGATCAACCAAACAGTTCATTTGAAAAAGCATTTATTTTTAAAGTTTAACGAGTTCATAAAAATAATCTCAAAGCTTTACTGATAATCAATATAGCTCGCTGATAGTACCTATAAATGATATCGAGCATGCATAATGTATTACTACAAAAGTACTACAAGATAATATAGAGCGCGCATATATGTATTACTACAATAAAGTATGCACTACAGGATATTACCGGGCGCGGTGATGCATTACTTCAAATAATATTTTTAAAACAAAATATTTTATTTCGCTGTCATTTCAAAAATCTTACGTATCTAACTAGTATATATGTATGTATATATCAGATCCAATTATATAATAAATTTCAATTTATTTTATATCGTACACCGTTAACAACTTCATTTAATAGAAGAATATTTAATATTTAACTTTAATTTAATATCATCAATTAAACTCAAAATGTATATTAAATATTTAATTTGGTTTTTATAATGTTTCTTCATTGGGAATCTGTGATCAATCTGCAACTAAAGCTAATGGTCCAGGAAAATGTGAAGCCTTAATTATAAACAAAATAAAAATTGAAATGTTTTAAAAGTGCAATACTCGTGGTTTAATATGCTGCCAAAGTGAACAAAATTAGATAATAATATAGATAAGTGTCTTAGTTTTAATGAACTTTTATTAACTTTAATAAATTTAAACTAATTTATTTTTTGGATTAAAATTTTAGAAATAAAATCATACCTGCACTGCAATTCTCAATGGAAAATCAATTACTAATACATATTGAACAATATTCATTTATGGTAGCATTTATATATACTGATTCCGGTACTATTAACTTGAAGTGTGGTGAATAAATTATAAGCAACAGATTGATGTTAACAGCTGCTCATTGTACACAGATATTACACATATTGTTTTTGGAACTAATAATTTGGCAGAAGTTAAACCAAACAAAATAATAAGCAAACCCAATTTTGATTTATACTTGAATTATATGAAAAAGTATCGGGAAATGAGAGTCCATATGATATTGCGATAATTGAAAACAGATCTTGAATTCAATACAAATGTGAATACAATAACTCTGCCATCGGAGGTTTATATTGATAATTCATTGCTAAAAATTGCGCGAGTAATAGGATGTGCGTCCATCGAATGATACGGACGTATTTCTAGTATGTAGTATGTATACATTTTAAAGGAAATCAAATTACTGAACAGGCCGTGTTCCAAGCATTATAACATAACAAACCAAATATGTTATGATGACGCTGACGAAAATACAAAAAAAAAAAAAAAAATACCTGCACCGAAGACTTCGGTGGTCCGTTGTTTGTAAATAATAGTAATGGGCAGTATGTGTAAATCGGACTTGTTTCTTATTCATTCGCTTCTTGCGGTGCAGTACCAACTGTTATCACAAGTATAAATGTGTTTAGTGATTGGATAAAATTACAAAAAAACGAAGCTAGAACATACAAATTCGGTTAGTCCGTAGATCAAGCGGCAGTTTTTACAATATATGTTTTCAACGAATAATTGCACATCGCTAGTAGTTCTTTCAATGCATTCTGCGGTACATTTTCGATTTAACATATAATCATTACCTACTTATTCTTCTTTAATTACGCCTGTTAACTTTTTAAATTTTTCTTTAAATAAAATAAAATTTGTATTAATTTTAATATTATTTAGTACTAATTATTTTATTATGTTTTATAATTTTTCAATCAAAATTTACCTGACTGTCAGCTTTTAGTGATGAATCGTCTTGAGCGTTCAGAATTATGTACATAGTCTAAGTCTAAGGTTTATTGGGAAAATATGCTATTTGGCATATGTTTAGAATTTTATTTAAATTATTCAATTTTGTTACATTATACATACTTTTATCGTTTTATAATACATAGTTATCTATAGCTATTGAATTTTTTTTTATCATAATAAAACTTTATTTAAATTTGAAAAAATGTATTTTTGTACAATATTAGAATCCATTTACTAAAATGCGACTCTGGTGTTTAGTATTGAAACTTCTGATCGAACTCTACACAATATGGAGTCGGAAATTATTTTTTGCGTGAGTGACTTATGTTAACATTGATTCAAAATATTTTGTATTAATTGTGTTCATTTTAAGAATAAAAATCCAATAAATAAATTACAAAAATCTAAATTAAATTAATGTGAACATATTGCAAATAATACAAACCTATTTGCGTTAGTACTACATACGCAGTATGTGAAAGAAAATTTTGGGTTCATAAATTTCGCATTCGGAAAAAGTTTGTTGTAGTAGTGTGGATGGCACGATTGTTAAAAGGAAGAAAACTTTTCTTACCTTTGTTCAATTATTCAATGAAAAGTTATTAACATTTGATTAAACTTGGTTTATTTAGAAAATTCTGTAATTTGGATTACAAGTCATTAGCGCTAAGGTAAGAAAATGTATAAATGTACCTGTACATAAGATTAAAAATGAACCCCATATCATTACCAAGAATTCGATCCTAGAAAAGGTACATAATATTACGGTTAATTAAATTTACGTGTTTAAGGTATAAATAAATTGTTAAAATAATTTATTGTATGTGTTAAATTAATATTTAATTATTTGTTGCAATTGATTGATTCTATTAGTAGTCAGATAATACAAAAAAAGTTGCATAAGCAACATTATGGAAAACAGGTTTTTAAAATGGTTCATTTCTGTAAATGATGTTTAATTAGATTTCCTATTTATATTACATTCGTTATCTAATTTAATATGCTAATTAGTATATTCATATTTTAATGTTAAAAATTATTATCAAATTTAATCGAAGCAAAATTGATTAATTACATCATCTTTTATCTTATCAACTATGTACGTATAATTTTGTTTCTTTTCAGATAGATTTTGTGGCAGCAAAAAATGGTTGATCATATTAAATCGGAGTGAGTAATTTAGTTTAAATTATGCAGGGTCAAATCTACCATGCAGTGAAACCGAATCAGGGATTGAGTCAATAGATAAGCTAAAATATTTTACGTTACGTATTTAATTCAATCACTATAATTGAACATATTTTTTCCAATCAAAGTTATTTTATGGTACTAGTTCGATCGAATCTTTCCAATTCTTGAATTGTAGCTTGAACTATAATTTAAAAATTTGTTATATTGTGAACAAATTTTATATTCTAGAGCCTTCATTCAAAATTTTTCAAAATTACGATTATGAGTGATAATAAAATTTCATATTAGATCCCAATTATTTTAGTTTGAGTAAGGATGTCAGTATGGACAAGCATTTGAAATCCCATGTATGAGAAGGATACTTTAAGTACGCAGACCATCCCTATAAGCAACTAAATTAATAGATTCGACTTTTAGATAATATTATAAACAATTAGTTATTTTTACATATTTTAGAAATGATGAGTGTTTAGATGGACTGGGTGACTTAACGACAATAAATGTAAGCATAACGTAAACGATTTTTATCTTATCTGTTATATTTATAAAATATTTATATTTTTCTAGACCCAAGAGCTGTTTCACTTGATCGGTAGTAATGGCGAGATTAATCCGGAGATATTAACTCAACTTGATTTAGGTTTATTCACTCCACAAAAGTTACCTAATTTGGATGTAAATATTTATGATTATTAAGGTGTCTATAAATATTTAATAACATGTATATTATTTTGTTTTGTTTTTCGTAGCATCTAAACAGATTTCCTGTGTTAGATCTTATTGATTCTGATTATAGATTTGATGTTGATTTGTCTTCTATCAAGAGTGGTAAAAACAGTTGGATGGTAGATATATTTATATTTTTACAGCAACATCATTAATTATATATTTCTTTAAAATCACAGTATTCGTCACGCCTGGATAAGGTGTTCATAAAAATGTATCAAACTTTTACGGTTGATATTTCGTATGAACCCCGCGATGAAATGCTATTTTTACGGGCTATGATAGTATATAGTTCGCCAGAGGATATACACAATCCAGTATTGCGATGCCACAACCATGAAAATCAAGCAGAAAATGGTAATTTGGGTAAGTATTTGTTATGTATGCGAACATATTTTTCAAAATTAACAATTATTTTAAATTATTTAAAAGCGCCTTCTCCAAATCGCATATCTCATATTTTACGGTGCACAAGACCGGATACTATTTATTATGGTAATAAACAAGGCGTATTATTCAGTGAACGTTTAGCGGCAATCATTCCGCTGGGTAAACCACACGACAAGAAAATTAACGAATCTGTTAATTTTGAGTTTGTTTGCCAAAATTCTTGTGCCACTGGGATTAATCGTCGGCCAACGGTCGTGATTTTTACTTTAGAGAAAGAGAAGTATGTGAACCAAATAAAGGGTTAACTTGGGAATTTTTTTAATAATTTTTTTTATTTTCCCAGTCAAGAAATTGTAGGAAAACGGTTAATGAATTTCAAGGTGTGCAGTGCTCCTAAGCGCGATAAAGAAAAAGAAGAAAGTATTGCTCGAGAGAAGAATGATCATGTAGGTGTACCAACTGACGCCGCTAAACGGTCGGATCCTTTTGAGAAGAAACCTTCTAAAAAAATTGCTATTTCTTCTGAAATAAAACGGGAAATGCCTGCATCTATGCTCTCTCCACTAAATTCAAACGATAATTTAGATTTGATAAATTTAAATATGAATGGAGGAAAAAGCATTTGTTTAGAGCTTATTTTGCCTGATATGCAATCTGCGCAACATGTTCTTCGATGTGCATTCAATGAGGTGTCGGGCAGAATGGCTTTGGATAAGGGTATGAAAAATGAATTGTTTACCCCGTATCTGAAACACATTAAAAAAAAAATGGGTAGGTGTTAAAATAAGAAAGAGGTTGGTTAGAAAATTAATTCAAATTTATTCTTTTATATAGATCAATATAACGCTCATCCTCCACAGTAATAAAATTTAATCAATTTTGAGATGCACCTGATTAAATCGGTTCACAAGAACGCGTACAAACGAACGACCAAAATAAATAGCAGTATAAAAATGACGCGATTAATAATAGCACACATTAAAAATAGCGAGTAATTTACGCAAACATCATATAAAGCCTGGTTTAATAAGAGTGCAACAGTTCAATTTTAGCGATGACCAAAATAGCGCGTGAATATAATATCGGTTGTTGATCAACTATTATTATATTTTAGTACCTGGCTAACGAATGCCTTAAACCCGTTTCTTTAATGTTAAGAGCGGATAATAAATCAAAATTATTTTTGATAAACTACAAACTTAGTATGTGGAGAACATAGCGATGGGGTCTCACTAAGGTAGTGGTGTTAACTTTGTAGCTTTCAGTATAAAATAATTTTTAAAAGTCTATTACTGGTCTTTACTGAGTCAACAATTTGGCTCCATCGATTTTGATACTGAGCTTGGTCTTCATACTGTATTAGACAATATGAAGAAGTCAAGCCGTTCTCTACACCGTGAAGCCATCGTCGCCTGCAACGACTTCCGCTGGCTCTTCTTTCGGTGATCGCTGCAAAATTATTTTATATAAAATTAGCTTTCAGTATATAAATTCTAAATTCTAAAAGAGCTGCCGCGTTCTTAATGTTTGCATTATTTTGAGTGCGGTTTTATGATTATTAAAATGTTCGCTGTAATTAAACTGCTTTTATTGATACGTGCTTTTATTCTGCTTGTCATTCTGATGTTTTCTTAAATTAGAGTTTGCTATTATTTTGATGAATCGCTGTTGTCTATCGCGTTCTTATTGTGAATCTAATTAAATCACTTAATTCATTTTATGAAACCATTATTTTTTGTAATATTTTTTTTAATGAACAAATATTTTTATGTTTATGAACAAAACAAATTAATTGAATTTATTTCAAAATTCATTGAAATTAATTGAAAATAGTATTAAGTAAGCTAAATGTACCTTGAAAATTTGGGTGAAAACATATAAGTTTTCAAAATAAATTTCGATAGGTTCTTATTACGTAAGATAAAAACGAGTTGTTCCACTTTTCCCAGTGACACAAAAAAGAAATTCAGTAAAAAAAAACCCGTGAAGGATTTTGTTCAATTCATTAAGTTGCAATTTAAGTTAAGAAGTACAAAAGAACATTTGTATTAATGTCTATTTCACGTGCAACAAGATTTTTATTAATATTTTAGAAAAACTAAGTAGCAATACAATTTATATTTTTATAACATTTACTTAAAGTAAAAATTGAAAGAAATTTATTTAGATTTTAATTGTGATAAATTGCTTGATAGAATTAATATACCTATTGGCACATTTTAAGTTATCTATACGTACTGTGATAAGGCAATTAATTTATAGTTTTATAGATAAAGAAATATACAGTTTTGTTATATAAAGCAACATTCCTAATTTCTAAAAAAAATTTATTATAATAATGTAATTGCCTAAAAAATATCTATATTCTATACATAATTAATCGTATAGTTTGTGCCATTGTTTTTTGTTTTTTTTTTGTTAAAATTATTAAAAATTCGTTAAATTTACCTAGTCGGTTTTCGGTTTTTGGTAAACACAATAATTATTTAAATTTCTTTCAATTTTTTTTATTTTTAATTCTCCAATGAATTAAAATATTTGGTTTGATTTATTGTTAAAAATAACATTTTTTATAATAAATGTTGGACATTTAAATTTTTGATTTTTTTTATACATATATATTTTATAAGTTTAATTAATTATAAATATAAAAAATTTAAATTTATCAAATTATAGATTTATTTTAAGTTTTTTTAAATCGTATAGATATTATGATTTCATTATATATTTGTATATTTTGAGTATAAATAAATCAAGCAAATAAACATTTAAAGTTTTACTTATATTTATCATGGATATGTATTTTAAATTTCATAGCCGGTTTTTTTAATACTATACCACACTTTTAAAAAAACTATTTGATCATAATATCATTTCGTTAAAATTTACACATTTGAGTTGTCGTACTCCATGAATTTCGAAAAGTATTAAATATTATCAAAATTAAAGAAATTTTTGGAACATTTAATTTTGATAATCGTAAAAAATCATTATATTTTTTTACTAGCGGAACGATCTACTTTATGGGCACCACTGCTACCTACATCGTCTCGTAGCGTGTTTACAACAAATACAAATCTTAATTCATCACATTTTTTCAATATGTTTTAAAAAGTGTATAGTACTTACATTACAAACACAACATAGAAAAGAATAAAACTCATTTTCAAGCATCACACATATTTCGAATCTTTCAACCATGTCCTATCTCAATATAAAATTTAATTTTTTTTTATTTGTATAATAAAAAAAAATTGTACAGAATATTACTAAATGATAATATGACAAAGAGCATGCATGTGTTGTTACATACTTTTAAACGCAAAGAAAACGGGAAATCAATTTTTTCAGAATTTTATGGTTGTTTCTTATTCGAATTTTTTACCACGAAACTGTAAAACTATTTCTTAGAACTCGTTTACGTTTCAAAATTTAATAAATAATCCATCAATTACCACTAAAAGTTAACAATGGATCGATCTACAAATATATAATCTATTCGTTAAACTTAATTATAGGATTAGCATCAAAAAAATCAAGGATAATTTAAACTCGCCATATACCGGTATTTACATAGGTTAATCTTAGGGAGTAGTCAAGAATGGAAACAGACAGCATCAATTTGTATACGGATAACCACAATCATTCTGATGAATTTTACTTCCTTTTTAAAGCATTTTAACAACCATTTGTTTTATATTATTCACCATCGAAATACATTAAAGTGCCACACTTCTGAAATAAACTAATTCATGACGCGTCGCAAATTTTTTGATAGTATGAATATGTGTTTAAAACTTCAAAATAAAATAATAAAACAAAAAATATTGAAATAATAACGTGGAAATATCAAATAACTTTTTCTTAGTAATCTAGAGTTAATATGACGTCATGACCTTCTAGAGTTTCTAAATAGAATGCGGTATTCTTTGGACTTTTTATTAAAGAAATGGTTATAAAATTGTATTCTA
Source organism: Tipula unca (assembly GCA_951394425.1). Lineage (NCBI taxonomy): Eukaryota > Metazoa > Arthropoda > Insecta > Diptera > Tipulidae > Tipula > Tipula unca. Next base: position 919,312 of record OX596381.1, on the reverse strand, counting down.
ATATGTATGTATAGTTTCTGATCTATACTACTCCAGGTTACAGGAGAAGAAACTTAAGATTATAAAAAACGTTTTATTATGGCCTTCATGCCAGAATAAGATGTGTATACATGCTTGTATTATGTATAAAGATAATTTGAAAAAAAATATTTTAAATTCTTGTAATAATATTCCGAATGAAAGTGAAATATTTTTTTTATATTAATTATCAAATTCATTGTAAATAATATAAAGAATGACAGATGCGAATCGTAATCTTACATCAGCATGGTTTACATACATATTGTTATATAGTGGAATTTCCATCATGTTTTCTTAATGCCAATGTAACTGGGTTTTAAAAACCTTGAAAAATTCTAGATTTCATCCACGGATGGTTCAGTTTTTATACGTAAGTACAGTAATATCTATAAGTACATGATTGTATGTATCCTGAACAGATAACTAAGCTATTATACAACCAATAATGTACATCTTCACCCGCTGGAGTTAGTCAAACCAAAGACAAACACATTAAATATAATAATTTCATCACTTGAAGAGAATTTTGGCGCTGGGACAATTCAAACCGACATTTGTGTAAACATAGCTTCAGCTTCTGCCACGAAATTGCGACGAATGATATAATTTTCGTGCGCGTATCATTTAAAAGTAGATAGGACATTTTTTCTGTACAATAATATCCATATATAGAAATACCCACAGGCCACAGGTACTCAAATTGTACACTGTTGAGATCCAATTGAAGAATCTGTTGATATTTCTCGATATGTGTACATGAAATACGGTCACGTTCTGATTACTAATATAATACAAACTGTGTAATCATGCAGATATCTATAAAATTTTAGCTAGCTCGAGCATGATAGGCCCTAAATCGTTATTATTGTATATGAAACACAAGCTCAGGAATGCAAAATGATAGATTCAATTCGTTGATATTGTAAAATCCAGCAATAGTGGTAATTAATATTCCTAACTCATATAATGCTGTTATCTTAAAATTTATTAATACATATAATTTAAAATAAAACACATTTTAACAACAATTTTCAAATATCAAATTATGTAATATTTATTTTGTATGGCTACATTCAAAATTTTGTTTTTTCCGAATATCTAATTCATTCGCTTAAAGTTCATTAAACTAAATGATCTTTTACATCCTTCCTATATGAGTATACTATTACTATATATTATGTGTTTATAGTCGATTATATACATTTTGACCAAGTGCCAGAAATTAAAATACTCGTATCATATTTCTAACATAACAAAAAACCAATTATGTTTATGTTATGTGTTGTGTTTGTATACATTTTTTTTGTACAAATAAGTCAACATCAAAAAGTCATTATACTGTTTTGCAATTACGCAACCGTCAATCAAATCGACAAAAAAAAATTTGAAACTATGATAACATAAAAGATAAAAGAAACTGTTTTTTGATAAGACAATTAATTATTAAACTTTAACGTATGCTTAAATTATGTGTTAAATTAAAATTTGAACAGCGCATATTTAATTCAAAAGGTAGCTGACCTTTTGTTGCTTAATGAAATCCCTCTAAATTGTTCATTATCATATGGCGTTTGATAGATAGACGTAAACAGATGATGGAACAACACAAAGAAAATTTTTAAATTTTTTCTTTTAAAACATTTCCCCAAAATAAAAAATTTAAGAATTTTTCAAACCAAGTCAAGTTTAGTTAAAATAATAATTTTTTTTTAAAAATCTTGTTACGCTTTTATATTGTGTTATTTAATTTTTTGTTACTCAGATTATTCGAAATATGATAATGATAATATAACATAATATAATATTAAACATAAGTATAAGCGTGGTAGGCATAACGTTTGGATGTTATTCGATATTTATGTATACATAATTAAACAAAAACTACGCACATTATTAAAATACGAGCTCTATATATGTAATTTTGTTTACAGCCGTTGAATATTTGATAATATTATTATCAAATATTAACACTTTAACAGGCCCAATATTTTACTGATTTAGTTATCTTGGTTCTACATTCAACTAAGTACGCTTTATTTCGTGTCTTCGCCTTACCACGTCTCTTGTGAGACCTTTCAACCTAACAAGCGAATTTATCTACACTATTCATTCCTCGACAGATAATATTCATAGGTAATCATTAATCAATAATATCCCTTTAGTTTATTTTTATAATATGTTTGAAAGACGGCTTACATTTACATGCTATTTAATTACATATTTGATTTTGAAATAAGAACTGGCCCCTTACTGTGTCAACAATCTAGCTCCAACGGTTTCGATTCTGGGTTCGGTCTTCATACTGTCTTAGACAACCTAAAGAAGCCAAGTCGTTCTCTACACCGTGGAGCCATCGTCATCTCAACGACCTCTGCGCCTACCATATGGTGACTCTTCTTTCAGAGATCGGTGCACAATTCGTTCCGGATCAGCACGCAAAACGTGACCGAGCGTATTCTCTGAGATCATATTTCATGTACATTATCGGGAATCTTCATCAGATCTCTGATCTCGATACTGTACAGAGCTCGGTATGTGCCATCTACTTCGCGATTTGGGCCGTAAATCACACTCTTCTCTCAAATGTAAGTAGACATCTCTCGTACATCTTGGGGCTAGCTGACTTCTGAGGGCGAAATATACACAAATTATCGACAAGTTGGCTAGTTCATGCGGCTTACACAATCGATTATTGACTGCTTAGAAATCCAAAACAGCCTTTTTTACCTGCGGCCCAAGAGGAAATTTAATCCCAAGATTTCCGAGATCATCTCCACTGTATAACAACGTATAGCCCTGGGACACATTGTCCCCACTTTAAGGGCACCGAGTTTCTTGAAGAGGAACGTATATATATATATATATATATATATATATATATATATATATATATATATATATATATATATATATATATATATATATATATATTTATATATATATATATATATATATATAACTTCATGCGGCTTACACAATCGATTATTGACTGCTTGGAAATGCAAAACAGCGTTTTTTACCTGCGGCCCAAGAAGAAATTCAGTCCCAAGATTTCCGAGATCATCTCCACTGTATAACAACGTATAGCCCTGGAACACATGGTCCCCACTTTAAGGGCAAAGGTTTCTTGAAGAGCAACATATATATATATATATATATATATATATATATATATATTATATATATATATATATATATATATATATATATATATATATATATATATATATATATATATATATATATATATATATATATATATATAATCATAATGAACATATGTAGATATTTTTGATAAAAAATTTCAAAAGATTTTTAATATTATAACAATCCATGGATATCGTTTTTCCCTTTTGTGCATAGTAGCTATCCATCGTGTATATTCATATACTATATATTCTTAAATAACCTGGTATTACGTTACACCTTAACTCTATTTAGATTAAGAAAAATAAACTTCTTAAGTTTACAGATTAAATCAATTTTCTTTAATAAACTAATGAAAGGTCTTAATTACCTATACGAGTATACATATTATCTTATTATATATTTTAATAATTATATATTTTAATTATAACCTCTATTTACATTTTATGGCCAAATGTATTTTCTGTTTACACAACAGTAATGTTACAAAATCTGATTTGCAAATCAGGTGCTTCGGTATGCTGCATACATATATTATAAATAAAATCAACGATCGAATGTTAAAACAAACTCAACGTATTTTCATACATTAAATTGCTTTAATGTTAACATACAGATTTTATTTACCTTATTTCTGCATCGTTGCAATTGGTTCGGTTGAGTTTGATTTTATGCCAATTTTCCAAAATTGGAAATTTTTCGTTAAATCATTATTTTATTTCCACAATTTCCCTAATATTCTGAACAAATTACGTATGGTAGAGATTTTTTTTCCGCTCAGACGTTAAAAACGTTTCCTCCATATATCCATAAACCAAGAAAACCAAGTCGAACACTGATCATATTTAAGTAATTAAAAAAGAATTTTTCATTCAACAATTCGCGAACGTATATCAACATAATTAACAACACAACATGCAACATAAATAAATACAGTAAAAAATTGTATAAAAATATAATTATGTTTATAATTTAAAATGTTATTATCATCTTGATGTTTATACCCTTTACTTATTTAATAAGTGCGCGACATACGCTTAAACACAAGAATTGCGTCTTAGTTTGGGGTCTTACTGTTCAACAAAAAAACATTTATTTACTTCATAAATTTATGCATTATTTTTCTTTTGATAACATAAGGATTATAATAGTCATTTTACCACATATTTGTGATACGACACGAAAATTTAATAGACATAATTATAATATTTATTAATAATATAATATAATTAAAAATAATTTTATTTTATTACACAATATATGTTTTTAAATCAAACATATATGTATATATATATATATATATATATATATATATATATATATATATATATATATATATATATATATATATATATATATATATATTTATATATATACATATATATATATATATATATATATATATATATATATATATATATATATATATATATATATATATATATATATATATATATATATATATATAAATATATGTATATATATTTGTAGTTAATAAAGTGTTAAAGGAAAAATAAGATTAAGAGAAACATCTTATTTTTTCATTAAATTTTCTTCCCGGGGGCATTGTCATACATATAGCATAACATAATTTTTTTATTTTTTTGTTTTATTATTTAAAAAAAAAATTTAAAAATAGAAAATAAGTTATGAAAATCAAAGCCTTTTGAAGAAATAATTTAACTTTCAATATTTTTTTTTTGTTATCAGTGGGGCATGATGTTCATTCATAAAAAACATAATTTTTAACTGAAATTATGTTGACGTTTCTTTTTTTTCTTCTAAAATTCCATAAATCTATAATTAGTTTGTGTTATGTGGTATATAGTGTCATAAAAAATAAGGGAGTAATAGATTTGTATCATAAATCGTTGGTGGTTTACATATATATATATATATATATATATATATATATATATATATATAAGTATATATATATATATGTATATTTATGTATATATGTATATATATATATATATATATATATATATATATATATATATATATATATATATATATATATATATATATATATATATATATATATATATATATATATATATATATATATATATATATGTATACATATATATAAAAATTTCGATTGAATTTATGAAGGACATTTTGCATTAGAAGGCAATAAATTTACATATGGCACACGGTTCAATCAAAGTATAATACTATATGTGTATAAGGATCAAAACAAACATATGCTTTGAGTCAATTTTCTTGTTATTTACACATGCAAAATAGAAAATTTAAATTTACAAAAATTTAATAACTTTGTCACAATATTTACTTCTTTGTTTATATTACAAATAAATTCCATAAAAATAATAAAAATTATTTCTTTATAATTAAAATAGTTTTTAATTTACGATAAATTTACGATTTTTCTTTTGGCAAAATTTCAAAATAATTTTGCATTCTTCTAAATGTATTTTGTTTTTCAAGTGTATTTACCCCTTTCTGATATCGAACATGAATTTTGTATTTTAATTCTGTTTGTTAAATTAAGCTGAATATTATAAATAAATTGTGTTAATTTTCCTTGATTTCCTTGAGAAATGTTTACTAAATTTACAATAATATTTGTGTTGCACGTGTAGATTTGCTATACGTGTTTCTAATGTAAAAAAAATGAGTGAATCTCCATTGACCCATATTTAGTTTGAACTATACGACTACAGGACTGTTATATTATTCTATTAACTCGTTCTAGCGCATTTGTTTTACTAGTTTGCTCCACCATTTGAAAATACATCTGAGAATCCCGACAACACGTACATCGCCTTCGTAAATTTTATTCGGGTATTAACGATTACTGTCATACATTGTATTGGATAGAATCACTCCTCTAGCTTGGTTGGTGACTATCAAGGAGGATTTCGTCCGAATCGATCAGTCACCGATCAGGTCTTTTCGCTGCGGATGATCTATCTAAATATTATGAGACATCCATCCCCGTACATCAGGTGTTCCTGGATTTCCGGCAGGCCTATGACTCGATCAATCGAGAGAGTTTGTCGTATGCTATGAATTACCTAGGAATGCCAACAAAACTGGTACGACTATGTAGGATGACAGTGACGAAGTCTCAATGCTGTGTTAAAGTTGAGAACAGGCTATCGACAATTTTTGTAGTTAACTCGGGTGTTCGGCAGGGAGATGCTCTGTCCCCGATACTCTTTAATCTCATGTTGGAGTACATCTTTCGTAAAACTGAAACACCTCAGCGTAACATCTTATATCGCCAGTCCAATCAGGTACTTGCATATGCAGATGACATATGCGTGATTGGACTGAATAGCAACGGAGTGAAAGAAATACTTGATCCGCTTGTAGAGTTTTCAGCTTCAGTTGGACTTCAGATCAATGAGTCCAAAACGAAATAGCTGATCTCTGGTTTTAGGGACAATGGCACACCAGATTTTAGTAGTAGGCAGCACACGTTCGAGAGAGTGAGGAGGTTCAAATATTTGGGTTCTCTAATCACTCACGATAACAGTGTGGGTGAGGATATTAAAGTGCGGCTGGCAGCTGGCAGTGGTTCTTTGTATCCTCTAAGGCCACTGCTAAAATCTAAACACTTATCAAGTGCCATGAAGCTGAAGCTTTACAAAGCGTTGATTAGGCCCGTTGTTATGTTTGGATGTGAATGTTGGGCGCTGACGGATGAGTACGAGAGATGGCTAACCTAACATTTGAGAGAAGAGTCATGAGTGTGATAAACGGCCCAAAACGCGAAATAGATGGTACCTACCGAGCTCTGTACAATATCGAGATCAGAGATCTGATGAAGATCCCCGATATTTTACATGAAGTAAGATCTCAGCGAGTACGCTGGCTCGGTCACGTTCTGCGTGCTGATCCGGAACGAATTGTGCAGCGATCTCTGAAAGGAGAGCCACCATATGGTAGGCGCAGAAGTCGTTGCAGGCGACGATGGCTCCACGGTGTAGAGAATGACTTGGCCTCTTCAGATTGTCTTAGACAGTATGAAGACCATGCTCGGGATCGAAAGCGCTGGAGCCAAATTGTTGGCTCAGTAAGGGGCCAGTAATGGCCTTTAAAACTGTTTAATTAATTAACGATTACACAAAACAATTGTCTTTTGCATATCTTCAGTGCGGTTCTGCATTGATATGGGAAAACTACCTTGTTATAAGAGAACCATTTGCATACAAATGAGCAACTATCTTATGAATGACCTCAATTTCGAAACACTTCAGTTTATATTTTTTGTTTGATTTATTTCAGGATGTCTGAAATACCATTTTATTTTTCATAACACTTCTAAAGCATGAGTCTTAAAAAAATCTTCATCTACAAATTCCATTAAAATATCATCATCATCATGATTTTAACGTATTCTTATCAAAAATCTTTTGTTAAAAGTAAAAATGCCTTGTTAAAATGCGCAGCCAAATATTTTTATTTTATTTATTTCATCCTGTTCTTGTAATGTAATCTGTATTAAAATTGCATTAGGGATCATATAGGTTATAAAATTGTATAGATTTATATGCTTATAGAGAACACAAGTTGGTTGAGCTAACAATCTATTTTAAAATATACTTTTTTGTCATCTTAGTTTGTGTCATTGCTTGAAAATAAATTCATAAATTTTAAAGTTTAACTTTCTCCAACATTGAAACAAATAAAAATTACAAGTACACGTGCGTGAAGTGTGGCCAAATACAATTTAAATGAAATAAAAAATAGTCTTTGGTTTATGTTCCGCAGATCTATCTCTACACAACATTCTTTTCGAATACTCTTTATAGAATAATTTTTTAATGTTTCGTGCTAAACGACGATCCAATTAATTGTATGTTACTATAATACTATAATAATACTTCAATCAATTAGTTATGTATCTCTTAACTAATGCTTTTTTATTAAAATTCTTGTTTATGTTTTATTTGTCGATAATTTCATCTATTAGTATTTTCATATAAATATATATATATATATATATATATATATATATATATATATATATATATATATATATATATATATATATATATATATATATATATATATATATATATATATATATATATATATATATATATATATACTAAATATGCATATCTATTATATACAATAATTATAAATAAGTCATTACGAATATATTATATTAATTTTCTTGTACACATTTTTTAAAAATATTATAAATAGACATTCAAATTATAATCTTAAAGAAAACGAAAAAAGTGAGATATTCTCCTCCACTCCAGGAGACATATTCATCGTAAACATTTATACATACACACAATAGTATTTTTCTCGTTCAATTCAATAGAATTCAAATTTTATTTGGTAGTAGTACGTAAACACAAAAATAGAAAATGTTTATTAATTCCATGATATAGTTAGATAATTTGCCAGATTAAAGTATGTACATATATACTGTACTGAACATTTTTCGTCAATCAAACAATTCATAACTTTGAAAATACATCATATTTGTTAAATTTTAAATACTATTTAATATTCTTAGCTATTGGCCAAATTTTAATTTAAATTGGTTTCTATATCTAGTTCACCCATTTACTTTTCAGAATCTATAGTACAATTATTATGTCAAACAATTATTTACACTTTCAAAAATGTATTTAAAATGTACATATGTACATACGTATATAGGGTTCAAAATCTAAAACTTCCAGAATTGATACTTATATTAAATTAAAAAATGTAATCTAAATTTTAAATTTAAAAGTTTTGGAGAAAATTTTGATTTTAAGTTATATGTACGTATATATTATAAATTAATATATAATACGTACTAATCTTAGAAATTGGTTTTTCTGAAATTATTATTAAGAATTTAAAATTAACAATTTTATAGATTAAAATTATTGAGAAGTTGAACTTTTTTAATTAATTTTAATTAAAATTGGACGGATTTTACTCCAGCACTCATGCCACTAATGGGCTCACGGTGCAATACCCACATTCACACTAACATTCATTCAACCCATTCATCCCATTCACACAAGTACAGTACACCACCTGCGCATTGCATAGCTCCATGTCAAGTGACATGGACGATTGAACTTAAAAAAGCTTACAAACAATTTTGAAGTTTTATTGTGAAGCTTCAATAACTTAACTCTTAGAATTTGAAATTAAATAATTTATATAAAGAAAGAGAATCTAGAATAAGTGTGAATTTAAGAGAATAAAAATTTTTAAATTCTATAATTTCTAAATTTTATGTTAAGATTCGCTAAGGTTCCAGATTTTAAAATTATGAAGCTTAAACTGTTTTATATTAAATATTTACGATTTTGCATAATATAAATAAAATATACTTATTTTTTTATTACAAATTTATTCACTCGAATTTTAATTATTTCGGCCAGACCTCACTCCAACTTAGGTACATTGTTATTGTTTATTTGTATAATTTTCTTTCTTTGTTTTTAGAAGTTATTATCGATTTTGAATCTGAAGCTTAAGAATTTAGTAAAATTTGTTTAGTCGCCGTAGTTTCTATTATAATTTGATTGGTTTTAGTTCAGACACACCATAGTTTTCCCATACAAATTAAAATACAATTTAAAAATATAAAATAAATGGTTTTATTTAAAAAAAATTAACAATTTGCGTTTAAACATATTGTGTTCATATTAAACATTTTGTTGCAACTATTGACATCAACTATATATTTTTTAAAAAATAAATTAAATTAATTTTTAATTTTAAATTACATATTTTAATCAATTATAATATATCAAAAATATGTCTGTAAATTTGTTAATCATATTTTTTGTGTGATATAAAACTACATAACCAACTGAAATATTTCATAGGTGCCAAGTTTAAACCAAATCGAAGAATGTTATTTTTATTTGAAACGTTTCAGCAAAGGAGTTTGTGTTTGACCAGCTATCGGCTGAAAAAATTTATCATTTCCATACCTAATGAATCTTGATGCGTTTTTTTGTGTTTTATTTTTGGAGTATGCCTATAAGTCATGTTATAAACAGTCGATTAAATAAATACTTCAAAAATATAAGTGTAAACATGTTATGATCCAAATGATCCGAATATAAAACAACACAATATTGTGCAATCACAATATAATTCAAAAAAATTAAAATGTGTTAATTCAAAAAAAAACATTCATTGATTAACAATTTTATTTGCAGTTTATGAATGAAATTTGTACACGTGCTACAATAATGGTCTCAATTACAATTAACATAAAAATAAATTTAATAATTTAATTCATTTTGCTTTTAGATTAATCGGAATCAAAATATAATAATACCCAAGTGTATACAACATATTTGCAGATATATAACAACAAAATCAACCATCAAATCATCTGGCAATGAATTCTAATTCACAAGAATAAATATCGGTTCCTAAATTTATCTAATTACTCATCGTAAAATTATGTTATTTCTTTTTATATATAGAATAAAATAGACAATATTTTTACGCTAAAAGATATATGTATGGTCTAAGTTACAGCGACAATCTGTTTATATGTATAATGATTGAACTCTTTTATATCGACTTTTATCATCATATGGTCAATTTTATTAGTGTGGTAATTTGACACTTTATATCCTTCCTATGTATCGCATTGAACTGTACTTGATTATTCTTGTTTTTTAAGTGATTGGCCACATTTAATTTCACTAAATATGTTATCAGTCATCTTTTCTCTGGAAATAATATAATTTTTATATGACTTATTAGAGACTTTAATGATTTCAGACATAACCGCATGATTCATTTATCTGTAAAATATATCTGCAATGAGTTTTTAAGAATAATGCATATTTTTATGAATTTAACTTAACTTATCTTACTCGTAAAAACGTGCGCTTGTATATAAGTAAGAGGCGAAATTAGTTTATTATTCGGTATAATGTCAATAAGACACACATTCCTTCTATAAATTAATAATAATTATAGTGATTTTCCAGCATCAAGTTCTGCGTGATGAGAATGCTGATTTTATTCATAATCTTATCAGAATAGAACTGAACTTTTATACCTTACAAATTTCATCTACATAATATTTAACAGTTTAGTAAACTACATAATTTACTGTCGTCATCCCCTAGCACAAACTATGATGTATTTGCGTCACTAGAGACCTTGTAGAATTGAAACTTGTGTCAAACATACTTCTATAATTATGCCAAATTTAAAATAAAAACCATTTGCTATTGAATAACCACATATTGTAAAATAGTTAGTTCATATGGAAACGTTTAACCTCATAAACCTGGTACGATAAAATATGTCCATACATTTTGGTGTATTTTCTTTTCTAAACAACAATAATTTTAAATATCAAATTACATTAAATTAGATTTTAATGATTTTTTCGCTTTATTTTCTTTTTAAATTTATTCATATTATGTACATAATTATATGTTGAAAAATAATATACATATATATATATATATATATATATATATATATATATATATATATATATATATATATATATATATATATATATATATATATATATATATATATATATATATATATATATATATATATATATATATATATATATATATATATATATATATATATATATATATATATATATATATATATATATATATACATATATATATATATATATATATATATATAAATAACCCAAATCGACCCGAAACTTAATGTACGCGTACCAAGTGGAAACTGTCGATTGTAGTAGCTCATATAGCATAAGGGTTAATTTTCTCTCAAAACAATTTAAAATGTGAACTAGAAAACAAAATAAAACTATTAGCGAGTATGTAGTGTATCTAATTACATATGTCAACTCAAAGAAATGACCTAAATTTTTCCATTTCCAAATTTTGTAATTAACATTTTGTTAATTTATGAAAATATTGAGACCTTGCACATGTGAGGTCTTATTCGCGACAGGCCATGTTATGATAAATTTAAATAATATTTCGTGTACTATTTTATGTATTAAATGGGTTTGAACGGTTTGTTTAGCGCTGCCATCGGCTCCCTTTCGAATACAATTTCAAAGTATCACTTTCTTAATTTTCCTACAGATAATAAATGGATCACTTAAATTATTTTCGTAAAACTAATTTTATTGAATGAAACAAATTTTATTTATTGCAGACACACATTTACATATATGTATGTACGTACTATGGGCAAATGTAACAATTACTATTTTTAGTTGAATTTAAAAAAAAATGGAAAAACCAAAAAAAGCTAAAAACCACGCATAGACAAATTTGATAAAATAACAAAAATAAAGGAAATTTATTTGTTTTTGATGTGGAGCCAAAAAAAAACGTATAAAACTGACATAATCAACTAATATTTTTCTAATACGATTATTATATTTATGTTAACACAAGTCAGTCATTTGATTTTTATTTTAAATACAACACAAAACTTAATTTATCAACTTCATCTTAATAAATAAATTATAATTATAGAGAAACGTATAATACGGTATATATTTTCATATTTCCGGAAAATCCAATGACTAAGATAAGTCAAAATAGAGTTGCTGTTTCATAAGAAAATGAAAGAAAAGGATGTGCAGTTAAAAATACTTAGTTGTATTAAATTGCGTAAGTTTGTCGTTTATAATGTTTTGATTTTCTTGTAGCAAGTGTTTAATTGGCGGACACAATATACTTTTATACTAAAAATATAAATAAGGAAATGAATAAATTAATGTTTTAAAAATTTGTCAAAACATTATAATGTTTGCATTATAACCCTTTGTAGCACAATGATTTTAGTAGGCTGACAGACCACAGTTCCATATCACGTGGTACAAAAATTTATTATTTTTTCAACCGCACTATTGAATATTTTAAACGATGCAAACAATAAAAAAATATAAAATAAAAACGTCTGAATAATCGAGTATTATATTTTTTATTCATCTTAATTTTTATGTGTTAAAAGAAAACACCTGCGATGAAAATTTTATGAGATTCATTTAATGATGTGACTAAAATGGATTATGTAGTTTATTATATAGTTTTTTATTTTCTATATAGTAATAATAAGTTTATTTTTTGTAAATGATGAATGATAATTGGGTATTTTTTTTATTTTAACTAGCATAAAATTGCATTCGGTTTTCCAAAATGATATTTATGAGCTGCTTAAAAATCATTGGAATAAGATTTACGAATACTGTTTTATATTCAAATAAGGTGCGAAATTATTTTTGATATATGACACCACCATATTAAATTCGTAGTTTTGGTTAGAGCTTCCGTATTACAATTATGTTTCCTATTTTAGAATATTAATTTTTATAGTGAATATATCACAATGTAATTTATTTATTTATTTTATTTATTTATTTATTTATTTTAATCATTCAATACACATTTAAGTTTTACAAGTTTTTTGTATGTGTTACAGATGGTACAAAATTAAAGAAAAATTAAACATTAAAAATAAAAATATTTAAGCTTAACCTAAAACTAAACCAAACATACTAAAATACTAACACTTTATATTTATTTAACCTAATTCATAAAGTTTATTAGCAATTTTTTCCTGAGGGCACTGGACGAAGAACAAGCCTTGACATGAGCGGGGAGAGAATTCCATAGGCGAACACCACGAACAAAAAATGACTTATTAAAACGCTTAATTCTGTTGCGAGGCAATGTAATATTATTCAACCGGTTAGAAGACAAAGGTATTAATTTTTCTGATAAGTACTTCGGTTGCGATGTTTTTAAAATAAAATGAATTGTCTTGAGAACTTGAATTTCAAAAAATTCCTCAAAAGAACAGCCTAAAAGCAAATTCTTATAGCTGGATAGATGGTCAAACTTCCTCAGATCAAACACATAACGAATACAAGCATGAAACATGCGACGAAGTTTCTTGAAAACGAAGTCATCCATACTATACAATGTACTGGCACAAAATACGAAGTGAGGAAGCAAATAAGCATTAAACATTTTCTTTGTAAATTTTGAATTCGCAAAAGCGGTGCTGGTCCATAACTTCCGCAACAAAAAGTTAATCCTTTTACAAGTATTGTCTACGTGATATGACCAAGACAACTGTTCATCTAAATAGAGCCCTAAATCCTTAACAACATGAGAGAAGTTCAATACGGTATTACCAATAGATAGTTTCAGAGTTTCAGGGAAGAGTCTCCCCTGCAATCCTAGACCAATAGCTTGCGTCTTTTGAGCATTCAAGAGTAATCCATTATTCGCGCTCCACAAAAAGACATTCTGAAGGTCAGTATTCATAAAATTAAAATCGTTCTTGATATCTGCGTATCTGCCACTAACATAAAGCTGAACGTCGTCGGCATATATATGATATTCACAGTGCTTAATAGATTTTACAATATCATTGATATATAGAGTAAACAATACTGGCCCGAGCACGGAACCTTGGGGTACACCTGAATTTCGCATCTGAATGTTTGAAAACGTATTATTGCATACTGTGGTTTGTGACCGATCTGTTAGGTAAGATGAAATTAGTTTCCTATAGCTGTGCTATGAAAATGATATTGTTGTTGTAATTTTATTGACAGACGGTTGTGGTCAATAGTATCGAAAGCTTTACTGAAGTCTAAAAGGCATAATAGCACACATTTTTTCGAGTTAAGTTCTCTAAGAATATCGTCTGAGATTTTCAGAACAGCACTACTGGTACTGTGAAATTTCCTATAAGCTGATTGGTGTTTATCGATGAGATTATATTTTTCAATAAACGTAGTTATTTGAACTTGTAAAATTTTTTCAAAGACTTTCGATAGAGCGGGAAGGATACTTATTGGCCGATAATCTGACAGGGTTTTAGGATGATTAACTTTATTTAGTGGAATGATTTTAGCATGTTTCCAAGAAAGGGGAAATTTGGATGTCGTTATGATGTTATTGTAAATAAACAAAATTTGAGTTTCAATAATTGGTAAAAGAATCCTAATAAATCTGAGTGGAATTTCATCAAATCCAATTGCATTTGAAGTGACAGAACCCAGGGTTGAAAGAAATTCTAAATGGCCAACGCAATTAAAAGAAAATTCTATTGGTGCTACATTAGTCAGAATTGGATAAGCAGTTTCTTTGTTTGACTTCGGAACCGAGAGAACATAATCGTGCGAAAAGTGACTATTCAATTCATTTGCTGTGAAACATATCGTACTATCAGATTTACGTTTACCGAGCTCTTTGACTTGACAATTTAATTTGACAATATTTTTCATCTCTTTCATCTTGAGCAAATGATCACGAAATTTTTTTTTAAATTAAATACATATCAAACATCTGATATATCAAATGAAAAGTATTTTAATAGGTAACTCAAAAATAATAATAATCTGTTTTTAAACTTTTCCAATTATGTGAATTATTAAATAAAATATGTATAATTATTAACTTTGTGACTCAACACAATTATTTGATACTTCAAATATCCCCATAAGAACGAAGGTTAAATGTAGAGATCAAAATGCGATGCTATATAGTCCTATCCAGTTATCTGCAAATAGTGTTTAAATATTTCCAATTTTTACATTATGTAGTTTAGTTCATAAATGCCTTATATAATAATGATTTCTAGAGTTAAATAAATTAAATTATATATATATATATATATATATATATATATATATATATATATATATATATATATATATATATATATATATATATATTTATATTGTATGTTACTGACGATTTTTATCAAACAAATAATAATGCCGTTCGTAGTCGATAAAAATAAGAATAAATAAATTCACTACTCGATAACAAAATTGAGTTATTATGAAAAAAGGTTATTCCTTATAGCAAAATTTGAAATTGTATCCCGAACTCGATATTCTTAGTTTATAATTTAAAATGTTACTATATATATAAGGAATAAAAACATTTTTGGCCTTATATATGTTTCTAAACTGTAATTCTCTGACATACATAATTCCAACAAGCTTAAATATTTTTGAATAATAAAACACGTTAAAAATAAAAATATACATAATATAAATTGACTAAAGCAACGAAGGGCAATATCCTAAAAACAAGTGCTCTTAAAGGTTTTTATGTAATATTTTTTTATTACTCTTAAGGATTTCTATTTCAAAATAAAATCCTAAAATTAAAACCATACCAATAATATTTTAGATTCGTTTTTTGTTTTAGTTTAGATTGAGATGAGACGATGATTATCTATAAAACGTGGGAAAAGTCTGTTCAAATTTTCTTTTTCATTGATTTTCTGTTTTTCGTTAAAAACACAAAAAAATAATCATAATACGTAATAAAAAATCTAAACCATTTAAAATTAACTATCAATGGTTGAGTAAAGTTGAATATGAATTTAAATTTTAAAATAGTTTTTAGGATTTTTTTTTTTGTTATGGGATGTTGAATACAATTTTATAGGTTTTGTATTTTAGTTGTTGTGTGATGTAGTTTTTTGAGTGTCATTTATTACACATTTTGATAAGAAAATAGGTTTTTAATGGATATTTAAATATGATTGTTATTTGTTGTACGAGAGGTTAAAATGTTTTCTATATCACATCTCTTTAGTGTTCTGTGGATGTTAATTGAATATAAAAAACCAATTAAATCTTATATGTACATATATGGAGAGGTTAGGTTTAAGACAAATGTATTTTGGTCGTAGAATCAAATTTATTTTATGATACAAAAATAAAACTGATTATCCTTTTGGGAGGAAATTTGATATCATGACAGCTTCTTTTCAATTTTTGAGACTAAAACTATTTTTATGTCAACCAGAAAAAAAATATAAGACTGCCCCAAAAAACATAAGCGAAGATGTGTTAAGTAGTAATCCTTTTTCTGTTATTTCTTGTACCATACAATTTTTTAGTGTCTTGTTATTTCATTAAAAAGGATCATTAATTTTATATTATCATCATTCAATATATTATCGGTTCTCAACATTTTGTGAGTCTCACCACAAAAAGGATCGTTACAAAAGTCGCTTAGTTATTGTCGTCTATTAATTTTATTGCGACATTATATTTCCGACTGAGATGTATGTACTTGAGAAAGTTATCGTTAAATTTAATTATGTATGTATTTGTACATTAAACTTTCATTTAACTAGGTTACTGACAGATTTATTCGAAATACTAAATTTATATAAAATATTTTGTTTTAATCAACTGTTAAGTGATTTGTTTACAAGTGAATTTATATCACTATATTGTATTATGTATATATGTATGTAATATGAATAAATCATCGCTAGAAATAGGTCTAATATACGAATATAACCCAACTAATTAACTGGAAATCAACAAATTATTCTTGTTATAGTAACAGATTCTAGAAGTACAAACAGTTCGCATTCAATTAAATCTCATATTTCAATAACCCTAATTTTGTCCCAAGCATATAATAAATCTTCACTCCCTCATAGTATTTTATTTCTAATATTATTATTTTCTTTATCTTAACATGACGTGACTTTATTGCAATTAACGTCTCTTTAGTATTTTATGTTTAAATAGCTACGATCCCGTTTATAGTGGCAATCCGTATCAACAGAATATGATTGGAATAATTTTAATTTTTAATTGACAATTTTTTGTATAAAATAAAATTTTATGTTAGAAAAATTTAAAAGTATTTGTAGTTTGACTAAAGTACGTCTGACACACGAACCCATACGGTAGCATCAGTCTCTATATCTATATACAAATAGATTCATTTTTATCTATTTTTGATAAAAATTTCCCACAGAACGAACGAATGCCTAAATAAATAAAAACAATTTTTTTTTTATATTCTTCGATACAAATATAACTAAGTAGCTGCACCAAAACTAAAAATACATATTTTATTATGTTACAGTTGGCTTATGTTATATATGTATATGTAAATATTTTCAAAGTGTTTTTTGTTTAGTAAAGATTTAGGTATATACTAAATATGCTTAAGAAATGTAAAGGAAAAAAATTGATTATAGTATATCGGTGTCATGATGTCTGGTAATCAAGTGGTGAAATACGAGCTAAACTTACAATAGTAGGATAATTTTAATTGTGTGAAAGGAATAAGTTGAGAAAATGCGTACGTGCTAAACCAATATTATTCAACGCATGTTGTTTTGATTAATTTTCCATGTTTTTTATATTATCTATAGCCAATTCTTACTAACACTTCTATAAACCACTTGTATAACATAATAAATGGTTTAACATTATTTCTATTAATTTATGAATCACATTTCATTATTCGAACCATAAAATTGTCAAATTCTCAGGTGAAAGAAAATTAACGATGTCATGATTATACTCAGCGTAGAGTGGTTCTTAACCTTTTTCGAATTACGAATTAGATTATGAAAGCAATTTTTAGAAATTATTAAACGATTTAATTTTAAAAATATGATCTCAAACAATTGAGGAATATGTTTGGCCACTTTAATAATCTCCTATACACCCAATTTATAATTTTTCTAAAATTTAATTTAATCAAAAATTTGTCAGCCACTGCTCTAGTTAGTGCTTTAAGAATGTCGGTCTTCAATAACATTTTTGAAATTACACAAAACACAACTTATGTTGACTAATCAATAGTTGTTGTAAAATATCGTCTTAAATAGAATTTTAAGATATGACTCAACCATTGTAGACAAAAACAATGCTTTTGCACATTGATAGACAACCAAGTATTTGTCGAATTAGGGTGGAAAATAGATTCGACCGTGTTATATAATGACACTAGCACATGTTTAGGGAACTCACAACAAATTTTATTAACTTGTTTTAGCACAAAAATTTCAAAATTGTTGAGCATTATTCGCCGTATATAGTAAAATATTTCGTCGTTGACAGGTTTTTCTTATTGTGTTTGCAGTATAAGCTATACGAGTATGCAGTTTGGCTTAGTGACATTCACACAAATTTTACATATGAATAAAATAAGTATATCGTCTTGTCTTGTGATGGCTTGTACACGACACTATATATCTAACGAAGAACCAGAAAACTTGTGTGTCAATAAATTTGTTATTCATATCAACCAAATGACTAACCCGACGAGAAAAAAAATTATAGACATTTTTAAAAGTGAATCGTTTCGAATTTAACATGTGATAAATTGTATTCGAATGTTTACTTATAATAAAAATAATAGATTTTGGAAACGCATACGTACATTCTTTAATATAGAAGGGTTACACTTCAGTTTATACAGCAAGAATCGTAAATTAATAGAAAAGCTGTTACATATATAGGCGCATTTTTATGGAAAACCTTTAAACTTACAGTTTTCTCATGTCATTTTATTTTGACATGTAAATTAATGTAAAAATGTGACAACAATTTACCGGAAAAATAATAAATATTAATTGAAAAATTTGTTGCACCAGTTTTCCCAGGATCATCATAGTTATATATGTTAGTCGTCGGTTTGATTGATGAACATTATATATAGGGTATATCAAACGGATAATGAGGTATCAATGATGAGTTGTTTATCTTAAACTGATATGTCAATTAATTAGACATTTAAGTTGTATATATACACAAACATTAATCACTATAAACGTACCGAAAATATGTATTATGAATTAGTCATGATAGGCTTGAACTATCAAAAAATATGTACCGTATGTATATATTTTAATGTGTTAAAAATAAATACACATTACAATTTTGCCCTTTACTTTTATTCGAGTAGTTTTTTTTGTGGCTTAAATGCGTGAAAATATATTTGTGACCGAATTACAAAACAAATAGAA
Source organism: Tipula unca (assembly GCA_951394425.1). Taxonomy (NCBI): domain Eukaryota; kingdom Metazoa; phylum Arthropoda; class Insecta; order Diptera; family Tipulidae; genus Tipula; species Tipula unca. The sequence continues at coordinate 899,401 of OX596381.1, read as the reverse complement.
CTTGTATTTATATTTTAACTTAAATTACAAAACAAAAAAAATGTAATTAAATTAAATTAAATGGATCATTATGATTTTTTTTTTTAAATTAATACTTTTGGATTGGCACTGATCCAACAAAAAATTATAGCATAGTAAATGGGTTAACACTCTGTTTTGTATGGTGCATTGGGTTTTCATTAATAGATAAATTAGTTGGAAAAAGTGTATGATTATATATAAATTTTTATATGTATATGTAAATATTAAATTTTAATCGATTTAATTTTTTTTATACATACAGTCAATATACATATTGTGGTTATTAATTCTGTAAAATTTGTTAAAGGTAGAATTTACAAATTTTTTTAATGATACAGTGAGTTTTCTAAATAAATATTTGAGTTCAATTAAACATTATAGGTTAAAAATTCTGCTGTAGTTTTGGTTTAAACATATAAAATGGTCTCAACCAACTCATCGACCAATATTTTTTGTGATTAATAATTTACATTGTCGCCAAAATATAAACAATTTGTAAAATGTAAACCAAAGAAATTTGAGTCAGTCATAGTTCATAGAGTGTTAATCCACAATATTTCGTATATTTGCTTAAAAACATGAGAAGCTGCAGCACACGTGAAACCTAATTTTCTGTATGTATAGAAAATAGAAAATATACATAATACATACAAAATATATATATATAACCAATAGGGAAGTAAAATTGCAAGATGTTATAAATCAAAACATTTAAATGCATATAAATGAAAATATATGAGCCCTCTACATGACTATAGTAGTTTCTTGAATTATATTAAATAAAATAATATATGTGTATGTGCAATTGTATCTTCCGTCGTCTATTTAGCAAATAAAATACAAACTAAAATAATCTGGTAACGCACAAAATAATTTATATTAATCTCGAATAATTAGCCAATTTTTGAATTCACATAATTCCAAATGAAATTAATGTCATTTTCCCCAATTTATTACTATTTAAAATATTCATAATATCCATACATATTATCTAAAAGAAAAGTGTCACATATTATAAATGAAAATTAATTTTTGGTTTTATCGTAACAAATTAGTTAAATTTATTTTGTTTTATTTTTTCTGTCTTGAGGGAGATTATAAATGCATTTAAATAATCATAATTTTCATGTTGACAAAACATACATCAAATAAATATTTTGGTTTGTTAAAATTTTTCGAGTCATTCATTTTTCGATTATCAAGTGTCAAAACATAATTTTGTATTGTAATAAAGGGTTCGAGTATCATAATCGGAAATAAATTAGGGAAGAAATTTGGGAGTATGTTATTTATGTACAAAAAATATAAAACACTAACTTACGACATAAAAGTAATTATTATATATTTGTCTATTATGTGTATATACATTTTTTTTTAAATTTGCTTAAAATAGAAATAACAAGTTTTCACTTGACCCCATACGATGAAAATATTTACTCAATTTTTGTTTTAATATTGTCAGAAATTTAGAAATGTTGTTTTGTTTATGATTGAAATACATAATGAAAACTGTGTTATTTTTATGTACATTTTCATATCTATATTTATGTATTTGGATAAGTTTTTCCAGTTTCTGACATAATCTTTTTTTTTTAAATTTAATTTTAGAAAATTACAAGTGTTGAAAATATAATAATTTTGTTGGAAATTTCAAGTCAGTGGTAATTATTGGGAAATGCTGATTGATACTGATATACATATTCACTTGCTAAATTAGCGAAGAATAGTAGAATTTAACAATTTTTTGTAAACAATTAAAAATTTAAGCATTACTACAATTAGTGTACGCAAAATTTGATACAAAAAATTGAATTCTCTATCATAAATTCGAAACTAATATTCGGGTAATCACCGAATTTTACTTTAATTTCCGGTACATTCACTTTCGAAACTGAAAATTAAATTAGCAGACTTTACTAGTAAAATTTTGTTATTCCACAGTCGTTTTGTTAGTCGAAAATAATATACGTATTTTCGCGCGTTGCCTAAATCAAATTCTTCTTCTTATCATAGTAATACAAACTATTATATTCTAAAAATCAATTTACTTGATAAAACGAATGTAGAATATATAATCATCAATCATTATATTATATAGATGTATAATGTATATGTATATATAGAAAAAATTCCAATATAACATGATTGACATTTTATAATTTTTAAACAACCTTAAAGATTTTTCTCTAGTTATGCATGTCACCAAACAAGATGTTATCATGTTAAGAATTGAAAATGGTTGTTAAAAATAAAATTTAAGATGATCATTAAATTACAAATCCTTCAACCAACACTGAAAACAACATCGGCACTAAAAGTGTAAAATTACATTTTGATATCCATAAATCATTTCGATGTACATACTATATTTTTTTTAATTATCGAATTTTTTTGTTTAAATTATCACAACAATGTTGCTGCAGTCTTGGGTAATATGTCAAAATAATTTGGAATACCATAACTGTTGTGGTTTTTCGGTCCACACAACACAACATTTTAGCATTATACACACATAATAGTATATATTTTGTTTTTAAAATATTAAACCCTTTTTAATACAAAAACTATTTAAATTAAATAGTAATTCAAGCCATAAAAAATTGTAAAAACACAAATATGTAGAAGTAAAATTTATGGTCTTTCTATTTTTCCCAACTTGTATATAATTATTTTATCTATTCTCTAAATACCCATAAAATGCTCTATATAGTAATAATCCACGTACTAAAATAATACATACATGTACATTAATAAACATAAAAATATATGTTAGATAATATACCAAAACTATACTTTTACTTCATTCTTCTGTATATTATGTGCACTTCGCGCATTATACCGGGTAGAATAGAACAATTTTTTCAATATACAACAACACTGCATACCGAAGTTTAGAAGAATTTTTTATTTTTTATGATGCGGCGTTGGGTTTTTAGTTGTTGTTGGAAAATAAACATAAATCTAATAAAAAAAAACTATTTTCATCTGTTTATAATTTTTTGTGTAAATTATAAGTTTATGATTTTTAATTTTTATTTTTATAGAATTAAAAATGTTTAGAAAATAAATTTTTTTCTCCATTTATTTATTTATTTTCTAAGTGTAAATATGATTTGCATACACATAATTTTAAATTTGGTTTAATAATGGTAAGATTATCAGTGTTGAAAAATAGTTACAAAATCAAGTAGAAGCATAATTTGCAATTTTTTCTTTCAAATTAAATTAACCCTGTAAAAACTCCTAACAATGAACGATTTCAAATTTCTTTAAGGCGGCTTATAATAAGATTTTTTCATTCTAACGTACAGAAAAATAAGAAATACTTTAGTGGCATATTATTCGATTAAATTTACGAACAACGATTAAGTATTATTCTGACTTGTGTTCCACCTGTTTCCAACGATTAAATATTTCTTTCAAAATTTTTATATTATTGCGTACTGATGTCAAATATAAAAGTACGATTGAATTAGCATTGTTATCGAAACTAGTTTAAATCTTTCTAAATTACTCAAGCAAATTATTTTATATTTTAAATGTTTCATCGAGAAAAGGAAATTTAAAAAACATTATAAAGCGATTATTTGTTGATAAATTTCTTACTATAGACTCCATAAATTATTCCAATTGACTTTAATTAAATAATAAATATATCGTTTTAATATTTCTAATTATAGGTAACATTTATTTAAAAAAAGTTAAAAACAAAAAATGATTTTTGGTATTTGCTGCATTCGGTTGGCTTTTGGTATAATTTTTTACAAAATAAAATTTTATTTTAAAACTAAACATAAAAAATAGAAATAAAATAATTATGATCAAAAAATATAATTCAATTCATAAATTTATTTACAAAAAAATAATTTTCAAGCTCTAGTATAAAGCCACTAAATAATAAAAAATGTTAAAGCTAAAAATCGACTATATCATAAAAAGTAAATAATTATAATTAATTATATTCAAAATAAACTAAATTATTTATCACGAATTATTTTATAAAATGAAATGTTAATTAAGCTACGTATAATTTAAATTGATAATTTTGATAAAAAAAAAAAAAAATTAACTTTGTCTTTTTTCTTTGGTAAAATTAAATTTAATAATTAAAGTAACAGTCTTTAAAAAATAAAATAATATTCTTTGGTCTTAGACAACATTTAAAAAATTGTCAACTTGGTCAAGCTGATTTTGAATAGCGGAATCAATGTAATCACAATTGTGCTCGCCTAAATATTTTTTAACACATTCAAACGATATATACTCATCGTCATCACATTGGGTTTGGGCATTATTACTACTAGTATTACTATTACTATAATAATTATTATTATCATTTTGTATTGTTACAATACAATTAGTTAATTCATTAAAGTTCATTGAGGAATTATTATTTGCCGTTGTGGCAATAGTTTGGGAGGACGTTACTACTGGTTTTGTTTCTTTGAATTCGATTAAATCGTTAAATACATCGTCGTACAGGTAATCATTTGATGGTGGTATCGATTCAAAATTTGTTGTATTAATTTGATATGCATTCACCTTGTTGTTGTTGTTGTTTATATTTGTTGCTATTGTGGTTGCGGTTGAAGAGGCCTTTGATGATTCCGAAAAGCGTCTCTTCGATCCACCCGGTTTTGGAATAGTTGAAGACACCGTACTTGTTGATTTTCGCCGCGCAATTATTTGATCTTTTAACGAATGATTTTTTACGTGTTTACGTAAACTCGAAGGATCTGTATACCGTTTAATACACCCAGGCACTTGGCAAGCATATGGTTTCTATATATATCAAATAAATAAATAAAAATTATAAAATTATAATAAATCGTGTTCTTGTTGATCTGGGCGGCGTGATCAACAAGAAAAGGTCACTTACGGTATCATAATGAGTTCGTTGATGTTTAGCTCGATCCGAACTATTACTGAATGCTTTCATGCAACCCTCATATTGACATCCATAAGGTCTTTCACCAGTATGCGATCGTTGATGGATTTTTAAATTTTCCAATCGGGAGAACGCTTTATTGCATCCAGAAAACTGTAATTATACAAAAAATAAATTACATTTCAATCGTCACATTAAATTTTGAATCCTTTAATATTGAATCCAACAGTCCTTTTAATCTAAACAAAAACCATTTATGTTATTTATTTGGTTGGTTGGGGTTAATAACCGAGATTTATGTATATTTTCTTAGGATATTTTATGGTTATTATTATTATTTTGTAATCCTTGTCACCCTGACATAAATTTAAAACTATAAAGATATAAACTGCATTAGACACACATGTGACTCATCTAGAGATAATAATATGATGATGAGTGAAATGGTTAGTTTATTTAAAGAATTTTTGGGGTTTTAAAAGAGTTAATTTAACATTTTCCAGATGTAAAAATATTTTTTATTCGACTACTTACCGGACATTTATTTGGTTTTTCTCCGCTATGCACCCGCATATGGATGAGTAGCTTGTAGCGTGCGTTAAATGGTTTAAAACGTCGTGGACACGCGATCCAAAAACAAGAGAATTCATCACCTTTTTTCACTTCAACATGTTTTTTCTCGATATGTTTGACGAGCGTACATTGATTTGGAAATTTTTCATAACAGTCAATCCATCGACATTCCATTGTTTCATCACCAATTTGCGTATCATTTCCATTACTATTTGTTGTATTATTATCTTTTATATTATTACCAATATTACAACTATCATTATTATCATCATCACTATTCGATAGCTGATTATTATTATCGTTCCATAGAATTTTATATTCTCGATTTGGTTTTATATCTACAACATTTTCATTGTAATTTTCTATTCCACCCTCATCGATGTCCAACAATTGATAATTACCATTACAACTATCAGTATTAGTGCTATTAATATTAGTACTACTACTGCTTTTGTTATTATTGATGACCGATTCAACTGATTGTCCTATTGTTACCTGATGATGTTCTGGTCGATGCGGTTGAAGGTCTGTTTCATAGTAAATTAAATTATTTGGATTTGTGTCATTCATTTGTGTTATAGCCGCACCAACAACAGATTGATACTGATGTTGATGTGATAACGTCGATAGAAATACTTTTTGTATTGATGGTAATTTATTTGCGGTATGATTTGAATGGTTATCATATTTAGGCGAGTTAGCTGTTATCATCCAAGGGTCTAAAAATGATGGCGATGAACATGGTGATTGATTTTTTGATTGGCAATTAATCTCGTCGTAATTAAAATACTCTGCATCCATATTATACAGTTGTGAATCATTAAAACTGAAATATGATGATGATTGTGTTTGTGGTGGATTGGCGCCAATTGTTTGCAGTGACTCTTTATATTTTTCAATATCTTCCGGTTCAAATTTAAATACTTCTCCCTTGCAGATTGTGCTTAAATTCGTATTGTAATTATTGCACTCAATATTGTTTGCACTGAATACAATACTGTCAGGTGTGTCGGCGGAAATCGACAGGAAATCACAAAAATTCGATTCCAATTCATTTTCATCTGATACCGATGACGATGTTTTACAACAATTTCGTGAATAATTTATTTCATCAATTCCCACACTGATCGGTGATACCTGACAATTTTCTGGAGATGTTGAATAGGAGTATGGTTGAAAAGGTGGTGGAATGAAAAATGGTGAGTTGATATTTGTTGAATTTTGCTGATGATTGCAGTTTGCTTCTGGTGATGTCGGTGTTAATAATGGAAATGTTGTATCAAAATTACTATAACTACTATTATTATTACCACTAAACGGAATGTTTAAATTATCTGTATTATTTGTAAAACTATTCATACTTGTTTGTCCATTTGCTGTTGTGATAAACTGATTAAATTTTATATTATTTTGACTATTTATTAAGTCACACGAATTTATATTAATAAACATTTTTTGTTTGCTTCAAAAATCACAAAACTATCACAAAATCACATTAATTATAAAATAAAATAAAATCCATTTAATAATTCACAAAAAATCACATGGATAATATATAAAAATCCAAATAAACTAAAAGATCACTGATTAAAATTTATCTCGCAATCTCGCACATCAAAACAATTTAAAATTTAACAAAATTATTTAAAACATTTAAAAAGCACGTCTTAATTATTCTAATTCTAGTATTGAAATGATGATCTTTCTGCTTTCATTAAAATTTTAATTTTATTTTTGTTAAGATTTTCTTTTTCATTTTTTTTTCAGAGATCGACCCTTTTTTTCGTTTAATTTCATTTTTCTTAATCTTTTAGTTTTTTGAGATGACGAACGATCATAACAGAACAAATGTTAAGTTATATTCTTTTTTAATAAAAAAAAATGGAAAAAAAGATTGCCAGATGGGATAGAAAATTTATTTTTTAACTTACTTTAATTTGTTGAACAGATATAATGTACATAACTTGGCTACGCAAGATCAAGTGTATTTATTTTATTTTTCGTTTCTTTTCTTAATATTTTGAAGAATAATAAATACTATAATAAGATAGATTAGGTTATAATGTTTTATGCTACAATATAAAAACCAAGAGGTGTTGTGGAAAATTCTCTACCAAATTTTCATTTTCGTATTTACCATTACCTAATTACAATCGTTTACATAATAGCTAAATATTCACCAAAACGTTTATTCCTAATTTTGATGTGATGAATTCAAAAAATTAATCAAACAATTTCTAATTGCTATTAAGCTCTATCAGTTTTTCATTCTTAATGCCCTGTTAAACCAAATACGACTGCAAAGTGTCAGTAAAGGCTTAATCTGTTTTTGGAAAGGGAAAGTTATTGGGCAACTATATTTTGGATGGCTCACACCTGGAGTATGGGTGTTGGGGGAGTGGTAGACGCGAGCATTTTGCAATATAATATAATTAAAAATTATACCAGTTATTAGGTAAAATTTAATGTGTTGTCGCGAATTAAGTACATATACGCAAAAATTCGAAATTAGCAAAATTAATAAAATTTAATAATCATATATACCAATTATATTATAGATATAATATACACCAACTATATAATATAATAGTTGTCGACCCACTTGATATTTATTTATTTTAAAACCATATTTATAGTACAAATTTATAGAATAAATGTTGAAATCTTAAAGCGAAATGTTATAATATAAATCTTACCCTCTATATGAATAAATTTACTAGCATATATATGCTGTTAACTAAATAAAATTAATATAAAAGTAGTGGATGGAAAACCATATCGAACAGCATTTTACAATTAACATACATAAAAAAAAATCTAACGAACGATCATTATACTATTGTAAAACATGTGTTCCTTTAACTCAGTTTACATATGTACATATATGCATGTATGTATATACGTACAGATCTTCTTCAATATTTTATACACTACGATTGTTATAATAAAAGACAAAGTATTTATTTTTATTATTAAGATAAATTAATTCATCTTTTTTGAATTGTTTACCTTCTACAATTAATTTTCTTTCTTACATACGAGAAAGCATTATATACATATACGTACATTGTACACATATGTATATTGTTTGTGGGTACTCTCGTAAGATACGAGATCATATTATTATATTTTCATCAACGTTTTCAATAGAATAAACTTAAAATATAAATGAATAAATTATTTAAAACAAAAAAATACAAATTTATCATTAAAACAAACAATTGTCGTGTGGAATGTGGTTTTTATTACTGGGTCTGGGTGTTATTTTATCATTATGAAGATTCATTGAGACGCGGGTCGATCAAAACCATGGTATATTTACGATATTGTGTTAGCATTAATGTGTTTTACAACTATATATGTAGTATATATTTATTTGAAGGTTATAATAGTTTGGTGTTTATTTGTTGGTATAATAAACAATAATTTGGGTATATTATTTAATGCCTTGGATATATGAACGGCCTTAACTTTATATTGTTTTAGAAAGCGAAATTATTTATTTTATGAATAGTTTTTTGGCAAACGTTTAAGACTATTACGTAACAGATGTACATAGTAATCCACTATTGTTAGTTCAATAACTTGGTGATCATTTACATGGGAGTTTAGTGATCTCAAGTACATACAATTTTTTAATATATGTAAAATGTTGTGCGCGTGAAAGAATGCCATTGAATTAATAAATAAAGCTCTCTTTTCCTTAACTGTGAATTGAAACAAAACTAGAGTTGGAGTATTAAAATTATTCAATGTGCAGCTATTAAATTTTTTCCTCTTTTTAATTATGTTTATTATTTATCTTTTGCGCAAAATTAAATAATTTTATCCTCATGTTTTAATTATTCGTGGTGTGAGATTTTCGATTGCAATTAGCAAATTTTAATTTTACTAGATTTTTACTAGTTCCAAATATGTACATATTTAATTATGCTAAATTACGAGAAAGGACCGCATGGAGTCTTTAAACATATTAGTTCTAAAGATTAAGAATTTTAATGTACATTTTCGAAATTTTAAGATTTTAAACTATTTTTAGAATGTAATATTGTACACAGCACGGTTTTATTTAAGTTAAAATTTTGTGTATTATATTTATAGGTTAAATTTATGAATGGAAATTTCACCCACTTCCGCTCATAAATTCCTCCTAGTGTATTCGTAAGCACTTAGATTTATCTTCGATAACATTATAATTATAGTAATTTCATTAATTATAGTCTGAGGTCGCGTGATGGTTTTTTGTTAGACGATTATTTCTCGTCGGTTATATAAAAATTTAAGTTTATTTAACAATGTATAAATATTGTGATGACATCTCAAATTCATGGTGTTTCATTTAAAATTGAAATATAAAATATTGTAATATTATAATTAAATTTCAAAGTTCTTTTAATTGAATTTTTTAATAAAAATTTTAATAAACAATTTTTTCATAGAGAATTATTCATTTTGATTATTAACGAAAATTTTAACTTTCTTCAAACTATAAATGTTATCTGTTAAAAAATTTCTTAAATTAAAAAAGGAAAGCTAAAAAAATACATAAAAATCGATTAAATTAAAAACCAAATTTTCGAAATGTTTTAAGGAAAATTCTAAAAAAAATATATTCCGATATTATTTATCATATCCTATAGAATTAAAAAAAAACTATAATTATCAAAACTTCAAATTTATTAATGTTAGATATTTTCGATTGCAATTTCCAAATTTTAATTTTACGATGTAGTCGTAATCTAAATTTTTGAAAATTTTGAAAGCCAAGCTCTTTAATTTCCAAATTCAAAATTTAAAATCTTCATGATTAATGAATAAAAATGCAAAATTTTAAAATCATGTAAATCTACATCCAAATTTTCAATTAAAAATATTATTTCTAGGCTATAGGTAAAAATTTTATATAGATTTTCGAAATTCTTAATTCTAGAGTGTGAATTGTAAATTCTAAATAGGTTTGAATTTCACGTAGTCTCGTGAGAAAAATATTATGATTAAAATGTTAATGCTCGAATGTGTTTGCCAATTTTTCGATTACATTTTTGTACAAAATAATTTTATTAATGAAAAATTCTAGTAAATCTATTTTATGGTTCAAATTTAATAAAACCTTCGCTATCCATTACATTTTATCTCTTCTCAAATTAATTTTCTCCAAAAAAAATCCAAATCCTTCTAATTACAACTAAAAAATACATTGCGTCTGATAAAAAACATCCTTTCAAAGACATAAATTAAAATTTCTACATAAAATTAACTTTTTTTCATAAAAATCCAAAATAATGATATTACCCATAAATTTAAATTTATTTTTTTGTACTTTTATTTTTTAAATTTCTTGCACTTGAATTTTTTTTATTTTCTTATATGTGCTATACATACGTTTGTAACTCAGTTAAGTATAAGGAAAATTTGTTTGGATTGTGAAGTGTTATCATTTCTTTTTATATTGTACAAATTCTAATGAAATTATTTTAAACATGTGCTTGTACTCGTGACTAAACCGATCGATAGTCAATAAAACAAAAATTAATCCCAAAAGCTTGACTCTTATTAAAGGTAAGACATTTTTTTGTCCTTTAATTTAAAGACTATTTTGTTGGCCTAGATTTTAAAAAACCACACACATAACTACCTTTTTCATAACTCAAAACCAAATATAAAGTGTAATGACACTTTAACAAAATAATGTTCCAGACAATTTATGATTAATTAATTTTCAAAGTAAAAATAAAATCAAAAAAAAAAAAAATTTCCTCCTGCAACGATAACTAAAAAAAACAAAAACATTTTTTTTGTTTAATTCATAAAAAACACAAAAAAAAAGTTTAGTCGTGTGTAGGGCGCAATGCCGTTTTGTTCATGTACAGTTGATTTAAAAAGAAATGCTCTTCTTTCATGAACAACAAATTTTATATCATAAGATACGCAAGTACATTAAATGAAAAATATCTTAGTACACAATATAAATTGCCCTTCTGAGAAAATATATAACGATAATTTCTTTTTCTTATAAATATTCATAAAAAAAATATTGAAAGAAAACCATAACAAAACACAAATCATGTTGAAATAAGAAGTAACATATCATCTCACTTAAAGCTGGTTGTTAGTTTGATTCTTGTTTGTGTTTTGGTTTTATATATTTTACATAGGAATATCTGTTTAATATATTTTTTTTTTCGTAATTTTTGTGGTTAAAGATGCAGTCAAAGAAAGTGATCACTGGAGTAATTAAAATTAAAAAAAACTGTTATTTATATATGAAAAACGATGAGGATGGAATGGGCTATAATATTTATGGGCGTAATGGAAGTCATTTGTTATCGAGAAATATGATGTATGTAGTAAACGGTTTGATTAAATTTATTATGGGAGAAATGAAATCTTGAAAAATGTGATGATTCAATTAATTAAATTTATTGATGAAGAGTTTATGAAGTAGGGATAAGCGCTTCTACACGCGTGATATACTTTCAACCATTTTCCAATTGTAATTTTAGAAAATGAAAACTTTTATTATTCACATGAAGAAAAATTCTGAATTTCCAAATTACTAGTCATCTATTAATACATGAGTTTTGTGTTTGGTTTTGGATTCTGACCAATTCTATACAGTAATTAGGACAACATATGTATAATGTATATCTAAGACATTTATTTGTGTATACCAGAAGTAGGTGTTGAAAGTGTTTTAAAATAAGTATGATTTTAAAATTTACCTCAAAGGACTAACAAAATAATACGCATTTATGTACGGAACAAAATGTACGGGAAATTGAATAAATAGTATGTAAGCATAATAGTTATTTTTATTAAGCTGACTCGCTCGGTGTTAAGTTCGTTTATCGAATATTGATTCGGCCAATACAATAGAAGATAACAATGTCCAACCGCTTATTATACGATCGAACAAAACTATTGTTCAAGTAAGTTTATTCCATTATCAGGGACAGATTACTGAAGAATTACTGAAGACACACGAGGAGAGTAGAGAAAGAAATAAGAACCAGAAAAGTAATTGCCAAGATTCCCTTTCGTGAAAACAACATTTGATAACTACGAAAATTATGAATATGCATTCAAAAAAAAAATCGCTTTCTTGTGTTTTACTTTATTTTCTATAGAGCTCAGATATGTATCATGAATAAAGAAAACAGCGGCAGATTTTTGAGATGTAGGTATATCGAAAAAAAAGTGAAAAGTGTAAATACCAGGGGCCCTACTATGACTTTCGACTACGATTTTTGACGATGGTTGTTTTCCTATAGTAGGCAAAGAAAGAAAAAGGTAAACACTAGTAAATTTATAATATTGTTTTCCTTTTTCTTCCATTGCCTTCTATAGGAAAACGACTGTCGTCGAAAATCGTAGTCGAAAGTCATAGTAGGGCCTCAGGTTCCACAACCGTGATTGGAAGTATGTTTTCAAGACGCTATATTCTGCCAACAACCGCGGTAATTTAAGAATTAATTATTTAATGTAACTGATTATTTATTGTTAAAATTTGTGACATGTATAGAATACGTCTATTTTCATTAAGTACAATATTTCATGATATATGTGCAAAAGTTGCAAGGAATTGTAATAACTTTATTTAAACTTCTTTGGACTCTAAATTTTGAAACCAATTTTCATTAAAACATATATATGTATGTGTATTTATAAAGTTCCGTAAAATTCCGAGATCAATGACCAAAACAAATAAACTTATTTTATTCGTAAAATAGTAATTTAAAAATTTGAAATAAGATGTAATACGATCTTATAAAAAATTTCGTATCAATCGTAATATGTTTATAATCGCACTAAACCAGGCTAAGGTTAAGATGAAGGCAAACCTCCAACTCATACCCATACATTGTGCTTAGTGCATAAATAAAAAAGAGAAAAATCATCAATAATAATTATTTTTATTTTACCAGTTTTTTAATTGATCGTGATCATACATTAAAAACCACACACTCTCGATCGTGTAGCATTAATTTTGCATTTCAATATTTTGTGTTACTTACATATACATATGTAGTTATAATATTCAGAAAACTAAAAGAAATATTTTGAAGGTTATATTACATGATCATGATCAGAAAACGTATATTTTAAGTTTTCTTAAAAATTAGTTGCATTAAGATCTTTCAAGAAGTAAGATCAAACGTTAATAATAAATTGTGTGGTAATAATGGTTGAGACAATAACCGTGGAGAAATCAAAAGGAAATTTAATGATTTGTGATGATGGTGCTAATAACAATAATGATCGTGATGAAAATCATGTGAATAATAGTAATGAACATAATAGTGATGATCATTATAATCCATCAGTGCGATTAGTTTGTGTACCAAAATTATCAAATGGCTCCTGTGGATTTCATTTGTCACGCAGTAAATGGGATCCGTATCCTTGGGTGAGATCCTATCGATCACGATTTTACTATTTTAATTTTATTTGGAATATCATCGAGCTCTAATTTATTTATTTATATTTTACACTTATGTATATCTAGGTGAGCCGAGTTGACATTGAATCACCTGCATATTTAACTGGAGTGAAAAATGGTGATTGTGTATTAGAGGTAAGCTATCTGTTTTCACATTTATTTGTTTAATTAAATTACGTTCAAGGTGTGGACAAAATGATTTTTTTAGATTTGTAATATGAACAAGTATAGTTTCTGTTATAATTTTTGAAATAAAATCCTTGAATTTATATTACTATATAATCGTAATTTTAATTAACTGTTTGACTTTTACTATTTCAGGTAAATGGTGAAGATGTGCTGGGGATGCGAATCACAGAGGTGGCGAATCTAGTTCGATCTAAAACAGATCAAGTAAATCTTTTACTATGGACAACTGGGATGAGCCAATCTTGTAATCCTGAATCGTTGTGTTGCGGTCCAATGCCGCTTAATCTTGAGCGACTGTCGGCTAGTGTACAAACAATATTAGTAGCACTCGAATGTCCCATCTGTTTGGATACGATACCACCACCCACTATTCAATGTCAAAATGGGCATTTAGTGTGCGCCAAATGTAGTATGCGATCGGAAAAATGTCCAGTCTGTCGCGAAAAATATTCCCAAGCGCGATCACTTATAGCTGAGCAAATTTATAATTCGATTACGGATGCATTTAAAATGACCGAAAATGATGGGAAACTTCGAGAAAAACTTTTTGGAATCAAATGCAAGAAAATTAATCGACAAGCACTTGATTTGGAAAACGGCAAGCCGGTGAAGTCTCACACTCATTCATTTTTGGCGAAAATTATGGGAAAGTCTACGTCAGCAGATAATTTAAACTCGAAGAAGGATTATCATTTAAATAGTGCTATGATTAAAACCAAACTACTTTCACATTCAACGAGTGAAATATGTAATCGTGATGCCATACCAGAAACAACAGTACGGTCACAATCACCACCTCCTATGCGGCTTAGCAATTCCGAATTGTCTTCAATTCTAACGCCAAAAGGTAATTCATGTTTTATCGGAACTCGCCGACCTCGCTCGTGTACCGTTTCGAACGAGCGACTTAACGATCTTCTCGAGTGTAACATACAAATTTCAGTGCCACAGTTTTGTGAAAAATCCTACCACTGTCCATGTGATAACGATTGCCGCACAAAAATTAAAATATCGCAATTACATCAGCACGTGATGGAAAATCATAAAACTGCAATCGTTACTTTTGGTTCAGCATCAGCTGAAATTGCGCTCCCTCCTCGTACCCCTATCGAAAATGCTTGTCTCATATTAACACTAGAACGACGAAATTTCTGGTTGAAATTACATTCCACATGGGACACCGATGGTGATTTATTTGTGACCGTGCTAATGGAAGGTGCATCGTCTGAGACGGGTGAATTCATTTTAGAAATCTTAATCTCCAATTTTGATGAGAAGAATAAAATTTTAAAACGTGAATTAATCATGAGAAATGAAATTTACGATATGGAAGAAAAATCATGGGAGGTAAATTAAAATATATTTGTCTAGAATATTTATTTGAATTTGATGTATTTTATTATTTTTTTCACAGGACCTACTCAAAAATAAAAATTGTATTCAGTTTTGTCGTGAAACTTTGGAATCAACGTTTAATTTTGAAACCGAAGTTACTTTGCGTGTAAAAATACTAAAAATAGAAGACATTTAGGTGTACTATATATAAATTTTGGTTTGTGCCTACGCTACGGAACTTATCGTTTCCATTCAAAATGTGTACTATTGGTTGTGAATTATGCTAAATTTTATAATAAAATTGTGATCGTGCCGTCAATTTGTATACTTGTTTTTATTTTATACTTATTATCGTTATTAAATAAAACAATTTTGTTGCTTTATGCAATGCAACATGTTGTTGATATTGTTCGTTTTTCGGTAGGAAATTCTGTGCATTATAATTGTTATCAAATTGGCTCTTAAGATTTTGGTGGAAGCATACATTTTGTTAATATTAAAACAGACTTTTGGTTAGAAAAGAAAGTAAGCAAATGAAAGTGAAATAAACCGCGATTTTGTTTACTTTACAATGATGAAGTCATGATTTTGAATAATCATCATGGAAGTAGCCTTGTAATGTTCGTAATATTGATTACGATGCTATTATAGTTGTTTAATGCAATGACCAACTTATTAACTATTTATTACAACCCCAACTTTGAATACAAAGTATAATAAATTTAATTATTTATTTATAAAGCTAAATATTTTCCCAATACGTTTAGTAATTGTAATTATTAAATATTTCAAAGAGATCTATATCTACATAGATATCTATATGTACATACGAATTTATTGATTTTGATACTAATGTCTCAAAATATTATATTTAAATATTTTATATTTGTGAATCTATAACATAAAAAGACTCAGACGTCAAGTCTCAAGTGTCATAATCCGAATTGCTTATGGCAATTAATTATAAATATGATTTTAATTATTCTTATTATTATATGTATAGTTCTTATAGGCATCAATGACCTAATTATGTACATGGTAATAAACAACTGCTTATACACCATATTATCATAATGGTAGGGCCTGTTTCGTGTGAATAAACCAAATACATATCATACTTATACATACAATTTACTCATGTGTAGTAATCGTTTAATGATCGTTTTGTTTTACTTTGTTAACCGATAAAACTAATGACCTAATTATGTGACAATAATTTTAAATCGGTGAATGAATTAATAATTTGGTATATGAAGGTTAATGTGTAATGTGTGGGGTCAAGTGCGAAGTCTATAAATTTTAATAATATGTACAATTGAGATATTAATTAGCTCATATGGTAAGCGAATTGTTATAAATACTGCTATACGGTGAAAGGAGTAACTTTCGACATGTTAATTACTAGACCTAAAGTTATTGCTTGTTAATTAAATCACAATTCATAATAGGTAATAAATTAAGAAACACTTTAAAATAGTTACATTGGAAATGGAATCTTTTATGACTATATTTATTTACAAATAAAAATGTGTAATCATGCCTGGAGATGTTCGCTTTAAGCCAACCTATTTACACTAAAATCTCTGGGCTAAAATGATAAATTCAGTAACTCTATGTTACGTATTGATAGATAGTATTAATAGATTTACTATATGCATATATTCCAAGTGGTTTATGGTTATAAATATTCCTTTCAAATTCAAACTTGATCTTGAAAAATTTTTAATTGCTCATCAAACTGATCTTCGATCATTATTAGACTTTATTCATTCCGAGAGTGGGAACCAACTGAACTATACTAACATACATCTATATCTATATGTAAATATCTTGCATATAGTAACCTGTGAAATAAATTGTGCCATTCTGTTTAAACTTAAAATTTTTCAGAAGATCCAATTTTAATTATGAATTTACTGTGATAATTAGAATTTGTATAACAAAATTTGCAGATAAGATCAAAAAAGCTTACTTAAAGGTCTATAGTAGGAGGATTTCCTACTGTATACATAATTAATCTGAGATTATAGAACAAACAAATTACAGGATTTTTTCATATAAAGCACGATATATATGACAATAATCTACTTCAATCTATCTGTAAAAATTACGAACTTATTTCAAACTCAATGCGTGTCTCAATTTGTATATACTCATCGCTATCATGTCATCTTAATTATTTTTTTTTTTTACTGCAGGTATTTACCATTATGTTAGCTTTTGTATTTGGAAGCATTTGTATACATATGATCATAACGATTTTCGGCATATTTTGAAGTAAAAATATTGTAATTAAATTTAAACTCCACTGCAATAAATAAACTCCATATTGTAAATAAAAAAAAGTCTCACAAATACATATGATTATATAATATGAAAAAATATGAAATTATAAGACTGCTGAATATAATTTCATACAGTTTTTAGTTTAATTTCATTTTCATTTTCACTGCTCTTCAAACAAACTATGATATAACTCTCTTATACGGGGTGAGTCTGCGGTAAAATGCGATTTACCTCGGTTTAACATCCGCATTATTTAGATAAAAGCAGGCATTATATCAGTACCATTCAATTAAAAAAACTAAAAATATTCATTTGTTGTGCTGGTCAGATGATATATCGTTTATCTTTAGTTGTTACCAAGATATACCGGCGTTACCATTTTCAGTCTCGCCCTGTGTATATAAACTATATTCAACAAATACTATCTAACTTAATATTATTTTATTATAATGTATATAACTATTTTTTTTACTTTATAAGAAAAGAAAATATAAAAACTGCACGTCTCAGTATTACGTTAAGTCTTGCGTTGATTGGTCTTCCGTATTATACGATCGCGTCTTTTAATTTTAAGCTTTGTATTCTTTTTTAGTTTCAGCTCGTTTTTGGATATTCTTTTGTGTTGTGAATTTAGATTTTGGTTGGTTTGTTTATAGACCTTACCAATATATATATTTATATATGTATATATATATATATATATATATATATATATATATATATATATATATATATATATATATATATATATATATATATATATATATATATATATATATATATATATATATATATATATATATATATATGCAGACATCGATCACGGAACTAATAATTTTCAAATTGTTTGTTAAAATACCATATCTTCATTTAGTGTATTGTTTGTGAGTTTCTATGTGATAATTATATTTTATTTATTTATAATTCAGTGATCGTGTTGTATATATACATAAAATTCATAATTATTTTAAATCATTTTATGATGATCGTGTGTATTTGAATATAATCCATTATACTTTGTGGATTTGTGAACTATTTTATTTTTTTGTTCATCAATTTATTTGGGACTGCATTGAAATTCTATAATGCTAATTTAAAAGGTGATTACATTATTATAAATTTAACATCTATGTAATCTAATATTTGATTAGAATAATTTTCGTATTTCGAAATGATCAAATCGTTTATAGATGAATGAGATGAGTTTTTGGTTTAGATTTTTTTTTATTTTGGAGGTCATGATGTTTAAGAACATTGCGGAAATAATTTTTAATAATGTATTAAATGTAATTATCTGTTGATTCTAGGCAGTACGAGTCACGATGTGTGAATGGGATAATATACATAACTATTAGATCCGGTAAATTTGTCTTTAAGTTGATTTAAATAGCTACTTCAATTGTGGAACTAGTATAATTGATGTTTACAAAACTCAACAGTTGGATCAGGTTTTTTTTTAATTTGAACAGTTTGGTGGGGAAATCCAATTATTTGTGTAATATAATAATTCTTGTTCTAAAAATGAATCACTTACCTAGCTTAAATTAAAATAAGTATAACTGACGGTTTATTCCGAATCCAATAATAAAAGTAGTTTAGTAATTTGTTTTCATATTTCTTAATTAAATTCCAACATTCAATTTCATAATTTTTCATGAAACCTCCGATGGTTTGATAAGCTAAACAAAATATTGCAAAAAAAAAAAAATTAAAAACCGATAAAGGTGTGTTAATTAACATAAAATTTCCATTTTGAATAAAGTTAAAACTAAATAAAATATTGCGTTGGAGCTGTCTACTCATACAAGTGTATACAACACAAATAATGATGATAATTGATTGCCTGAAAATAAGTTATATAAACACACAGTAATTGTATCAATACTGATATAATTATTATATGTTCGACTTAAATAGTAGAATTATTTTATCCAAATTCAATTGAAGCATGTTGACATTTAATATATTTGTTATTACAGAAAATATTAGATGCACCAAACCTGATTCGCCACAGTAGTTACATGTCATTGTCAAGGTTGGTGAGGTTTTGTGTCGTACATTTTAGAATGAATCATTTTTAGTTTACTTGTTCTCGCCGAACGAGAATTATCCAATTTTTATTGTAAGTATTTCGTAGTTCGAATGACATATAATATTTGTATCCACACCTGCCAACAGCAGAAACTAAATTTTAAAGAGCCTTGGATAGTCTTGAATTTTGATAGAAGATGAGATGAATATATTTTTGATAAAATGTCAAAGGTGTGTATAATATGTATATGTATATGTATATGAGTACGTATTTGAGTATGTTGTTATTAAAGTTCAACTGGCAAAAGTTCGACCTTTAAAATGCTGGTTCGTCATGTCCGTGATAGATTGTATATTGGCATATGAATATATAGTGTGCTGTAATATATTAATTTTTTTTATACTAATACTTATACATATATTACAGACGAACCGAATGCTAGAACAACAGGATAAGTCTTTTGTTTGGAACATTCATTTTTACAAATGTTAGATGTGAAATTGGTTTTGCTTAAAATTCTGAAATTCATGAAACTATAGTAAAAGCTGGTACATGGCTGATTAAGAAATAAATGGGAAAAAAACTAAAATGAATTTGAGGTGAACATCAATCCCGCAACTCAACTGAAATTCGAAAGCGGCTGTCACTATCCTTCATTAACAGCACATATTTTTAGTTCCGTTTGTGGTAATATCTATACCACATAATTAAGGGCATATTTTGTCGTCAATTGTTTTTGGTTTATCGGTAAAGTATAGAAATTATTTAAATTATGTACATATTTAACTATATTCATCAATCACATGGTGATCTCAGATGAAAGATGAAGATTTAAGTTAGACCCATAAAAATAGTCTAAAGACTGTGGTGCTCTCGAAGGCAATAAGTCAAGAAATTGTTCAATCATTTGTACATCTAATTATTGCCAGAAAGTGACGAAATTTAAAGACAATTTTGTCGCAACAAATTTCAGTTGATTTTACGTGTGTGTATATACATAATATGTACGTATATTCATACGTGTAGATTTAAGTTGACAGCCAATAGGTGTTGCAAAATAATAGTCTTTCGAGAATCATATTGTGTTTCAAAGATTGGACAGAACGATCTGTTTTATAAGTAGGTCTATTCTTCGGTACGTTTGTTGAGAAAATTAATTCACTATACTGCTGTTAGGGTTCGCTATATTGCTGAACCCTAAAATGTATGTACAATGAAAATAAACTGAGTTAAAGATTTTAGACTTAACTGTATATTTCAATAGCTTTATTTTAGTCTATACTTCTTATAGAAAAGTAAATTATCAGATACATTTTGTATAAGACAATAATATTAAATCAAAATAAGTCACCAAAACTTGATATACACGTATAAATAATTAAGTTTAAGATTTACCGATATGCTAACAAATTTATTGCATGTTAACTCCAATTAATATAAGTTCTAAGATTTTTGGTTTATTTATGTTCAAGTGGTAAATTAAGTTAAACCGCACTATAGTTATTAAATCATTCGTTAGAACTGTATAATTATGTTTGTTAAAATATTGTCTCAAAACGTCTTTAATGTAATTGTGTTAAAATGATTTGTAATGGATATTAAATTTGTGGAACGCCAAATTACACCGTTAACATATGGTTTTATGACGAACAAATTTAAGAACTATTTCGATTTAATACCATAAAATATTTGCTCATCGTCTTCGAATTAATTTAGGTATAAAAATTTTTTTGCAAGTATGTATATACATAATGTACATGAGGGAACTGTGTATCTGCAGTAGTAATTTTTAATTCATCTGCATATTTTTGATTATTTATTATAAAATGTAAAAATATCGACAGCAACAAAACTATATAAGAATTCTTGTGTACAATATATAATATTTATTCATCAATAAAAATTAATCTACATAAATTCAAATAAATTATTATTCATAAATTTAGGTAGAAAAATTGTATTGAAGAAGAAGAGGAAAACACTTTTCTTTAAAAATGTAAAAGAAAAATGAAAATGAAGAAGAAGATGACTTAAGAAATATTATAGTACCTCTCTATCACCTTTATAGTTTCACTTGATTACAATACAATATCTTTCACATGAAATTTTCAGAGAAAAACTACTTTTAACTATTATTACATAAGGAAAATTCTTGCATATTTTTACCTTGTTACAGTTTTTTTCATAAATTTCTTATCTTGAAAATATCTTCCAGATGAATTCATGTTTTGGATAATTTAGATATAATGTATGTATATAACTAAAACTATAAATAATTTTCAAATTACTGATGAGGATGCATTTTGATATGTGCTCTACTGATATAGTGTTGATGATGAAAAATTTTATATTTTCTTTTTTATACAAAAACTATTACAATTTACAACCAGAAATAATTTCTTTTATTTAATTTTAACATGAGTGAAGAGAAATAAATTAATGCTGGGTTGTGTTTGTGTACATGATGTATTACTATACAACATAGCGCTTATTTATTTTATTCCCACAACAACATCTTTAACGTTAGTTTAGTTCTCTCATCTTTACCGACAAATAAAATTACACGGGACAAAATTATTATACGTATTTCGAAATTTAAATCAAATACATATTTATATATTACATAAAGTTATATCATGTATTCGTGATATAATGAATTATCTATTGTAAAGTTTATAGATATAAGAAACATTATCAAAATATTACAGCGCAAATGAGCGAACATCGCAACAATAGCCCACTTAATTTAAACACGAAATTTTTAAGGTTTTTCGTTAAGACAATTAAAATCAATTTTGATTTCTAAATTAATAAGAGAAAACACATTAGTATATACTGTAGTCCCGCATAAATAATCACAAAGGTATATCATTTGTAACTTACACACGTTTTAAATTCCGTTACAATTTCGAATGGAATTGTAATTTCCGGCAAGTGTGAGAATTTTGCTTATTTATAAAGAACATCAACTGATAAAGCGTACATGTCAAATGTACCTCTTCTAAGAATCATTTTTAATTATTATCACGTGACGAAGGTGTAATGTTACTTTGAAGATCAATTTAGAAAGACAGTTATTAATAAAATATTAAGCCTTACACTGAGATGTTAATTACTATGGAAAATTTACTTGAAGCTTGATAATTTGCCAAAATAGCATACATTCTATGAGTAATTTTATGATTCCTTCTCAATATAATTTCGGCTATTTGAACACTATTCAAACTGGCCTCATTTTTTTCTCAAATGAATTTTTAAATATACCTAATATTTAACTCAATTTCTGCAAAATTTACCTAAAAATTGTATTTAATCATACATAATTTTGCATATTATAAGTGTCTGATTTGAGTGAATCGAATTTGAAATTAACAATCTTTCATTCTAAGCGTATTTCGAATTTATAATTTAATTAAATTCTTTATATAGAAAGACGAAATTCGGTTTGAATAAACTTTTAATTTCGCATATCATTCTATATAATAATTAAATATTTTTGTCGATAAACTGAGTTTGAGCTATGTAAAGTTTTAAATTCATCTTAGTTCGGTGGAATTTAAAATTAGGCTTCCAATCCTTTCCGATTGTGTTTTTGCTCTAAATATAAATGCTGTCAAAATTCATTAGAACTCAAATTGAATTAGAGCTTAATTTAGTTTTCACAATAAATTTTAATGTTTATACGTTTTTATGTTATATAATTGTGATCGTTCATTGTTTGCTCCAATTTGCAAAAACAATTATAGTTGGACTCCCCAATAAAATGTCAGTGGAAAACATCAAAAATATGTTTTGATAATATCCTAATTAAATAATATTATTTCCACTATTTCCACTAACACTTTGAAATTTTATGTTGTGTTCGAGAAACTCCAAAGAATTACTGAGTGTTAATTGAAGTCTAATTGTATATTCAGAAGATTACCAGCATCCATTGAATAACTTGAAGGTTCTTTGCATAAATTCTTAATCTCACCAAAAATATTAATAATGTAATAATAATAAATTGAAAGTAATATATTTACAAATGATTGCATAAAACAAATGCAAATCATATTCGATTGATCTGATAACCTCAAAAATATATACGCCGATCGATTAATAAATCTTACTCCTTAAATCCGTCTCACAACCATTATTGTATTTCAATTTTTTTTATATTATTTTATTCAAATGTTGAATTTTTAATTAAGTTAAAACTTAATACCATCATCAACCAAACAAGTTTATTGTGTTGTTATTCGCAAGAAACTTTGAAAACAATGCGGTTTTATATCAAAACAATCAAAAACAATCTTCTATATTTTACGAGTACATGTATATACGTATGTATGTACATAAATTGCATAAGACGATGCAACACAACTTTTGTATTTAAATAAAAAAAGTAAAAAAGTATATTTTCATTATTTAGTTTTGGTGTTATGTTATGCGAAATCTATCATCAATGGAAGAACAATGGCACCATGAACATAATGTTAAAACTAAATATACTTATTTAACGCTTATTAAATAGTTAGTTTTTTTACTATATTTGAATTCCAAAATCTTGATAGTTAAAAATTTATAAATTCAAGAGAAATAATTGTCAAATAGAATTATGCAAGTAATTTTATGATAATAATGGCTATAAATAAATAGTGATATGATATATGGACGACGATTATGTCTTGTTTTTTTTTTATTATTAAGGAAAACCTCTTTTTTCGGGTTGTTTGATGATATTTACGAAGTTTTTTTAATATATACTAAATACAGATCTAATCTAGTTGAATACAGATCGATCTGTACGTACGTACGTGGTTCAGTTTGCATAATATATTAAATACAACAAAATTACATTTGTCATGATGTATAGGTATAGGTATAGAAATTATAACTCCCTGATTTAATTAAATCTTGTACTTCATTAAGGATAGGTGCTTAAATTGTTATTATTGTGTCGTCTGCAAACATCTTCACTTCAAATTCTATTTAAAATATACTAAATCTTCAGGTTTTTATTTTAATATTCCTTATTTAGCAGAGTAATTTTTGGATGATCTTATTTCAATATTCATATACTGTTCATATTAATAATTAACATAATACTATAATGATCGCTAATTTGCTGCTATTTCGAATTGAATATTCTTTGAATTAGTAGTTCTTGCCGATTAACTTTATACTAATATATTTGATTCATCGATATTGAAATCTGGTTTGACATTTTCATCCACTCATCATATAGTTATTTAAGAACACTGCATTTGTTGTTTATTGTTAATCTATATACAAGTTCTATTTCTAAGAAATTTGTGTTTTTGTCACAACCCAGCCACATTCCTGTTTGTTAACCGTAGTTATAAATATGAGATTCTGAGACGTGCATTTGTTAGAAAAATTTTGAAAAATTTATTTTTAAAGGGTTTAATTTTTAGTGGGTGAGTAGTAAAAATTTTTTATCGGTTTATAACGAATAAAACGTTAATTTATTCTACTTCATATAGCCCCCCATATTTACTTTACTAATTTGCTCAATGAAATTCCTTAACATATTTTATAGCTATTAAAGCAATATATCATTTTTGCGGTTACCAAAATTCAATATTTAGTCCGATTTTCAAACTTTCCAAAACCTATGTATGAATGTATATAAAAAATTATAACCTCGCAGTTAGATGCGATAAAAAGATTCATTACCTGTGGTTGTTGTTATACAATAGATGTATAAAAAATTAATAAGTAACCAACAGTGCCCCGCACTATTTGTAATCCAAGTAATCAACAATGTTTTTTACGTTAAATAATTATTTTCCGGATTCATAATTTATTCCATAGTACCTAATCAAATTATGTATTTTATTTATTATATGCGATTACGGAAGCGCAAAGTCAAAAATTGCACGCAAGTTTTGTAAATATTTTACAACATACAGTAGTGCAAATCAGTAATGAACAACTCACAAGCAACTATAAGCATATATACATGTATATAGATAATTCTAAATTTAGACGAATTTATTGTAATATGAATATGTAGTTCATAAATATGTTTTTTTGCCTAACTATACTAATATTGTCTGACATAAAAACATAAAATGTAGTAATGTACTCAAATGTAGAAAATTAACTGTATACATATTTTTATTTTACAGGTTATTGACTTAGAAACGTTGAAATGATAGAATGCCATTATCCAGCGATGTGGAGGTTGTGAAGCACATGAATAATAAGGTGGATAATGAAAAATATTTGGATTTTCCGGCACCTTTAAGACTATGTTGTATACAATGGAATTCGAATACAACTCTAGGTTTACATTTAAGTCGAGCACCCTGGGATCCATATCCATGGATTAGTGATGTATTTCCCGGATCGACTGCATACGAAGCTGGAATACGATCTGGTGACTGTGTGCTAGAGGTATACGAGTACTATATATATACGTAATACTTATTATTAATTTAGAGTTCATAATACAAATTTTTATTATAATTCTATATAGGTTAATGGTGAAGATATTTTAGGTAAACGAATAATTGAGGTAGCCGAAAAAATTAAACAAAATTCTAAATCGGGCGAGAATGGTGTCACCCTATTGTTATGGAATTCGGGAACAGAGCACGTGAGTATAATTTTAATTTGGCCGTTAGATAGTTTTTTGAATATATTATTCTTATGTGTGTACTTAATGAAAGTAAAAATTTTATAAATACATCATGTATATATTAAATATTTTAAATGTGAACTGAATTTTTCAGTACATTTATGAATTGGCGTCATTGATTGTTATGCCGATAGAATCAAATGTAAGAAACGGCTATTTCTACCACAATAATTTTTTGTTCTATATTTTATATTTATTTATTATGTAAATATAAATTAGACTCCAAACGCTAAAATAATTACTAAATTAGAAAAAATATACGGGTCGTTTATTCCAGCTTGCGTTGGTTAGAAACAATTTTTGTCTTAGAATTTTATTTATGCTTAGATAGATTTGTAAATGTAAATAATTTTCTTCGTTAAATTTAAATGTATAACATTAACAATATATAATGAAACCATGTCATTGTAAATAAAACTGTGTGTGCGTATGTCTTTGCACTTGAAATACATATATGCCTCATATAAGGAAATTATAATAAAACCGCAATAACTAATATTTTCCGATTATTAAAAATTAATTATATAATTTAAATGTAATCAATCGACTTTCTATTATTAATCGTCTGTAGTAGGTAACATAATTACGAACAGTGATTAATTCTATAAATATAATATATAGCCATTATACATAGTTGTATTGCACTAAACATACAAATGATAACTATATAAACTGATTGTTCTAATTGACATGTTTGAATCGACTCACGGTTATTTATTTTTGGCCATATTCGGTTCACACCTTTTCATTATATTTATGTATTCTATTCTCATAGTACGCAGATTCAGCCAGATTAATTTCAATAGCGATGAAATGTATAATAATTATGGCACATTTTTTTAGCACGATTATTACAATTACAAAAACAGACCGCTACAAATTTCAAGTTCAATTCGATATAATAAATGTGTAATATGAGGAGGTTGAATATAATATGTAAATTGAAATCATTCTGAAAGTGAGAAGTTGAGTACATACGTACGTTGTACACCAGAATAGGACAGAACACAATGTTTTCAAGGTAAAAAATAATAAAATTAATAATTTAAGTCATTTATGAATGTTGAAAATTTCATATAGTTAGGATGGCTAATAATGATTTAAATGCTGAATCGGATTTATTAAACGCATCTGTCTAGAGTATTAGTTTCAATTGAGGCGATTTTGAAGTTTAGAACTGCCATATACCTGCTTCAATTAGTTGACTCAAATATTTCGTTTGTATCGCCAAACAGTAAAATCACACAAGATTGTAACATAAATAATCGTATGGACTTGACAAAAAAACTTCCTCTAATTTTATTTTGTTTATTTAACATAAAGCTTTAATGTCAAAACACTCTAATGGCCTTGCAACACAAATCAAAGAATTATTGTAATTTATGTAGTGTAGAGTATGTAAAGTAGAAAACTTGTTTATTTATTTTTGTTATTGTATATTTATCATATTTGTTTAATTATTTTTCTTCGTTTCATTCTTATTTTTTATCTTATCTATGGTTTTTTTCTTAAATGTCATGTTACGATACAAAATTGTGAAATATCCTACTGTTATCGCCAAAAGTATGCCATAAACATCAAGCGAATACAACTTATAAAATGGCATTTTACTAATGAGCGGAACAAAATTTATGAGCCCTTGACTTAATAGGATTCGTTCGATCGCATGGTATGCCCGGTCTACTGGATGCGCTAAATTACTTCCGACGCGACTTGATAAATTTTGCATGGCATCTTCATATTTTTTATTTTGAATCTCGTAAAGAGCTTCGACAATGCCATCGATGGTTAGATTTTTGAAGTCGAGCTTAATGCCACACCCGTGTTCAACGAATTTCTCTATATTTTGATGTTGATCCATAAATAGTGGCATACCGATGAATGGGGTAGAATACCACATAGCTTCTTGTAATCCCAATAGACCGCCATGGGTTATAAAATATTTAACATTAAATTCGCGAAGGAGTGACGCCTGAGGTACCCAATCAAAAATATGTACATTCGGCGGTAGATTATGTATTTTTTTGCCTTCATATTTCCAAATCACTGGATGATCTGGAATACGTCGAAATGCCTCTACAAACGTATTTATAATATTATCACCGAGAAGTTCGCTTCTCATATTCGCACCCAATGTAAAGAGATATGCACCTTTATCTTCAACGGCGTCGATAATATCTCGGATTTCCTATAAAATGATCGAATTGTTATTATCTCTGAAAATATTATCGAATTGTTATTACCTCTGAAATCCCTAAAATTTCTTTTGTATGAAGTCCAGCCACCTCACGAACATTTGATGGGTGTGATGTGGTGTAATCCAACGACGAATCACTATTTACCAAAACTAAAGATGAATTCTGTTCAACTTCTTCGAGCGTAATTTTGAATCCAAAATTATCATTTGCAAGTCGATTTTCATACCGCATATAGAAATATCTTCTGTAAATCCAATCGAATACGTAGTTCAATGTATTTTGGAACCGATCGAAGTATCCCATATTTTTTGTGAATACTGTTGCAAAATGTGGATTATAGCTGGGGAGATTTGGGGTACCAGAAACCGCGTATATATGTGGTGGTGTACCAAATGCAGATACCGAAACTAAAGGCGGATTATTAAATTTTCTTACAAATCCGAGTAAAACTTGGGCCGATGTAAAGTCATGAATTATTAAATCGAATTTAAACTTATCTGGATAATTTAGTAATTGCTTGAAGCCATTGGTCTTGACTAATTTAGAGCTCACAAACGAGTTGTAATCATAAGTCTCTTTAATTATAGAAAATGCGGACTTCCTTTTCATATTAACACCATCTGTTCCAAGCCATTCATTTGTTATTGCTTCGTAAACCCCTTCCATTGTTATAAAATGTAGATTTTCATCAGATTCTTCATTTTCTAATGTTAATATCGTCACATTATGCCCTTTTTCAATTAAAACATATATCAAACCTTTATTCCATATATGATGACTAGCCGAAGGAACTCCCTCGAGATATAAAATATTTTCACATTTCACTTGGGCAATTAAAAACACTGTCACAACATAGCACGCAATTATTACTTTTACCATTTTGGGTCGAAATTAGAATTTAAACTAAAAAAATTGTAATTTTCAATTTTATTTCGATAAGAAGCTATATTACCGATAAGAAGCTATATTTTACACGTTGACTTACGTGTATTAAATAACAATAAAGTGAGAGATAAGCTATAGTTCTACACATAAATTATTTAAACAAAAAAAAATCAATTTTGGTTTAGTTTTAATTTATTTTCTTGACATTTTTTTTGGATTTTGAATCACTCTGCTCCCTTATAGTAGTATCTTTAACAGTATTTTCTTTTGAGTACACATTTCCTTTCTTCTTTTTGCCTTTCTTTGCATTTCTAAAGTGATTGGCGACTACTATTATGTAACATAGTACAAATAGGCCAATCGCACTCAAGATATCTAACCCGTATACTGTAAAGAACGACATGTGAATAGTTGGATTGTGAAATTGCGGCATATCTCCATAGTTAAACGTTACGTGTTCGATCCAGTATCGAGCAAAATCGACAGGAGTTGCAAATCCGGGATTAAGGACAGCTGATCTGGCTGACGCAACTTTTTTATAACTATAGTTGGCACGAATCTCGTTTATTGCATAGCGAATTTCTTCAATCGATAAGTTATTGATATCTAGTTCAATACCGAAACCATCGAATGCCGATTTTCGTACATTCTGGTGTTGGTCGTGATATAATGGTACTCCAATAATTGGTACTCCATGCCATGACGCTTCTTGCAGACTTAGTCGACCACCATTCGTGATTAACATTTTCACCCGGCTATAACTGAGTAACGTATCTTGTGGAATATAATCAAAGACGTGCACATTTGGAGGTATATCACGTATCCGCCTTGCATCATATTTCATAATCACCGTGTATTTAGGTAGCTGGCGAAATGCTTCTATAAATAATTCAATTTTTTCGTCATCAATCAACTCGGTACGTAAATTTGTGCCAAAACTAAAAATTATGATTCCACTTTCATTTGGCATGTTGACAAGTTTTTTGAAATCCTAGAAAATATGAAAATACTTACATTTACTACCGTGTTAATTATGTCACATATATAGTAAAGTTTTATTTACCTTGCCCAATAATTCACCTCGTTTGCAGTGTATGAGCGATGCGCTTTTAACACCAGCTGGTAATGGTACCGGGTAATCCAAATACGGATCATAATTTACCAGCACAAGGGATGTGTTCCGTTCTAGTTTTTGTAGTGCAGTTGCGTTCACACCAAAATGTTTTTGTACCAAAAAATTTTCAATTTTCATGAAGAACACATTGCGGTAGATCCAGTCGAATGCAAACAAAATGATATTTTTGATCCGCATCAAAATGGTCATGTCATTGTTGAAATTTGTTGCGAAATGTGGCAGTATTGTGGGAAGCGTTAGCATACCGGACACAGCGTATGTATGTGTCGGTAAACCAAACGGTGACACCGAAATTAGTGGCGGATTATTAAATTTATCGGAAAACCCGAGTAGCACTTGGGCTGCGGTGAAATCGTGAATAATGGAATTCACTTGAAAATTATCCGGGTAACTGAGCAGTCGTTTAAATCCCTCAGTTTTCACCAACTTTTTACTCACAAACGTATTAAAATCATACATTTCTTTAATTGTTCCGAATTCCCATCTCCTTGCAAAACTTTCTGTACCATTTTTTAACCATTCTTTATCGATCGCCTCATATATTCCTTCCATTGTAATATAATGCACATTTTCTGTTGATTTCTCATGTTCCACCGTTAGTACAGTAACATTATGTCCTTTGGCACCTAAGTGACGTATCAAAGCACGATTCCACACATGATGACTAGGAATAGGTACACCCTCGAGATATAAAATATTTGCACTATTCACAAATACAGAAAACAACACCGTTGAAACGAGAAATGCAATTTTTAAAAACATTTCGATGTATTTCTATCGAAACGTCATTTCAAACTAAATAGTAAATACAGTGATTCAATTTATTTTAATTTTTTGTTATCATGGACTGATAAGTATAGTGTTGTGAGAGTTATATCATTGTCCACGTATATTATGTGAATAACAACATGAGTATATATCTACATATACGATTTATCTACATGATTTAATTTTAGTAATAATTAACAATAGTTAATTCGAGATATTAATTATTAAATATGCAGTTCATATGTATTAGAAGCGAGACTTTTTATTGTATTTAGTAAAAAAATATAATTGTAAGATTTTTTATACTGTAAATCATAGGGAACTTATACATAAAACTTCTTTTCGCCTACTCCTGTAATATTATCCCATTTGATTGCTGCACTTTTTGAAATATTCCTTTGGACGTTTTTGTTCATCAACCAAAATCAAATTTTCACTAACAAATTTTACTGTCGCTTTTATAACTAACTATGGATAAAATTTAACTGACCTCTCAGGTAACCTACATCAAAAATTTCAAGATATTATGGAGCCGTTGCAACCTTGGTCCAAATGAATTTGTGTTCGATAAGCCAAAAAACTATTTGAATGAGATGATTGTATGTAATTACATTGTCACTAATTTCAAATTCTGTTCCACCGTCTTGTTGACTGCCTTCATCACACTCATCATCTGATGGTAATTGTACACTACGTAAGCCTTTCAATATATGTACATATATGTACGTCAAATATTTCATGCAATCCTTATGATAATTGATCTTGCTGCACCGTTCCAGTAGTCATCCTTCTTTTTTTTCTTTTCACTGTTTACCACATCTACGTTCTACCGTTTCCCAAAATTAGTTTCTCTTATATCATAATATGTATCTATATCATATCAGAAATATCACATTCGCTCCTGTTCTCCGACCATTTATAATGTTTATATTTGCTTATTGCACTTTCAGAATGTCAGTCCGCATCTTCTTAAAAAATTTTCATCTATCCTACAAAGTATGGGCCAACTGTTGGAATGCCCGATATGTTTCGATACTGTGAAGCCACCGGTCTACCAATGCTGTCACGGACATATATTATGCCAACTATGTCGAACAAGAACAACAAAATGTCCAATATGCCGTGTCCAATTGGGACGGCGGGGCCGCTGTCTGATAGCCGACCAACTTTACGATCATTTGATGGAGGAAAACCAACCGGACATCAATTCGGTCCCAATCGATAATAAGCAACCCATCAATAGTTGTGATCAGATAATCCCATTAGAGTCACGGGCCCAACCAGTTCGACCAACCAATTATTGTTCAATATTTAAAGAGATTTTTATGAAGAAACGTAAGGAACTTATTTTTAATGAAAATCTGGACCATAACGATTCGTCATTTATAGTTAAAAGGCTATTTGAAAATGTCGTTAATGATCGTAATAATGAACAGGACCACAAAAATCATGAAGCTGATGAGGTTGAGGTGCTGACAATAAATTGTCCAACTGGTAAATCATGCAAATTGATACATACACGCGAAGAGCTATTCATTCATTTACTACGCAGTCATCAACTTCCCGTGACTCACTACTATTGTTATCCTAGAGACATTGTTAAAATAAAATTTACCGAGCGAGCCATATCATGTGTGACCATAAATCAATCAGCGTATGGTGAAAAATCGGCCAATCAATTTTCTAAATCACAGTCATGTCAATTTTTTGTCATCAAATATTTAAAATATCCAAATGAGAAAATATGCTGGATTTGGTATTTGGGTCGGAAACTAGATGAATTAAAGTATCGAATTAAATTAAAAAATCGCGAATCGAATATAAATTTTATTTTAAATCCGATACCAATTAGCTTAGATGTGCACGATGTGCTTAAATTAAAGGAGTATATATTCATTAAGGATAACTGTAAACACTTAAATATACAAATTGTAATTGATAAAAAATAGCATAGTAATAAAATAGGTTTGATTTACAAATTATTTAATAAGTGTATCGAGACATCTATATTTTAGTAGCGAACTAACCAAGTAAAATGACATCTATGAGAAATACGGTAAGTATTGATTTATTTTGAATGTCATTTCGAATGTCAAAATTTTTATTTTTCATTTTACGTAAATATGTTTTATTTATTTATTCGATTACGTTGTTAATTTTCGATTTTAATCGCACAGCACGATACATTAATAAATAAGCAATTAGTAATAATTGTTGATGGTTAGTCTAAATAAAAATATTTTTTTTTATCCATTTTCAGTTTTTATTTTTGGTTGGAAATTTTTTAAGGTTATGTTGATCGCGTATAATACTGGGAGTTGAACTGTAAGTTGTAAACCGTTTGGTCAATCCATAATTTTGATGCAACTGTGCTAAGAAAATATCCTGAAAATATAAAAAAATTCGTTTTTTTAGATTTATATCAGTATAGTGTCCCATTAATACAAATTCATGCCACATTTTACTAAGAAATCGAGCATGCTCTAACTTCGTTTTTTTAGTTAAATGCTTGCGATCAGAAATGTTTAACTAATAGAGTGAGTGGTTTGAAACTAAATGGATAAACAATAAGCACATCTCACCCCTATCATTCGCCAACATATAGCCAACCCCAACTTGGTAAAAAACATTCTTCTTTCCCACTGCAGGACACACGAGCACCGTAGAAAAATCGCAGATTTGATTTTTGGTACAATAATTTGCGTTCTGTTTGAACATCTCAACGACATTTCTGCTTGTACATACAAAAAAGTCTTTCGGCACCCATGTTCCATACACTTGTTCAAAGTTTATACAGTCGGTTAAATCGGTTCGAAATTTAACTAATTTATTTGTACGATTCCAACCAAGTACATAACAATGGTTCGTTTCATACTGATCATCGCTTTCCGGTAGACACATCGATTGCGCATACCCATTGAATAGAATTGGTTGGGCTAAAACCAACAACGATTTTCTTAATGGCTGGAACTTTGTAGCCGTAAACTTTTCCGTAAATATATTCACAACCTCACGAGTTTGTGTACTCGTATTATCGATTACCAAACTTTGTGTCTGTCCATTTGAACGAATCATTAATTTTTTATCCATGAATGGTTCAAACGGTTCTTGCGGCACTAAAATTAAATTCGGATGTACAATCGTTCCGGTCGCTCGATATAATGCAGCACCATTTCCGGAAAAATTACGTACCATCACCGATACTAGCCATGGTGCCATACTTAATTCCCAATTTCCATTGCCACACTTATCTTTATAATTATTGAATTCGATCTAAAGTGTAAAAAGTGCATTACTGATAATAATCCAAACGCGTTACTTTCACATACGTACATTTTCTATAAGCCTGCAAACTGCACGAGTTTTTGACGACGTAAACTTTAGCGATTCATTAAACGCCTTAATACCTTTAAATCCACATCGATAATATTCATAATCATCTTCCAAATCTTGAAAATTTGTACTATCAAATGTTGGGTAATTCATTAATTTACGAAGTTTTAATTTTATTTCAGCTAATCTTAAATTAGAAGTTATATTCCTTGGTGCTACCGTTGATTCGACTAGCACCAAGTGGTGCAAACATGCACACACAAAACCCAACTTTACTAATAACATTTATATTTATGATGTTTATACGCGAACTAAGTCTAATCAAAACTATTTTACAAAATTCACAATATGAGATTAATCTGAGTTATTTTTATAACCTAAATGCAGCTGATAACAGCTTTAGCTGGAAGAATTTTTATCAAAATTTTTATTTGTGTTTTGGAAAAACCATTTTGCAGAATAGCCTGTAGAATAGAGATAATCGAGTAAAGTTGACCAATAATCTATTACCGGGTGACAATTAAATTTTAATATTTTTTGTATCACAACGGACCGTCACCAGTCTAAGTGTGCAGAGACAGCTACTCTAACCTAACTAGTTATGTCTATATTAAAATAAAAAGACTTTATATAAAGAAACATTCTGTTTTCTATTCATTTTATTTTTGGGTTATCGTCTAAATAAAGTCGTCTGTCTGTGTATTACCTATCGAACTTTACGAGTTTGGAAATAAGGCAAAAATCAACATTCACTGAAATTATGATCTCAAGATAAGTCATATGATAGTTCAAGTTAAACGCGAATCTGTTCGATTTAAAATTAGACCTTTGCAACGATCTGTACATAGGCTCCAAAAAGCCTATCTTCTTACAGACAAAATTGCTTCGTGTACCGAAAAAATAAATGTAAACCCTCGCGACTATTTTCGCTGTGGATACCACATACTATTTTGGTTATTGATATATAAGGCCATACCACGTTCAAATTTGTAATCGTTAATTTGGGATTTTCCGACCAATTTTTTGTTTTGTTTAAAGAAATGTTGATGAACTGTTCTTAGAGTTGTTTAATATTTTAAGTTTACCAATTTTATAAAATTTTATGAATGTTTACTTTTAATCAATTTATAATTTTATTATGAAAGAAGAGCCACCATATGGTAGGCGCAGAGGTCGTTGCAGGCGACGATCGCTCCACGATGTAGAGAATGACTTGGCCTCTTCAGATGGTCTTAGACAGTATGAAGACCATGCTCAGGATCGAAACCGTTGGCCAAATTGTTGACTCAGTTAGGGACCAGTAATGACCTTTGAAAAATGTTTAATAATAATAATATTATAAGTTAGACTAAACGGATTCTTAATGTCTTGACAAATCCTTCCGTGTTTTTGGAAGTTTTATCCAACTTTTACAATTTTATCATAGATTGTGTTTTAATAGATTTCCCGAATGTAAAAGAATCACCAAAATTCACCAAATTACGCAAATTTTCTTAGTTGTCTTGGCAAAATTTTCAAAATTTATGACAAATAGTGTTAAAATTCACATTCATCGAATTTCTGAAGATTTAATAAATTTTAGAATATTCTTCTAACTTTAATAATTGTTTCAAACAATTAACGCATAACAGTATCACAATATTTTTCGAATTTAAAATGAATTTCTGAATTTTAAATGAATGTATCATCGAGTTTTAACAAATTTGTCGGATTTTAGAAAAAGTTCAGTATTCTTTAAGAATAACAGCATTTCGTACTTTAGAAGATTACGAATGAATGAAAGCTGAAATTTTAATATTATAGGCAGCTTTCTCATATTTTAGAATGATTTTGTGATGGGATTTGATATTTCCCAGAAAATTTCGAGAGTTTTAAAACATTCCGTAAATCTTTTTTGTCTAAATCAATTTTAAATACACATTTCACATACATTTTTCAATCTGGAATAGGCTACCTCTATGCAGCTCAGCTGCTTTGTTAAGAACGTTGGCTAGGGACGCATCAGTTAAGCATGCAAATTCTATTTTTATTTTTCATTCTATCATGTTTACATACAAATGGATTGGTTTATGCAACTCGTTTACCAAGCTAAGTACTTACATGAGTTTTTGAATGAGCTAAGGCATTGCGTTTTTGTTTATAATCTATATATCAACCCCACAAACTATAAAGTATTGAGCACAATACTTAGCAATTAAAATGAATGACTATGAGTTTAAATAAAATATTGTAGCCTAATTAAATTCTGTAATTCTTTCTAAAAGCTTCTCGTAATTTGGAATATGATCTTTGAAAAAAATCTTATATGTAACCTTATCCAGTTAATGAATGTTGTATAGTTTTTCAACTCTTAATTGTAAAACTATTTATTAAAATTTTAGATTTAAAATAAATAGTATTTAAATTTAAATTTTGATAAATGCAAAAAACATAGAATCAACCTTTATTCTAAATTAGAAAATGTACTATTTTATTATACTGAGTACAATTAAAAAAAATATAGGAAAATTATTTTGAATATTAGTTATTTGAATTAATTACAAGAGAGAATATCATACGTGATTTAAATATTTACTTTATTATTATTTATTAGTTTATTACATTTATTTCAAAAATTATATTGGTATATGTATGTATATATATGTATATTATGTAAAGAGTAATAATTTATTACATTTTTTGTTTATTTCTATCAAATTTTATATGTTTGTACTGTGTATGTATATGTATATAATAGAAATTATTATTATCGCATCTAATTTAGTTTTACTATACTATTTAGTTTTAAATTAGTATTCAAATGTATTCATATGATGATTATAATTAGTATAATTAAAAAGCATTACACACTAATGTTTTGGCTATAAATTTTTATGTGATCCAACGTGTTGATGTTTATTTTTGCTCTATATATGATTTTCAACTGAGATAAACAAACCAACCAATTTTTCACCCCATTATTAAAAGTAGAAATTATGTACATATATGCATTCTGAAACATAATTAATATAAATTATCATTATTAAAAACACTCAATTATTCATTTTGTATACATGTATTATACATATGTAGTACGTTGATATTATATCTTTTATATCACAGACTTTTATTTGGTAAATGATTAAAAGCTTTAATCCTTCAAAATGAATACAATTTTATACAAAATTGCACGATAAATTTTATGAATTCTATCAACACATATAAAAATTTAAGTATACAACATTAATTTATAATCGCAAGCCATGGCCATTAAAACCCACATCATAGTGATACATCAAATACAAAAAAAAAAAAGTAACGACCGAACGGTGGAAAAACCGAGAAAATTTTCTTCCTTTTAAAAAAAAAACAAATTACAAATCAAATCAACGGAATATAAAAGCATCCAAGTATAGAAAATAATTTTTATCGATAAAGAAAAATTGAAACAACAGCAACAACAAAAATGTTTATGGTTGAATTAAATAAAACTAAAATGAATATATATATATATATATGTATATATATATATATATATATATATATATATATATATATATATATATATATATATATATATATATATATATATATATATATATATATATATATATACATATATATATACATATATATATATATATATATATATATATATATATATATATATATATATATATATATATATATATATATATATATATATATATATATATATATATATATATATATATATATATATATATGTAGATACTCGTATATATATATAAGAAGAAAAATGAATTTTTCTTGATGAAAATCTATAATGTTTGTGTGTATAAGTATAACAAATCGGCCAAACATTAAACATCGATTCGATGAGAATCCATTAAAATATAAGAAAAATCCAGTAAAAGTGAAAAATTATTTTGCTTTGTTTTGGGTTTTCTTTATGGTTCAACGGAAACAACAATGGCGTACATAGAAGGAAAATTGAAAATCGAGAGGTAAATTTAGGTTAAGGATTTTTGATAATATTTTTTTTATGGTGAAAAATATTTTTAAATAATTTTTCTCATATTTAGAATTAACTGCAAAGTGGTTTCAGTCACGATTATTTTTTTAAGTAAATGTATAAAGATGAAGATCGTAAGTTAGATTTTCGGGTGCTTTTTATAATTATGATCAATTTGTTCATAGACTGTGTGATTATAGGAAACATGTATGCTGCGAAATTGTTATTTGGTTTGCAGCGAGTTTATTTACAATATATACATACGTATGTAGATACATAAAATACATTAAAATTACGAAGTTAATTCTGAGATAATTGGTTATCATTTCTGAAATATTCAATTCATCGTAGATTTACGGCCATACAAATTTCCCTATATACATACATAGATATAATAATATACAATTTCCAAAACCTTTCTCAAATATATCATCTTTACATATACTTTATACCTATAGTTTATCCGACATAGGCATGATCTAATTTCCCACGATTTGTTTACACAATAAGTTATAGTGTAGTAAAACACATAATCCATCATTTAGCCCAGCATAATATCCGCCAATATTATTTTCCTACATGTGGTTGTTTATTACCTGATAAAATTATATCGTTGAGAGATTTTTATTTTCGTGTTAATTTACTGCCTAACAACTTGTATACTGATATGATGTACAGTAAATTTACCCAAATATTGAACGAGGCAATAAAACGTTTTTTACAATAATATTAAAAATAAATTTAGTATGTGATGTCCTTTATTATATCCCTATATCTTATCTCTTACAGAAAGATTTAATTGATACATATCGCCAGCCCAGTAAAATATCATTATGTTATATATAAATATTATATAAATTTATTGTTCTATACGATGATTCGAATGGATATATAAATTCATAATAATGTGCTTTAATGTTGCAAAGCTTTTGAAATATGTTTATGATTTAGTCAGGTTGTGATTTATCAATTTAGCGAGGGATATGGCACAACCAACATAATATCCTTACTTAAAACATGTAAATCAATCAAAATAGGTACACATCACATGCAATAATATTTATAATATCAATAATGATTTTCCAAAACATTAGTACAATAATTATACATACATATAGAGTCTCTTGAGAAATTAAACAATTGTCAATTAAAATATTAAATCATATTTAATAATAACATAAAATGCTTTTTTTATTTTATTATTATTTATAAATGCCATTGTTTGTGAATGTGAAAATGAATGCAATATAAATTGTTTTATAGGTTTAATTTTAAATATTTTTGTGGATGATATGATAACCTCAATGAATTCTTTCCATTTAACCTTTCTTTTATATATGTATATACTATATTCTACTTTTCAGTATTATTTCAACCTTAATTAAAATGTTCTTTCTTACGAAATTTCATGTCTACCGTAATATTGTGAACTAAAAATATTTGCTTGAACTTTCATTATTCTAAAAATATGAAAAACAAATACTTATAAAAAAAATGTACTCATTTCAATTTATTTAAATAAATAAAATCAGCTCCATAGAAAATAATAAAGAAAAATCCTGTAGAGAGAAAATGTATATACCATAACAATTTGATTTTCATTTTTTCTGTATTTTAGTTGGGATTACCATTACTTTTTTGTGCTGTGTGTTCGGTTCATAAATTTTAAGGTATTTTTTGCTGGCGATGATGCTTTTATTTGTTGTAATCTTTATATATATAAATATATATATATATATATATATATATATATATATATATATATATATATATATAATATATATATATATATATATATATATATATATTTATATATATATATATATATATATATATATATATATATATATATATATATATATATATATATGTATATATATATATATATATATATATATATATATATATATATATATATATATATATATATATATACATATATATATATTAACTCTGTTTATTATTATTATTTAAATTTATATATTGCTTCATAATTTATACATACAACATCTATCGTTTTCGGCTAGAATGAAATCAATTAGCAAACTGACCAAAATTCAATACGTATTCGCGGTATATTGTTTTATCAAACAAATAAATTAAAAAATGAAAGCTTTTCACTTTTGATTATATGTCGCTACCACTTAATTTACATACTATATTATACATAAATATGCTTGTATAATTCATTATACCGAAAAGGTGATATGTTCACTAAATTTAGCACGAATTAAAATTTTTCCAAATATGGAAACTTAGAAATACTTTTATCCAATGACAAACGAAAAAAATAAATAAAATGTTTTGTTTATTTCAAAATGAAAATACCATTCCATTCAATAAAATTTGCTCAGCTTCAATTTTAAAACAACACAAAATAAAAGATGAGAACAGTTTATTTTTGTATATGATATGCCGTTTGTATTCCTTCCAGTGCTGCTACCATTAAACCCAACCAACAAAAAATTTCCAATTTACTTGATTAGAATTTAAATTTATCAAAATAAAAACGAAATTCCGCACTATATTTTTTAGTGTCCTTGTACTCTCTATTGTTGTGTATTTGCTTATACACCATTTAAAAAAATTTGTTGAATAAAATAAAATTTTATATTTTATTCATGTGATCGAATCAATTGACATTTATACTTTTTTTGTGCTAAGGTAGTAGTTTGTAGAAATGATAATTAATTTTGAGAAATTTAATTTGATTAAATTGAATTTTGTATAGATAGGTGTGTGTAGTGTATAAATATAGTATAATACACTATTGTGTTGAAATAGTATTTGAATTTACAACTAATTAATCAATTTGAGCTATGTATGTAGTTTAATTTTGTGGTACACTAAAATATATTTGAAGTCTAAGTTTTGAAGTAAAAAATGTAAAAAGCAAATAATAATAAAAACGAATAAAGGTTGGTTTATATTATCCGTTCAGTTTCTTACAGACACGTACCGGCACAGACATCAAGTATTTATATTATGCATAAGTTTCCGTACAGACATTGATTCGTAATATGTCGCTATGTCAATCGTATATATTCGTAACTATGTACGTATATTCAACACTCAACTACGTACAGTACAAACAAAAACCAGAATATAAAAATAAATTAAATTAAATATTTAATATGAGATATTTAATCCAATGATAATATCAGTATTATTAGAGTAATATTGACAGGAAAAATTAATAAAAATGTTGATAAAACTTTAATAATATTTTCTGAAAATAATTTAAACGGATATCTGAAATAAAAATATTTGAAAACATATCTATTCAAATGTCGACTTATTCAGTTGCATGATCACAACAAAGAACAAACTAAATTAATTTATGTACAAAATACATCAGTTTGGAATTTGGATGAATCAAGATGGATAATGAAATGTAATACTATATGTTCGAGTTATTTTATTATAACAATAATTTTTTGTCTGTGCCGGTACGTGTACGGAACTGAACGGGTAATATAAACCAACCTTAAGCCGTTTGTATAGAAGTGGAGAGATTTCTATGAGCTATAACCACTAGACTCTGTAATTAGCAATTTAGTTGATAGTTCTCGAGTAAGCTTTCATTATAGTCCAATATTTTTATTTTAAACAATTCTCAAAATCTTTATATTATCAGAATCTAACATTAAATTTTAATAGCCTTTTTCCATGCTAAAAGTTGAATTAAAATTTTGAAGTTTCACGATAATATAATAGATAAAACAAAAGCTCGAGGTCGTAATAATTAAATGTTTTTTTCGAATAAATCGAATTTGAAAAGATGTTAATTTATTCAATTAAAATTAAATACCTGTATTTAATACAGACAAGCAGAACTTAGAAAATGCTGATGAACTCGCTTACTTGTCCACCGCCGTATAATTTCCTTACTGCTATAACCATCTATTATACTTCTTATTTGAACAGAGAAATATGAAAATTTTTGTAGAAACTGAGTTAAATCATTTTGAAAGAAAAAATTAAATGAAAAAAGTGTGGATCATAACCGACACGTGAACTCAGATTCTACTAAACGAAAGCCAATGGGTCTAATAATTTGACCATCGCCGTGCATTTTCATTACTTCTATACCAATATTTTATACTTTTCATTTGTATAGGGACAATTTTAATTTTATAGTCTCATCGAATATAAATCTTAGTGTCTAATGCACTAGGAATAATTTATGAGCGGAATGGCGGTTGAAATTTCAATTCTTAAACT
The DNA here is from genome assembly GCA_951394425.1 of Tipula unca. NCBI lineage: Eukaryota > Metazoa > Arthropoda > Insecta > Diptera > Tipulidae > Tipula > Tipula unca. The sequence goes on along the minus strand of OX596381.1, from coordinate 856,472 downwards.
TGACCTTCTTGAATAAAAACCAAACATAAAAATATGTAATAATAAATACACAACATTTCAACTTAAATCGAGGTCTGATATTATATGGCTCTGCTCATATAAAACCGTGTAATTATATTACTTCTTAAATAAAAACCTGTAATAAATTGGCGGTTTTCATTAGAAACATTATTACAAAACATTGAATTCTTAGGAAACTCATAAAGTCAAACTGAAATTGCAATGTACTATTAAAATTCTCAATTTTCGTGTGTAATATAAATTATCAAAAATTATGTTATTACAACTTATCAAGACTAAATAATTTTAAACCATGATTAAATTATGAATTATTATAATTAATCGTCTTACGCTCGCTCGAACGCTTAACGTTCCCTCGACTTAATTATTTTAATTCAGTTATCAATTTATTTTTATAATTTTTTTAAGTACGATAAGAAATTCTTGATTACTTAATTTTCATCTCATACTAAATACTTTTTTATTTCTAATAATTTATTTAATTTTTTTTCTCTAGTTTATTTGTCTTACGTTATCCGTAAACGATCACAAAACAAGCTAATTGCTTTTTTTTGTTTATTATTATTTTATTTTTATGCTAATTTTTTTGCTATCCTTAAAGCACAAAATGTTTTCTTTTTTATTACTATAGATATATGTATATATATATATATATATATATATATATATATATATATATATATATATATATATATATATATATATATATATATATATATATATATATATATATATTTATATATATATATATATATCTGCGGTAAGTATATAGACAGAACGCTATTGTGAATTTGTTGATTGTTTAGGTTCTTTTTCTTTCTTATACAAATTCCTTTTGTTCACTGCAAGGCATTCAAGTTGAAATAATTAAAATACCTAAAGCTTATGGTTCTTTTGTGTACATTTTCTTTATATTTCTAATAAATTTAATTAACGAACACAAATTTATCGGAAAATATTATAAAAAAAATGTGTATTGATTTAATTTACGTGACTAATTTTTGGTTCGGCGGTTTTTATTTGTTATAAACCAAAATACTGAAAAACATACATATATAATTTCAGTCAAATTAACTCAATGGCAGTTTTTTATAAACAGCAGGTAGTTTTATAGTTGAATCCTGCGAGCGTAGTATTAGTTTTAATTGTACAAGCTAAACGAATATCATAAAATAAATAGTAATTGCTTTTTTGAATCAAAGCAAACTTTAGTCATTCTTCATTAAAATCTCCATAGGTGGTATTTCGTTATAGCAAGCACCAACCAAAAATAAACCAACAACCTAAAGCTCAAAAGACATACAAATTTTCTAGAAACGTAAACTTTTTATTATTTTATCATTTTTGTGTTTTTCCCCATTTAATACAACACCAGCAGACAAGAGCTTAATAATATATTTATGTTACTCTGTCACTACCCTTTCAAAATTATTTTGTATATTTATTTTTTAATTTTATGCAAACATTTGTTGCATATTTAATTTTTTTTAACATCATCATGCTGACAATTAGGAGTGCCTGTAATATCATTATGACATAAAAATATAGAAGGAAAATTTATTATTCTTTAATATTTTATTTTTGTTATTAACTTAAAAAAAACAAACACCATTTTATGTATCAAAAAACCAAACATCGATTGTTATCTGCTCCATCTGGCTCGTAAATGTTTTAAGGCAATTAGAAAACATCTATATATATTATGTTTCATTTTATGATTATTATGTTATGTTATTATTAAATATTCATTATGTAGTGTATTTATACTTATTATATCTGTGGTCTTAAAACATAAAAAATTACATTTTGTTGAATTAGTTTTGATTGAAAAATTAAAGCAAAAACAAAAGCTGTCCCGGATTTTTTCAATTTAAAATTTTATCGCAGAAATAGCAATAGGAAATGAAAAAAAAATTGTATCACATTTCAATTACATTTTGTACCTAGAATTTGTACTGAGTTCTATAGCTTTTTACAATCGATTTAATTTATATTATTGGCACAATTGTTTTTGTTCATTTTATTTTATTATAAAAAATAAAAATAAATATAAAATAAGAACGTGATGACAATGAATTGGAAATTTTATTTTTTTGCAAAAATATAAATACAAATAATTTTCAGCAATATAAATTTATGGTATTACAATACATAAATAAAAACAAACACTTTAAATAGAATAGTAAATGAGTAAATATATGATTTATATATGTACATATATCTATGTACTGTACATATATTAAAATTTAAAAATTTAAGTTAAATTTTTTCTATTATTATGATATAAGGAACAAAATATCAACTAAATATATTATTCTATAAACAGTGTGGCAGAATGAGTATACAATCTTTGCATTATGTGGCATTGATTTTGGAAGAAGAATTAGTTGTAACACTCTACCATTGTATGAAATGATTAAAAATTTTAAGGATGAATTACACTTAAATTAGAAGTGAATTTATAACTTTTTCAAAATTTTAATTAATTAATTTAAGTTAACGTAATGTTATAAGGGCTACAATATTAATTATTTGGAATATTTATAGTATTCGAATTTTTACTCTTATGAAAAAAAATTATGTTATAAGTCTAATTTTTAGCTAGGCTAACATGTACGTTAGAGAATAGATATAGAACTAACAATTGCACAAGAATTTATGTTGTATCAATGACATAATATGTATATTATTAAATTTTTTTTATATTTTTTTATATTGTTTTTGGTCAAATATTTGCAAAATAATTGTAATATAAAATATAAAACACATACATATGTATGTGCGTGATATGAATACTACAAAACTAAACCAAATAGAGTTTTGTGTTATAAACACAAAATGAATGTACATATGTTTACATACCTACATACATGTTTTTTATCTTCAAATGATTTTTTTTATAGATCACCGAGCAAATAGCGCAGTGGTTAAAGCTGCGACGTTTGGATCGGGAGGTACCGGGTTCGAATCCCAACAGAGGCGGGATGCAAAAAAGGATTTTTCATCTCCCGATTACGGTCGGTGATTAAATTGAAAACATCTATGACCCTCTGTTGGAATGTAGAACTCATGGGCCGACCCATCTTCCATGTCACTGTACAGGGTGACATGGAGCTATGCAATGCGCAGGTGGTATACTGTACTTGTGTGAATGGGATGAATGAATGGGATGAATGAATGAATGGAATGAATGTTGTGTGAATGTAAGGTAAGGCTATGGACCAAAAAAGTGTCTATGCCAAGTCCTTTTAAAAAAAAAAATAAAAAAAAAAAAATGTGCGTAAAAATTAAAAATTGTATTATTTTATTACAAAATAATAAAAAATGTACATGCATGTGTATGTACTATAATTTTTGATGAAAATATTGTGCACTAGCCTTTTGATATTTAATTAAATTAAAATGTTTAATAAAATACTCTACGTGAGAGCATTCAATAGTGTATATACGAGTACATACTAACTATAGCAGACCAAACATGTAACTTTTTATCTAAAAGTGCGTTATAAAATTATTTATAACTTGTAAAATGCCCTAAATGCATTTATTTATTTTTATTTTTTAAATATGCACATAAACCGCAAAATATGGTTGTAATAATATACATATAGTTATATATATACATTGTATGTTTACATTCAGAAGTATATACTGTACATGTACAATATTGTACATAATACGAGAATACACATAGATTAATTTAATTTTGCTTTTTTATGGTTGAAATGAGACTGGCAACGGAAATGTATTTATGAGTTCAAATATATGAATATTTTTGTTTGAAGCATATAACATAATTATGCATATACAACATATTTAGATATATGTTTTATGATTTTTGTGTTGTCTCAAATAATTTAAATAAGAATATTATTTGTTCATTGTTAGTCAAATTTATTTATACATATATCAAAATGGCTGTGATATGATGAAACTTGTTACCGGATTAATTATTAATTTATAAAAAGTTCGGTGAATTCTCTAAGTAAGTTTATTTATAAAAGGGATATTAAAATACTATCTAGCTATAATAGAAATAATTAGAAATTTTCGACAAAAAAGGATGGTTATATGGAAGAATTTAATGAAATCTACTTAATTTATGCAGCTCATTAAATTATTAGTTCTACATAAAATATTCATAAAAGTTCGAAAAATTATAAAACGATTGCCGATTGCGTATTCCAACCCCGTGTGATCCGATGATTATAAGTATCACTGCCGCGTCAGATATGCTTTGAAGATCACTGAACTATAAATTAGTCATTTCTAATGTACAATTGAAAAGATAATTGTTTACGTGTTTTAGGTATGCAAACTCATATTTTACAATAATAAAATTCTGATAAAACTATAATTATAACAAATACATTTTTATCTATAAAAAAAATCATTTGAAGATAAAAAACATGTATGTAGGTATGTAAACATATGTACATTCATTTTGTGTTTATAACACGGATATTAAAATACTATCTAGCTATAATAGAAATAATTAGAAATTTTCGACAAAAAAGGATGGTTATATGGAAGAATTTAATGAAATCTACTTAATTTATGCAGCTCATTAAATTATTAGTTCTACATAAAATATTCATAAAAGTTCGAAAAATTATAAAACGATTGCCGATTGCGTATTCCAACCCCGTGTGATCCGATGATTATAAGTATCACTGCCGCGTCAGATATGCTTTGAAGATCACTGAACTATAAATTAGTCATTTCTAATGTACAATTGAAAAGATAATTGTTTACGTGTTTTAGGTATGCAAACTCATATTTTACAATAATAAAATTCTGATAAAACTATAATTATAACAAATACATTTTTATCTATAAAAAAAATCATTTGAAGATAAAAAACATGTATGTAGGTATGTAAACATATGTACATTCATTTTGTGTTTATAACACAAAACTCTATTTGGTTTAGTTTTGTAGTATTCATATCAGTATATAAATCATAAGCAAGATGACTGATGCATACGTGATCACAGTCGTCGGTGATTCGAATATTGGAAAATCAAGTTTAATTGCCACATATGTTGAAAAAAAATTTCCTGGACATTATAATACTGCTATTCCATGTATAGTCGAAGATCAAGTACTCGGAACCAAAAATGGGTTTAAAATAATTGTTCGTGATACCGCAGGTTATGATGAGATGGGCTTAAACGCGTTTACAAATAGACTCGCTTATCCATTTGTAAATCATTTAGTTTATTCATATTATTGAGTACATTTTAATATTTGTTATTTTATTTTTTTCTCTAGACCGACTGTTTTGTTCTGTGCTACGCGGTAGATAATTCAAAAAGTTTTAATAATTTATATTCAAAATGGTACAAAATAATACAAAAATATGAGTATCTATCGATTATTATAGTTGCACTAAAAGGTGATTTAAAGTCGTGTGAAAAACAAGTTACAGAATCAGAGGTAAAATTACTGTTGCCCATCGTCAAAGCATACGATATAGTTACATGCTCAGCCGTAAATCAGCAAAATATTGATCTAGTGTTCTCGAAAGCTGTTGCATCATGTCTGAATCGAAAAAGGAATTTAATGAATAAATGTTACTGTTCCACCAAGCTTTGTAACAACAACTAAACACTGGATTAAGAAAAATATATATCGATCAATTTGTTTACTTGAATAAAACTTGCATCTTGACGAAACTATATACTGTTATTATTTTTATTAATTTTATTAGTTTTAATAAACATGAAACACAATCAAATTTAAGTATAAAACTATGCTGGAGATCTATATACATACTCGTATATACGTTCGAGTATAAAGAAAATTGAAAAATATAAAAAAAGCATTTCACAGTAAATTTGAAAGGTGTAATGATTTGAAAATATGTAGTGTAATAAGTATCGTTGGGAAAATGAAAAGGAAAAGTCGTGGGGACTTGTGTATAAAAGCTTCACAATATACACTGTCTTATACATACATATATGTATATATGCATATATACATATATACTCGCATGTATATTGTACATCTATATTATGTACAAATGAAAATTCGTTTTTATTTGCTTATTGCTCTTCTATTTTTATCTATCTAATTTTCAATTTTTTTTTTTCATCCATCGTGTTTGTGTGTGTATGTGTATTGTGTTCGGAAAATTGTTTTTCAATTTTCTTTCTAGAAAATTGTTTGGTTTTTTGCCTTTTATATTTTTGAAATTTTATATATTTGAATTTCATGATCATTTTCTCGGCTTATAGCTTGAAATTGAAATGTTTATTGTTTATTAAAATGGAAAATGCTTTGTATTTGTTGTTCTGTTATTGTAAGTTTGAATGGACGAAAAAGCCATATGCTGAAATATTCTTTGATTAAGGGAAATAAACGATTTTTGATATTGCCTGGGTATCGGTATATGTATATATGTACGTACACTTGAGTTCGAAATGACGGTTTCAATTCCATTTTCAAATGATATACGGTTATTATGTATTAGTTATCATTATTTGCGGTTATAAAATATTACTGTTTGACACGAGTTGTCTATACTGCATATACTTTTGTAGTATAAGTGGTATAAGTTTTTTTTTGCCTCTGGAAGGTACAGCATTCTCCATATGTTTCATCATAGAATGTACAGAATTTTCTAAATTTTAACTTTTTTCCATGTATAATTATTGTTTTCATTATAATTTTTATAGTACACTGTAGAAATTATAGATTTAATGTCTTAGGGGTACAATTTTTCACTGGGTATATTTTTTCAATATAAAGGTTCTTTTTACATGAAAATTATATTACAGTTTTGTTTAAAATGGTTCTTAGAGATCGTAAAGAAATTCTCGTCTTGAAATTTTCTGCTTGAAGATTAGTTATTATCATTTTTTTTTCAAACGGATATATAAATATTATTTTTGATGTATAAATAAACTAAATAAATAATACATAAGTATATACATAAAATAAATAATATATACTCGTATATGTAAATTAGTCTATACAGTGGCAATCATTGCACTGTGCCAAGTTTTATTTTTGGACTCTTAAATTTTAGTATGTCTATTAATAATAAATCAAATACGATATCACAATTGTTTATAGAGAAAAACCGAATCAGAGATCCGCACATTGCATTTTGAATATGTAGAATGTTATGTAGAAGGTTTTGATTGTCGAGGCTTCCAACTTAATATGTACAATTTCTTATATGAACCAAATTTAAATATGTATTGTATTTTTTGTTTTTTTATTTCAAATATATAATTAATAGTACCATATCTGTAAACTGCAGCGGCTAACGCTCATCGATAACTTGTTAATAAAGTCAAAAAAAAAAAATGCCGTTCTATTTGAGAATATTCTTCTGTCTCTATTTGAGAGTGTCAAAACCGGTGTATATATTTGCATTTTAAATAATTCATCTATTATCATGGGACGAGTACATTTCGTTCATCCTATATGCTTCATCAAGAAACTCAAAGTCTCCAGTTCTAAAAATGTTATTAAACTATTTAAAATATGTATATTATTCTGAATTAATTTTGACCCATGTTCAACATATATTTCATATATTGGAGTTGTGGGTACAATATATGAAATCTATTTTAGCACCATAATTCTATTTAGGCATATTCAAGGAACCACGCTTTATCAATCGTGATAAATTTTTGCCATTTATCTCATCTCAATAAATTATGTTTGTAAATTAATTATTGACATTTTTGTAATATTTCCTATACGTATATGTTATGTTTTTGGTTTCTTCATTAATTTTAAGTCTTACTATTTTGTTTTGTATAGCAGTTTTCTAGGTCATACGTCTTACATGTCTGTGTTTCTGTTACATCGACTTAGTTACAAAACTATATCTTATTTATGTATGTATGTACCTAGAGTTACTTTACTCTATGTAATGCAAAATGCGTTTTTATATACGTTATTCTTTTGTGTTTTTCATGCAGTGTAATTAATCTTCTGCTACATCTTTTGGGGATTTTTAATTATTTTTTATTTATTTTATGAGCATTTTGAGGTTTTCATTATTAAAAGCAAAATATTGTGAGTATTTTATGTTTTATGTATATATAATTAAAGAATTATTGTGTCAAACGTTTTATATAATACTCCTACAATTTTTATAGTGTGCTGTGTGTGTATAATATTTATAAAAAATGAATAATTTCTACATATTTCCGCAACTTTAAATCATATTTAAAAATTTGCGAATACATATGTATGTATACGAATAATATTAAATTGTTTAAATATTTTATTTAAAACCCCTGTACACTTTTTTAGTCACAAAAATGATAAAAAAATCGTAAATATTCATTCACAATGCTCTTCCTTGTCGGTTGGAATAGATGAATGAACCAACACCTAACAAAAAAAAAAAAAAATGAAAAAAGAAAATTACTTTTCATATCTAAATTTATCTTTTGAGGACCATCATAATTTTTATCACTAAATATATAAAATAACAATAAAACAAGTACTTATGCAATTATTGCCCCTTGTCTAATTTTTTATTTATTTTATAATTATGTGCTCTTATGTTTTAAGTTGTAAAACTATATGCACTACTTGATATATTTTATAAATGAGATAATTAAATTTATATTCAATGAATTTATATATAATTTTAAAAGTTTGATTTTATTATTTTAGCAACATTAAATAAATAATAATAAAATATATTTAAAAAAAACTTTTTAAAAAACCACGCTTATATTTTAAAACACGCTTTCAAAAGGTTTTGAAAAGTAGAAAATAAAATTTTTCTTCCTTAATCCTATTATGGTATATTTATCACAAGTATTTAAAATTAATAAGACTAAAAATATAAGCGTGAGGCGTTCCTTTACGGCATTAGTAATTTAAGACTACTAGGCACACGAAGTAAAGTCTTAGTAAAGTCTTTTAGTAACACTAATGGAACAGTCTATTCTGATGTATCCTAAGAATAGATTTTTTGCTGGAGCATTTCAGTATTAACGTAAGAATGATATATTGAGAGATAGTATATACATTCAGAAGGAGCGCCCCACGCTTATATTTTTAGTCATATTAATTTTAAATTTCTACTTGTTATAAATATACCTTGATAGAAGTAAGGAAGAAAAATTTTATTTTCTACTTTTCTAAGCCTTTTCAAAGTGTTTTTTCTAATTTTTAGTCATCGAAATTTGCAATCAATTTTTCGACCATGTTAACATTTGTCAGGAAGTTGCAAAAAGATAGATGGTATATCTATCTTTGGACCTTACCTTATAGAATGCCATCCGAGAGCACTATGTCATATGATTGTTTTTTATTATAGCCAACTTTTATAAGTCTTTGTCAAATTTTGTAATCAATTTTTACAACCTCTTGGGATAGTCCAATTTAGCTGAAATTTTGCATGCAGGCTTAACTCCGATGAAAATACAAGATTTTATCATTTTTTCGGCCTAAAAGGGTTTAAAAAGCCTAAAAGGCATCGGAGTTAAGCCTGCATGCAAAATTTCAGCTCAATTGGACTATCGCAAGTGGTTGAAAAATTGATTACAAAATTTGACGATACAAACAGACACAGAGTGAGCTAATATAAGGATGGTAATAAACATAGTAAAAAAGGGTAAAAAAATCACTCAAAATCAATCGGCATTTACAAGGAGGCTTTCATTTCTATTCGGATGGAGTACAGTATACAGTACAATTAAAATTTAAATAAAACTAATATAAAATTAATTCATACTGTCAATTATTTTATCATTTTATAAATAAATAAAATAATCATTCAAAAATTGTTTGACATAAAAATATTTATATAATTACTTAAATAATATAATTATTATGTATTTAAAAACAAAGTTGAAAATATTTCCATATAACATGGATACTGGCAATATTTGATTGTGAAACTATTTATTGAATGACGTTTATAAGATTTATAATTATTATAACCAATAATACAAATCGTTGTAATATTTAATAGCAATTTAACAATTGGTAAAAACAATAAAATTAGTTTTTTTTTTATCATAATTGTCTTCATAGTCATCGCAATTATAATCAATATTATAATCATCATAATCAACCTTCGTAAAGAATAGATAATTAAAGGAAATTTACGACAAAACAAAATACAAAATGTTAAGAATTAAAAGGCATTAAATGAAAATAAATTAATTAAATTAGTAGATTTTTCTCTGTACTGTCTTTTGTCCCTTTGGTGTACGGTAGATAATAATTTATATGAATAGGTATGTATTTCATTAAAGTAAGAGCGTCTTATTCAAGGAAGCGGTTTTGTACTATATACATATTTTATGAATTCTCCATAATAGTCCTACTCAACCATCAAAATCAAGAGTTCTTCAAAAATAATTAATGCAAATTTTTAATGATGTGTTATTTATACTTGTGTGACGATAATGTACTTAGTTACTTAAATATTTTGATGTTATATCATAAATGTATAAAGATAAGGTAAATCTATATCGTTATAGTTTAAACTACTAAGCCACTCCACAAATGAAATCCAACCTGCGTTATTACCTAGCAAATTATTTTTAAATTCCCTGGTTGTTGTTCAAAATATTTAACCCTTAAGGAAATATATTGAATATAAAATGGATACATCCCTTTCTATTATGTATGTATATATGTGTGTGATTTTTTTGAACTATTTCTAAAGCATGACGAATTCAAAATTATTCAATAATCAAATATTGTCAGGATTTTCATTTTCCTTCTTTATTCCGTTTTGCTTTTGTTTATATTTTTCAAAACAAAATAAAATATACATTTATGTACATAAGTATATTATGTACTTCAAACTAACACAAAATATATCAAAATTATAATATTTCCAATGTTGTTATTGTTTATGTATTTTGTTTTTATTTGTGAAGGGTAAAAATTTGTGAAAATTCGTTGTATTATCATGGAAAATGTAAATTGGGTTTTTTATAAATTTATTTTTTATTTATTTTGAAGGATAATTGATGAAAATATGGATATAAATAAAATATATAGAAATCTAATAACAACCGTTTTTTGTGTATACGAATACATCATAATATATATTAATAAGAAACGAAAGCGATATTTAAATTGAAGGTGTATTGTGTAGGAATAAGGATAATGTAAAATAATTTTAATCAGAAAATTAAAGGGGAACGAAAAAACATAAGAAATATGATATGACATTTTAAAATGGGTTGTTAAATTATGTAGTTGAAATTATTACATTTACGAGTATCATGATTCTGTTCTGGGTCTGGGTGAGCAGCGATTTCATTTATATAATTGAATCATTATGTTGTCTGATGTTTTATGATTGCGTTAGTAAAATAATTTTTATTGTATGTTTAATTTTAATCATAAATAATTAGTAATACATATAAAAAACAAATTATATTTTGTATATATAATAAAGAATAGGTAACGGTAACATAAACATATACCCTAAAATATATTCGTACAAAAAACAATTATAAAATTATAAAATATAGAATTCATATTTTTGGTGCTAATAAAATTTAAATTAACCCGTATTAATATAATTATAATAATAAATAATATTATTTCCAAAAACAAAAGGATATAGGGAAAATTGATTTTAATTTTTCGCTGTACATACATGCATATTATATTATTATCAAATTTTTATCAACGTACAAATACTGTATTGTACATATATGCGGTGCCATTCAGATTTTTGTTAGTTCATTTTATCTGTGTACTCGTATATAAGTTGTGTATAATTGAAAATATTTTTTCTCTTATTTTACTGTATTGAATTATAAAATTATGAAAATATGTACATATTTGTATTTTCACACTATATATAGCATAATATATTGAATAAAATTAGTTTTTCCGACGAAATATAATAATAACAATAAACAAAAAAGGAAAGTTTTTAAATCTAGTAAAATTATGCAGAAATAACTTAATTTACATATTTTAATAAATTTTTTGTTCAAAATTACACCAAATTAGTTAATTAAATTTATTGATATGCTTTTTATTTATCGATTTAAATAATTAGTATCTGTAATTTGGACTATTTTTCATCTCAAAGTAAGATTTATTTTATAAAATGTTTCTGTTTGATTGGGAAGCTTTTCGGTTGTGAAAGATTAAGATATTTTAATTATTCAAATGTATGTTATATAATTTACTAGTAGTCATACATATATGTATGTAGTAATTAATATCTAATCGCTCTTTCACCATCACATATAGGTCTACCAATATGGAACAACCATAATTTTGTTAAATTATAATACATATCACAAAAAAATTATTGGTGTTATATACAACTAAAACAATTTTTTTTAACGATTATATTAAGATAACAAAATATGTATAGACAAAACTCTAATTTACGTTATTCAAATACAATTTTAAACGAATAGATAGAACAATCAAAATTAATCTAGACAAATTCAAGTTTTTAGGCTATAATAATACTAAAAATTATAGAAAAATTTGATTAACATTTTATTGTCTTTTATTTACTGTAAAAAAATGTAACGTTTTTGTCGTTTGTATTATAGCATATACATATATAACTATGCACATATATACATATATATCTGTCTCTAGATTCAATACATTCGTACGTTAATATATGTATGTATAAATGCATATATAGTTATTTCAGAATAGATATTCTAAAACTAAAATTTTTGGAAAATTAAATTACAAATGATATTATAACAGTCTTTGGGAATTAATGTAAATTTAAAAATTTTTTTTGTTTATTTTAATAGAAAATCGATTTTACTATAATATTGTATTTCGTTTATGTTAGGGAAATCAAATTAAAAGGGAACATAAAAATATTTTCCATATTTACTAGGTGGAAATTTATTAGGTGGAAAATATAGGAACTATGAGCGAGTGTAACTTGTGCGAACTATGTGCGAGTGTATCCAGATGGGGAAAAATTTAAATTTTATTTGGGGTTTTTCTCGTCCAGTTTAATTTGACCTTATTTTCGTACGAAATTTCGCATCGCGCAGCCACTTTGCAGTACATACTTGTTTTGTCTTCAAAATC